>OY284416.1:22186061-23386061 GCA_958301585.1 Merodon equestris | reverse complement strand
TCGATCACGAAGAAATCGTCATCCAAGACAGCGCTAACTAACCGGATAAACGCTGACTGTTCGTAAAAGAGCTTCATTTTCCGATGTTCTCAGGAGCTTCAGATCCTGAATGTCATTTTGATTGATTCTAGAAATATTTTATTTATTTGCTGGAAAATACTTGCTATTGGATTTTACAGGACGAATTATGTTGTTCCAAGGCAAACTTACAGATATTCCGACCTCCAAGTTTTGTCTGCTGGTAAACCACCTGTACAAGATTTAGGATCTTGACAGGAGTCTACTTTCCCGTCCGTTTCGGTACACGTTCGTGGTATCGTGATGATTACAGAAATCGAAAAAAATGTCCCGAGTTCTACGATGAAAATATAGGGTTGAGGTAATTCAGGTGCATAGGCTACAACAATTTATTGTTCTCTTTCCGAAGATCCCAACTCTCCCGCCTTGTATTGCGTTAAGTGGGTCTTTTCGGACAACTTTATAAAAACTGCGCCTTGGTTTCGTTAATTTTTAATTTTAATTTTAATTTAATTATCGTAGAGGCAAACACTCCCATTGATTGATCCAGGGAAGAACTCGAAGAGCGAAACATAGGAACCGACGTTGGATACTCCCGATTCTAGAAATGTGGGTTTGTTGATAAGGGGACCACGCTTGAGATGCGTATTCAAGAAAGGGGCGAACAAAGAGAATATAGAGGGATTGAGTCTCGTAGGGATCGTCAAAATGTGCGCGAAAATTGAGCTCTTGGTCAGGATCGCGGATAACCTGAACGGTGGAGATGGGCTGATTATTGAGAAAGTAAAGACGAGGAGGATAATTGATTCGTTTACGTGAAAAAGTGATTGATTGGCATTGGAGCACCAGACATAAAAGCTGTTGAGATTCGATTGAATAAGCGAAGAATCTTATTGCAAGGAAATGGTTTTGAGGAACGAGGAACTTGACGTCGTCGGCGTACAGTAAGAAATGGAAATGTATGATATCGTTAATGGTAAGAATGAAAAGAAGTGGACCTAGGTGGCTGCCTTGGGGAACGTCGGAAGAAGCTAGGAAAGGTTCAGAAAAGGCAGATCTAAAATGAACTTCCATGCAGTGGGTTCAGAACCAAGGGAAGACAGTTTGAAGGCTATTAGTTTGTGAGAGATTTTGTCGAGGGCTTTACTGAAATCAGTTGAAATTACGACAAGGTTTGTGGTTGTAGACCTGCATTTGAGAAAGCAATGTTGTTTAGAGGAGATTAGAGATTTACAGTGAAAACTTAGAGTGCTAGAGAAAATACTTTCGAAAAGTTTGGGTATATGTGACAGTTTGGCGATGGAGCGGTAGTTGTTACATCACTCTTCGGATTTTTTTTGTGAATAGGAGTTATAAACGCGGTTCTTTCTATCTGGGGAAAGGGCCAGGAATAAGTTGAAAAATTTTGAGAGCGGGACAGAACAGTTCTTAGTAATATGGCAGGGAGACCATCGGACCCAGGAGTGAACTCATTATTAAATTGATTCAATTTAGTTACGATGGTATGGAGATCAATAGTGGGAGAAATGGTCCAAGGAGGAACTTTTGTAAGTAGGCGCAATAGTGTCCGGTACAAAGGAGTCATCGGCGAGAGATTGTTTGGAAAAGTTGGCAAAAAAGTTGGCGATAGTTTTCGGATCGTTCGAGGTTTTACCATTGAAAGGGAGTGAGGTTGGGTAACCATCAGAATTCATTATGTAGTTGACAAACTGGAGGATTGACTTAGGATCGTTTATAAGAATGTCTTGCGTTTCGATCAAAAGGCGTTCTTGGAGAGAGTTATGAAGCTCGGTAAATTGCAGATAAATACCCAAATATTTAATAAAGTCATAGGGGGATTTAGTACGAAGAAAATTGGCCAGTTTGTTTCTTTTGCTAAATGATTGGATCGGGAAAGGGAAACTTAAAGAGAAATAAAATTAAATATTTCTCTATAGAATATGGATATGACGTCATTTATTGTAAGGCTGTCAAAATTGAAGGAGGCGCTATTGTGATAATCATTGATTAGGTGAAAATTTGTTTTGTTGAAGTCATAAGACTTAGCGCTGGAGGGGAAGTGTTCAGGGGTGTAGGGTCATGAAAAAATGAGAGAAGAAAAAGAGGATGATAGTTGTCGATAGTTGATAAGGAAAGGGGGCAAAGTGAAACAGAGGAACCTAGGGGGTCTGTTGTGAAAATCAAGTCCAGCTGTCTATCCGTGCTATTTGAGATGGCACTAACTTGGCTAAGGTTTGAATGAGCTAGACGATCTAAGAAAATACATTCTTTGGCAGCAGAGGGACTAGTGGCAATGTAAAATGATCTGATGGAGCCCATTTAAGAAAAGAAAGATTGATATCACCGAAAGAGAAGGATTTCACCGTGGGGATCCCGTAAATCATTTATGCTATCAATCGTATTTATAGCGAGTTTATAGGATTCAATAGGTTGAGATGGCAAGATATAAAAGCAGATGACATAGAGCACTTAGCGGGGCAGTACAATCTTGATTGAAACGAAGTCAAGATACGGGGAAGAGGATATTGCAATAAGTGATGAGTCGATTGAGAAGGATGGCTATTAAAACGCCACGACAAGAGCAACTATCGGTACGTCGGATGAGATCGTCGTCGCGGTAGACATTGAAATTTGAGGCGAACAATTATTGGTTATTTATGCTAGGGATCAAGTTGGTTTCAGTCAGAAGATTGCGAATGGTAAAACATGAGACTGTTGAAAGATATTCAACTAAAAGTACGTTGAGGCATTTGCACTGCAGAGGTTGAAAAGTACGGCTCTTCGTTTAGACCTTCGTTACCGAAAGGACATTTGGGTGACTCTCTACCAGCATATCCATTATGATTGTAGGAGCGCGAGTAGATTCTATCCACTCGGGTCGCCTATTTATGGATGTGTTGTTGAAGCTGTCTGATCTGCCTTGGATGGTGAGCAGGATCTAACGCAGGTCCATTCCTAAATACATTGCTCTCCTGTTTTTTTAAATATATTCTTAAGCAAATAATTCCTCCAGCCATTCTCATTTTTCATCTCGAAGAAATTTCTTTCGCAGAGTCGGATATATTTTTCCCCGCATTCTTTGTCGAACCTTTACTTGGGGAGTTTGGAACACTTTTTATTGTTGACCATACTGCTTCGATGTGGAAGTTTTTTGTAGGACCTGCGTCAGTGATGAAAATATCGAATTTTTTGCCAGATAATGGTCATTTGCGGGCATTTAATACATCTTTTCCAACAGCAGCAGACCGTAAAATGAAAGAGAAAAAAATCTAAGATTTAGAACTGCAAGCAGTATTAGATGAAAACTCTTCTCAAACACAAACATAAACGCATCTAAAGTTAATGATGCATATTCAAACTTGCAAAAGCACTGGGAAAGATAAAAAAAAGGGAAAAAGGGGTTCATATCATTTAAAAGGAAAAAGACATCGAAAGTTGAAAAACCATTTCAGAAATTTTGCTTGATGGGCACAAAAGAAAAGGTTTTTGCATCCACTGACGATAAAAAGTAGATTTATTTCAATAGCACCAAAAAATCATAGGTAGACCTTGGCCAACCATCAGTCTCTCAACCTGTACGTAATATTCAGGGAAAGAAGGTTAGAGGCCAGAAGGAAATGGTGTACTATGAATTGCTGAAACTTGGTGGAAACGAATACTGAGGATCGCTTCGGCCTAAAAGTTATAGAACAAAATCGAGCGTTAAAGTAAATCACAGGTATAAGCTCGAAGGTTAATGAAGTGTACAATACCTGACAAATACCCGCTTAGTCTCTGTTTACAAAAAGTCAGTATTGCGATGAAATAGTTAGTTACATTTTCGCATAACCACGTCTGTTAAGTGCATGGTCCACTAACGAATCCTTGGCAAATACCTTGTCTTGAATATAGCTCCAAAGGATAAGACTTAGCTATTAAAGTGCATAATCTCGGCGGTAAGTCAAAGTCTTATGAAATTGTTCAGGCAATAAACCCACGATTTCCTGGGCTGTACAGCATGGAGCTTTACTTTACTGAAAATAAACGTCCTCCAGTTTCACAGCACTAAGGGAAAAAGATTGCAAATGCTTAGTAACTAAATTCATTCACTAAAATTATATATCGTCCTCATGTGTGTATTTTTTATTCGTTTTTTTTTATAATAGTCTGAAAACCGAGTGAAAATATTAGGAAACCATCTACAGCCAAATTTCCTTCCTCTTAAATCATTAAAATGTCAACGAACAGTATTGAACCACGTAAATCCCACCCAGTTGCCAGTGGCTTACAGACACCCAATTTCGATAAAAAGCATTGATACCAATAAATCAATCTTGCCATTGTCATAGATTTCCGAATTCAATTTACTACCACTGTTCCTGTCAATCCGCCCCGCCAACCCAGAAAAGGAAACCGAAAACAAAAAGCAATAAACAAGAAACAAATACAAATTGACATTTCAACAGCTCACGGTGCAGATGAATGAGCCATAGAAACGGTTGAATAACACATATCCTTAATCGCACCGCGCCTCTCCATCTCTGCCGCACCTCATACCCACTCGTCTGTATATGTGTGTGTACCGACAACATAGAAAGTCGAGGGAATACCCGTGTCTATTATTCTCATATAATTGACAAAGAATATTGTAAAAACGAGCGCACACATTTAAATAAAAGCCTCAGCCTCTGGCAAGGACTCAAACTATACAAAATACTAACACAAAACAAAAAACGAGTAAAAGAAAACGACCCTCGTCCAGGATGGCAGTGGAGCGAGAGTAGAGCAATCGGATTTGAAACTATGGTTTATCGACGTTCATCGTATGTGTGTATGCTAGTCTAGTCCCTAAAGCAATTACATACATATACGAAGGGATCCCGGCATGGGGTAAATGCAAATCAAATGACGAATCATGATATCCTGAAATGATTTATTGGCTTATTCATTGCGATAACGGCGTATCCTTTAATTTTCGCTTGCACGAGTATTTGCCGTTTATCCTGCTGTTAGTCTTTTAGGGCATTTTTTTTCCCTTCGCGAGAGGCGTTGGGTTGCTACCCGATCCGGGACAATAATTTCCGATTTGGTTTATTATCAGTTATCAATTCGAACAAACTCCTTTTAACGATTTTAGCTTTTTTGTTGATTCACTGGTTTTACGATCCTTTTGGACATTGGTATAAGGGTATCAGTGTTAATAGTGGTGAATTCAATTTTTGTTGTCTTTTTTTTTTTTTTGAATCGATGAGTAAATTCGATTTTTAAGCGGTTTGCGAAAGGGGCTTTTGGTGTTTTTATGGAGCCACGTGGTTGGCAGTTAATTTCCGCAGATCGGTTTTAGGTTCGTTTTATCGCATTGCAGTAATTCTGTGACAGGATGTTGGGGTCACTGTTCATTTACATTAAAGTTTTTTTTTCCTGCCCATCTTTTCGTCTTTCCTCGATTTTATGGTTTTTTTTTTTGTTTGTTATGAATAGATACGAAATCTACTAAAAAAAATCGGTAAATGCTCTTAATACGAATACATCCAAAAAATTATCATCCATCATGACTGAGTATTTTTCTCTTTTTATCGGGAATGGTGTCAACATATTTTCGGGAAGAGACAGAAATGTTTTCGCACGGTACTAAATGATGAAAGCGATACGAATGCCAGACTAAATACCAACCTTTAACTACCTAAGAGAATGTGGAAAGACGCAAACGTTTTTATCTCCGTGCACCTTTGACGATCATGGCTCTCACAAGCTCGCTCAAGGTCCAATATAATCTGTGTAAACCATACAACAGTAAGGTACACGCTGACAGAACGCTGTAAAGAATACCGGTTGCGAGTGAAGATGGTTACACAGCAGACGACGAGAGCTACTCGTGGTCTAGGAAATGAAGGGAATGGGATGAATGTCTGAAATTTTATCAAAAATTACAAAGCTTTAAAGCCAAGAACTAATGGGATACTAGGAATATGTAAAAACTCTTTCCATAAGCAACGCAACGTCAATGATATCCAAACCTACTGGACAGAGAAGTTTTTTTCACCTTACTTAGACGAGGTTGAGATACATACATATGTAGCTATGGCGAAGCTTAAGTGTAAGAAAACTGCCAGCACAGATGGACTCTCTGTTATGCTATCAATGGAAGCAGGAGATAAGTTGGTTGGGAACTTATCTGTCGAAAGAAAACCTGCTGGGACATAAGCTCAGCATCGCTTACCTGATCTGTAAAAAAGTTGATCCCTGCTGCGGCAATTGCAGTGGACTGACTTATTAGCGTTCCATATAAGACCTTATCTGCCGAGCTTTTCGAATGATAGGTTCCCATCAGCTTGGTTTCAGGCAAGGAAAATCCTCGATAAGCCAATTGTTTGCATTACGGCAGAGCATACGGAAGTCCCACAAATTTCTAGTCGACACACACCACCTTTCTGTCAACTTTAAAATCGCATAAGATTATGTCTATGAGGACGAACTGACCGGAACCTCATCATGCTTTGGCATTCGTACAAAACTCGTCGGACTGTACAGGAATTCTCGTTGTTTCATTGATGCCGATAATAAGCTAACCGAGACGTTGTAAAAAAAAAACATTCTCTCAGGCAGGCGTATTTTCGTATCATTTCTTTGGCATCATTCTTGAAAAGATTAAGTAGAACTTACTGAGACATCAATAAGGCATTCGGGAGCATCGAAGCAGAAGTGGGGCCAAAATTAAATATTTGCTGTCATCAATGCGACTCCGAAGCCTTGGCCAGAATGGTAACCAAGAATTTCATCTAACTTAGCTCACTAGTAACAAATGTCACTAAAAACCTTGTTAATCGCGGCTTCTTCACTCTCAAGAGAAAACTACGAAGAAGAAACCTTTAGACCTATTTAACCTATTAAAGGTGTTTTTTTTTAAAACATTGATTGTTGAGGTCTCCCTCTATGGCGCAGAAGCTTGATTTTTATCGAACTTGGATAAGGGGGCCTTTGACCATATTGAGAAGATAATTCTACATGCGGTCTTTGGTCACGTTTGAGAGTGGAGGAGAAGATCCAACACGAGCAGCTCTGGTTGTAGCGCCACAATGGCTTGGTCGGGTATCAGCGTCTCCATCGTCTTATAGAGCGATTGTGACCCCAAGACAACCACATCAAATTTGGCATCCACTGGTGGAAGAGGACTTGATCCAACTGGGCCTATGGCATTGGAAGGTTCAAATCCAACCAAAGTATAGCGCTATTATAGTAAGTGTTCGGTGTACTAATGGGAATTCGCCGTTTTTCAATAGATGGCGCTAGTGGTATACCATACCTCAATTCAGAATTTCACATGGCTTTTGTTTTCTTTGTTTGGTAACGACTACAATAAACGCGATAAATTCAGTCGAATCTCTCGAATCCTATTTAGGACATCCACCCCCGGTGAGTAGGGAACGAACATCTTAGACTCAAACCATCTGCACCCCGTCCGGGTTGTGTGACAAACACGATAAGAGCGTACATTCTTGAACCTGCACGAACCCTACAAAAAAAAAAAAAAAGACCTCTGCGTTCTGTGCAAAAATGTGGGCACTGAAAAAATACATGCTCTGCATCTTCTTTGCCTTCTCCAAATAGGAGATTTATCAAGCCTAAACTATTTAAATAAGCTCGGAGGCAGCCATGTTCGATTATAAATTGGATGAGGTAAGAATCTACTTCTCTGTGATACTAGTTCATCTATTTTTCTATATCCGGTATAAGTCGATGGGTGTATCTTTCCTTTGTTGAGCGATTCCATCTCTCCTGCCATGTTCTCGTGCTTCGCTGTCTTCCGTACAGCTTCATGTCTTTGACTCAAGCAAGGGGTTCCTGAATTTTAGAGTGGTAGGGCCTTTGTAGCTCGATAGCCAAGATATCAGCTGGTAGCATTGCCGCGATTACACATATAGCATCATCTGATACCGTCCGAAAAGCGGAGCACGCTCTCAACGTGAAGGACTTCACATGGTAAACGTGGTCATCTGTCAACGACTTTTTGTCAATTACAAATTTTCACACGGCACAATATTTGATTAGATAGGGAAGACTAGGTAAACAAATTTGAAGACGCAGAGTTGAAGGCACTAGTTGGCCTTTGAAAGTACACGCAAGCAAGACAGTTAGGTGCCATACGAGTTGAAGACTATAAACTTCGAACTGCGTTCTCTCAAGAGCGAAATGCCGCTCCAGCGGAAAGAAAAGAAGGGTTTCCTGGCATCTTATTGTTATTATGCGGATTATGCTTAATGATAATCAAAATCATGATGCCTCGCGACCAGGTATTAAAATTGACAGCCAACCAAACCTTCATGGATCAAATCATTTGAGTCTTAAACTACCAACTCAGGATGGTATATTAAGAGTTTTGGCAGCCGGGTGCAACGATCACAAGAGTTCACTGACGAACAAAACTTACGAATTTAAGCCGAGCAGAGAAAGACAACGACTACAATACGAGTGAAGACCCGATAAAGTGATTTTGAAGTACGACAACATTCGGCAATATGTTGCTCAGGTCATTAAAATCTACCTAGAAACACAACAAATGGAACGTTCTACGGTATGGTTCGATGACGCATGGCCTGGCTGAGCAGCATTTCTTATTTTTCGAGGAAGCCAAAAATTGTGCTGATTCGTGGGTCAGTTCAAAAAGCGTGCAGTTTTCCAAGAGCAGAGTCCGCAAGCTGCACAAATTATGAACAAAAGTTGTAGCTGGCGCGGGACAATACTATAAAACCATATGTAACCATTTTCCCAAATAAAACGAATTGATTTTTGAATAAAAAAATAGCGGATACATCATTCGAAAGTTGCCAGCGATCAGCCGTTTTTTCCTGGACATTCAAGTGAGTTACATTTCAGATTATGGTGAAAAAGGGGCAACAGTGTCAATTCGACCGAAGTTTAAGACTGAAGTGGTTTTATAGAAAAGCATTCATTCTTTTTAATTTTAAATTCATTTTTATTTTATATTTTTGTTTAAAACAAACTTACCTTAGATCCTAACGCTTAAAAGTCCTAGCCCTATACGGACACACTAAAGCAAACACACTAACGACAATTAAATCTATGCGAAGCTGGATTTGACCCTAATCAGCCTTTCTACACGAGAGCTTAACACCACAAAATCGTACTATCCTACGAGAAGCAATCAAACTCAAATGCTCGAAACGAATTTTCGCCGCATTCGCATCACGAGGACCCCTTAAAACTACACCGACCTCGCGTAACGTGAAAATTGACACCACCGAGAGACTTAGCGAAGTTAAACGTGCTCCTAAACAAAATGACAGAACCAACCAGCTGCCGAAATCCAGTGGCTCTCAAGTCGCAGTTTGACCCTGGTGCTTCTCAAATTATTTTTTGTATTTATTTATTTTTATTATTTATTATTATTTACTTTTAATGAATTGAATTTTCAATGTTTCGGTACCTTAAGGCTAGCCAGCTTCTTATTGCTCCCTAATTTTAGACACTTAAAACAAATAATTTGTTTCCCATCTATTTGCTATGCTATTGCCTTGCTTCGATGTCGGCCCTGCTATGAGAATCATATTTACCACCTGTACTCAGAATAATGAGCATTCGTCCTAACGTAACTCAAAGTGATTTCCACAGATCTTGCGGTGTAATCCCTACCAACAATAATGTACACAAGGCTAGTCTGATGCTGAATATGTTCTGTAATAGGTACTCTGGTCTTTCCATTTATCACATTAATGCTCAAAGTCTAAAAAAGTACACTAATGAGCTTAAACTGATTTTCGATGAGGGAACCGTCGATATTCTATGTATCTCCGAAACTTGGCTTACACACTGCTTTCAAAATGCGGTCATTGCGTTGTCAGGGTATAAAATCTATCGTGTCGGTAGTCGAGGAGGCGGTGTTGCAATCCTTGTTAAGCAAAAAATAGCCAGCAGATTAGTCGGAAATTCGAGTTCAAACGATCATATCGAGTATCTCCTGCTTGAAAATATATGCGGCTTCGAAAAGTGTTTTGTTGGCGTCATCTACAAGCCCCCAAGCATAAGACACACTACCATCGTAACTAACATAATCGAACGCTTCTCGGCTTGCTATGAACATGTTATTCTTTCCGGTGATCTCAACATTAATCTGCTAAGCCGTAATGATTCACAAGTAAATAGTTTCATAAACTTCCTAAGCTCCGTGAACCTATTTGCAGTCGACAAGTCGACTCCCAACCACTTTAGCCCTACAAGCTCTACGCTCATCGATCTTTATTGTCAATAGAACTGATCTCAACAACTTCTATAGCCAGCTTAACGTTCCCGGCTTCTCAAAACACTATCTCATTGTCCTCTTCTATTACCTCAGTCTTAGTAGATCTTTCGTACCGACTACAATCAGTTACCGAGACTTTAAATCTGCCAACATGGCAGGTCGAGTTGCTTACATCCACCATTGATAACCTGTTTGAGAATCATGTCCCAATCAAAAACCTCAACATGCATAAAACCAAATGCTAATGGTTAACTAATATTGAACAACTGATTATATATAAATCGAAACAAGACCTACAAAAGATGGAAGAAGTTTAAACTCTCCGAGTTACTATTCGATTCTAATCGCCTTAGGAACCGTCTTACAAAGGAAATCAGGAGGTCGAAAACCAATTTTTTTACATCCAAATTCAAAACCAGCATAAACGTTAAGCAAATATGGAAGGTTATTAAGACGGTTGGTATGGGTAAACAAATCAAGGCTGAGACTTCAGAAGACATCAATCTCGAAAAACTAAATAAGAAATTCGCTTCAGTCGCATCTCTATCTGACAATGGCACTGGGTATCCGAACGAGTGTGACATTAGAGATCCCTGTAATACGCCCAACTTGACTTATAGCTTTGGTTTTTCTAGAATCGACAAAAAGGATTTGCTTAGGATTGCAATCAAGTTTAACACCAAGCCTTTGATTTCATGAACCCCAAATTCTTAAAACTAATCATCCACACCGTCTTAAAACCTCTCACATATGTATTTAATAGCATCCTTACCACCTCGGTCTAGCCTAGTTCCTGAAAGGCTTCTAAAATCATATCCATCCCTAAACATGGAAATAATAATAATAAGGAATATCGTCCGCTCTCTATACTGCCATTCATATCCAAGGTTTTCGAAAAGCTGACGAGCACGCAAATGAACTCTTACAAAATAAGCTCCTTTCACCGTTTCAATCAAGTTTCAGGCCAAAACACAGCTGCACATCCGCGCTACTAAAGATTGGTAAAGACTTTCGCTGTGAAGCTGATAAAGCCCATGTGATATCGTTAGTATTATTAGACTTCTCTAAAGCATTCGATACTTTCCCACATGAAATCCTTCTAGAAAAACTCAAATATTACTTTAATTTGGATTCCTCAACGTTAAAACTCATTAGGAATTACCTTCGAGATCGCAATCAAACCAAAAAGGGGGTCCCTCAAGGATCTCTCCTGGGGCCCTTACTGTTCTCGCTGTTTAATAACGATATTGCTACCGTTCTCCAACACTGTAAGGTACATACAAAACCTTGGAGTCATCTTAAATCAACCGCTTACGTGGTGGGATCACATCAGCAGTGAAATAGGTAGAGTCAACGGTGTCTTGCGTAAACTATGCTGCGCTGAAAATTGTCTCCCAATTGGCATTAAATCAATGCTCGTCAAGACATATGCACTCTCAGTCTTCTGCGATCTCAGCTTGCGATCTCGCAAGCTAACCGTTGCGCTTAACAGCACAGTGCACAGATTACGGCGGCGGGATCACGTCTCGTCATTCGTTAAAACCCTGTTTGCTTTCAAAACAACTTTTTTTTTACGCCGTAAGGCTATGGATTCGCTTCCAGTTAACATGAGAAGATCTCATAGCATCGGCATCTTCAAGGGACAACTTAGGCAACATTTTTGCACATCGCTTTAGGATATTTTTAAGGGTATTTAGGTCTGGCTGTAACTTAAAGGCACTTGTTTTCTTGCTATCTTTCCTTTTCTAACCCATTATAGATCAACTGATTTCCATATTTTTTATCTCTTTGGTTTGGTTTTGTTCTTTAAATTACACTTGTTTGCTTTACAACTAACAAGATTATAAATCTTATGGTTAGCTTATGCTTTAAATAAAATTCAAATTCAAATTCAAACAGAACAACTTAAGACTATGCCTTTCGACTTTACGATGAATTTACAATATTTGAGAAAAATGGACAATTAGGACTGAAAAAAAAAATATATGTTAAGAAACCTAGCATCAGAACATTTATGATTTTTTTATCTTTGCGTACTTGTTTTTATTTTTATTGTAATTAAAATTAAAGCTAAATTAGACTAATCCCACCTGCAACCCTAGCATGCCTTAGCCTACTCTAACCAACCCTCGCCTACCCTAACCTACCCTTCAATATCGTCTAAGCCTGGCGTGTAGCAGGCTTTGCCTTAGAGAGGCTCGATATATATATAATTAAAATTAACAACTGACGCAGACTACTCGAGTCACCAAAACGTTAATGCTGTCGGACAACGTCTCCCCGATCTTAGCGCCACACCGATCACGGAGCTCGACATCATGTTCGTAAAGTAGCGGCAGCTCTACGAAATTAGGCGCCACGTGGTAGATTAGCGGTTTCGCCAATTCTTCATGGATCAGCCCGCGTTAATACAAGCCGCACTTTCTCGTGTAAATATCCTTGCCGCAGTAAGCCCCAGAGGTCAGGTTGGTGATCTATGTTATTGCCTTTGCAACACTACTTCGAATTAGCTTTACCAGAGAATTTTCCACCCCTACAGTTGGCCGCACTGTATAGGACCTCGTTAGGATAAAATTTCGTGTACTCAGATTCGGATTTTCTACTAAATCCGAGACAAGTCCTAACATTGCCTCTCAAATACCCGAATCCTTTCCATTAAACTGGTACTCACAGTGAAACAGCCATTAGTAGGTAATGATGGGCCTAATCAAGGCTATATACTAGATTACCTTCACTCTGGAATCAAGTTGACTGCCAGGGGAGCGCCGTGGGGCGGTGGGTAGTGTGTCGGCCGCTGACGCAAGATGAGCGAGATCGGATCCCGATAACAGCAACGCCATCAAATGATTATCTCGGGACTTCCCTCCTCCGCGGGGTACTGGCAAAACCCCCCGTTGCGCACTTGCCTTAAAAAGCTTCTCGGCTCCCGCCATTCAGAATCGGCATGAAGCCATCTAAGGTGTCTGTTTGGCAGTACAATGGACCAGTATTTGTGTCTAAGTGCTCCAACAGATAGTAGAAGGCTAAAAAAAAAAAACAAGTTGACTGCCAGAGAGAAAGCGACCCGGGCCTCTGCCAGAGCAGAATCTATTATACATACATATATATATGTTTTTCAATATATGGACACTGGTCTTGCCAGATCCCAAGGTAGCTGACTACACTTTTTTTGCTAGTGGATGCCCATCCGGTCTAAGTATTGAGAACCTGCGTCAATTACCTGTGTCCCGAGAGGCCCTAGGCAAAGGAAAAACGCCTAAGCTTCAAAATGACTATCTGAGACCACAGATTAACTCTTAACCAAAAATAAAATAAAGAAACAACATCTGCTGCTGCCAATCACCCTTCGACCATTGTCGATGTTGTCCACCAAAACAGATTTAATCATTCGTAATCAAGACCGTGGCATAATAACTATTTGCTGATATCGTATTGTACGTCTATCTTCGATCACACTGAATTCCAACACCAGTTTCCGGGTTGTCTGCATGTCTATTGGATTGCTGAATTTGTTTCTCGCGACATTTCACAACTCATTGCAAACTGTGTGTAAAAAATCACTAAATTGATATGCATATTCGAGGAAACGTGGCACAAGCCGCAGCTCTGTCATTGTATCGATTCAGTCAGTACGTCTCTATGACGTTCGGTGGGTCGAATGGTCTTCGATGATATTTTTTGTGAAGTTATGCAGTGGACTGATTAATGACATTGATACATTGTGCATTTCGACGACAAATTGGTTGAAATATCGAATATGTGTTCTTTAAGCTCGATGATTTGAAACCGAAAAATTGGGTCGCAAAGCACAAAACTCTTTTTGAGAGTTTCCTGAACTGTCCAAGAGAATTGAATAAGAAATTATTACGAGAAAAAAAAATTAATTTGCCTTTAAGTGCTTGAGAAATAAATTTTCGAAAATAGTATTTTCGACTCCTGAAATAGGGCGAAAGCCTAAGTTCCGGAAATGAGGCTTGCCAGGTTGTTGGATTCTCTTTTACAATAAAAAAGGGAAAACAAATAAAATATTTTCAAACTCTCGCGTTTTTACTTGAATTGATTTTCAACTTGAAGCCGTGCTTTTCACGAAACTTTCCTACCTCGGCCCTCAATATCTGTTACTGCACCGTGCTTTCCAAACTCACCAGATAAATTCCAGAGTCACAATTAATATTTATTCTCTTTGCCGTTTTCCTTCACTTTTTCGTTTTTTTCTTTTTCTCTTTAACATTTTTAATGACTGTATTCAGGGGATTTTAAATAACTCGAAAAATTCAGTAACGACAAGCAGACTTTATACTTTTTACCACACCGAAAAGGAAATAACAAAAAAAGGGGTTGAACAGCAAAATTCATAGATACTCCTTCGTTCGCTGAAGTTGCAACATGTAATTAAAACTTTTTCGCCAGACAAAAGTAAAATAAAACTGAAAGGATTTCGATGTGAGATATTCACCATCCGAAAGGAATCTTAATCTAGTTGGACTGGAAAATGCATACTTTTGCTAATGTGTAATCTATCAGCGAAAAATGTTTTACCTCATTATTGACATACGTTTGAGAGGCTTTGAAAGATGGAAACTTGAGGAAAGGAAGGAAAATTTGAATCATTTTTAAGGGAGTTTTTACTTTTCTGAAATGTCATTGTCATACTGAAGCCTTTCATCTGACTAAGTGTATGATCTACCTGTCAAGGATTATCAAAATCATTATAAAAACTAAATCCTCAAGCAAAACCCACTCTGACCCCATCCACCATGATACTTGACTGCATGCTCAGCAATCGATTTTAATTATAATACTAAGTTGTCAAAAGTCAGTAGTCTAACAAACGACGATAAATCCTTCATTGTGATTGCATTCATCAGAAGTTGTCCATCTATGGTCTGAATCCCATCCCCTAGTGCGTTTTACCTATTTGATAAACTTCGTTCAACATCGCCCAATGTAGGTCGTATTCATTTCAATAACTTTAATTACCAATATCATCCTGATGGTGGCAAGGGCAGCCACACTAACCCGGCCATTGGGTCTTATAGGATCAAATGAAAATGCGGAAGAACGGACGATTATCTGCATTCTGCATGTTTAACTATCACCAATTATCCGATGTTCGAAAGTGTGTCCTATCAGAGTGCAAACAGGTACCTTACTTATATGTACCTTAAATCTTGGATATGATACCCATTCCACATATATTTTCGTGTGTATGCTTGGCGTCCGAGCTTGTGAATAAATGTAGGTTGTTGCGGTTCGAACAATTTCATCCTTGATTACGTGTGCGTTTGGATACATAAATACCAAATTACCAGTTAAACCTGAGAACGACGAGATATCAGAGTCAAGCTATTTAATTTGTATTAAAATTTAAGTAACCGGAAATTGTGGTTGTGGTATTAAAGGATCCTTTATGATGACGTCAAGGATTAAAGTTATAATCGAAAACTCGGGTTTATGGTTCAAAAAGGTATGAGTTGATTTTAAATGTTAAAATTGTTTCATCAAATGGAGTAGTTGAGGTGGAGAATGAACTGGTATTAGGGAGCTCATCTTAGTGAACCAAGTCCTTCTGTACAGTAAGAGGCAGACGAAACATTATTTGAATTGAAAACTATTTAATTAGTTAATTAGAAATGGAAAATGGGTGATTTAATACTTTACCTTGTGCAATAGTATCTTTAAGTCGAAAGATACAGAAAGAGAGAAAGGACCCAAGAAGTTCTATCTAACAAACTTCAAGCTCTGAGAATCAAAACAGTCCTATTTTTGGTAATCCAATAAGAGGTGTCATTTTAAGCCAATAAAAAAATTTGAGATTTTAACAAAATGTTATTACAATTTTCCCGTAATCCAAGGCAAAAGCCTGGATATAAGTAATGGAGATAAAATATCTGCCTTCGCGCATTCTACATTCTCTTGATAACATTTTTCATCAAATTTTGGCATATTATGGCAGTGTTTCCCGGATAGCAATTTTCTTTCAGCGCATAAATCGTCGACTGAGTATTGACGAAAACTTTATCCGTAACATAATCCCAAAGGAAAAAGTCGAATGATGTAAATTCGAACGATTTTAGTGTGGAATTGAAGTTTCCATTTCTAAAAGTCACACGTCCAGGAAATTTATCACACAGTATGGCCTCTGTTTCACGAGTATATGCGGACTCCTGCTGAAAATAAACGCCTTCCACGTCCATGGCAATGAATTGAACTGAAGAACTCTGGATGACATTAGTACTGCGACAATAAAGATTTATTGTACCCCCTTTTTTGGTCTAGAATTTGACAACTTCTCTAGATGGGACTTCTTGGAAGTCTTTCTCTAATATGGTTGTTTTACTTGCCATTTTCAATTTTTCTCAACACAGGGTCAGTATATGTTCCATAGTTTCCTAACCTGTCCACATCGCCAACAGATTTCTGTGCTGTTAAGACCCATTTAAAAAGGCGGTAGTTGCATGATGCGTGTCCTGTTAGTGCCACACATTTTTTCTAATAGGATTCGGGCAGGTTAAAGCTCTTATGGTGTTTGTCACCCAACCAGATGGATTGTGTCAAAGATGTTCGTTAACTACTCTTTGGAGGTGGTTGTCTTAGATAGGATTCGAGAGATTCGACTGAATGTGTTGATTGTAGTGCACAGTAACTTTTTTTTGTAGTCATTAAGGTGTTATATTGGAAATACACACTCAGAGTATGAATTTTGAAGTGATCTTATACTGTGAGTGTTATGCCTTCTTCAGCATTTTTTGATCATCTCTCATTCACAACTAATGTTGATCCACAGTTTTTCCGTGTAGGAATTGTTCTTTGCTATGGACAGACTTGAACTATAGACCTTCCACTCAACAGTCGATGATTTATACCATTGCTCCACGGCCATTCCCATAGCTCTCGTAGGTCGGCTTTATTTAGTCCAAAAGCCTCTTTGGCACGTTCCATGAAAGTTTTTGGATGTTTAATACCGGGTCGGGTTCAGAATTGGTTCTTTTGTTTAATGATATATTTATGTACGAGGGTGGTCCGATAAGTACTTAACCTAAAAAGAAAAATAAAAATTTTGGAGAAATGGCGATTTATTTTTCAATATAGTCTCCTTTTAGCTCGATACACTTGACCCAGCGATGCTCCAACTTCTTTAACCCGTCCATTTTTTTCCATTTTTCTAAAACCCGCGGACACTCCCGCTTCCACACCCGGTCAAAACAAAACTACGAGTCCGATCCGGCTGAATTTCGACAGTAGCCGTCTACTAGAATGTACTACAGGATAGTAAGTTGCTCTTGCGATAGGGACCTTAAATAGGGGATAGTCCCGTAAAGGATATCTGAGCACCTTTCTCGGCGTGTATATCGGCCTTTTCATTGCCTTCATGGTTTTCAACTTATACCCAAATCAGCTTTAGTCTGTTATTTATTGCCAGTTTGTTGAGTTTTTTGTCACATTCCCAGAGAGCCTTAGAGTTGAGGGTATACCTCTTTATCGCTTTAGAAACCTCTTGGCTGTCTGAGAATATAGTTATCCTAGTGCTAGTTGGTCTCTCGTCGCTGAAGTCGTGTGCTGCTCCGTTGATTGCAAATAGCTCAGCCTGAAATATTGTTGACTCATTGCAAAGAGGAATGTGTAGATTGCATCTTGGAAACATCACACTAGCCCCTACCTTGTTTCCGGATTTCGACGCATCTCTACCATTTGTGGGCTCCATCATTCATTCAAGGTTGTTGTTCTATTCCCCTCTGCTCTTTATGAGTACTTTGCAGTATTTTTTAAAATTTATTTCAGGGGATACCAGACCCCTCACTCGGGTTGGCTCCCAGATGTTGCCAAGTTTTTTAAAAATTCCCAGATGTCCAACACGGTCTCCTATTTGTAGGTTCTCTGTAAGGTTAAGACTTGTTTTGCAACTTCAGGCTCTAAAGCAGTGTGTAATTTTGGGATGTTCAGTGTTGCTTCCATCCCAGTAGTCGGAGTTGTTCTTATTGCTTTAGTTATACTCGTACAGATACACGCTAGCCTTTGCCTTTTATTGAGTTTATTCATGGAACTTCTTGTTCATGTTTCCATCACACAACAGCGCCGTAAAGTATGGTTGGTTTAATCATTTGATTGTAAATCCACAAACTTATTTTTCGGCTTAGTCCCCATGTTTTGCCTACGAGTTGTTTTAGCGCCCATAGAGCTTTGATGCCTTTTGAGTATTGAGAGTGCATTCCAAGAGAATTTTTGGTTCAATATTATTTCCAGAAACTTAACCTCTACCTTTAATGGAAAGCAGATTTCCTTGATTTTTAGAGTTTGAAGTTTATTTACTCTTCTTTTTGTAAATCGAATTATGCTTGTCTTGCTATGATTGATGGAGAGTCCTTCTTCATCGCACCAATTCCAAATTATATCTAGGGCATTCATTTTCAGACATAATAAATCATTAAACATCGTTTGGAAACGGTCATATAAGCATAATTTTTGAAATATTTGGCCCAACGACACCACCCTGCAAAAGAACCATAGCAAGCAGCCTCTCATTGTGGATAAGTAGGTTAGTCCGCTATTTTCTTTGGACTTTCTGAACACCAGATTTGATATTTCCTTACTCAGGCAAATAGGAAAGATCCTTATTCTTCAAAACAATTTTGTGCAAAAAGTCACGATTTTGCTCATTCATTTTCAAAATAAAGTCAACGAAATTATAGTGTTGTGCGTAGGTTACTGACTTCAGTTTTTGGACCTTAGAAGCATGACAGCCAAGACCTTTATGCGAAATACGATGTAAAGTGAATGCGGACAGATTCAATTTCTGTGATCGTCTCGAAATCGACGGCGATATTTTCCGCTTGACTTAACCGGATGAGCGCGAATTGGACTATCCACATCACTAGATTGTCCGAGACGTTAAAATTTTCGATTCAATTCACTAAAGCCCTATGAGAAGGCGTTTAATGATGACCAAAAAAGAGGACAAGACAAACATTTCTGCTTTTTTCACTGTTTCTCGTGAATTTTTACTATTTCGACATATTGTGCGTGAATATTTTGCAGTTTCCTAGTTTTTGCTTATCAGTAATAGATGAATATCGAGTTGCAACCAAATTCCTGTTACTTTTTGAACGCACACTGGCACCCTTGTGATTTCCTCCTTAGTAAAAGAAAAGCCGATTGCGCTTTAGTAAATCTGTCGCTAATATTCCCAAATGACTAATACCCTTAAACTCTAATACCCCATACTTACCATTCACCTAGTTTTTATTTAAAAGTACAACTTAAAGTCAAAACCTCTCACAACTCTCTCAAAGGACATCAACAATTTCAGTTCTCCACCACAAATGTTCATCGGATGCACTTTTATTTCACTAATGCCCTCTGCCCTAATCCCATGTTGTAGTCAAGTCAACTAATTTCCCAGTTACCATCCGCTTGATCGTCTATCCAAAGGGCAACTGTCCATTATCCTAGACGTCGAACGATCTCCCACAGAAGCATGATGATAATCTGAACTGAACCAAATACTTATGTATCCGGTTCGCCAAATAACCATTCCATTTGAGACGTGACAAAAGACGAGTTGACATTTTCACAATCGAAGGCAATAGTCGATGGACTATGGAAAGAAGCTACTACAATGCAATACACTCCTACATAATAGCATTAAAATTGAAAGAAGAGAGCAGAGAAAAAAGGATACTCAAGTTTCCATAATCGCATAGTCGATTAGATCGACTGCATGCCTTCTGCTTGCTCCTTGTATCGTCGCCGGTAAGTGAATTGAGTAACAACTCCATTGAAGGCATTAACATGTCTCATCGTAGCAATACGCTTGAATAAAATGAGTACGAAAGTCGTGAGGATGCCCATGGTGCGTTGCGTCTTTCCCTCAGACGTTTTTGGACAGTCTACTTTCTAAACGAAAATGGATTGAATATTATTGTACAGTTCCTCTCTACACACAGAAGGGTAAAAAACAAATTTGGGAAATTCCAGGGATGAGGAGCATGGACAACGAGTGTCAAGCAGATTATCGGTCTGGCACGAAACAGACTGCCAGAGACCCGTCGCCTGTCTAGTTTTTCTTTGCTTCTGTCGTGTTATTGACACTGGTAGTGGCTGGTTTGATAGGTGTCATAGTGCAGCAGGAAATTCTGAGTTTTTTTGCCTCCACGTTTCTAGGGTATTAGCGACAGACTCAAGGATACCGTCGCAATGCTGGTTCTGCTCCTGGACATTTTTGCTAACCTTTCAGCTTAAGCCGGTGAATTCTGCAAAATTCAATTTGATCCCTTTCCCACTGCTTCCTCCCTTTCTGCTCCTTTTTTTCCTTGTTTACGACTATGACGTTCGTGTCAGGGTAGTTAACAAGAATCGTAGAGCAGAGAGGCAGACTCTTCCTGGTAATTGGTGCTATGTCATAGTGTTTTATCTCTCTTCATGCGGACATTAATCACCTGGAGTATAAACACTCTCACGCACACAGCGGCATTACAACTGGATGTCCTGGCCGATGTGATGTTTTCTTTCCTTTTTTTTCTGAGTAGATAAAACACTTTCCCACAGCCTGGGCTGAGCAGGATACCAGGGAAATCAATACACGATCCATACAATCCGAATAGCCAACAACCAAACGTATCGCACGCTTGGACACCCATGACTACTACGAGAAAAAAGAATATGTGCCCTGGAAAGGAAACATTCCGGTGAAGGAAGTGGTGGTGCCTGCTAGCGTGCAACAATCCCATCCTGAGTGTCACGTCCTTTTAATGGATTATTATTTGGCGTTTTTTTTTTTTGTAATTTTTATTTATTGCATGCAACGGCACGTGATGTTGATTTTATTCCTACGTGGGTGTGTGGGAAACGATTCAGTGAAGAGATGAAGGACTAATTGTAAGCGATTGCAATCGGGCGGTGGAGGCAAATATTTCGAATTACTTGCTCCATCATGGGATGATAATTGAATTGGCTTGATGGATTTCATTATTTTTCATTTCGGTCGTTTCCGGCCTTCTGTCTTCCGGCTGTCGAATGCTCCTCTTCGTTGGTTTTCATGTATCGACAGACGTGAGAGTGTCGAGTTGCCTCGAAATGGTGCGGATATCGTGATATTCCTTCGATTGCTGTTGTCTTACCGATTTCGTGCCGTTTACGTATGGGCTTTGGTTTGTTGTTGGTTTTTACAAGTCAAGTTGATTGAGTTCTGTCGGAGGTTTTACGATTTCAAGAATCGAAATTACATGTTTGTAAGCCACGTCAACATTTATTGATTTATCTAGGCTCCTCTGGCCTTGACGATTGACTGGATTGTTGGTTAAATATTTTTTTCGACTCTCGAGGAAGTAATGGTATCCTATAGCACGCAGTTCTTTCCTTCGGCTTGGCCAGGGTGCTCAAAGGTAAAAATAGTCCAGTTGAATTGAATCGCTTCAAAAGTTCAAGCAACTAAGGAAAGAACGATTTAACACCTTTTCTGTATGCAAAAGATCGTCATTTAATACTTGCCATTTTTTCGTTGTTGGGTTGCTAAATATTACCCAAGGTGGGTTTGTAATTCCAGCTGTATTGAATGTTTAGTCTGCCGTCAATTGTCAGATAGGTTGCATGTGCTCATGAGGATGTGGGAGAAATGTGATTACTATTTGACTATGAAGCAGGGTTTCAAAAAAAAAAATACTTTTGGTCATTCTACTAGGAAAGGTGCTTACGAGTGGTATGAGTCTTTCCAAAAAGACCGAATATTGTCTTTGTTCTCGGATCTAAAACGTATGGAAGCAAAATGTCCGTCCGAACTGTCTTATTTCGAACAAAAGCAAAAATGAGTCGGAGCTGCTCGAGTGTCGCCAAGAAGTAAATAACAACGCAGATTATTTATATCGTAAGACATCAAATCTAGATGTAGATCATCCTAATGGAACCATTTCTACACCCCGTACTGTAGCCACAAGGTCAAACCTGTAGTAAAAACGCTGTATTGATTTCATCGTAATAGGCATAAAATAGGAGGTAAAGAGTGCGTCGGTGGAAACACAGTGTTTAGGATATTGGATGAAGGGCACGAGTACGATAACTTTGGCGCCAAAAATTGTTAACGGTTTTTTATAGAGGGGTCAGAAACAAGCATTTTTTTACTATGGCTTGGGGGAGTCTATCTCGTCCTGTTTAGGAGGTAGCGGCAATTTTAGAAAAAAATGACTTAAAATTAAAAAAAAATTAATAAAAAACAAAGGCAACACCTACAATAAAGTACTCCAACGGTTTTGAAAGCCAGAAACTCGTTCTGTAATATTAAATTTAGGTTAAATTATTTGTATAAATAGTTTTTGAAAAATTCGCATGCAAAAAAATTAGACTAAAAAATTCAAAAATAGAAGTGGTAAATTGGCTTTTTGTGGTCAATGCTCATATCGATTCTGAATCGAACACAAAAAACCGAATGGTTTTATGTCTTCTGGGTTTTGAGAAAATCGAAAATTACTAAACGTACTTTTTTATGGGATATTTTGTTTTCTGGTATTTACGGTTATAATGCTGCCCCCCTGCAATCCCCCTGTTTGGCCTAATGTAGGATTTGGGGTCCATTGAACTAATGCAAGACTTCGATATCAATATATTGAACAGTAAGTAAAGAACAGCAATTCCTTTAGCGTTACCCAGAATGCACCACGAGGAAGTAGAATTGCATTGCATTCCACGTCTCAGTCAGTAGGGGTGTAAGTAAGTCTGAAGTTAGTTAAGTCAATTTTCAATGTATTAAAAAGGTATGTGAGTCTCGTCAATGAAGTCATCGTCGCTACTGGTGTTACTGTCGAGTACGTTGAGTTCATCGCTGATAGTGAGAAGCCGAGTCTGTTTTGGCGGTAGAATAGCCCCTAGGTTCTCACTGTGAACGGTGGGAGGGTCGAATTCCTAAAGTTGCAAATAATAAAATACTTAAAAAAAAATTGTAGGCTAAGATTTAATTAATTTACCTGGAAAATAATGTTCACAGTGTAACGCAGTATAGGAATATTTATATATATATATGTATGTATATCATAATGTGTTATTTTATAACTTTAAATTATAAATGTTAAAATTATATTTGAGTAGGCATGGTAACCCTTTTTAGAAAATATTCAAATAATATAGGCAGGGTAACCCTATTGTAACACTACTTTATATAGAAATTGTTAAGAGCACACCCACGATCGGGTGTATAAAAGGAGACGCCCGATCAGTGAACAGACACTCTGGTTTGGCATTTCGTCTTGCGAAGTTTTACGAGCGTCCAAGAAAAAGTGCCACACTCGAGCTAGTCTTTTGACTAAATAAATCAGAGGTTGTAAATAATAATTTTTTGGTCTTTTATTAACAAAGCAATTTTGTTGATTCTTTTTCCCCTTCAGGGAAATATATATATATATTCTTTTGCTTAGCCGCTCACTCAGCGTGCACGACGGTCTCCGGACAGCCTGCGCGCGGTGAAGGGAAAGGCAAATAGCTTTTGAAATCACTCTGCTCCGTTGCCTATTAAACGTGTACTGCGGTCTACGGACAGCATACGCGCGGTAGGTAAAGGAGTGAGGTGTTTAGAAAGGGAGGGGGGTTTTCTCCGAGGGAGAGTGGAGACCAGACAGAGCTAAAGCCGAGCTCCTACAACAGGCATTTTAATGACAAAAGAGAAAATGATCGCAAGCACCTCGCGAATCTCTAACCGACATTGAGGCCCATGGAAAAATGTGCCGATAGATGGGCTGATTGTATTCCTACAACTTTTGTCACCTTTTTTTAGAGCTTTTTGTTGAGCACCGCCACATCCAACCGAACTCACTGTTTTTACATATTTTCACCTTCATCGGTAAGTTGCAACACAGTGGAGAAGTTGACATTTTAGAAGGAATTATACAAATTTCTTCTAAGACCGCAATGCCTTTTTTCGTTGGTCGACACCAAATCCGCGAACGAACAAAATATTGAGAAGTTTTGTAATTTTGGATGGATTAGAGGATGCTTAGCCGCCATCACTTAACCCATTTAGTCCCATGGTTGCATTAACGCAACATTAAAAAAAACGTTTTTTTTTTAACGAAAATGGTAACATTTCCGGTGCATTTTCTATTTTATTGCATTAACAAATATCTGAAGTAGCATACAACTTTTTTTGGTATGGCTAATAATACTTGAAGTTAAGTTACTAATAGTACTTGAAGTTTTGGTTATATGTATATAGAATAAAATTGACAAATATCCAAAGAAAACCTACGTACTTTTTAAAATCCATAAAAATTGCTGTTTTCCAATATTTCAAGGTCAAAATTTGTTTTCGTATAATATATATTGCTAGTGGCAATAATTAGGAAACAAAATAAACATATACGTTGGGTAAGTACTTCTTGCGAAAACGCAACATTGGGACAAACAGCGACACTTTAGTAGGCTTTGAAAACATTTCTGCTTGAAAATTTTATTTCCCCACTGGTAATTTATTTGCGGTAATTTTTTACTGGTTAGCTCAAGTGCAGTGTCGTTTTTATAATATATGGTGCATTACATCAAGCGATGGGTACTTATACCAGTTCATACCATATGACGGAAAAAAATGCTATGAATGCCAATAGGGAATTCGGACTAGGTGGGCAAGCTGTCATAGATCTATTTAGAAAATAGAAATGTTCACAAGGTCTACCAGCTTTAACCTATTGGTTCATCTAGGAAATGAAGGATATTCTGTTACTGGAACTGTCAGGAAAAATTGAATTCTGAAAAGCCCATTGGATACGAACAAATCAATAGGCAAAAAACAGCGTGATGGTACGTGGATTCCTGCTATGATCAGGAAAATGAAATCAGTGTAGTACGTTTTAATGACAATTCCGTTCTTACGGTGGCATCTAATTGTAAGTCTGCACAGCCCAATGTCATGGTAAAATGATATAATCGTTTGGTGGAATTGGTGGAAAAAAATGGTGGTAGCCATTATTTCTTAATACAATAGACTCCGGAATTGTTAATGCATGGAAGCTGCATAGAATTATTTATAAAGAAAAAACAATCTCTCAGCTGGATCTTAGGTCGGAATTAGTTCGGAGCCTCAATAGTATTAACAAAGGAAAAACACAATGTGTTCGAGGATGCGGTTCAACTGCATCTCTGCCACCCACTTCGAGATTAGATTACGTTGGCCACATAATTGAGAAATATCCTGAAAATTGGAGAAGACGGTGTAGAGTTTGTAAAAGCACAACTGTATTTATGTGCAACATATGTGCAATTCCTTTGCATTCCCATTGTTTTAAGGCTAACTACACCTAATTTTTTTTATATGTTTTATCCCAATGTTACGTTAACGCAACACTCAAAAAGTGGACGTGGCTGTTAAAAATAAAAAATAAAAAAAATGTCAAATATTTATAAAAACTAAATAAAATTGTTTTGCATTAAAAAAATTGTGTTTTCCAGGATATTTGTGCTAGTGGTCCTAAATGGGTTAATCAGAAAAAAATCACTCGATTCGCACTAAGGTTGAACGCAGAATGACCTTTGTAAATATCGATAACTTCACGGTTTACCACATGTGTATGAAAAAACAACAACGGTACAAGAGTGAAACGTTTGTTTGGGGAGCAAAGAAGTTGTGAAAGCGAGACCTGCCACATGCAAAAAGAGAGTTTAAATTCCTTAACTCGCGAGGCAAGCCAAGTTAAACTATAAAATAAATCCTTAAGTTGATGGCTTGTTTTGTATAGCAAAATACGGAATGTATAAGGGGAATGGGGGAAGAGGGAAGAAGGAAGGGGGGAGGAGGGCAGCATGCCCCCTCTCCATACGTATTATCACCGCAAATACCAGAAAACAAAATATCCCATAAAAAAGTGCTTTCAGTAATTTTCGATTTTCTCAAACACTAGAAGACATAAAACCATTCGGTTTTTTGTGTTCGATTCAGAATTGATATGAGTATTGACCCCAAACAGCGAATTTAGCACTTCTATTCATTCTTAAAAAAAGGTATGAATACTTAAAAAAAAAAAAGGTTTAAACTTTTTTTTTAAATTTTTTAATCAAATTTTTGAGTTTGCATTCGAATTTTTCAAAAACTATTTATACAAATAATTTAACTTAAATTTTCGAATAAAGAATAAGTTTCTGGCTTTCGAACCCAGTTTTTTTCCATTTTAAGTAATTTTTTTCTAAAATTGTCCCTACCTCCTAAACGGGGCGAGATAGACAAACCCCCCTCCCATAGCAAAAAATGCTTGTTGTTGACCCCTCTACGAGAAACCGTTATCAATTTTTGGCGCCAAAGTTATCGTACTCTCCCCGGAAGAAGTCTCAATCTAACTCTAAAGACTCATTCTTTCGGTGTGATAAATGTTCCACTCTTCGTCGTAAGTCTCTCCATCAATCGAATGCCCCATTATCACCTGTAGCTGCAATAACAAGAGCAGCTACATTGGCTAAATCCTCTTCCAAAAATTAAATATTGGCTACTCAGAAGTCAACGACATCAACAGAAGCAGTAATGGGTCCTGAATATGATCATGGGCAAAATAGACACCAAGTGACGAGTCAGCTAACAAACGTCGAGGTTCAGTACATATCAGATGCTGAGACAGTTAACTATCAAACATAATAGTCTCAATCATCTTGGACTTGCTTTATGAGGAAATCACGTGCTTAAAAAAAATAAAAAAATTAACTGTAACTTCGTCAGTACACTTCAACAATTTACTCAAAAAAAAATCGATACTATCGAAAGCAAATTCAATTGGAGAGAACAAAAGCATGTGGAAAATATAATAGAAATTACGGAGGTGCCTGGAGCTAACAACAACAATGGTGCTGAGTGTGTGCAAAGGTATTACAAAGCGGTCTGAGTGTTACTGTACCTGCAGACAAGGTTCACAAATGCTTTGTCAAGCGCGAATTATGATAATATTTCCCGCAGGAGCGTAAAAAAAATACAACTTTATTCTTTAAGCTTCAGATTATTATTGACAGACTACAATTTTCATTCTTACATCAAACCTACGCTTTGCGAAGGTGATCCCAAGAAATTGAATGCTCACAGTCGCCGGAAGTTCGCCAGACGCTGACACTTCAATTATTCAGGTCACCTGTGCAATTACATTGCTTATCTAAAATACATATGATGTTTGCACTTTCCCATGGGTGAGTGCATCCGATCGCTGCTGTCGGTTGATGACCTGTACATGTTGTTGTTGTAGTTGCGGGTGTTGACTTTGTATATGATGTTGTTGTAGGTCGTGTGTTTGTAACTCCTCCCCCCTAGGTGTGAAGCGAGGGCCAGGTAGCTCTAGGATAGCTGGGCTCGAGCGATGCTGAAGGTTGATTATTCTGCAGAGATAAATGATTAGTATGGTAGATGCTGATGTGATGCAAACTATGACAAGGAGGATGTAGCCGTCTTCGCGTTTCGTTTTCCAGATCAAGCTATGCATTCCTTCTTCCTGTGAAAACTGATAGTTATTTAATTTTTTTGTGATAAATGTTTGTACGGTGAAATTTGGAGATATGTGTTCATATGAGGCTGGATATATGTTGATTTTATCCCAAAAGGTGCTTGGTTTATGTTTATAGGTTATTCCGTTGATTTTGACTTCGCAGTTTTCGTAATATATTAGCGCTGAGCCAGTTAGGGTTTGATGAAAATTGTTGCATGTTGAGCTGATGAATGTTGGTTTAACATGGATGAGGAGTATGTAGTTGTCTTGAGGTTGGGTGATGGAGACAGCTTCGCCAATGTCGTTGATTGCACAGTTCGCTGGGATGTTTCTCATGATGTTTCCAATGCATGTAGAGTCTTGCGTTGATTCCTGGTGTTGAGATTCTCGACAAACAAAGATATCCTCTATTCTTGGGCATTTTAAGTCAAAATATTGTATGCTTTTCTCATTAAATAACATGTATGGCCTTACAATAACTTCTTTTGTTTTATTAATGGGTATTGGGACTAGATGGAAGAGGGAAAAGTTTTCTTGGGACAGGATAGGAACACGGATGTTAAAAATTATATTTGAGTGATTGTAATATGCTTGTAATTCTAGCATTTCCACCAAATGTTCACTAGACTTAACCTCTATTGAGTTATTAAGGGTATCATAAATAAGTAGAAGTTCTTCTTTATTAAGTATCATTTTGGGGATAATGTTGACTTTGGCTAAAACGATAGCTTCAGAGATGTCACGTATGTGATTTGTTAAGAGGTCGATATTGAAATTGAGGTGATTGAGGTATTGGATGTGCAGAAGCATATCGGAATTAACACGGATTTGGTTAGTGGATCGGTTTTGAGAGTATTCGAGATAGCCCTGTATTAAGTCTTGTTGGAGGTTAATGTGTGTTGTTATGTTTTTAAATCGTTCAATTATTTGTGTGTTCAGTTTAGATTTCATTGAGATTTCGTTAAGGAGGTATTGTTGCTTTTGATTTAGAATTTCGATTTCTTTATTTAGATTTTTAGCATCGTTTTGGTCCATATTCCCTGTTATAAATTTAATAGCCGTTCCTAGTCCGTCGACAAGTCCTCTTTTCTGTCTTATTGCTGGCATTAGAAATTCTACTTTGTTTCGAAGCTCTTTAAGTTTTTGGGTTGTTGTTTCTACAGCGGATTTAAGGTTTTCAATATGGTTGAATTTTGTTAGTGTATCTTCTAATTTGTCTATGTTTGTCATGTATTCATCAAGTTCAACTATGTGCAAGATATTGTAGTAAGTCTTTATAGTCTTTGCTGTGCCTAATTCCAATGGGAGTATACCTTCTAGTTTCGTAAGGTCACGGATTTCCAGTTTCTGGGCGTTTAGCAAAGTGAGCCTAATAAGATAAGTGTATTATTCGTTAGATGGTTTTGTTAGTTTCTTTTTCTTTTTTATTTTTGATTTGTGGAGTTTCTTATTATCTACGGTTAGTAATGTTACTTTGTTGTTCGATTTAACTTTGTGCTTAGAAAATCTAGGTGTTAATTTGTTACGTTTGCATTCTCTTCTATAAATAATATCATTAACTTGGACATCTTCGGGGTCGTTCCTATCTAAATTTAATTTTTCTATTCTTTTGCTTACTGATTGCTCTAACTTGTCTTTTATTTTTGGGAAGAATTCTTCTTGGAAATTAGTAAGTTTGGTAAGGTATTCGTGTTCGCTATTATAATTAAGATTCTTAAGGAATTTGAAAGTACGTCCGTAAAATAGTTCATATGGAGTGTACTTAGTTGCGGAATGGATAGAATTATTGTAAGTAAATATGGTGTCAGAGAAAATGTCGTCATGGTCTATTTCCAGTTTGTTTTCTTTATTAGTTGTGAGAATGATGCGATAAATTTCTGTCAAGGTAGAATGCAGGCGCTCAACAGGGGAGTTGCTGCTTGTCTGTTGGAAGGATGTTATGTGTAATGTGATTTGGTGACGTTTACAGAAATCTTTAAAGATGTTGGAGGTAAATTCTGTGCCTTGATCACAGACAATTTTTGATGGAATGCCGTGTAGGCTGATGTAGTGTTTCAGGGATTTTAAAATAAGTATACTGTTGCGAGAAGTCAAGGTGTAACCAGCAGCAAATTTCGAAAATTTGTCTAAGATCGTAAGAATGGGTTTGCCGTTGATTGTATATATATCGATATGAAGTATATCGAGGGGCTTGATTGGTGTTTCAGGTTTTTCAAATTTGATCTTTTGTGGGTTTCTATCGTATTTTAATAGTTGACATTTATCGCAGTTATTAATGGTCATAGTGATTTTACTTTTCATGTAGGGGAAGTAATATTCTCTTTTTAGATGGAGAAGAGTTTCTTCGATACCTCTATGATTGCTGTTAAAATGATAAGTCTTAATAAGTTCTTCTTGTTGTTCGGTTTGTCTGACGTCGGTTAATAATTCTACGCAGCGGATAAGGCGAAAGGCTTTGCTATTAGAAAAGTACTTGGAGAAAGTAGATTGGACTATATTGAAGGTTTCGTCATCAGTAAAAATAGCGTTCAATTTATTAGGTGCCATGATTTTTTTGAAAATGTCTACAATTTCGTTTTCGCTAAAGTTTGGAGATCGTATCGTCCGTCGTTGTTTGTTCTTAAATACGGTTTCAAGCGTCATAGGGGAACCTTTACTTGATTTCTGAAGGATAATTTGGAGGGAGAATTCATTCAGGGGTCTTTCGGATATGGGTATGCCGTCGTTTAGATCTTCAACTGCGGAGTGGATTGTGGATCCGCTTGTGCCTTGAACAGAAAAGGTATCGTTGATGTTAACATCGATACTTTGAAATTTCGGAGGGTGATCTATTCGTATTCTACTAAGGGCATCTGCATTCGTATTAGCTATACCTTTTTTGTAGGATATTTCGTAATCGAACTCCTCGAGTTTCAGTCGCCAACGTAACAGTTTTGGATTTGAATCTTTAAGGTTCATAATCCAGGTGAGAGGTTTGTGGTCGGAGATGATTTTAAATTTACGACCATATAAGTACGGCCTGAAGTACTTTGTTGCCCAAACTATGGCCAACAATTCCTTCTCTATGGTAGAATAATTGATTTCCGAGCTTGTAAGGGTTCGACTAGCATAACATACCGGTTTGTCGTTACCAACGGGTCCCTGGGATAGGACTGCTCCAATTGCAAAATTACTTGCGTCAGTAGTAAGATTGAAGGGTTTGGAAAAATCAGGGTACTGAAGGATGGGGTCGTTGGTTAATATATTTTTGCAGGTTTCGAAAGTGGATAAATAACGTTCGTTTATTTCGATTTTACTATCTTTTTTTAAACATTCTGTGAGTGGTTTTACCAATTTTGCAAAGTCCTTTATGAATTTTCGATAGTACCCGAGTAATCCAAGGAATCCTCTTATTTCTTTCTGTGTCTTTGGGAGGGGAAAATTTTTAATGGCGTGTATCTTGTCAGGATTAGGTTTGACGCCTTCGGTAGAGACTATGTGTCCTAAAAATGCAATCTCTTTCCTGAGGAAATCAGATTTATCCAGTTGGACTTTTAGATTTGATTCTCTTAATTTTGAAAAGACCTTTGTTAAATTTTCTAGATGTTCCTGAAGTGACGTTGAGTATATAATAATGTCATCCAGATATACTAAGCAACATGTACCTATGAGTTCCTTAAGGATATTGTCCATCACTCTTTGAAAAGTAGATGGCGCATTCTTAAGGCCGAATGGCATTCGCAAATACTCATAATGACCTCCGTCAACTGAAAAGGCTGTTTTTGCTATATCTCTTGGCTCCATCTCGATCTGATGGAACCCGCTAGCAAGATCGAGGGTTGAGAAATACATGGATTTCCCAAGTTTGTCTAATATTTCTGTAATATTGGGAATCGGATAACGGTCAGATACGGTTTTTTTGTTTAACTTGCGATAGTCTATGACTAATCGCCATTTCTGCTTACCACTGGAATCTATTTTTTTCGGCACTATCCATACTGGTGCACTCCAAGGCGAATAACTATGGCGAATTATGCCTTGTTCCAACAGTTTACTGATCTGTTGCCGGATTTCTTCTTTGTGACAGTATGGGTAACGATAAGATTTTGTGTAAATGGGTAAGTCGTCTGTCGTATCGATTCTATGTTTAACTTGGTTGGAAAAGGTCAAGTCCTGTCCGTTTTTAAAAAATATGTCTTCAAATTCTCTGCAGACCTTGAGGAGTCCTTTTTTTTCTTCCGAATTAAGATGAGTCAAACGTAAAAGCTCTGAGATATCAGACTCTGATGAGTGTTCGGTGTAATTTATACTGTAATTGTTAATTTCAACAAACTGGGTGGAAAGATATGGTGTTACTTTAAGCGGCTGTTCAATCAAAAGGGTTTGTTCGGATAGGGAGTTATTACAGACTTCAACTAGGCAATACCAGTTTTTAGCGTTGTAAATGCCTTCAGAAACAGTGAGATCTGGTTTAATGATTGTTTGTTTTATAAACACGTCACCGTTCTTACAATCGACTGGGACTCTCATTACTACTTTAGTGTTTGAGGGAATCAGGTGTTTGCCTGAGTTAAAATTGGGCTTAAAAAGAAGGGGTATAGTAGCATTTTTTGTTATTAGGGTTTTATTTTCGAGGTCAATTTTGGCGTTAAGTTGGGTCAATATATCCAGTCCTAGTAATCCGTCGAAATAACCATGAAATTTAAACAACAGGAAATTAAATTGTCCAGAGTCATAAAATTCGTTAAAGTCGGGGACTACAACTAGTTCGTTGAGTTCATGATTGGTAAGGATTGTGGATATGTTAATAGGTTTACATTTTTGGGGTTTTAAATGGAGAGCGAATTCAGGATTAAGGAAGGAGGCGGATGCTCCTGTATCGATTAGAAATTTTAGGGGGCGACCAAAGGGAGATGAAATGTGTATGTATGGTAACAGCGGACCGTGTTTGTTAACGTCTATGTATCCGATTGCGTTGGATGGGCAGGTAATCGAAAATTTGCGTCTTCTAGTTCTTGCATGGTTTCGATTGTTTGTTGGTCTCTTTCGTCTAGGTCGTTCTGGTTCTGGAGGTTGTAGTAATATTCGTCTAAGTTTGGTAAGTGTTGGGGTGGTTGAGGGTCAATATAGTCTTTTTGTGTGTTAACGTTATGCACTTCTTCGATAAAGTAGCGAGGAGTGTTGCTGCGCTTCGTTTGGCTACTAGCGTTTGTTTGTGCATTTTGGTATGCTGTCGGTTGGCGTAAACGAGATTGTTCTGATCCTAGTATCATTGGTTCGGGGGCTGGTAGAGGTCGGGGTTTGTATTGTGTTGGTCTCGGGGATTGTGAAGCTTGCATTGTTGTGTTCGGCAGATATGGTATGGAGGTGTATGGGGTGTTATTCTTTAAACCGAAAACGTTTGGTTGGGTGTGTCTCATGTTTAAGGCGTTGGGTGGTAATCTTGGATTCGGAAATTGATGTGGAAAGTTGCTAATACTGGGGTGATTTTGGGGAAAGAAATGAGCTGGTTTGTAGGTTTGTTGTGGAAAATGAGTTTTATTAAAGGTTGAGTATGAATTGGGAGAAAATTGGTTGTAAGCTGGTCGTTTTGTTTGGGTTTGGAAACGATGATCATGTTTCATATAAAACATGTTTTGCTCCTGAATGCAGTATGACAGTGCAATTGCTAATGTAGTCGGTTTCATTGCCCGTATACTGGAACCAAGAGGTTCTTTTAGACCAGAGAGGAAGGTGTTAAGACACATTTCTGAAAACAAGTTCTTCTTTGCATTAATCACGTTGGAATCGGTTTCATGGATGAGAAGGTTATTGTTCAACGCAGCTTGTATTTCTACAATCTCACTATGAAATTGTTCTATTGTCTTTGAGTTTTGTCTTAATAGGTGAAGATCTCTGATGTGGGATGTTTCATTCCGTTTGTCGGAATAGTGTAATATAAGGTTATTTTTAATTTCATCCCATGATAAAGAAGTCCCGTACATATTTAAAACTTCGCTAGCTTGTCCTTCTATCTTATTTCTGATAGCCCTTAAAATTATTTGACAATAGGGTGAACCATCGATACCTCTAAGGTGCATTAAAATTTCTTCCACGTTGTTAATGAAGTCATATAACAGACGGGGATTTCCGTCGAAATGTGGTAGATCTTTCACTGCATCTGGGATGCGAAGGGATTCGAATATGTCACGTGAAGTCACGGTACTAGAATTCATTGGACTCATGATTTCGGTTTCACTTAAGTTAAATGAGTCACTTAGTTCGACTACTGTTTCCGGAATGGAGGAAAGACTTTTGAAGAATTTTGCGAATTTGGGATATGGTTGGGAGGGATTCTTTTTGGATGGACGTTTATCAGATGGCATGTAATAACAATACTATGAAATATAGATAACTTAAATATAATAGTTTGACAATGGAGAGTGTGAGCTTATTCTATTACAATGTTTTCGTCTTATATTTTTCTTAATTATATTATTTATTTGATTTCAAGTTTATTATTTAATTAATTACAAAATTTGGTTTGTCTATGCACGTTTAAAAATAAATATTCTGACTTACATATGCCCGAATATTAGGAGAATTCTCTTCATTTCCCGGAATCGGATGATCTGTTTCTTAAAGTTGATTGGGTGATTTTTTTTTGTTTTGATCCGTTGTTGAGTTCGATGTGCTCTCGAACACTTTCGCACTATTCACTATTGTGTCGATTTTGTCGATTTTATTTTTCGCGGAACTGTTCAATGTACCTTTGAACACTGCCACTTTCTTTTTTTTTTTTGTTTTGTTTGTTCAATATTCCTTTGAACGAATGAACGATGTTCGACCGGTCGTTAAGAGGCAAAACTCACTGATTTTTAGCGAAATCGCGTTTATTAATTTTCGGTAAACCTCCGAATTAATTATCACAACGTTAAGTAAAAATCATCGACCGGACTACCCGACTGCGCCAATTATGATAATATTTCCCGCAGGAGCGTAAAAAAAATACAACTTTATTCTTTAAGCTTCAGATTATTATTGACAGACTACAATTTTCATTCTTACATCAAACCTACGCTTTGCGAAGGTGATCCCAAGAAATTGAATGCTCACAGTCGCCGGAAGTTCGCCAGACGCTGACACTTCAATTATTCAGGTCACCTGTGCAATTACATTGCTTATCTAAAATATGATGTTTGCACTTTCCCATGGGTGAGTGCATCCGATCGCTGCTGTCGGTTGATGACCTGTACATGTTGTTGTTGTAGTTGCGGGTGTTGACTTTGTATATGATGTTGTTGTAGGTCGTGTGTTTGTAACTCGCGTTTGGCATCACAATTCTAATGCCCCCCTAAGCCGAAGCACGAATAACATCACAATGTTTTTTGCATGTATCTTGCCTCTCAACAAGTCAAACAAAATAGTATGAAAAGCAAGAGGGAAATTGGAAAGAAGTTAAACTCGTCCTTATTTGTATCAAAGGGCACACATCCTATTTATATACATAAGTGATTGTTTTAGTAGCTACACGCGCGAGTTACAGTTTCAAATTAAAATTAAACACTTCTTTTATTTTTTTCTTTTTTAAACTAATTTTATTTTTCCTTAAGTTTATTCACAATGATATCTTTTAAGGTATAGATCCTCTAAGTTTAGAGTTCTCCTCTCGACTGATCACCCACCAACCAAAGCACATCAAAATTTTCATTTGACAGAGGACGTTTAAACGCATAAACCAATAAGGGATTTAACAAATGCGAAAAGATGCAACCCAGCTATAACATAAACAAATGGAGGATCTGGCAATTAGAAAAAGACGCTACAAAGCCAATGCCGATATAAAACACAAAGCACACGGAGTCGGGATTAGACTTGGGTAGGTTACATTGTTGCTGGGCGATGTACGACTTCTTAAGCAGTCGATAAGATTACATCTCAGTTTCGTGGATATTTTTATATTCGATATAAAATTCAAATGTAATAATGTGATGATGATGATAACAGCGCCCTGTTCCCAACAAATCTTAGATGTCCCGAACCACAACACGTTACAGCAATACTAGGCGCTGTGGCAGTAGCCTGTAAAAGTAACTACAACAGTGTCAGAAGTGATTCGGAAATTAAAGGCCGGATTTGGACATATCCCTCCATGGAGTGAGAGGAAAATGGATGCGGAGCATCCAACGAATGTTAAAGACTAAGCTTAAACGAATGCCGTATAAGTTCCAAAAAGAACACAACTTTACCGATGCTCATAAAAAGCGGGATTCGATAGAGTAGAGAAGTTGTCGTGCTGCACAAACTTTTTCAGTTGTCGAAGCTCGAGTCCTCATGATCTAACAAAACTTTCGTGTTTAAGGCCATTAAAACAATTAAAAAAATCCTTGATTGGCTTCCGTATGTCAAACGTCACCGTTTGTCATGGCCGATGGTCGTTGGCCAATTGTGTTTTCGGACTGTGAGTTAAGTCAGGGTGAATATGATTATTTACCACGAAAATGGCTTCGAAAGTGCATTGAAGCCTTATGAAAGGGAGTGGACGTTCCAACAAGACTGCACACAAAGCTTGCGTCAACAAAATGGTTTTAAAAAACAACGTATTTTTTTCTCATTTCGTCGTCACTAAGGCTCCATAGTCAGCACAGATGCAATTCCACCTAATTTTTCCATAACAGGCTTTTTACAGGCTAATGTCTCCACAAAAAAAATCAAAGTGTGGATGCGTTCAAGAAATGCAGTTCTCGGGAATAAAAGAATATTCCGCAAACTCATGTGCAGCGTGAAAGTTTTTGTCTGCCAACTCAATGACATTCTATAGAGCGCGCTTAAAGCGGAAATTTGTGAGAATATGTAATCATTGTCTAAATGAATGAAAATGAACTTAAAAAAAAATCTATTTCAATAAAAAATACAGCAAACTTGCTGCTCAATTGGGCTACGCGTCAGGCAAGTCTGGATCTCATCGACTATAGTTATAAGCGGTGACCACAATTCAGTGGACTAAGTGCAACCCTTAGAGGTTGCGTTATGAATTGATTTTAACCATTTGATACGAATCATCACGCTTGTACTCAGTCTTTTGCGCCATTCTCACCAAATTGACTCCAAGGTGTATGTAAGAATTTATCGCTTTCACCACCTTTAAGAAGTCATTTGATCTAGCGTTGAGCGCAAATTGATAAGCCTGATTAGAAGTATTTAATGTCATTTCACATTTACCTTATTCACTTACGCGCCAAGTAGCTGCCGTGGGTGTTTACGTTTCAATGTGGCAACTTAAAATCCCAGCCAAAAAGGGAAGAGACGCATCATAGAAACGCCTTGTATACATATAACCTTCCGACGAAAGCGTTAATTTATGTTGAATATAAGCTCACCACTAAGCGATGAAAGATGAGTTTATCTCCCTCATTCGGAAATGATAGTATGTTATCAACAAGCCTCTAACGCTGGCATGAACAAGTTTTACAAAGTCCTACCTACCACCCTATACCCTTAATTAAGCCATCCCGAAGAGTAAAGTCTTTCTAATATTTATATCCCACGCCCACACGCACCTTATCTACGCGATAAACTTGGCATTATATTCAGATTAAACTTATATCATTAGACAACCGCGTAAGAGAATCCTCTAATGCATCATATCCTTATCATCACAAGCGCTACACACATGTCGGCCTTTTAAACGTAGGCATCATTGATTCCCCTTTCGTGTGAGGTTAAGAAAAGTCTCGATCCTTCGTAGAATGTCGAACAGAGGTACAACCCGATGGCCTTGGAATCGATGAAAGGCGAGAATAGGGGAAGACGACCATTAATACACAACGCGTCCGAGAATACTCGGTTGAATCTATTTATTCCGCTTCTCTAAGCGTAATTATCCTGCCGATTAAATATTTGCATATTTGACGAGAACGAGTGTAAACTACTACTGCAGCTGCTCCTTGCGTCGTGTATGACTATGTAAGTGAGCACATGCTTGAGAGGGGAGCAGAAAAATGAATACATTCCTGGCATTGCACAAATCGTGGTCGTGTTAGGTTCAATGAATGAGAAAATTAATTCGCGTATGCAGTGGCACGGTGTGGGTTGGCGGTGCAATGCGGTGCGCGCCAGTCGAACTCGAACTCGATCTATTGGCGGTTGATTTAAAATCCTGATGCATTCATTGTTCGATAATTGGTGGTTGCCATTAATAACTGAGCGAATAAATGGTTTTCGTTCGTTTGCGGAAGCGGTAATGGTCGAGGGAGGGGCGAACGCCAATAATTGAGTATATATTCGTTAGTGTTGGTTTTTATGAATCCTGGGGCTAGTTTCTGCGCCACTGATTGGAGCACAGTGATGAATATTAAAGTGACACTGATAACCGAAGGCGGCGAAAAGGATTTTGTTGCCCTAGATGTACAATTTAATTATTAGTTGGTTTTTGGAATCAATGAATTTTTAAGCTAGAGATTTATCCAGAATATGAGCTGGATGTTGTTAATCGGGCTGGACTCGAACAGCCAATGATGTTGTAGTGTAGAAGCATCCAGTCCGAGTTTCCTACATTTACTTTAAAAATAATGAATGGCATCATCCATTCTTTATAACATTATATCATATAAGCAGCCGTTTTTGCAACTTCTGGAGCAGCAGATTCCGCCGAGATAATTTTCGATAACTTTACCAGATATTTCGGCCCACCCATTAGATCAATTGTTTGATAGTTATGATTGGCAAGAAGAGTGCCTCACTTATCTCGTCAAGTATTTCGAAAGATCGATAATAAAGTCAGCTACTAAAGTTAAAGTTCATGAGTTTTAAAACCAACACCTAGCAGAACTTTAGATATCGTACACATCAGCTTACATAATTTGCTATCAGAAGATTCTATCAGAAAGACATAGACTCAAGTAGATGAATAGAGCGCCGCTTTATTAGGCAAAGCAGCCCATCTAATATCTAAAATAAATTACAGGCCTCATAATCAACGTTGAGTAGTACAGATGACATTTAGACACCGATATCCACTAACTCACTTTCCGATGGGCTCTTCAGCCCTGATAAAGTTAAATGGAAAATTGCCTCATTTAAACTCTACAAAGCTACAGGTAAAGACGGTGTCTTTTTATCCTCCAGAGAGGCCTAGACATCATTCTAGAAACACTGATAGCTCTCTTTAGGTCAAGTCTCAACTTGGGACACATTCCTCAAAACTGAAGAGAAGTCAACCTTGTCTTCATCACCAAGATTGGAAAACCAAGTGATCAACCTGAATCCTATCGCCCTATCAGCCGAACATCTTCCTACTAAAAACAATCAGAAAAACTGATAGAACTTCATAATAGAGGTATATTAGAAAATCAAACACCTCTCCATCCAAATCAATGTGCACACCGCAAGGAACGATCTACTGAGAATGCGCTGCATCACTTGGTAGCACATGTGGAAAATAGTTTCACATGCAAAGAGATCGCAATTTGCGCCTTCGTCGATATTGAGGGGGCATTTCATAACACTGACTACAACTCAATCACCAATGCACTGTCCCGTAGGGGTGTAGACCATCTCACTAACCATTGGGTTACAGCGATGCTTGAGAGCCGTATTATATCAGCTACATTCGGAGAGGTCTCTGTGATAATAACAGCAGCTAAAGGGTGTCCACAAAGTCATTTCAATGCTACTCTGGTCGATAGTTGAACAGAAAACTACAATAGATAAACTTCAACGCCTTCAAAGGATATTACTTACCCGACAGCAGCCCAAGACGCATTGACCGGAAAAAATCCACTGCACCTTTTTATTAAAAAGATTGCTATTCGTAGTGCATTCAGTCTCCTCCGCTCAGAAAAGAATCAGGTTGGCGCTTACATCTTTGGACCTAATCAGAAGATATCGAAGGCCCTGGCAACTAGTATTAGGGTCTTCCAAGCCGAACTATACGTCATCCTAATGTGCGTCAACCTAAACTTAGAGACTGGCATAAGAGATATAACCATCAATATATTCTCTGATAGTCAAGCAACGCTCAAAGCGTTGGGCTTCTTTAGTACGAACTCAAAATCCGTCAAAGAATGCCACGATGGCCTGCAAGATTTAGGCAAAAGAAATAAGGTCAAACTCCGGTGGGTGCCAGGTCACAAGGGCATTAAACCAACTCGCTTAAAAAGGTTCCAGCTGCGGCATCCCCAAGTCAAAGATTAATTTTCATGACAAGTGGGAAAAATCGCAACACCTGCACTTTTGGAACAGCGTTCAAAAACTCCGACAGTCGAAAAGATTCATACGGCCCCTGAATAAACACTCTATTAATATCCTTAAATATAATAGTCGATATCAGAAGACTGAACGGGACGCTGTAGTCTGAGATATCACCATCGTCTAATTGGCTAGCAGGCACAAGAGACCTACTCTGTTCGCCGGGGTCCAATGCTATCTCTTAGCACTATCCCCCAATTAAAAAAAAAAAATGATCAAGCTCAGTCATGTTTCCAGTCCATTCATCGAACCGACGACGCGGTTTCAACTCTTGCACAATCTCATAAGCCCGAACTACTTGCTCAGATGGATGATTATATCGACCGTAAAATGGACGTAGTGCACGATAAGTTTGATGAACCCAACTATCGTTTTTACAGGCGTTGATCTGGTAAATGGCAAATGACGTACTTACTATAAATCAACTTTCAACGGTCAAATTAACAGTTGAGTATTCTATACTTTTTTGCTACTGCTGATGCACCACGCTCTGGCTTTGGCCGGCTTTGGACCTTTGGCAGTCAGACGGCTTGACCAAAAAATCGGCAACACCATCGCCTCCTGGACTTCAACAGCATCTCCCAGGGTAGAATATTCGCGGCACCTCAGCTTGTTTAGAATGTGCGACTCCGTCATTGAATTGTCTTCCTGATCCCGACTCACTTCCCTACAGTCCACTTTCCATAGTTCAAACACTAAGAGTCACATTAATTAACAAATACCCTTTTACTTTTGGGTCAGAAGGGCAGTGTTTAATTAAGTAGCTTATCGCAAGGAGAACTCTCAAAATCTGAAACTGATATCGCAATCCAAGAAGACAAAATAAGGAAATGAAAAGTAAAATATTTTACTTTTATTAGTTCCAGTATTAAATTCAACATCCTTCTCCGGCGAAGATTTTAATTCTTAAGAGAGTAGAAGCTCAATCGGCCGCTTCAATCTGGCTCAATATCGTTTAATCTCATACTTTGATCTTGTCCAGCGAATGTTTCTTCAACGACAGCCATCTCTCAGCCAATTCTCGTTTCCCCTGGTTCATATCGTAATATGACATCATCATTTGACAACTGACATATGGACCGAAGAACGTTGTAATGAAAAGATAACAGCAGATACCCGTGAAACGTTCTGCCATCACCTTTCCAATCAGCTCGAATACTTGAAATGTTATTTCTATGTTTCTCGTAATGAATCGGGAGAAGACAAGTCCAAGAGCCCGTGCCTTTCATTCAGAAGCTAAATGCAATACACTAATCTCATCCTGATGAAAGAAGACATAATTTCTAAGAGAATAGCGCAAGTCAATGGTCAAGACGTGGACGTACTTGCACGTCTTAATATAAGGTTAGGTCGGCTACAACAAAAAATGAACCCCTATCAAGTTCTAGTTAGGAGTTGAGGTAATAGAGTCGATCAGTGCACGACCATTAAGAAGTATATTTATTTGAACCAAAACTCCTCTTAAATACCTTCGACAGAAGTTTCTGTAACTTGCCCTTCTTCTTTTGGGAGTAATTCAAAAATGCAACTCACGCCAACTCTAACTTCAACTGGTCAGAGAAATTTAATTATTTAGAATCATTAGGGAGTTTCCTTTATCATGGTTTCATAAGGTTCATCCAACAATTTTAAATTTGGCACCAATAATGCTGAGATGCCAATAATAATCAATTAATATTGGAATAACTTCTGGTAAGAAAAAAAACTAGCACGTGTTTAAATATCGATTGACAGTCCAAATTCACTACAAGAACAGTGAAAATATCGCAGAAATATTTCTGTAAGTTCTTACTAATTTTGATCAACATCAACCATCTTCTCGCACTGCTAAGGTGAGTTTAATCGATTGTTTTGAACATGGTGGACAGGTTAGTAATATGAAAACTTCGATTGGTGGTAATCTAATCAAGTCAGCGAAAAACATCGTAACTAAGAGCGTGTCGGAAAATCAAAGTGGACTTGAAACGATCACAGCAATTGGGCCTAGCAATGGACCATATACATTGCAGTCCTTGCGCCGATTGGTTGCTGGAAATAAATACACAGGTTTAAAAGTTTTGGGATAACATCAGGCCATATTTTTAAAAATAGTTCTGGTAAGGCGATTTCAATGAATAGATTGCGTTACCCTATTGTGTGGACAATGCTTATTTTCAGCAGAAGGAAGACACATGTTACAAAGCTGATTGAATAATATACCTTCAATTTTTGGCCGTGATCGCAAGTTTTAACACATTTCGATTTTATCTTTGGGACTATGTGAAAGATAAAGCCTATAAAAATACACCATAGATGTTATTTGTGCTTTTGTGGGAAAACCTGATGAAAAAATTTAGTCAAACGACGACTAAGCAAAGCTGACGCATATATTTGAAATATAAGTATGGTTCAAATAATTCTGCAAAATAAAATAAAAGCATCATAATTACGCTCTCCTAGAATAGTAAAGGGTAGCCTATTATGGTTTGGGTTTTTAGCGTTACATTTTTTCGAGCCAACGCGTGATTTGTTACATGTGTTAAATTAGACATGCTCCGCTAATATTGCCATTTTATCCTGAAAAGACTTACATCCGCAAATTTTTTTTTTAATTTTATCATCTAATTTCGTTCTCTGTGAAAAATGTTATTCGCGCACTTCGACCATCTTACGGTCATCATAATCGACCTACTGAGCAAGTATTTTAAGCTGCAGTGAGCAAATTCATGCTGTTGGACATCAAGCCACCTACCCTTATGCGTACAGTACGTGCAGGGAAAATATTGCTGCTATATCCGTCAGTGTCAGTGTTAATGAAGACCGTGACTTGTCCATTCATCGCACAGCAATTGCGCTTGTGTTACTCGATTACCTGAAAGATTTTGCGAAAGGACCCTGGGCTAAAATCTTACAAAATGCAGCTCGTGCAAGAACTGAAGCCGAACGAACTGCCACAGCGTCGATTTATGGGTCTTGAAAAAGCTGGATAAGATTTACTTTTTTATCGAAATTTTTTTTTTTATCGAAAAAACCTAGACAACTGAGAACTAAACCACGGTATCGAGCTTAGAATATCAATTGCGTCCTTGTGAAGTCCTCTTGGAGGATCAAAAAGTACCTGTGTTCGTTATCTGAGCTCCAAAACCTGTGCATGTGTTCACATTAAATTATTAAAGTAAGCTTCTTATAGTGCACTTGTGCTCTTGTTCACTAGCGAACCTTATTGTTGAACGTCTCCACTTTTTACGCCTTTTTTTCAATTTATTTTCATTAATCTTACATCGAACAAAAAAGGATTTTATTTAATGTAACCTAGGAAGCTAACTGCCCCTTTTCGAATACTATAAGCTTAGCCATGTAAAGCATGTTCAAGAAGTAACAGGAATCTTAAATGTGATGTTGAGAGAGCACTTTATTTCCAAATGTCATCCTGAGAGCCACTAGCCCCTAAATATATTCAAAGCTCTTATCAAGTATAACTTACCAATAATTCAAGTCAATAAGGACGCACGGCCTAAAAGCTCGCTTCTTCGCCTGGTAATAGAAGAGCTGTGAGAAAGTGCACAATCATCGCTTCCAACAATAGAATTAAAACAGTATGTCCGAACAAAGACAACATTTTCCGTTTCGTTTATCCTTCTATGTTATAGCCCAGTTTCTCTGATCATCCACTGGTATCGGTTACACCCAGATACTCGAGACGCAATTTGTCAGTCATTCCCTATCCGGACCTCTTGGAACACACAGCTCCCTAGGATATCCTAGTTTAACCGACAGTCCTGTCAAAGGAAGCCATTACTCTACAGAAAACAACCTGACAAGCAGTTTTCCCACAAGTGGCCATCCTCCTCTATCACTGAATGCATTTCTCAAGTCATCCCGGACATCCCTGTCCTCACTACTTCAATTAATGCTTTCAATTTCCCTCAAAGATGAACCAGCAAACATCCGGCGAGCCGAGCTATCGAATGACCACACCAATTCCACTTCATTGATTAAACTGCAAAATTCCATCTATTCATAAAGCGGTAAACGATCCGTATGACACTTATCACAACCACACAAGTGTTGTGCTTTTCGGGAAGCCCCCCGTAAATTCGGAAAAGCTGTGAAAAAATGTGAATAAAAGCCGTCCGTATCCCCCGGTGACCTAGATAGTCGTCTCTGAACTGCAACAGTTTGGTTTTCGCCCGGGGATAGTTGCCATTGAATGGCTTAACGCTATAAATCCACTTATGATACGAGTATACAGCGGCTAGAGCGCCGAGTTGTCAGTTCCTTTTCAAGCCAATGTCAAGCACCTCCAAGGAGTAGCAGAGGAGCTTGAATGGTAAGTAGAATGGATGCAAAAGAAAATATCGAATGGCACTTTTACTCAAGCATTTCCCGGTGAGGATGGGATTATTTATTGCCTTCGGCTGGATCAACTCGTATCTATCCGAAATCTCGAGAATCTACTCTCATCTATGTTACTATCGTACACATTAAGCTAATATCCTGCTGGCTATTCATCCATTCATTCCTGCTACCATCTCCGGGGATATATTCTTATGTAATGATTAACTTTCCTCAGAATCCTTGAGTGTAAGCGATATAAATCATCCTGAAGTGGTGCACGGAATCCTGTGCGTTACACTCGCCATTCGTTCCTTCATCCAATCTATAGTCCTGTTCACGAGGTGGTGCGTCATCATCCTTCTTCCTTTTCTCATGGTCATTAGTATTTTGTTGATTTTTTTCCCTTTGGGCTTTATTATCCTGTTCCCGTGTTCCTATCTCCATGAATTTGAATTTCATTCAATTTGGTTTTTTTGCCTTCTATAGGATCCTTTGGCCCAGTCAGAGATTTTGTTCCATCATCGAGTTCCTTCGCCGTCCATTTGCTTTCGAGAGAGAAAAAAAATTTAAAACAATTGCTAGAAACGAATGAAGGACCAATTAGAGGAGGACACAGATAGCAACAGATAGGATAAATGAATGTCGTACCGTCGTCGGTAAAACCTAATGACTGACAGAGATGAAGGACGAAGTGAAGGAAGGAATTTAATTAAATTAATAACACTCCTTTTGGATGAGGTTTCAAGCTGGACATTGTCTTAGTCCTCATCTTAGTTTTCATTTATGTCCTTGGTTAGGTTCTGGTCAGGATCATTCGCTCTATCCTCGTTATCGTTCCGTCGCAAACCATCAGCGAGTCATCATGACGGACGGCAATTAGTTGGAGGATAACAAATATAGATGGGAGGGCGAAGTACTTTAATTTAATAAAGACGTCTCAATAAAATACAAATTTAATTGATTGCCACAGTATGGAGGGCACCATCCCTGGGCAACATGATTAATGTCATAATTTTTTCGGGAATGGACAATTTCGGGACGAGGTTGAGACAGATGGAACAGACGCACGTAGACGGTGCTTTTATGATTATGATGATTGGAATTAAGTTTTACTCTCACTCTTCGTGGTAGGACTCTGGGATGGTGGTATTGATTTTTGTCTGTTCTGAGACAAAAGAGTATAGTTCGAAGGAGGATAGCCATTTATAATCTTCCAGAGAGGGTGTTGTAGCTTATCCAGAGATCGCTATTATAGCGGTTGGGCACTGTGAAAAGTCGCTAGAAATAGAGCTAATCGTTCCTTTCAGTATCCCGCCGAAAAGAAACGCTAATTACGATGATTTGGCTGTTGTGAAATTCGAATATCTTGGTTTCCGATCGAGCAATTCGCCGAAGCCGAAACGCACGGACTGGCGAGTATATTCCTGCTGCTGCTAATAGTGATGATGAAGACCCAAAAGAGTCATTGTCGTGCAAAAGGAGTCCACCTTTCTAAGACTTCAATTTGGTGCATTTTGAGAAAGAACTTGGATATTCATCTGTTTAAGGTCCAATTGACAAAACAACAGAAGCCCTCCAATTACCAAGCTCTTCATAAGTTCGCTGATCGCTCTCTGGAGCAGTTGGAAACAAATCCGAATTTAGGCTTCGGTGATGAAGGACATTTTAGTTCAACGGTTTCGTGAGCTAGCTAAACTTGGGAGAGAGTGAGAAGCATCACCCGGGGAAACTCACTATTTGGTGTGGTTTTCTGGCAGGTGGCATCATTGGGCCACATATCTTTCGGAACAAGAATGGCTAGACGGTTACTGTCAATAGGGAACAATATGAGGCCATGGCTTCGATTAGGTCAAATCGAACTAGATGGTATGTGGTTTTAAGGAGATGGGGTCCTAAAACGCATTATTTCCAGAAGATATGGCATTGAAACCGCGATCGTGCGGTTTAATGGCGTTAGACTTTTTTATCTGAGAGTACCTTGAGTCACCGCCTTATAAAAGCGAACAATTGACAATTGGCCAACTGGAAGTTGTAGGAATACGAATTGAGTAGTGCATGCATGCAAGGAGCGAGATAGATTGTATAGGTATAAAAAGTATAAGGCTAATGAAGAATACGGTAAGAGCATATAAAATCTTTCGTTATAACCTTAATAAAAAGATTCGTCAACCGAAGCTTCGGTGTGAAAGATTCAGAAATAAACTGAAAGAAACTTGAGGACTGATGAATAAAATCCGACGGAGAGAGTCGGAGAGATGAAGAAAAGATAAGCTCAAGTGGGAAAATCGATGTACCTTGAAAAACTAACTGAGACGTAGAACTAACTTAAAACACGTCTCCTCGAGACCTCGAGACCTTAAAGCAAATGCATTAATTCTGGCACCGGTATTGAGAAATTTAATAAATCGGAGTTTTAACCAATCAAATGTCCAAAACCTATTAAAGACATCTAAAGAGATTACGAACAATAGACGGATTTCACGACTCTCAGTGGTGGATTATGTACTGGAGGAGATGATGGTTAATAGACTATATAATTATGTAGAAATATTTGGCATTCTACATCCAAATTTCGCAGAAATAAAAGCACAAGTCGATGGTAATTTTGCAAACCAAATAAATAACAACCTAAAACCAAACCAAGTAAATAAAAACCAAACTTCTGTCGTCTTGTTTACCAATTTCAAAAAAGCGTTTGGTACATTTAGCCATGCAACGATTACAGAAAAATTAAAAAATGTAGGTATCCGAGGATATGTTTTGCTTTGGTTTCACCGCTACAGCAGCAAAAGAAAGTTTAACCTTTAACCAGGGACGTGGAGTCTTACAGGCGTCGCGCGCTTTGCAAATTCTTAGAATTGGCCAGTTCTCCCCGCTTGCCGCGACTCTGCGTCTTAGTAGCTTTTGTTTTAGTGCTTAAACGAATGCGGAAGAAGACAGACGTGTCATCGGTTGTATAACACGTGAGTAATACTAATAAAAAAATCCGGTGTAGCCTGTAAGGCTACATGTCCCTAGTTGTCATTTTGTTTCGAACTATTTTTATATCTTGTAGTTAAAATGACGGAAAACTCTAGGAAACCTCAATGCACGACCACGAGTTCATCAGAGATAAAAATATTACGGGTAAACAGTCCGTCATTTGAAGAGGAAATCAATGCCCTCATACTGGCTTCGGACCAATCTGATAGCGAGGGTGATTTTGAAGAGTTCTTGATTTCTGAAAGCGGACTTTTACAGCTTCATGAAAGTGATCAAGATGAAGATCCAGAGGAGAGTCAGATCACTCGAGAAGAAGTTGCCAGCGATAGTTCTGAAGGTTAATGACAACGCGCCTCTTTCGGAATTACGAAAATCAAATTTTTACTACGGTAAAAATCGTTATAAATGGTCAAAGGCGCCTCCTAATGCTAGGGTACGTATACCTCAACACAATATAATTACTCAGGCTTGGGCCTCGAAATTGACAGTCGAGGATGAAAAAGACCCTTTCTCTATTTGGAATAAATTACTTGACGAAGAAATGCTTCAACAAATTTTGACTTGGACAAATAAGACAATCTCCAGTTACGGGATAAAGTTTGCCCGTCAGAATAAACCTCAACTGAAAGACATACATATGCTTGAACTGAAGGCTTTTGTGGGTCTTTTACTATTTTCACCTGTCTTGAAATCTAACCACGAACGCTCAAGTTACTTATTTGCTAGGGATGGTACAGGCTGTGAGATATTTAGATGCTGCATGTCAGAAAACAGATTTGTCATTTTGCTACTGTGTTTGCGATTCGATAATTCAGATGATCGCGCTGAAAGGCAAAAAAATGACAGCTTGGCAGCTATATATTTTATTTTCAACAAGTTTGTCAGCAATTCTCAACAACTATATGAATTGAGCGAATGTGTCACCGTGAAGTTTCGAGGAAGAAGTCACATGATTTCATATACGCGTAAGAAACCAGGTAAATAAGGAACTGATCATACTAGCCTTATGTGATGCAAAAAATGCCTATTTTTATAACGGATATGTTTATACTGGAAAAGGCTCTGATGGTTTAGGATTGACCATACAAGATAAAAAACTTCTTGTGCCCACTCAGTGTGTCCTACGGTTGACGCAGCCAATTGAAGGAAGCAACCGAAATGTGACTGCTGATAACTGGTTCTCTTCTATAGAGCTCATTGATGAATTGGAAAAACGGAAGCTTACCTATGTAGGTACTATGAAAAAAAATAAACGCGAAATACCTAGTCAATTTCAACCGCAAAAAAATCGAGATATCCAGTCTACTTTGTTTGGTTTTACGAACCAAAAAACTATATGCTCATACGTGCCAAAAAAGAATAGAGATGTGATACTTGTGTAATCAATGCATCACGATAACGAGGTTGACGAGGATACTGAAAAGCCTGAAATGATTCTTTATTACAATGCAACGAAGCTGATGAAAAATGTTCCACTTATTCCAGCAGCCGCCGGACGAGAAGATGGCCAATGGTAGTGTTCTACCGCATTGTGGATTTGAGCGGCATAAACGCTTACATATTATATAATATGCATCAACCCAGGATTAAAGATAGAGGAGATTTTCTAAAGTTATTAGCCCGTTCACTAGTGCTACCACATATGCAAAGACGTGTTGTCCGCAATCAATTACCAAGGGTGTTACGACTAGTGATCAAGCGAGTTCTGGGTGATGATATGGTCGAAGAAGGTGTCCAAAGTCATGAAACGAGTCAGGACAAACATAAGGCATGCAGTGTTTGTCAGCCTAAACTGCACAGAATGACAGTATACACGTGTGTCGGGTGCTGCAATCCCATATGCTTGCAATGTTCCCGCCCCTTGTGCAAAAATTGCCAGTGATTTATGCTAAATTGAGTAGTTGTCAGAATTTTTATTGTTTGTTGAAGTACCTATTATGTTTTTTGTTTTTTTCTAGATTAGATTTTAAGTATAAAGTGTAAAATTTATCATATTACTTGTGTAAGGCATATTAAAGTGCTAAAATAATGATCTCATGCCAATTAAGGCTGAAAAGTACCACTAAGTGTTAGCTACCGTTTTTTTTTTAATAATTCATAATAAAAGCTAATTGAATTTACTTATATTGTTTTTATTACATGCCAATGGTTAAACATCTACCCAATTTTGAAATATCCAAATTAAATTTTATAACAAAAACTAATTTTGAAAGTAATAGCCTCTGAGGCGTCATGTCCCTTATAGTGTAATTATTTAGTCATGTCCCCAGTTAAAGTATAAGGTTCGAATAAATGATGAATTCAGTGAAGAGCAAGGTATAAAATACGGAGTTCCGCAAGAGTCAAAACTAGGACGCCTTATTTTGATCATTTATATAATTGATTGCTCTCAGTGGTCCATTGGATGATACTGCTATAGTTGTAAGTCACAAACGTGCTGATACAGCTGTGGAAATAATGCAACAATAATTGCGAACTTATTATCAACTCAAAAAAAAAAAACCAAAACTATGCATATATGTACGTCCTTCACATATTCCAAAAGTAAATATGTATATCACTGAAAGTACATGATCGAATGTGCCTCCAAGTGTCAGGTAACTACCTGCAATTACAGGGCAATGAAAATTGCGACGAAATGGGAAGCGTATAAGTTTACAATTACCTTGGTGTTATGATGGACTATAATTTTAATTGGAGCTATCAAAGAAAACAGCTAACTAAGAAATAACGTCAATCCGCATATGCTCTCTACCACCTGAGCAACTTCGGTCCACCAGCCGTTTTACGCCAATTCTATCTTGGTCGAATCTCGTCTGAGGTATGGAGTGCTTGCATAGGGACAAGCACCGCAAATGACAAATCTCTTCTCTTTAGTGAGAAGTATTCAAAAGGTTATATAAAGATCGCACGAGGCATACAGCTATCAACAGACCCCAATTGACGAAGACGCAAGAAATTCTGAATATGGAAAGCATTTACAAACTTGGAGTAATTTCAGCTTTCTTTAATGATAGTTAACAAGATGAGATCAGCTCTCCAGGAGCCAAGCCAGAATTATTCTACCTTGAATTTTGCAAACTTATGCAAAGGCTTTTCTTTCTGTTCTTCGGTCCGTACGCACATATCGTATATCTACAAATTTGCATGAAGTGAATGTGAATTATAAACTGTGAATGAAATATAAATTATAAAATCAAATACATGAACCGTAATAACGAAAAAACCCAATTCACCAACCGCCTACAAAATTGTTTGTTGAATGTGTTCGTTCAAACTCTACAAATGTACTCGTATAACATTCATGAAGTTTATTAACCCAGGGTTGGTTGGACATTCCAAGGTCCTGGATCATACGAGATTATGGTACCAAAATATTCAACGAACTGCTGATATCCTTCATGAACATGACAAGGCACCAACTAACAAGCAGCCTTAAACATATGTAGATATGTAGTATTTAATATTTCTAAAAAAATATTTATATACGTATAGTGGTAAACTTTAATTTTAAATAACTATGTATTGAGACCTAGTCTTCTGCAAAAAAGGATTTCAGGCTTCGCAGATAATTAAAAAAAAAATTGTATTATTAAATGAATTAAAAACGTCATACATATCCATTCGTTCATCCAACAGAGTCACACAAAACTTGTCCTCTGGGATCGAGCCCTGCAAACGAAGTTGCGGAGGTGATTTGAAACATATTTATTTTAAAAAACAATTTTTTTCATTTAATCTAGGAGTTGAGACACTCTTAATGGAAAACTTCTTAAAAAGATCAACACTTCGAGAGACATTGACAGAAAAAGGCCCTATAGATCTGTAGGTCAGTGGGTGGCTTTAAAGTATCAGAATTATTCCAGTCCTAGAGTACTAAAAAGGTGAGCTCTGAGGACTGAAGGATTGTCGAGTATTTTATTTTGTCGTCGAATACTGTATAAAGAACCTTTTAAATTAGATCTAAAGTCTCATGACCAGGCTTATTGTTATATATTAGGTTAGATTAATCCATATTATCTTTGTCCTTGTAGGGTCGACGGGAAGTACTCGTAATTTGGCAAATGCGGGGCTTAGCAATGTTGTTTCTGAGCCGCCAGTAGCCCATAATGTTCGCAAGAGGTCTTGAAATGCCCTTTATTTGCCCTTTAGTGGGGAGCTTTAACCCCACTATCCCGCTAAAGTCTGCTAGGCCAATACGAGTATATCTCGACACTAGTTACCTTAATTTGACTGCGACAGATTTCAAATTTGGCGTTACGTATGTTCTGAAGTTCATTCGCGTCTCTTAGGATCATCTATAGTTCACAAGGCCTGACCACGCTGCAGATTTGTAAGTCGAAAATCTCCAAAGGTATAAGACAGCCGTTAAAGTACCTTTCCAATCGAAGTTCGGTTTACTGATATGAACTTCCTTGTTTGAGTGTTTTTAAATCTTGACTACTGGTTCGGTTAGTCGTCTCTTTTAGTATCCTAATCAGATCCTTTTTTAGAAAGTTTTTAATCCCATTTTATTCTATTTTGAAATGGAGAATAATACCAATATAAGGGGTTATCGCTGTTCTCGGGCGGTGGTCAACACAAAAGAACTAGTTAAGTATTGGTTCTTAGGCAGGCATTATTACCTTGCTAAGAGTTGGTAGAAATTAACTTACCAAAACGGATTATCCACCTATATTACTGGTTTTACACTTTTCTTCCTGAATATTTTTAGATTTGTGTCGACGGTAACGAGGAACGCAGGCATGGTTAGAGGATCTCCCTTGGTGTGCCCCTGGTGGTCATATTCCTCATGGAATTGGGTGAACAATTCCTTAGTTTTAAATTCATGTTTTATTATATTTCTTTAAACCATGCTACGCTAGAGAAAAATGCTTTAAGCTAGCATAAATAACTCAACTGGTTTTCCTAGAAAAATAAGCATCCGATACGAGTATGTTGATAATTTTGCTACGCTCGTGCTACCAACGTTAGTAGGTGATAACCCCCCTCACTTCAAGACCACGTAACCGAGGTGGTTGTTGGTACAGACTACACCGGAAATCCGCCAACTTTAAGTGAAATTTATTTTGTGTTTCCTGTCTTATGGATTTGCAATGTAACCAAATACCACTCACCCATTTGCAACGTAATTGTACGCAGTGTCATGATTGACACTGAATTGATGCTGTGTACGGAAGGAAATGCTTTTTTGTATTTTCTCAGACGGTTTTGTGGAGTTCGATAAGCTTCGATTACACTTTTCACTAGACAGATGTGCATGTCTTTCAAGCAGATGATCTTAAGTTATATTGTGAAGCTGGGTTACCTGTTATCATCAAAAATATTTATTAATAGTGCGTAAATCCAAGACTTCTCTAAACAAAGTTGGTAAACTGAACTTACTAAATTTAATATGGGTTCCATAACACTTTGGTTTTCCGTCAAATGAGTTCTCCGATGAGATTATCAGAATAGGCTTAGAGTATGAATTTTCAAGACATCCTCGGTAAGGTCTCTTGTTATCAATGGGCTCTTTCATGCACTTTTAGCTGAGGGTTAGAGATCGACGTAAAAAGTCCGATATCTTCAAAAACTCTTGGTTTTTCCTTTATCCGTCAAAGAAGTTTAACAGCAAAAGGTCTACAAACATCACTTCGAGTCACTATATTCAACTCTATAACTCTACAACTATATTTGCATCATCGAGACAGGCACATCCAAGGTGGCGCAAAATAATCATACAACTTTATTTTTGAATTACTTTTTTACTAAATACAAAAAAAAATGATTTTGAGTGTTTGAAATGTTTAAGTGGAAAATATGATATCCGTCAAGTGGCTGCTGCCAGTGTTGATTCACATTTGTACCCGTTTTATCGCACTTTCCATGACTTTCCGCAAAATTTCCGGTGATAACTGTTCGCATTCCTGTCGAATATTCTCCTTAAGGGCTGCGATTGTCTGAGGCTTGTTGGCACAAACTTGAGATTTCAAGTAGCCCCAAAGGTAAGATCGGGCGATCTTGCTGGCCATGCCAAATCGCCAAAACTGGGGATTACGCTCGTACTGTGTGTGCAGTTGTTGAAACTACATGTTCACTAAGCCCCTTTCAATTCTGGCAGTAAGAAGTCGTTTATCATGGCCCTGTATCGTTCGCCAGTAACAGCGACCACGTTGCCGAAGGCGTCTCCAAAAAAATGCGGCCCAGTCACTCCTACCGGGTGAACGCCGCACCACACAGTGGCTTTCAGTTGATGTAATGGCTCTTCGTGCATCACACGCGGATTTTCAGTGCCCCAGAAACGTCTATTGACTTATCCGCTTAAGTCGTGCATGATGATTTTCGACACAAAACCGTCCTCTGCGTTGTTGAGATTAATGATGGCTTGACAGTATTTCACGCGCAACTGGCGGTCAGCAAGCATTAACTCATGCACTGTTTGCACTTTGTACGGGAGCATGTATAAGTCGCTTTAGGCTCCGTCTGGTGATGCCCAATTGCGTGGTCCGTCGTCTGGTTGATGTTTCTTCGTTCTCAGCGACATCGGCAGCCACAGACGCGATAGTCTCGGCCGAACGACCAGTCCGGAGACGGCCACGTCCTGCATAGCATCCTGTGGTTTGCCCAGTTGGCGCGACACGATTAGGAAATCGACGTGGAAATTCACGCTGCGCTAACACAACCCACCTATTATTGGTAAAAAAAATCGACACAATTATTCCGCGCTCTTGTGGAGTATAGCGCTCCATTGGTTGTCTGTTTGTATACTGCAGCTATCTATTAGTTTACAAGTGTCAAATATGATTAACGTACGACGTAATTTGCATAAATTATAATATCGTCTGATAGGATGATTAGTCTTGCAGCACCTTGTATGTTGCATATAGCGAGGACGCCGGAGCAATCTGGACTGTCCACCTACACCCGCAGCAGGCTCCGAAGCCATTATTAGTGCCTGCATCACTGAAGCTTCGCCTTAATAATTATTATTATTAAAATTCCCCAAAATAATTAAAAACAAAAGAAATTTGGAAGCCGCTGGACGTAAGTTCCGGTAGACTCAAGATGCCCCGACAATTCATTACGCATCACAATAAAGGTTCGTCACCAGTCACATGTTACATCTTTGAAGGCTGTCAGCTCGACTAGCATGTACAGGTGCATCTGAAATATGCTTTTTTCAAATATATTTATCAAAACAACGTACAAATCAAGAAATTCCTTTACTTTTTGAATACACCTTGATATATTGGTTGCAAGACTCCGCGGGAATAGGATAATGGCGCTGTGAAGTCAATAAGATTACGTTCAATGCAGTAGCTTAAAGGACAATATTCATTCGACATGCCACCTCTCGAACAGTTTACCAGTGCCAAACGCCTAGCACACACACTTAATAGAATTTAATTACTTTGTACACGTCACAGTTCAGGGATTTATGATTAATTTATCATTCGTGGTGGCGATAAGTGCTTTAATTCATATTTATGGTATTGAATCCTGGGCGCAATATTAGTTCGCCTGAGTTACCGAATTTCTATGAGACAATGGACATTTTGCACCATTTTTAGATTACTTTTCGGCAATTTTGGATTATTTTTTTTGAAAACCTTATCAGGTATTCTCTATGAAATTATACGTCGAATCATATTGGCCCAGAGTTGATATCATTATTTTTTCTCGAGATGCGCGAGTCGAAAAAATGTTCACGAACATCCAGACACACTCAAGGACTTTAAATCGAGGAGGTACGTAGATCAAATTTTAAATTTGAAAGATTGGGCCCATTACAATAACTTAAAAATAAAAATTTTACAAAATGCATGTTTTGAGAGCGCATCCATTAAGTATTATGGTATCATCCGTGACCTTTAGTTTTATGGAAGCCTTTTTATGCATTGTATGGCGTAAGATAATAGCCTGAACCTAACCTTTCTACCTGCATTTTAAAGGTCACAGACAAAATTCATTACCTCACCCACTTTTTACCTGTCCAAGTACCAAAGTTCATGTCTCCAATTAAGTGTCCCCAAATATAACTTCCAGTAGCCGAGTAAAATAAGCCCCAAGGATTGCCTTGTTTAAGGTCCGTCTCGGGTTCAGACAATTTCCATGCAATTAATCCCAGAGTGAAAGGTTAATCTAAATTTTGAAGTCCTTTCTAGCATCTCCGACTATTGGTCCCGTCTAACAAAGTCGTAAAATAACTCCTAAAGAGGTGGAAAACCTTTAGGTCGCCGTCTATTAACGACAAAACACGTTTTTATGAGCCGGTAAACCATTTCGTAAATTAATTGTCCGGCACGCGAATAAAACATTTACGCCTCGTAATTAATTCCAAGAAAACGCGACATTTTATGATGTTAATCGCTGACAAGGAGGTGAGACCTCTCTGGTTGATGCTTTCGATTTAGTTTGAGTTGCATGTGTAAGTTTTGCTCATATATAAACACGCGAATTAGGGTTAATTACGGACATGACTAGTTGTTGCCACTTCGGTACTCCACTCAACGAGCGAGGGATAGGGTAGATGACAGACTGTATATACGGTGTAAACGGAATAGAATGATGGTCGACAGAAGTTACGGACAGAATTCGACTCGATTGTCTCCCGAGAATGAGTAATTAACAGTTCTCCACTGGTTTGCTCCCTTTGTTTAATGGCCACCATGCGAGAATACGTCCTTCCTTAGCTGGACTTGCTAAGACGTATTTTATGTATCTGCCTATCCATGGAACATTGTATCGATATTGATTGAAGTTCCAGCGACGGATAAAATAAGTTTCATAGCATATTGGAAAAGTTATGAGGGAGAGAGAGTATAACAATTGATATTGATGAGCGGGCGGTGTGAATAGGGCAGGGCTTGAGAGAAGCCCTTATTCAAGTCGTAAAATAGTTTCATTAATTTTGAATAATGAGACTCTATCGATTACAGTTGCAGTTCGTTGCAGTTTCGCATATAGACGGAGGTAATTATGTGTGGCTGTGTGTAGTTCTTTCGAAAGTTTGACGTTTGTGCACTAATGTATGCGTGAGATTGATTCATGAATCTTAGTTTTAAGAGCAAAGTTAGCTTGAAATGTGACGCTATTGATGGGAGTATTGGAATGAGAACTTAAATAATTAACTGATTAAGTTGATGAGTAATTTATTTGCTGCTTTCTTTGTGTTTACTTTTAATTAGGTGCTTTTAGCGGGATACAATAGCAATGGAACAGAAGCAATGAGTTTAGGTTTGGTTGGACAAACTTTGGAGAGTCTGTATAAATGGAGAAGTAGATTTGAAAACTTTCACTCAACAACATGAGATGATTGACTTGGTAGGAGCATGTTTCATGAGATCAATTTACCTTTTCTGGGAAGTATTATAGATGGGTAAATTATAACAGATTTATGTAGGTATATTCAATATATTAATTTCATTTTCATTAAGAGTATTTTTGAACTTTGTTTATTCGTTAGATATAAGTATTTATAAAAAATATAATTCTGAAAAGTTTCCAACCTAACAAAGTTATTTTTTCTTAAAATCTATTTTTATTTTTCTACATAGTCACCCTGTAACTCTTCACACTTCTCCCAGCAATGCTCCCATCTCTCTAACCCGTCCAAATAGTACTCGGCGTTTTTCTCTATTTGGGGCTAGATCTGGTGAGTAAGGCCAAGCATTGGTCAAGCAGTTTAAGCCATGGCAACCGGTGAGGTGTGCAACGGCGCGTTGTCTTGATGAAACAAGATTTTCTTTTTTCTGCAAATACGGTGAAGATAATGACTATCCCAAAAAAACAGTCGCCATCTGTATCCAAGTTTATTTGATCGTAATTAATCGGCGTCAAAACTCAGATTTATTGGGATGAAACTGCGTCAACAGAGCGTCGGAAATGGTCATTCGAACGTTTTTGGTCTAAGGTGAGCAACCGTAGTACCCAACGCGCGGAGAGCTTTGTCATGCCTAAATCTTGCTTTAATATGTGACAAACACGTTCCTTGGACTTTTTATAGCCTCTGCTATCTCATCCACTTTAATTTGGCGATCACCTAGCACCATTTGGTAAACTTTAATGATGTTATCGTCAGTTGTTGCAGTTTTTGGACGTCCCGAACATTCATCGTCTACCAAGCTCTCACGGCCACGTTTAAATTCAGCTGCCCGAAATTTCACTGTGGTAAACTATAGTGCAAGTCCACATATACAGAATCCAACTCTTTGATTTGAGTAGGCGTATTGCATTTCAAAAACAAAAATTTTATGACAGCTCGATACTCAATTTTGACTCAAACGATTGCCAAATAAAAACTACGCGTGCAAAATGGCAGAAATGTTTGGTGAGTAATTGTTAAAAGATGCATAACTACATTCACAAGCTTTTATTGACGTTGAGGTCGAAAACTTTTCAGACTACCCTCGTATCATGCTTTCAAAATTTGAAACTTTATTTTTAAAAAATGGTTGGGTACATGTTTTATTGTTTTTGGACAATTCTCAAGATCAAAAACAATGGGTTTAGTATTGTACTTGATCTAAGAACACCTCTTGATCCCTGTCTGCAAATTTTTCCACAGGTCCCGAAACACTTTGGTAGCGTTAAAGCTATTCGCGGCACGTTTTTTCACTAGTACAATAGGTGCCTCACCGTAAATTTCTAAAATCATTCGACACCTCTCAGTCTCAGATTTTTCAGGATTGAAGGCAAAAGCAAAAAAGATGGGATCAGCTCCCCGGGAGACAAGCTACAATTCCAGATATTTTACCTTGAATTTTGCAAACTTATACCTGGATCTGTTCTGACGAACAGGCAGGAAAGTCTTCATTTCGCCCGGAAGTCAATATTTCCAAGGTTTCAATTTTCTGCAGAAGCGCATCGAATGGTTGTGAAAGTTTATGGTGACAATGCTCGAACGATAAATCATGTAAAGAATGGTTTCAACGTTTTACATAAGATTGGTGACTTCGGCGTTGAAGGTATGTCTCGCTTTGGACAGCTAAACAAATTCAAAGATAAAGAATTGGAGGCATTACTGGATGAAGATCTGAGTAAGACGCATATAGAGCTTTTAGATTCATTGGGGGTGACTCAATGAATGATTCAGAAGCAAGGAAATGATGGGTTCCTCTTTTATTGAAAACGAGCAAAGTTGAAAGGCGATTTTTCACTAACGAGCAGCTCATTTGCAGGCAAGAAAGAAAGGATTTTTTGCATCGGATTGTGACTGGGGATGGAAAATGGATATTCTATCATACTTAAGAAAAAAAAAAAATACTACGCTAAGCGTGGTTTATGGCTACGATCGAGCTCAAGATCAACGCCAAAGCAAAATTTGGAAAGTCATGATGTGTATCTGGTGGGATCGAAAGTGTGTTGTGTACTATGAGCTCCTACAACCTGACGAATCCATTACGGGCGATCGGTATAGGCTGTTATGTGCGAAACGGACCTGCTAAAAAATCATATTTTGCACTAAGTTTGCAAAGTTTTAAAACTTTCAGAGATTTTTTGGTGATCCATATCGTGAAATGGCAACCCTCTAGCTAAACTATTATTGTCTCAGATGGTAGTTTGGCTTCACGTATGAAATTAAAATAGGCATTTCAAATCCATATAACCAATTAGATCAATAGAACGCAACATTTTTACGAATAGTGGCGTCATTTTTTTTTTGTCACATCTGACGGCCAAGTTTTGAATCGATGCTTCAACATTGGCCTTAATTTTGCAATTTCAATAATCTTGCAATTTCTATTTTAATTTATTGATTAATAAAATCGTTCAGTAATGAAATCAATTCACTGAAACGATCGCACAATTATTTCCCAACCACCGCCCTAAACCTTCACTAGTTGTGGAAGCGCTTTGGGTTTTTGGAGGTAGCTTCATCACAGAACATTTTTTCGGAAATAATAGTGATCTTGTTCATCTTAACCTTTAGGTTGATGCAGCCCTAGCAGAGAGAATGGGGTGTTTTGCGTGGACTACTAGCTTACATTTTTGTGCCAATATCACATTATAAATATACAAGTTAAGAACTTAATGCAAAAAGCGGCAAAAAAAGATGACCCATAAAACCAACTCCTGTGTTCGTCACGAAATAGATACACCTTGATAATCGTCTGGCTGTAACTTACGTTTTAATGTGTAAACTTACCTTAAGTTTTAAATAAAAGTACGCGAAAATATATTTGTAAGGCAGTTTTTTGATCGAATGCCATGCCGTCGCTCTGAACTTTTCACAGTGCACGCCTGTCATTAACTCTGCAGCAAACACTCTTGACCAAGGTATGTAACGATTTGCTCTGCAAAATAGAACAAATCGAGGCCAACTGGTCTGCTCAATTCCAGCAACTAAACACTATGATGACAAACATCATTGATCGCGTCGAAAAAATTGAAGCTGAGAGAGCTGAAATTGGGCCCGTAACCACAGAGGAACTTCATTCTTTGCAACTACAGGTTGAGGTGCTAGAGCAGAAAAATGTTGCTACCGATGCAGCGTTGTCCGGTATCCCCGAGCTTTCTCTAATAGCATCCAACGTGTCAAACGTAATGAAATTCAACTGTCCACAAGAGAGAAACACTTTTCTTCGATCAGCTGCTCTCGATCGCAAGCAACACAAACATCTGTTGCTTGGTGACATGGGTAATGAATCGAACGGCACCAGTAAAATGAATAAGACATACATGAGTGCCTTACTACCAAATGTCGTTCCCTTCTACAACAAGCGGTCCGTATGAAATGTCACAAGCAGCTGTCTTCCGTGTAAGTTACGAATCCAAATTCTTGGATACGATTGCATGACAACAACCGTGGCCGGAAACTCCACACGCGCAGCACAAATTGCAACGCTTCACCCACATGCTCCACACGCTGCATATCCCCAATCCGGCACCTTCCCACAAACTCAACTTACATCCATCCCAAAAACCGCATTCCTTCATGTCCACTATCTCCCGTATATGAGGGTGGTTCGATTAGTACTTAGCCTTACCACCAGATGGTGCCAGTATCGCAAGAACAACTTAGCAACGTATAGTACATTTCAGTATACGGCTACGGTCGATTTCAGCCGGATCGGACTCGTAATTTTGTGTGGAAGCGAAAGTGTCAGATTTTAGAAAAATAGAAATAGAGCAATATCGGTCGGTGATTCGGTTCTTGTTTTTGGAAGGGAAATCGAGCAGCGAAATCAAAGAGCGTTGGGATGCTGTGTACGGTGACTCTTCTCCTTCGATGGCGACCATCAAAAGTTGGTTTAACGAGTTTCATCGTGGTTGCACGAGCCACATCCAGGTGCCCCGAAAACGGCTACCACGGAGGATAACATGACAAAAATAGACTATTTCGTATTATCCGCCGATTGAAGGTGGACGAGATAGCTGAGACAGTAGGCACTTCAAAAGATCGCGTGGGTCATATCCTGCATGAAATTTTGGGCGTGAGAAAATGCGATGGCTGCCGCGTTTGCTCACTCCAGTCGACGGAACATGGATCCACTGGTACACACCAGAGACCACGGAACAGTGGACTTCACCCGGCGAACGTGCTCCGAAGAAGGCGAAGACTGTCCCATCGGCCGGAAAGGTGATGGCCACCGTTTTCTGGGATTCATAAGGTGTGATCCACATCGACTACCTGGAGAAGGGCAAAACGGTCACAGGGCTCTACTCAAATTATTGAGCCGATTCGACGCCGAATTGAAGAAAAAACGACCCCACTTGACGAAGAAAAAAGTGCTCTTCCACCATGATAACGTACCGGCTCACACCTCCGCCCTCACCACGGCCAAATTGGTCGAATTGGTCGACAAACTGCTGCTCCATCCATCGTATTCTCCAGATTTGGCCCCGTGCGACTTCTTTTTGTTTCCAAAGTTGAAAAAGTCACTCGCCGGGCAGAAATTTCAATCGAATGAGGAGGTCATCGCCACCACGGATGCCTACTTTGCAGACCTCGAGAAAACGTATTTTTGAGACGGGTTAAAGAAGTTGGTGCATCCAGCTCATAGCAAGTGTATCGAGCTAAAAGGAGACTATATTGAAAGATATAGGACCTACATATGTGAAAGAGTCATTGAAAAAATTGGACCACTTGGATCGGTGCCACCGTAAGAGGTTTGTTTTAATTTTTAAATATTTTGTCTTTAACTTTGCTATAAAAAATAGTATGTATTGTAACGAGGCCTTAGTTATATTCAATATTACTTTCGCCAATCTGGAGCACATGAGTAAGACTAGATCTTACTGCTGATATAAGCATTTCGAAAAAGGACAGTGTAGTTTATATTTTCCAAAAAGCTTCACATTTTCCGTAAAGCTGGATGCTTGAGCATATATAATATAATTCGAGCAGTTCTCTAACTTAGAGACCACAGTCAAGTTAAGGAATAATAGTGAATCCCATACGAAGTACTCACAAACAAGACCAGATTTCTATTATCTTCCCAACCGTCATTATTTGCATTAATTGCACTTTCCTTAAAACACGCCAGCCCATTCGCCATTAAAAGTATCGCTTGTCTCTTCTGTAAATAAAAAACACTCAAAACCATAAGGCTTCATAGTGAGTTTTCGTTAATCTTTGAATATATCTTACTTAAGAGCATCATTAAACCCAACGACCATACTAACTACACCACACAATCATGCCAACATTTTCCCTACATCAAAACGATTTTTTAACGATCCCCTAAGCAGTGGTATGTATAAAACAAACGCCTCGCCATCCTAGCTCGTCAAGATTCATTCTTTGGTTTCACCCATCACTTAACGAATGTTTCCTCGCTCATGCAGATACTCTTCACTTAAAATTCCCAGTGTCATTTGGCTCCATTTCAAGACAACGTGTCGATGAGGTTCAAAGGATGCTAAAAAGTCCTTGCAAAAATGTGCGCTAAAAATAGCAAAGGTTCCTCCACGACCTCTCCTATTCCAAGCGACGCTAATTAAATTTGAATCACTTCAATGACAACCATACTCCAACTTTTAACTGCTTTTTTTTGAACGGAATCAAAACAAAAAAAACGAAAAAGGAATAAAAATTTATAACAAATTTCGCGTACTGGCAGGACGGCCTTGATGGCAAAAAGTTACACATCCTTCCTGCCAAATAGCTACTGGTAATTTCAATCACGCTGTCTCTGGATATTTTATGAAAAGACGCGAGCATTTTCACCAGAGATCGTAATTTTTGGCGCAGGATACAAGTACCCATGAGTGTATAAGGCAATTTGTAATTAAGATCCTTACATCCTTCCTGGCAGCGGCGAGTGATTTAATAGAAAATAAGAATAAGTGCGAGTGTGGGTTAGTGGGTTGAAGAAAGTTTAAAACTCTTGGTTTGCATCTTAATTTCGTTTTTAATTCGCATTCCCCCGAAGATGCCATACGAGGTCTTCGTGACGTATACATAACATCTTAGTCCTTAAATTATTTGAATGGTATTATAAAAATAAAAGGGGTTAAAGGAGGTTGAAATATGGAACGGATTCTGAATCATTTGGTATTCACTTTGGCAAGGAAATGCTTTCGCAAAGTTCAAGGCTGGCAATAAAAAAGATGGAAAAGTCAAGTTTGAGGTAATTTAAGAATCTGACTTTCAACGAGGATTTCATTTGAAAGAAATTCCCGCACATACCGCGCAAATGACAGTGTACACAGAATCATGATCATCGCAAATAATGCTTTCCAAGGGTAAATTGAAAAGGGGTATCCCCGCTCCCGGTTAAACCCATCACTAACGATTAAACCTTGTAATAGCCCTCTTTATTATGACGACCTTGCACCTCTATCCATTCGTCCTTTTGTTTGTCCTTAATCTGAAATAACACCACCCCTACCACTACGAAGGTCATTCATGTCTGAATGTGTTTATTACCGTGGTATTATCCGTAATTGCTTTAAGGAAGCACTTCTTAATTTGACTCATTAAATGTTTATGATAGCAGTCAGCATATTCTTGCTTTTTTACGACTCCTAAGGGGTTGCGAATGACATTATCCGGAGGTGTGTTCCATCGCGAGTCACTCGAATGGGGTAAATTGAATTTCTGATGTTTTTACAGCAACGACAGACTTTTCTGTGGTTTCCTTGTTTTATTGGATAGTGGTTAAAGTATACTTTATAGCAGCTCAATTGTCGTAAAATGGATCGCGGTGTCAGGAATTAAATGATGGCGGATGGATGGGGTTGCGTAATTAACGCAAAGTCCCTTCGAAGTTTTGATATACCTGAATTGTTTGTAGTTTATGTAGGAATTAAAAGGATACTGAAACTCCTGATGATTGAGTATTAAGTCTTAGCAGAAATAGTTTGGTTGATAATGACTTAACTTGGGAAGCAGTTCCACGAAGATGCCTTTTGACACCTTTGTAATAAAACCAGCCTCTCATTTCTTTATAAATATTCGCCCATCTGTTTTCAATCACTCAAAAATCAATTGATTTTTTTGTCTGTTGCGGAACTCAAGATCATAGCAATCGACCAGGTATATAAAGCCTACTTGCGATTTCCCGAGTGCGACGAGTTCTCAGTTATTTTAAGTAATATTTGATTGTAGAAAAAATACATTGAAGCATACCAATAAATTCCTGAACTTATTGTTTAATATGAAAAATTCCAAGAGCCGCGTGGAGATCTACAGGTGCATTGAGTGTTTATGTAATGGTGAGGAATGCAACTCAATTTGTAATTGCGCGCTGCGAAGAAACGGGACCCTCCTTTAGACGATTTTCTATCGTAGTTTGGGGTAAGTGCCAGCACATAATGCTGTTTGGTTTGCCTTATGAAACTAATATCTAAGTTGGTGATGCATGGTGAGGTGTGGAACATCGTAAGCGCATATGCCCCTCAAGTAGGATGCGAACAAAAAGAAAAAGATGCATTCTGGCTAGATTTCCACAACCTTGTCAAAATCATCCCAAAGGAAGAGCTTTTGTTTGTTGGGGGAGATTTAAACGGACATGTCGGGAAGACAAGCGAAGACTATGAAGGCTACCACGGAGGGCTGGGATACGGCACCAGGAACTCTTCAGGTGAAGATATCCTAAACATGTGCAAGTCGTACGGTCTTATAGTGCTAAATACCATGTTCGTCAAACAAAGCCGGCACCTGATCACTTATAGCAGCGGCGGAAATGAAACTCAAATAGACTATCATTTGGTATCCAGTTTCATGAAGCCACGAGCTAAAGATTGCAAAGTGATCCTGGGAGATACGATCGCCCCTCAACACCGTCTCCTCCTGACTGAATTTTTTATGGATGCGAGAAAGAAGTCAAAGCAGCAAACGAAGGTGTCTTAGAGAATCAAGTGGTATAAGCTGGATAAAGGAAAAGGCGAAGCTTTTATCACCAACATGGAAAACTACCTCTCTTCCATTATCGATGAGGTCGGTAATGAGGAGTGCAGAGCACAAGACATGTGGGATTCCCTACAACAATCTGGCCTGGAGAAAGCCAAATCACTGCTCGGAACATCTAAAGGCCCCTGCCAACACGCAAAAGAAACCTGGTGGTGGACAGACGAAGCCAAAGCAGTGATACACGAAAAGAAAATGGCTTTCCAAGCTTGGTCAATTTTTATAATAATATTCTACTAATAGAGAGGAAAAAGCTCGCCCCAAAAAGGAATATAGATATTGCAAAGGTATCGCGAAGAAAAAGTGCGCCGAATTCAATGCGAAAAGCATGGAAGGCCTATATCAGGAGTTGGAAGAAATATCGTCTTCCGCGTCTGACAGGAACCAGGCTACCCAGGAGCTTCGACAAAGCAATTTGAACAAAGGAGCAAATATCTTTAAAATAGCCGCCCAGAGAAGAAGAAATGCTCAGGAGATTCGTTTCCCAAAGTTTATTAACAATGCTGAAGGCAACTCCTTGTGGAAGACGAAAAAATTCTCCACAGATGGCGACAGTATTGCGAGGAACTTCTGAACGAACAGTTTCCCCGAGTGTACTTTCCAAGAGCCGCCCCGAATCATGCCGAAATATCCGACATCACAGTCGAAGAAGTTCGGTACGCGCTTAAAAACTCCAAGAAAATAAAAGCTGTTGGGCCGGACGGGATACCCTCTGAGTTCTGGAAAAAGATGGGAGACATCGGGTCTAGATGGCTCATGGTTCTTATCTCCAAACTTATGAGAGGCGACACTATGCCTAGTCAATGGAGGGAAAGCTATCTTCTTCCATTGCACAAAGGAAAGGGTGATACGCGAAATTGTGATAACTAGCGTTCTGTCAAGCTGATGTCGCACACCATGAAGATCGTTGAACGGGTATTAGATAGCCGACTGCGGAAAATAATACGACTATCTGATGACCAGTGCGGGTTTGTCTCGGGTAAATCAACAACAGATGCAATCCAAAGTATAAGGGTCATGATGGAAAAGCATCGTGATTCTTCAAAGGACTTGCATATGGTGTTGGTTGATTTCGAGAAGGCCTTTGACCGGCAACCAAGAGATCTTTTATGGGTAGCGCTAAGACAAAAAGGAGTTCCAGAAACCTACGTGCGAGTGATTATGGACATGTACGAGAGAGCAACGACAAGAGTAAGATGCACCGCAGGAGTCACCGAAGAGTTCGCAATCAAAGTCGGTGTACACCAAGGGAGCGTCCTCAGCCCACTGCTTTTTATAGCAGTCCTTGATCGCTTGCTTGAAGGAAAAGTGACGGACCCCAATGTGCACCAGCTAATCTTTGCTGACGATGGGGCCATTATAAGTGATGATCAGGCGTCCCTACAACGAGCACTTGATGTGTGGGTGGACATTTTTGAGGGACACGGGTATCGTATTAGTTCAAAGAAGACAGAGTATCTGTGCTGCCCGTTCTCTGACCCTCATCAGCCTATTCCAGACTTTTACTTGAATGGAAGAGTGCTTCCCAAGTGTGAAAAGTTTAAATATCTGGGATCTATGATTAATAGAGAAGTAACTTGTGATGACGACATCAAACATCGCGTAAGCGTAGGGTGGATGAAGTGGCGGGAAAACTCCGCCATCTTCTGTGATCGAAAAATGCCCCCTAAGCTGAAAGGAAGGCTCTACACTTCAGTTGTACGTCCGGCGCTCACATACGGTTCACAATGCTGGACGATGCACAAAAAGTATGAGAGCAAATTAACGGCAACAGAGATGAAGATGCTTCGCATGACAGCGGGAGTAACAAAGCGTGACAGAATTAGAAGTTCAAAGATCCGAGGAAGCCTCCACGTAAAAGAAACCATCACAAGAAATATAGAGCGCGACCGACTCAGTTGGTATTGCCATGTTCAAAGGAGAGATCCTTTGAACCCAGTACAAAAGGCGTTATCAATCAACGTTCCAATTTCAACACGCAAAAAAGGCAGGCCGAAAAACAATTGGTGCAAACAAATGCAAAAACACCAGCATTTGATTGGCCTCAGCGATGAAGTAATCCCAAACCGGGAAGCCTGCCGTTACTTTCTGAGGTCGAACCGGCGGACCCCACAAGCGGACCAGTAGGAATGCAGTTAAGTGGGAAGGTTATGGTCCTACACTTCTGACCACAACAACGCCGGAGAAAAAAAAAAAAAAGGAAAAGAAGAAGAAGAAGGGTGTCTGTCTGATAGTAACGGTTTCATTTAGTATCCATTCAAAGTTGTTTGTTTATTCAACACGTTTTTTTTTACAGATCACGCCTAACTAGCCTGATGGTCATGTATTATTAAAACCAACGTTCTGTGAAAAATGCTTTTCATGCGCTTCGAGCACATATGGTGTGCATCATCGATTTTCCGAGTCCATATGGCTGAAGACTTGACTTCAAGACCTACAAATTTAAATTTGTTCAAGAATTGAAGCTGTCAGACTCGAATTTATGCTTAAGTTTCAGTCAATGGGCTCTGAAACAGCTCAATGAAGATCCGCCGTTTTCGCATCGAATTTCGTTCAGTGATGGGGCCCGTTTCTAGCTCAAAAATTATGTAAATCAGCACAATTGCCGCATTTGGAAAGACGAGCAACCTAGAGTGCAATGTTTGATGGTTTGGTGTTGTTTATGGGCTGGTGGAATCATCGGTCCGCATTTCTTTATGGTGATGTAGGCAACATACGGTTCCAGGAAGATGGGGCTGCGCCACACACAGCGTCCGAAACAATTGCTTTATTGAGAAACAACTTTGGTGGACAGCATTTAGCGTTTCAGACCTGTAAATTGGCCACCTAGACCTTCACACCTTTAGATTTTTTTCTTTGATAGCTTTCTTTAAGCCAGCTTCGATCTAGGAATTGGAAGCCAACATTACTTGCATAATTCGTCAAATACCGGACACAGCGCTGGAAGAAATGATCCAAAATGTAACCTTCCGAATGGACCATGTTAGGCGTAGTCGCCCGAAACATTTACACGAATAAATACATACTTAAAAAGTAAATATCAGACACTCTTCTTTCAGGCAATAATAAAGTCTTGACCATCCAAATTCATTTTATGTGTTTTGCTTAAGATTAAAAAATGAATCAGCGCAACGCCGCGCCGTACTTTCGCTGATTGGTGATGCTGGAATAAGACCAGAGACATTTTCGTGGCTTCGAAGAGTTTTCTTTTTTTAGTTTTTAACCCTTTTTTTATTAATAGTTTCTTAGATCTATCTTATCCTAGACAAAAATGTTTAAAACTAGCTTAACTCTTATCCAAGGCAGACACTCTAAAACAAACAGTACAACTTAAACTGACGGGGTTTTCGAACTGACGGTGTCGTTGGGCCATATTTTTTTTCAAAATGACGTTGCAACGTTGATCGATTTTGGTAGGAATTTGTTCTGTCGATATGGATGACATCTAGGATCATGTGCCATAAGTTGGCAAAATAAGAACCTTATTGTGTAAAGTGTTTCGGACCTGTGGTTCCACAAAATTACGACTTCATTTAGCCGTCGATTAGTATCTTTGAGATGTGTGAAAGACAACATTGAAGTCAGTAAGATTTGATTTTTTGAGGTCGCTAATCGATCGGTCTTATGAGGTCGATAAGCTTGTATCTTTCCTTTGCAACCAGTTCCAAATATTTGTAGATCAGTTACTAAATTTGTCACTGATTCGATCATGGTGTAGTTTATGTACGTAAAAGCCAAATCGTATTTGCGACGATACTGTTGAACATTTGCTTGAAAATGAAATTTATGTAAATCACAAACAATTTAGGACCTAAAACCGAGCCCGGAGGTACTTCAATTGCTAATTGCAGTTCCATTACTAAAAACTCCATTAACTTTCACGCATTATCCATCAAAAGTAAATATCATCGAACAACAATCGCCAAATTGAACCGCAATTATTTGAAAAGGTTTTAAGGAGTTTGTGTTTGGATGGTCTACAATCCAAAGTACAGGGTGGGCCAACTTGGACTGACTGATTTGAAATGCTTGTAACTTTTTTTAAGTTTTTTTTTTATTTTCTTTTTAAATTAAAGTATAAATTATTAATATTTTTTTTATGCTAAATGTGAAAAATTAGATCCTTTAAATAACCTCCATTTTCCTGTAGGCAGTGAACGGCTCTTTTTAAGGCATTTTGTATTACGTTGCACAACCCTTCCGGCTCGAACTTTGTAATTTCTGTGCGAATGTTCTGCCTCAGTTCCTGAATGTTTTGTGGTTTGTTGACGTAAGCCCGTTCCCACGAAAAATATCAGAGGCCGTCAAATCTGGGGTCACGCGAAATCAGCATTTTTTGAAATTGGGCGGTCATTGAAAATATCCCGCGAAATTGTCATTGTGTCTCTTGCGGTATGAGCTGTAGCTCCATCTTGCTGGAACCATATATCACGATTATTGAGAAATACCGGATGTAAACAATTTCCCAACATTGTCCGGTATGCCGCTCCAGAGACGGTTTTTTGATCACCAGTTTCGTTTTTGAAAAAATATGTCCCGATAACTTTATCAGCCATAATTCCACACCAGTGCATTTGAGAGGGATTAATTATCGCTGATGCAGTGCTCTCGGATTTTCCGTAACCCAAATTCGGCAGTTCTGTTTATTGACATATACATTTAAAGGAAAATCTGCTCATAATGACATAATGGCTGGTTCAGCAAAATGAACCTGTTGGCATATTTTAGCCGTTGTTGCGCATCTCTCGACAATAATTTTGGGCCAATTGAATTTTATTAGAAACATCCTCAGATCAACTTTAAGAATGCGTCGTAGTTATGTTCTGGAGGTGACCAATTGAGTAACACGTCGACGAGTAGACAGGAAAGGATCCGTGTGAACATTTGCTCGTACAGCATCCACAGTGCGAATAGGTCGAGCAACATTTCTTCGTTATTCATCGAATATTGCACCTCAATCCTCAAAACGGGTCATTAAGCGAGCCAATAGATGTGTGGCTGTCAATTACTCTCATTTAGCTAACTCAATATGGTTGATGTTTTCAACAGGTGTCAAGTGCAGTCGTTTACAATTTTACAAAAAATAAATAAAAATTACAATTTAAATTTATTGCGAAAAAAAATTTAATTTCGTATGATTCCTGAATGTCTTAGTCAATATAACAGCTCGAGTGAGTCCCGAACTCGTGCATTGGTGATATCTGAAATATGTTGCCTTCTACTGTAGAGCCACTTACTGGATTACTTTTTATCACTTGAGCACACCATTTGGTATTCGCTAGCTATGCGAGGCATGGAACACTTTATAAGGTTCTTAAAACTAAGATGTGAACTTACAATAGGCTCAACCGCGTAGACTTAAATTTTTTTAAGAACCCCAAAAGAAACTAAAAGTATGAAGTTCCATGATCTAGGTGGCCAGTTTATTTCCCCTTAAGAATAATTAATCGACCTGAAAACTACTGAAAACCGCAATAGTTCCCTCTTGTGATGTATCGTCAGATCCCTAGCTCCATTCTCTTAAAAATAATAATCATCTGTGTCTTACTTCAAGTTGAGACTATGCATAATCATTAAATCACTTGTTAATAGTGCTCTATTTCATCAACAGCCCTTTCATTTACATATTCGAACATAAGAAATAATGGACCAATGACGACCGTACGTTTTTGTGGATGTAATAATTTATCAGAAATTATTTTAGGATTTTCTTCTCCCCACATGCGACAATTTCGGTTATTGACGAATCCATCCAGTGCCAATAAGGTGCATCACTAAAGGTGATTTTGTTAAAAACTAGCATCTTATTCTAACAACCAGTAAACTGCTGGCTTCAGTTCTTGTATTAGTTGAATTATATAAAGATGCATGTGCGAATTCTGATTTAAAATGCACCCAAGAGTCAATGGATGAATGCGTCGGTAATTCAATGACGAAGGTCTTTCAGCAACATTCTGTGCTATATCAATATTTTTAGTATGGCGTCCCCTTTTTTGACTGCTACACTCTTTTCGATCCTCGAGAGGACCCTTTTAACTTCCCAGTGGGAATCCCAAATTTTGACAAATCTCCGACGTTTCAAGGTCACCAGAATCCAAATCCAACGTTTTTATAGAGATATATGTGTGTGTGTGTATGTACGTATATGTGTATGTATGTATGTGTGTTCGTAATAATTTTTCGACTCGATTATCGTGATAACCAAAGATGATATTAACATGGGACTAGATACATTAGACGCGTAATTACATAACATAGAACTGAAAGAATTTTCAGCGAAATCGGTCCAGCCGTTTTGTTTTTTAAACGAGAAAACCAAGAAAAAAGGCAAACAAGCTGAATTTTAAAATGAATGAAGTGCACAATTTATTCATGCAGATTTTAGATACCTTCACATTCACATTGTTATGATTGAGTATTTTAGGAAAAATGCAATCGGAGTTGTGAAAAATGTCATTAAAGAAAGTTATAAAAAAAACAACACTTTTTTTCTACAACAACTCTACACTTATATCTGGTTTGGAAGTATGACATCGGTAAGGCTATAGCAATTAATAATATAATATTGCTATTAATAATTAAATATTATTAATAACAATTGGATATTGTTAATAACAATTGAATATGGTTACAAACAATTGAATATGGTTAATAATAATTGAATACAGTTGAAAAAAATGTAATATTGTTTGTAACAGTTGGATATTGTTGATAACGTTTAGAGAATAGTGTCGATACATTTTTGCTTATAATAAAACAAAGTTTTAATAGTTCAAATAAAGTGTCTGTAATGATATCGTAGGATACAAAAAATTTAACAATCTTTTTGCAAGTAAAGGTTGATTTAATATTATTATGTAATTCATACGAAAAAATGTGTTGAAAAGAACAGTCGGAAACTACTATTATGATGCACGTTTAATAATTGAGAAATAAACGATGACTGAAGGCCCGGTTGTAAGTGGAAGTTGTTAACAGTAAAATAGCTTTTAGTGAAGCTATGGTTTTTTTGTTTTATAGTCATAAATGAATTAGACTTAAAAAATATTGTTATTTCATATTCTGATACGTCTTACGTTATGTTGAGTTTTTGAAATATGTCGTGGTCCTATTCAATTGTAGCTGCTGTGGATAGGATGACTGATGTCATGGGATCCTCATTGATTGTTTCCATTTTTTTTTTTCACCAAGCCACTACGAACATGTTTTTTGGAGATAATAAAATTCTTACGGATATGAGTAACAAACTGGTATCGATGTAGTTGGACAATTCATAAAGAAAAAAAAAATAGTCTTGTGGTGTCAGCTGTGTAGTCTGTTTTTAATATTGTTGTGTAGTGATTGAAGTAAAGAAATTCTGATACAACGTGTTAAGTTTATTATTATTATTGTTTCAGAACGGGGTAGAAATGCTGGCTCCCACCACTCCCGAGGGAAAAAAAATTAAAAAAAATAACATGAAGAAAAAAAAGAAAAAAAAGATGAGGACAGAAAAGGAAGGGGTCAAAAAAAAGGTTACCGGGGACATGGTGGCCACGTCCGAAAACAGGGACGAGGTGGCGGCCGTGGTGGATTTCGGGGCAGAGGTGGAGGAAGCCGAGGAAGAGGTGGAGGCAATCACGGAAGAGTATGGCAAGGAGATCGGGGCTTTGGTAAAGGACGACCAGGTGGCGGAGGTGTTTACCTTTACCAAAGCTTCCACGGTTAAAATTTAAAAAAAAAAGAAAATTATTGTATTTAAATAAATTTCAAATTATATTGTAATAATAATTAATAATAATTAAAACAAAATAATTGTTCTTTCATTCTTCTCACTGGGAAGTTAGTCGTGTGGACCTTTTTTTTTAATTTTGATCTTTTTAGATATTACCGCAGAGTTTTTGCTTTTGGTTAGAATAAAGTTTGCAATTGATTAAAAATTGAACCTCTTGTTGGATAGCTTTAAATTTTCTCGTTCGTTCCCATTGGAAGGAATTTTCAGTGCACTACTGAACAAAGATAGAAGAAAACTGTCAACATATTATTAATTTACGAGCGATTGTGATGAGGTCCTATGGCTCGAGATTCCTATCTTCTTCTTAACATGTCGAACCGTCGCCGCTTACGATGAAAGAAGTTTCCGTTGAAGTTTGGAAAATCATATATTTAGCAACTTGCTTTCGATGTCTATTTTAACCGTCTTAGTGCCATACATTTTTTCGCAATATATGTGAAAAATGCCAATAATAATTACCCTCTTTTTTGTGAAATTTTGGAGTAAGAGAAAATAATGTGTAACTTTTGTAAAAATGTTTCAATTTTCAAAATTTTTTCAACATCATTTTCTAGTTGGTTTATTTTATGAAAATATAGGCCAAAAATCAAACAATTTTTTACAGGATCAAACAATTTATTTATAGAAAATGGAAAAAGTCAAAAAGTACATGTATGTTTTAGAATACAAAGTCCATGGAGGCCCCTTTTACACCGTGAGCAAATCAAATTGGATCGCTTTACGGCGCTGCGATCCTTACTGCTACATACTACGCATCGCCGTAATTTTCTTCCAGGAAGTTTTTCTAGTCCAAAGTTGGGTGTAGGTGTTGGTATAGTTGGAAGTGTTTCTGATACATTTTTGGCCCGAAACCATTCTTCTTCGATTGTGCTGATTTTTTGAAACAGAGAAACGGTAAAAAATAAATTGAAATATTCAATAGGTGATGCATTTCTTTGTGGAGCATGTTTAGGTCCTGGCAATTCGAAAAATGGCTGAGTAGATCGCGTTTCAAATGGTGTATTTGGTGAGAGACGCGTAAAAAGGTTCAAGGTCACAGATTCGTCATTGGGGTCACGTAAATTCTCAGAATCACTTCCATCACTACTAGTTTCACTCAAAACTCGCAACCTGCCTTTTTTTTTGAACTAATATATCACTTCCACTGTCAGTTTCATAATAATTTTCACATAATTCATCACAACACACATCCATATTCTCAACTGAACTGTCATCGACATCCGACATTTTACGGTTAGTTTTTTGCTAATAAATTTATCCAAAAATGAGATTTTTTTTATATTTACAAAACTTTGAACACAGTTTAACATACATAAATTGTAAAACAAATTACTCGACTGACGCACACGACTGCCGCTGGCGGAACTCAAAAACACACTGACGCGTGAGTCGCTACGGCGCATCTGGCACTTTTAGATAAAACACAGCGATCGCGCGCCTTGGCTCTAAGACGGTTAAACATCTATCTAATTTAAACTAATATGTATTATTTAAGCGCCGATTTTGGAATACTAACTTTTTTCTTTGTGTATGTTCGTAAACATTGGAAATCGACTAAAATAAGGTTAATATATAACCACTTCTCGGCTTTGTTTGAAATCCTTATACTATTCATACACCTGTATGCGACGCACACATTTTCCTGTGGATTTGGCATCATTATCAGCAATTCGACATACGGAACTTTGTTTGAAACAAAACATTGACAAACTTATTGCGGGAAACATTTTTTTATTGTAATACTCACAAAGCACTCAAGAGTACATACATATGTATGTCTAACAAAACACAGCTTTGTTAAGCTGTCCAAAAGTAAAATAGAATCCGAACATTATAAAGTATAGATACCTAAATATAATAACTTGGAATACGAGAGGTATGCACACGAAGTTATATTGACATTCCTCTAGTCGTTAAAACTTGGTTAAATAACGATTTTAACTTGTGCAGCTTTAAGTGTTATCGTAATGATGACCACCAACCATGACGATGTAGTGATTTTAATACATAGATCGATTCAGAGTTCCCCCTTATCTGTGATTATTCAAACTCGCCAAATTAAGAATATAGGATTTAAAATAAATCCAAATAAAAGTGAGAAATGAACCCAGTGGTCGTGTCATCATCAAATGCAAGAAAAGACAGTGAAAAATGACCTCCATAAGGTATATTCAAAATTCGAGGAAATTCTAACTGCAGGCATAGGGATTGGGGTTGCCTTAAGGCAAGTTCATGAGGAGTCAAAACTACGATTGATAAAAGTGCATATAGAAAGGGTCTCTAAGACTGATAATATTGATTCTATCTTAAATATATTTATATAAAATATACTGGACATGGCTAAGAATACTCACTCATACATACTCTCAACGCCGCAATAAGAGAATGGAGTAGGAAATTAAAGGCGCTTGAATGACATTAGGTTAGCGAAATCTAAAAACAGCCACAACCATTTTTTGGAGGACCCCACTAAAAACTTTTCAAGTAAATCACAGTTTTTCAAACAGCTTTGAAAATAAGTCTTCTTTATTACCCAGTTATAGTCTTATTACTGGAGAAGATTTGCAATTCATAGAAAGAGACCCAAGAATAAGGAAAGCAAGTAGACATCAAAATGTACATTGAAAGCAGTTGCCCATATCTTGTATTACCTTTCTAACATTTCTTTTCCAGAATCCTGAAAAGAAGCAAAAGTGGTTTCCATTATCAAAGTTGGTAAACCCAAAATCTGAAAGCTCAGAAAGTCTAGATAAGCAAGGTACTCGAAAAAGTTTTTGAGAGTCTTATTTTAAACCGTATTTATAACATTGACATTTATCCCAATGATCAACACTTCTCATCAAGTGCTTAGTATTTGGCCGTTCGGAATCGGCATTAAACTGAAGGTCTAGTTCACTTGTGTGAAAACCAAATCGCACACAACACAACACAACACATGAACGAGAGAAGCTTAGCCCTGGCTTTTCATGAGCGGTAACGCCATCTAACGTGCCCTACAGTGCAATAGTATTTGCGTCTGAGTGCTCTAACAGATAGCAGAAGCCTCCAATAAAAGTAAAAAAGTATTTGCCATCACGTTAAGATAAATAGTGCAATTGAAATGATTTTGATGAACATAGAAAAGGCATTTAAAACTTTATGGCCAAATAGTATTATCTTAAAGATCATTCAGTAAAAATTCCTTTTATACAAAAATTCTAAAATCATTCCTTAAAGTCTCTGTTAATAATGGAACGTCAAATTTACGAGTAATAACAATGGACGAAAGCATTGCCCAAGGATTCGTACTTGCACTGATTTTGTACAATGTGGACACCTCGGATTTTCCAAGGCTGCCAAACGGTAGTGTCGCTACTGCAATGAATTTGCTCTTGAAGGCATTGAAACTCTAGACGTGATTCCATTAATTCCAATAGCCCATTATTATGTCGATATAAATATGTGCTCGAGAGCCGGTTGGAAAAACGGTACGTAGAAAACGACCAAAAGAAGTGGGAGCTTTAGAAAAGACTAAGAAACACGTTCGCCGGTTAAGTATGCTTTTTTTTCTTTACTTTTGTATTTGCTTTGCTGCGTCTATTGAACCTAACAATTATTCAAAGCCGTTATGCAATATCTTACCTGCATAGCGAATCGTGGGCAACCAGCTACGGATGTAGTCGAGAAAAAACTACATCAACACCAGAAGTGGTATTCTCGATGGAATGTCAGGAAAATGGATACCAAGCTGAAGATGCCAAAGACAACCATGCAACGGATATTGAAAGATGAGGTCATACTAAACTCTTATAATATTATTTAAAGGACGAAATCTCGCCTTCAGAAAAGTGAAAAGATAGGGCAAAGGAATTTGGCCGTCATTTCTTCTTCATCTTCTTCTAAGATGGCGCTACAGTCCGGGGTGAACCGGGTTCTCAACCAACAAGCATCTCCAGCTGGCACGATATTTTGCCAGTCGTTTCCAAAGTCGCACTCTCAGTTGGTTAAAGTCCCCTTCCATCTGTGTGCCCCACTTTAGATTCGGTCGTCCTCGGCTGCGTCATCAGAGCTGTGTTGCCCATTCGCTCTACAGGGCCAAGCCATCTTAGACGTTGGATCCGAAGACGTCATACTAGGCCGATGTCGCTATACAGCCTCTTCTCCTCCACTCTCCGTTTATATAAACGGGACCATAAATTGAACGCATCGTCATCCGTTTTCATTAAGGTCTAAGGAGGACCGGGATGATCAGTGATTTATATAGTGCTGCCTTGGTTTCACGAAAGAGGGCTCTGCACATCTTAAACCCGAAGAAGCAGCGATTGGCAAGAGTAATTCTGCGTTTGATCTCAGCGGTGGTGTTGTTGTCGCGGGAGGAGTGAGCCGAAGTAAACGAATTCTTTGACCACTTAAAATGTTTACCCGTCAATTGTAGCGTTCTGGCCAAGACGTCGTTCTAGCCAATACCGACCTTAATGGAGCAGCCAGAATTCTCCATGATCATCCTGTACAATCGGACGAGTTCGGCAATGTTAAAAAAAGGATGTTAAAACTAGACTGGGCTCGGTATAGCTCTATATGCACACTGTCATATGCGGCTTTAAAATCGACAAAAAGATGGTGTGTGTCGATTTGGAATTCTTGGGTCTTCTCCAAGATCTGCCGCAGTGTAAGGATTTGGTCCTTTGTGAATTTACCGCGCCCGCAATGGTCTTCTACACAATGTAATAGGGGTCTCCTTTCTTATGAACTGGGCAAACGATGCTCAGATTCCACTCGTCGGACATTTTTTTCTCCGATTATATTTAACAGAAGAGCTGGTGCATGCGTCCTACTAAATCATGTCAAGCCGCTTTAAATAAATCAGCAGTCAGGCCGTCTGGCCCGCGGCTTTGTTAGTTTTAAGCTTCGGAATAACAAGCTTAATTTTACCTAGGTCAGATGGACGGGATTCCCTTGCATCTTCGCCCTGGCTGACAGCGGTACCAGATTCGCGGTTATACAGTCTACAGAAGTAATTTTTCCATAATTTCAGCATCGATTGTGACTCTACTACTAGTTGTCCGTCTTTATCTCTACAGGCTTCTACTCTATCTTTATACCCCTGGCATGTTCGTTTTATAACACTTTTTCGAAAAAATTGCAAGCGTAATTCTCTTCAACTTCTCGATCTCATGCTTTTCATGCTCTCTCTTTTTTCTTCCTTAGGAGCGTGTGTTCCTCTCTCCTTTTATGCTCGTAGTACTCACGAGCGGCTCACGTACGTCTATGTAGCTTGGCTTTGTAGGCGATTTGATTTGCTACATGTGCTCGTTGGTATTGCTCATCAAACCAGGGGTTTCTAGCTGGCGACGGTTTGAAACCCAGCACATCAGAGACAACGTATCTGATGGCACGCTGGCAATGCTTCCACTGTTGTTCTGTGAATTGTGCCGATGTGACCGGACTTTGCGAGAGATTAAGGGGAACTCGATCGGCGAAGATCCTAGCGATCTCCTGCGATTGTAGTCTTCCAACCTCAAACATTTGTTGTGTTGCTCGACTCCGTTGATATTGGCTCCTCAGATGGTTCGTATATCTAGGATGCTGGAGGAGTGTCTGGCGTCGATTGCAACGCGATCAATCTGGTTGATGGTGACCGCCAGGTTCTTTTATGGATGTTGAGATGTGGGAATCATGTGCTTGCTACAAGGAAATTACGCTGCTGTGGCAGGCGATAAACATTCGCTTGTTTTTTTTCATCGAATTCGAAATGTATTTTAAGTTGCGCTAAGATCCTAGGCAACTGAACTTTTTGCGAGGGAATAGGCGTTAAAAAAATGTCCCTTTCTTTATTTCATCGACCCAATGGCATCTGATGACTGTGAAACCTCGTGACCACTCGACTCTTCTAAAGCTGTAATTGTTTTCCATTTTTGTTTGCTCGCACTTTAGTAAAGCTCAAATTCAAATTTAAAAAAAGCAGCATTTTTAAGTTCAGTTGACCAATCCTGGAAAGATGAGGTACTTTTCCCAGTCTAGCAAGAGATTCATTCTCTACGCCTTTGACGGATAAGTTCTTCAAAGATTGGGAAGGGTTGGCTAACTCCAAGGGTACATACAATGTCAAGCCTCTCCAATTTTGGTATATCTCTGTCTAAGATCGTTGACTCTCTACTTAACGGGCTCAATCGATGCAGCCACAAAATATCACGTGTTAGGTTATATCGGTATCCCCCTTTCTCTTTGATCCCAGACAACATCGGTACATCAACTCTTAAATAAATCACGCTTCGATACTAATCCATTCAATCACATCCACAACCCAGCCATATTTAGTAATCATCATCCGAATAAGTTTTGTCGGGTTGCCCGAATCATGCTTGCATATGTATCTTTCATCAAAGTATCAAACAAGTCAAACAAGTATCGTCCTCCAAAGATACAATATGTAACATGAACGGCAACAACGAGCGGAGTAACTTACCTATCTCAAGATGAAAACGTGAGTTTGGATTCGGGAAAACTTTCAACCAAAACCTTAAGTAATCCTTTCACGGAGGCACGCAAAACCGCATGGACTTTCTTGTTTATTTGCAATTAATTTATGGATGAACGTAAGACTTTGAGTACGGGCGTAGCAGCATGACAGGAGTGCAGTTCGTTACGACATCAACGTGGAGGTATTTAATTAAAATTTGTCCAACTTGTGGTGCAAGTAGTGATCAGAATTCTAAAATTCGGTGGCAAAGTCACTTGCGAAATCTTGAGATACATACATATATGATTCAAATAACTTGGTTTAAATGGAAAACATCTTCAGGAGGGAGTCATCCATAGGATAAAGTAGTATATCACTCGCTTAAACACCCATCACGTACTGATAAAACACGTCCCCGATGAGGCATGCTTGGGTTTTACGACACTAATCGAATTCGTTACAAAACATCCCATCATCGCCCATACGTAATCCACAATCTCTTCCGATCAAATGCATCATGTGTTTTCGTATTTGGCCCGGTCCGGTTGTTGTTTCTTTAGTTCATGCAAATTCGGATTAGAACGTCTTAAGATACGTAGGAGAGTCTACTGCTTGTGTGCAGAATTATATTCTGCTGGATTCAAGGATAAATGCGAAATACTCGTATTCCTCATGTGAAATCTCCATCTCGGATAATACTAGTTTATTGCAGTGCACTAGGGATTACAGGCAGTTGAAATTGTATCATGGGATTTAGGGGCTGTGTAGCTGAGGCCAGCTCCGGACTTCTCCTGCTGAGATGATTTGTTTGGATACTCGTAGGGGTGTGCTGCAAATGCAATTTCATAATTTCGAAATTTCAATTGAATTTGTTGAAATCTATTATCTGAAAGATATTCTCTTGTTTTTCTATTTATTCTTTTAACGGATGTACGAGCATGATATGGTGAATTATGCAACTTTATTATTATAATAGACTCTTTGGATGATTCCGTTTCTGGGGCAGCATCTGTTTCTGTGCTTTTGTTTATAATTCCAAATTGATTCATCGAGTTTGAACGGATTACGTACGGTTTTGATTCGACAAATAGGAAATGATTTCGAGGAGAAGTTCGATGAGTTTGAAAACTCAGATCTTTTCTTCTATAACGACGTGAAGACTTGTCCAACAAGGGGTGTCATTTAAATCAGCAGTAAATGGAGCGTGTTTTTGTACAATTTGTAATGTTTTTTTTGTTAAAGCCAAGGAAACAAACTCTATGGTTAGTATATGGATTACAATATCTGCAACAGCTCTACCTGGATATATGTAGTTATTTTTATGATGATATTTTTCAACTTGATTTAGCGTCATTTCGACTGATATTTGCAGTTGTATTGAAGTTCTGATATTTTTTTAGCACATAGAACTAATATCACGCAGTGGTGTAGTCTTAATCGTTAACATAACTCTAAAGTTCTTTAACCCAAACATGCATTGATTAAATTTTTGTAAGATTTCGTAAGAACTGCGTTCCCAAAGTAGACTTAGAACCAAATGAGCACAAGTCTTGTAAATATATACTACTTCCAGTACAAAAGCGCAAAACCAATTTTGTAAAACTAATTGAGTATTGAATTAAAAAAAAAGGGGGGAAATCGAATAGATCTATGAATAAATAAAAACACGTACTTTTCAACATTTTGAATTCATTAGTTATTTATTAACAATGCTATAAAAAAGGGTATGTAGCTTATAAGCAACAATTAGCTATAAGGAAACTAAAATTAACCATATTTCGAGAAAAAAAAGAAACGTTTAGGACAGGTGAAAGTTCCTGAAAAAAAATTTGTTTTTGTAATAGCATAATGCTACGTCACACTTCTCGCAGACCGTATGGGTGAATCCAGTACATTTTGGGAACTTGCACCGTATTTTTTTTTTCCGCCCATTGAGGCCAGTGTCCGACTTGATCTTGGCGGACTGCTTGCGGAGGTGTATGTCGAGCAGGTCCTCTATGTTTTTTTGCTAAAATGTCAGGTTCAATAGATCGACGTGTTGTCAAACTGGTTTTTGTTCCCATCTTGCATAGAGTTTCTGCGATTTAAAGACGAAAATCTGCTGATGCCATGATGGATTTCGCAGGAAGATTCTTATATTTGCAGACCCTCTTGTAGAGCAGCCATGGGTTAGCCATTGTGGGGTCGAAGTTGTGATAGAACAGGCGCATCTGCCAGCGTTTGCTCCGCAATCGTATCTTATAGGTACCCATTATGCTGTCGACAAGGTCTACACCGCCCATATTTCGATTATACTCGCCCACAACATTAGGTCGTGAGATGTTGAGATCCTGACCTCAGATATAGGATTTTCGCCGGTAAATGTAGAAGCTAGTGTAACCAATCTATTGTCTTTCCATACAACTATAGACACTTCGACACCGTTGATATTAGCTACGTATTCTTCAGAATATCCTCGATCTTTTTTCATAATAACTGACGACAACTTGCAGTCGGGAATTCTATTTCTCCTAATAGTACCAAGCCCAAGAATACCTTCTTTTCTCAAACATTCCAAAAGACGCAAAGAAGTAAAATAATTATCGAAGTAGATTCTGTAATTTTGGTGCCGTGGAATCATTCTTGATAATCTCATTACGACATTGGAGGAGGCTCCTAAATCTGGCTCATCAGCTCTGATGATATTCTCTTTTCCAGTTTCAATTTCTGTCGTGTAAGCGAAACCGGAAACACCACTCAAAACATATAATTTATAGCCCCACTTATGGGGTTTCTTGGGGTTGTATCTTTTTAGCACATTTCGCGCTTTGGTGGAGCACATTTGCTCATCTACACATAGTCGGGCTTCTAGTGGAACTTTGGCAAATGATTTGTTCAAGGCATCAACAACTGGACGGATCTTGAAAATCCTATCAGCGTCAGGATGAGTCCTTGGAAGACATTTCGAGTTGTCATTGAAATGCATGTACTGTCGGATCTTTTCAAATTTGTTAGAAGACATGGTCTGTTGAACTAGGGGCGTACCAAGGGCGGCACCCCAGTGGTTGGTTACTCTGGGAAGATGAACCAGTGACATAATATAAACCAGACCTAGAAGTTCTTGTGGAAATAGGTAGTGATAGAACTGAGGTCAAACCGGCGGACCCCACAAGCGGACCAGTAGGAATGCATTTAAGTGGGAAGGTTATGGTCCTACACTTCTGACCATAACAACGCCGGAAAAAGGAAAAGAAGAACGAAAAAGGAGTTTCAATACCCAAGATATCAGAAGTCAATAATTCGTTACCAATAAAAGCCAACTGCTGTTCATTCAGCTCTAGGTTCTTCTTCTTCCACCGCAATGTCAGCTTTTCAAGCTTTGATCGTTTTGCAACGGGACCTAAGGTGTCTGTAATGTCTGAACTAGATGTTGTCGGTTCCGCTTCTATCTTAGAATTAGATTTACGGTAAAATTCGACACCCATCAGAGACTCTTCAAACTCTCCAAAATTCGGGTCAAAATCAGGGTCTTCCAAAATGTCGTCATCAAAGTCTAGACCATCTTCACTTGTAGAATCTTCTACAGTCTTGTACTGTCGGTGAGCCATTCTAAAACAAAATAATTCCCAGTGTAAATATTCGCAGTATTCATATAACATCATTACCTTTTCTGCATAATGTAGCACACATAAATCAGCACCTCAAACACAAATAACAATAAAAATATTCAAAAACGTAATAACACAGTAAACTTTGAACACTTCCTTATAAATTTTCATAAAAACTGGCATTAAATAACATAAAAACTATTTTTTATTATTTTTAATCACAAAGCCCACTTCAACTAATGGGAAATATTCAAACCACTAATTACATTTCCTCGTTTGAAAAAAAAAGCGGCGCCTACTTCATGGTTTTTGAACTTGATTGCAAGAATGGAGTGTAGACTACATTCTATAATGCTCAAAAATGAAAAGTAATAAACACACTGAGAATTTAGCAGGGTGAAACGGTATGTTGCCAGTAGTATACTATATGCTATAGAGGGTTAATATTTGAACTCCGGGAAAAAAAATATTTAGAGACTGATCCTACCTTAGCCTATGATAACTTCTTGAAAATATTACAATTATATTATAATATTATACCGAATCATAAATGACACAATCATAAAAGAAGCCAAGTCGTCTGGGCTTACAAGAAACCACAGCCATACGACAAGATTATCGTGGCCAGAGCTCAGTATCGGAAAACAAAGAAGCTCTTGGCGCTGGACAAAAACCCGATCCGTATGCTCGTCGGAGTGATCACAGGACACTGTCCCATCCGAGCAATGCTCCGGATACGGAGCTCGGGATCCAGCGCTCTCTGCCGGAGCTGCGGCGATGACGAAGAAACCGAGACGATCCAGCATCTGCTTTGCCACTGCCCAGCTCTCCAGAATCGGCGACTAGCTTCGTTGGGCCAAAGATTCTTTACAGAGATTGAGGACGTGGCAAATACAGATATATCAGGTCTTCTAAAATTCATAAAGAGCACGGGGTGGTTTCAGCCACCACGTGATAGGACAGGTTAATTATCTGTATACTCCACAAATAAAGGGAATCACTATGGGCCCTTTGGCCTCCGAGTGGAAGTGATGCTCAACGATCACATTCCCCTCCTTTAACCTAACCTAACCTAAGGGATTCAAAATATATTTTACTACCACCACCCGACTTATCATGCGTATATTCACCCAAAATTTGACATTAACGCACACTTATAAGTTGTGAAACTAAGATCTCGTTGAACTCCCCATCAACTTCCCGTCCACTCTGAAATCGCCATAAAATATTTTTTTTCCAACCGTGAACGCTCGCCAAGTGTAAAGAGAAAAAAAAAAGTTCACTTATTTCCCCCCTCCTCTAATGTAACTTACTTCACAGCTGTCTCAGACCGAACAATTGATCCGACTATCAAGACCGTATCTACAACTATTCAGTAATAAAAATATCACTTAATTCGGACTACCACAGTCCGCGAAATATAAAAATTCCTTCCACTTTTTGAACACTATAATCCCCTTCCAAAGTAACTAGGCCATGATAAATATCAATGATAAAGGTCACCTCAAATACAAAAGTACCCAAGTTAAAATATCGGTGTTAATTCCAAAGGCAAAGGGCTAGGATGATAATGATGATGGAGAAGTTACCACAACCAGCCTTAACGGTCTAATACGTGATAATCGATGCCAATATTTTACCAGCTTCTAGGTATTATACATGTAAGCTCAACGACCTTGTTAATACTTTTGCGTAAATATTTGCCACATACACCCATTACCCAAAAGCCACTTGACAAAAAACAAATAAAAAAAAAATTAAAGGTCAAGCCTCCGCCCTAAAAACTAACCCGTGCCGAATGGTCGCACATAAATCCTTTTGGGATGAAGGATCAATCGTCCAAGCTCATATCCTTGCCGCCACTTACTCACGTCTGAGCATAATGAATTGGACGAATAATTGAGTGAATTATTACTTAAAAAGGGTTTCGTATTTGAAAATCTTGCCTGGGATCCATGTCAGGCATTCGGAATGTAAATGACGCGTGCGGATGCCTTAAAAGTCCTCGAACATGCTCCTTATGAGATCGTTTCGTCGAATTATTCCGAGTATGTGGAATGACTAATGCTTGGGTTTTTGTGTAGTTTTTTTCCCCCTTTTTTCATTTTTAAAAGGATCGAAAGGAAGAACCGCTGTAAGTCGCCTCAAATGTGCTAGAGAATTTAATTAATTCGTTCAAGTCCTTCCTTCATTATCCATCGTATGCAAGGAGGAAAATGAAATGAGACAGAGCTTTTCACTTACAATCTAATGAATCTGTGTTGAACATTTTGCGGTCCGACGACGGGATATCGAAAGGATCTCGTGATACGGTAGCACTTGATGTGCCGAAAAATATCCTATTACTTGCACAGCTGTAACCAAATGTTATTCGTTCAACCATGAGTTTCACCGCAAATAGGTCACAGGATATGCGAATGGAGTAGTAGAGTTGTTATTCCTTCATGGTTACCGCCGAGCCATGGTTATGCTCCAACGAATTAATTTCGAAGAAAAATTGCACAAAAAAAAGGCAAAATAAAATTGTGGCAAGGGGATAAAACTCACTCGTCCTTGAATCTCAAATTTGATGCAAGTGGTATGTAAGTACCACACACGACCAACGGGTATGACACGGTGTCGACAACGTCGTCTGAGAACTTGATTTCAAGTGACTTATGCTATTTTGAAACCAAAATGAACTGTCAGGACGAATTTCTCGTGCACCTTTGACTACAGAGTATACATAGACGTATACCTGCATACAGGTATTAAATCACGATAGTTTTTGAAAGTAAAGTTGAGTTACAAGCTTGCTACAAATACATCTATTCGTTGGCATCGGTTTGGTTCCCGTCTGTCGCCGGAGGTGCTTGGAGGAGCTCAAAGGCACGTGAACGTGTGTGTCTCTATGCTATATGGGATTGTGAGGAATTTTCCCATCCAATCTATACAGGTGAGTCCTTTGAGACTAGTCGAGTTCCTGCTGCGGAAAGGTGAAGTGAAATGGGGGAAATGTGGAAATGATTTTCTAAAGGTATCCCTTTGACTGACTTATGAACAGGTTTCCTGATTTTTTCTCTTATCACCTACGTCCTTTTTTTTGTTTTTGTTATGCAAGGATTTTCTTCTAGACTTTGATGTCGGCGCTACTCACCTATACATTTATTTATGGGAGTCCTTTGAGTTGTTAAATAACTAGGTGCACTATCGCATGTAAATTGCTGTTTCACTGACACATCCTGTCCACGGGAAATACGCTTCCAGGACACGTTTATAAAGAAACACAACCGGATTGAAGGGGAAAAATGAAGAAAAAATCAACACCAAGTAACTTCTAAGGATAAATTGATTAAGTTGCAATGGCAGGACTCAGCGTCCACCCAAAAAAAAAAAAAAAACCAAAAAGAAATGAGGAAGGACACCTTCTTCACTTTTGACTTCTGAGCGGTGTCATGAATATTCAACGAATGCAAATCGACTGACTATAGGTCCACTTCGCCGTCGAAACACTGGTGCCTCGCTTCCATGTACAACGCGTAGGTGAAGTGGCCGTTGAGCCGAGGCAGTTCTTGTTAATGAATCTCTTCTTAGGGATTCCAAAAGGAAGCTTGGCGAATATTTTAATTGTATACACTACTTCAGTCATAAGCTGTGAGGAGAGGCATGACAACACACATAGTACCGAGGTGTCCACAATGCTGTTGTACACTAAGTGATACTGTGGAGGTGGATGCTGGCAATGGACTTAATTTGAGACGATAGTGTTGGAGAATTTTCATTAGGGGCGGATTCGGTCGTTGTTTATTTTTCTCACGGATTGCAGATGCTTCGCTTTGTGTGTGTCGATGTGGTGCTGGCGTTTGTTTTTCATGATGATGGTGTCTAGTGGGTTTATTGTTTAATTAGTTGGAGATTTGATGGTGTTGCGGTGGGGATTTGCGGCAGAATAGAGTATGAGTGGTGGATGTTAAGAAGTCTTGAGTGATTTTTAAAAAGGCAAGAAAAACATCAATTAGACACTAATGAGGACTCAGGGAGAGTATTTGATGGCGGTGAGAATAAAGAGATTTGCCTTTAGATTTCGAAACTTCCTTCAAGAGGTCTTTACACTGTGCACGATGCTGTAAGGAGATTGTCGGCAATTTCTTCATTAAAGACGCGGAACGTGCTCGGGATTGTTCATTGTGATGGATCATTAGCTCTTGATAATTATGTGGGTTTAATTATAATGTTTCTTGCCTTTGCTTTATGGTGCACGTGGGTTAATAAGATTTTCGCTTTATATTGTTGCTTCGTCATTCGAGTGGGATAGTCGAAAAACGTTTTGAATATAGATCACCGCAATCCATATCTTCAAGTTTGGGATGATGTCTACACATGTAGATTAGTGTCCATTGTTGCTTGATATATGGACAGAAATTCTTTATTTTTGTGATGCAAGAAAGCTAATTAAGGACGATTTCAATATATTAGAAAGACATGTCGCAATAAAATTATTTAAAATGCTGATAGTTGGTAATAGATTAAGTAAACTATAGACTTATGTAGCTAAGGTCAATCAAGAACTAAGAGCACCTGCCTTGCCACATATTCTGAAAGGCAATCCAACAAGAGGTGTCATTTTAAGTTTTTCAAATTCAATATTATTGGCTTCACCCCCGTTTTATACCTTCAAACAATACCTATTTAGAACACTGCAGGACGTATTTTTAGACTTTTACTTTTTGGTGCAATTAATTCTAGTTTTGGAGTACCTCAAGGTAGCCATCTCGGGCCATTAATACTTATTCTAACTAATAATGATATCAACTCTATCATCATGGACTCTAACTTTTCGGCATACGCTAGTCATGTGAAAATATAACACACGGCCTGCGTTAATGGTTTATTTTTAGACATTGATTCAATTTATCAATTTCGATGCCAATTTTGGGCGCTATTTCTCTACTAGTTTATTGACAGTTGCCAAAGGAATTAGTTCGTTTCACTGTTTCACGTACCATCGGCGATTTTCACAATAGAAATTAATATTATGCCAAGAGCTTGTTTGTAATTTTGTGTTGCTGCTCGGAAGCGTTGAAAATCAGGAGTACTTGAGTGGTACAAAGCGTTCATTGAGGACCGTGAAGTTGATTGAAACTCGTCTCAGCAGTTACTGAAGAATATATCGACTTGGTGAGGAAATAGATACTGGGAAATTGTAACCATAGTTTTTCAGAGTTTTTGCAAGAACTATCCATTTCTCACGAATCGCAGTCCACAATCATTTAACGCATCATTTCGCATGTAAACAAGCAAACAGGCATCGATCCCCCCAAATGAACCAAAACCGAAACAAGATTGGATCAGCCTTCAGATTCGGGAGCCAAGCTACAATTCCAAATATTCTACCTTTAATTTTGCAAACTTTTAGCTAATGTCAGGAACCACAGTAGGTAGGATTCTAAAACCAGTAGCTGTGAGCTCAGAATCATGTACTTTATAATACAATCAAGTTTCAAACTCATAGCTACGCGGCAAGTTTGGTTTGATATATTCATGCGGACAAACGGAATTGAGGCGCATTCTGGAAAACTCACATTTCCATGGCGCCAGGACTGACTTTGACCAAACACTGAACCTGGAATGGAATGTCTTCACATTTTCACAGATGGCTCCAGGACTGGGCAGGGATCCGGCGCTGGAGTTTTCTTTGAGCGCAAAAACTATGGTGTGAAACACAGGTGGAAGGGGGAAAGCATATACGTCTGCAGTGACAGCCAAGCTGCACTCAAAGTTGTGTCCAACCCTCTATCCAACTCCGAATTAGTTCATGAACTCAAAACCTTTTTGAACAAAGTGGGAAGACTAAATTCGCTTAGGCTTGTATGGGTCACAGGTCACTCTGGGATACCAGAAAACGAGTTTCTCAGGAACTGAACCCGCCTTAGGCCTACCTGCTTCCACGGTCAAATCTGACATCAACGACTGGTTCTTAATGCACACAGTCCTAGATGGAGAGAATATCCAGGAAGCAGGATGACTAAGCGCGTACGTCCGTCTGCAAGAAGTCCGCAACATTTTTCTTATCCTTAAGAAGAATTGATTGCAGAAGGCTTACGGGCGTCATTACGGGCCATTACACTTTTGCCAAGCATCTCCACGTGCGTTGCGAGGAGGATGACAGCAGAACACTTTCTCTGCGATTGACTCGCCTTTGCTCGCGCACGGTGGCGCACCCTTGGGGCCGCCGTGGTGGGTGTCGAATCTCTTAACTCTACATCACTGAAGCCTCTCCTCACATTTCTACGGACAACGGAGAAAATACAATAAAGACAAGATGTCTGTCTTGTAGTACAATGGACCAGTATTTGTGTCTGAGTGCTCCAACAGATAGTAGAAGCCTCCAACAAAAAAAAGAAAAAAAAAAAAAGGTAGGAGGCGTTTATAATGTTACAAATTTGTACCTTAAGAACCTACCTTAAGAAGGTATTATATTTCTAACTTATATTATTAATATTTGCCTTAAGGGGCAATATTTCCCCGATGCTTGGAAAACAGCAAGAATAGTCTCAATCCTAAAAACAGGAACACATCCTACTCCTAGTGATCCTCAAAGTTATAGGCCAATAAGCTTATTGAGTAGTTTAAGTAAAATTTTTGACAAAATACTTACAAACAAAATTATCAGAACTATCGAAGAAAAGAAAATTTGTCCTGATGAGCAGTCTGGTTTTCGACCTGGTCATGGACCTTCTGATTAGGTTCTAAGGATATGCCATTTAATTGAAAATAATCGAGCAATGAGAAGATTAACGGACATGATATTGTTAGACATAGAAAAAGCTTTGCATTCTGTGTGTGTGGCATGATGGCCTCGTTTACAAAATATTAAACAACAATTTCCCTCTATGTATTTTCAAAATTGTCCTAAGTTTTTTTGCCGTACCGTGCCTTTCAAGTATTTATAAATAGCATTGCCTCTGATCTAGTTATATTTAATGCTGGTGTACCCCAAAGTTCAATTCTTGGTCCAGTCTTGTACAATATATATAAATCAGATTTTCTCAAACTGACATATTGCGATTTGCAATATAATAATAGCTTTACTATCATCACATGAGTTTGGACTTAATATTGAGACGAACTTAAGAAATGCGATCGATATAACACAAAAATATTATTGCAACTGGAAAATCAAACTTAATGCAGATAAAATTCAAGCTATCTTTTTTACCTGGAAAAGAAAGTCTTGTTTTATGCAGTCTAATCAGTTTACGCTTAACAACCAATCGATATCTTGGCGACCGTCAGCGCAGTGCCAAGGGATCCATCTTGATTCCAGATTAACATATTCCAAGTACATTACGAAGACACTAAATAAATTAAAAAATTGCAGTTCGATGCTGGGATAGGGAAAGAAGGAGAAGTTTACCCAACCCAATGAGCCCACAAATTGACCGTAATTGATTGAACTGTAGCATGTACACAACCTAATTAAATGCCATTACGAGTGACAATGGGCGAATAGACGTCCGAGTGTGTGATACGTGCTTGGTATTGCTATATGATTCGAGACAGTGACAAGTTAAATGAATGTTGTACTGTCTGCTGTAATGCTGTATGTAATCTTGACCTTGAACAAAGGTTTTTTTTTTTTGTAATGAGTATTATTACTATTATTTTTGAGCTAGTGGGATAGGTAGCCATATATAGCAAATATTTAAGGGTTATTTTATTTTATTATTGATTTCAATGTTGGTCCTTTAAATCGAAGTAAAAATATCACATTTTCTCATAAAAAAAATTGGATTTTTGTCTACTGACTTATAATGACACCTCTTATTAAATGGCGTTTTATTAAAAGTTAATATTGACATCGCATCGCAAGATTATTCGATTTAATTCCAGGCGAAGGCAGACCAGGCTTGTCACATAACTCAATCCTTATACCTACCAAATATCTATTAAAATATGGAATTATTGCATCCTTAAATCGGTGTGTCCTTAAATCATCTGCTCAACCCCGATAATAAGGTGAGCCGCTTAAGTACAACTCTCAACTTTACGTAATCATTAAAAAGTTCCATTGCCATCAATTAAAACCACAATAACTTATATAACTCCTCTCTCGACTTAAGCTCGTTTTACCTCATCGCCTCATAGGATAACCACACGAATTTCTCATGTCCATTCTCTCAGGTGCTTCTCCATATTATTAGCTCATGTGCTTTATGCAAACACTCTGCCATAAGTACCCATCCGTGCCACCCCCGAAGCCCTGGGATTAAATTCAGTTTCCTCTTATCGGTACTTCAGCTCCCATTCCATTTCACTAAGTGCACATCATCAGGAATCATCCTCTGGCACAATGAGATTCAATGCACTTGCAATGGAAAACTTTCAATTCTCCCCTATCCATGTTAAGGAAGACAAACGACTCTATTGAATGCATACCACAGGTGAAGACATAAAGCGATGCCAAACCCAGATATCTTACACAAGAGAATAGTGTCTCCAACGTATCTATCCACAACAAGGACGACGAATACTCGGACAAACTCGATGGAGGTGCTCCCGTCTCAATGTCATCGGTTACAGAAGAATAAAACACTTTTCTTCCATCCCGTTGTCCTATGGTTGGCGTATAAGAAAAATAAAGTTTTCGTCCTTAAATCCCATGAACGCATCATCGAAAGTGGTAGAAAGTTTACCGTGCAAACTCGCCTGCTCCTAGGGCAGATAGCAGTGGAATATATTTGTTTACATTTTCAAATGACTTCCTCAGATGCATGAAGTCATCTTGCTTGGTTCATGGCGCTAAGATAACCCATTGTGACAAACTGAAAAGGGACATCGTGCCTTATGTCCGTCACTTAGCAGGCTAGCAGCGGTACTGTCATTTTATGGTAATTTCTTTGAAAAGAAACTTTCGAAGCCCGGATCGGCAACAGATGCCTCTCATTCAAGGATCAATTCAGTGCTGGATGTGCTCTCGATAATTAAGGCATCGACCGAATACTTTTCTGAAGCTATGCCAAATTCATGTCATCCCTTGTGTGGTGTCATTCTGTCCATTCTCTCGGCAATACAGTTCTTTTATGGTAATATCAACAAATTAGGAGCATTCAAATCACATCTTCGGTTCACGCGAAGTACTCGCCAAGTACTCGGATACACTTGTGCCTAATTCAGTGGAAACATTCCGCGTTGCGTTGCAATTCGGCTTCCGGTTTTCACCCTTTCTTTTCTTACTTCTCCGAACATCTCTTTCGCATAGAAGCCGTTCTGAATGAGTTTTCGGTCATACTACCGCTAGTTCCGGCTCCCACTAAACACGCCAAGTCAGTAGGGTTCTCGTATATGGGTGGAGACCCATAAAATTAGCATAAGAACGATTCGAAAACGAGAATAAAATAGTAAAAAGTTCACCCAGCTGGGTAGACTGCTGGGAACGGGACGCATCGGTTTTTATGTGTTTGCCGGAAACAAAATACTATTTCCTGTGGTTTTCTCGTTTTTTGCCAAATATGAATGAAGTGAAGTCCTAAAGTCAGACTGGCGGCTATTAAAGCGTACACGCCGAGGGCGGACGGTATTTGAAGAAGGAACTAGTGCGGATTTTGTACTCTGGACTTCATTTGCAAATTGAAGCAGCAATTTCTGAGAGGATTGGAGCAATTTTTATCTCGTGATTTCCTTTTTACTCAATTCGCATTTAGTCGGAAAGAATAGATAGAAAAGAATGGGGTAAGAATTGAGCAATTCGAATGGGGTAACAATTCAGCATTATGGGAGATTTTGTTGGCTCTATTCGTTTCTTTTTTGTCGTTTTCAAAAGCTGATTGCTAATAGTTGTATGGCAGACGTAATTTAACTATGTGATTTAGAAATTGTGACAGCTGAAGTTGGCAAAATCTAGGGAAATATGGTAAGTAGGCCAATTGACTGGCTATTTCTAATAGGAGGAATGGCATTTGATAGGTTCTCCTTTTCTAACTTTTAGTTTTAAAGCAATTTCTATTTAAGTTACATCGACCTATCCTATGCAGGACAAAAATTCTTAAAACTATCCTCAATATCATATTTAAAAGTAGCTTATTGCTCCCATACGAGCGGTCTAAAGTACAGAGAATAACTTGAAAGACGAGTCTGTCTTTATCCTTATTAACTTAATCAAATCAAATTATCGATTAAAGGCAAAATACGATATTTTAAGAAAACTAATTTCCTGTGCACATCATTGCATTGATCCACAAAATCAGTGCTTCATCTCCGCCATTCCGTATAGCAGCGTTACACATGCTGTCGAAAATAGCGTTATCTAAAGCTCCCCCAATGTCGACGAAAATGCCTAGTGCGTACTCTTTCCTTTCGAGATCGCATTCAATTCTCCCAACTAGGTTTTGAAGGGCAGTCGCGCAGGATTTTTCGCGCTAATAAGCATGCTGCATGTCCGAGAGAGAATCACTCTTTCGCAAAGGCAACTTTGCGCACGCGCAATTCTACTAACCTCTCCATGCTTTTCAGCAAGAAAGATGTTAGACTGATTGGTGTAAAACTCTTGGCTAGTGGGCAATCTTCTTTGCCTATTTTGGGAATAAAGACCACATTCACCGCGCCAAGGAATAGGTATGTTGGCAAGTGCCAGGCTAGCAGTGAAAATCCTTTTAGGAGTAGGAAGCAACTGTCTTATACCTTTTTGCAGCATAACAGAGTATATCTCATCAGTGCCCGGCGACTAGAAGCCATCGAAAGATGCCACAGCAAATTCAATGATTTCAGCAGTTGCCACGCGTGACGCAACTCGCCGAGTTGTTTTCATAGTTTCAGTCGCAGTTTCCAGTGAAGGAGTGTGCAACGAGCCGATGACAGAGCTTCTGCTTTAGACTCGGTGAAGGTACCATCAGACTTTCTGAGTACATCCAGCTTAGTCGATTTTCCTCGCTTGAGAACACTAACCAACTTGCTGGTCGCGCTCAGGGATTTGGTCTCTTCGCAGAAGGACTTTTAGGAATCATTCTTCGATTTACGAACAAGCTTCTTATATTCCTTTTGCCTCGATCGATACCTATGTTTATTCTAGTCATCTTCTGAGTTCGCACTAAGCGATCTATTCAGGAGACTTCTGGCTTCCCTACGAAGATATTGGAGCTCAGCATTCCTGCTGGGAGGTTTTTTGACAGGACATGCGAGTTCTAAACAGTTGGTGATAGCGCTGCTCAAGTTACGAACGGCATCCTCCACCAATTGTTGGTGGTATATATATATATACATATATATACGCCAAAGCAGTGATATATGTAAGTGAACTCACGGACTACTTAATTCCGACCCTTGACTTCAAGATTCTCTACAAAACAACAATTCCCAAAACCGACGACAATGGGAGAGGTATGAATTTTCAAAAGAAGGCACTCCACTGGAAATATACACAAACTGGAGCTCTCGACTGTTAAAGAGAAAATCCACCCACCAATAGAAACGCAAAAATATAAAATCTCGAAATGAGAGATGGCGAGACCTTGAAACATGCAACTATACGAGACAAACCTGGCCCAGATATTGTCAATGTAAAACAACAAGCCTGCTAAAAATACGCAGGCAGATTATAAGCATTCTAATCGGAGTCCTACGAGTAACAGGACACTGTGCTTTGAGAAAACATGCTGCAAGATTAGGACTACCATTCAGCGACTACTGCAGTAGGTGTTATGATGAGGAAAAGGAAGAATCTCCATCCCATCCCCTATGTAATTGCCCTGCCCCAGCCGCCTCAAGATGACGATTTCTGGGAGCATATTTCTTCAACGACCTAACGGATCTATCCGATACGGAGATCTACAAAATATAGAATTTTATTCAGCACTCAAAATTGTCCCAAGAGTGACCAAGCCGACTCAAGTGGTAGCACAATGGACTGTTCTTGGTCTAAGTGATGCCCACCGTTTTTACGGAGGGAAGCCACCTACTCTAACCTAACCTATTTTACTGGAAAAAAAATTGTTTATTCATCAATATCCGTTTTGCCTCCTTTAAACTAGTCCTCCTCAGATATAATACATTTAGCTTTTTTTCCAATACTCGAAGTCCTTCTGATATATGCTTCTTGGTATAGCTTGAGGTTTTTCAGTGATGTTTCCCTTAACCGTGGCAAAACTCCGTCCTTTCAGTTTTGGTAGCAGGTGAATACGATATTGTTTTTAAACAACAAAATTACGCCCAGGCATATGAATTTTTTTTCCCGAGAAATCCTGACGTGTTGACTGTATTGCTTCACACAAACGGCGCATACATTTAAGGTAACATTGAACCTATGACTTTCCGGCAAGAATTCATGATGAACTACGACATTGTGAGCAAAAATTGTAAGCAATTTGACCGAACTTGGTGAGCTTTTTTAGTCATTTCTATTGAGATGATTATCCTTTGGTTTTAACTTCATTGAGAATTAGATTAAGAAAATCTGGATCATCGTTCACGTCATTCACCAGCTTTTGAGCGATGCTGATGCGACGTTTCTTTTGAATTTGAATTCGAATTTTATTTTAAAGCATAAGCTTACACATGAGATCTGAAGCAAACAAGTTTAATTTAAAGAACAAATAAAAAAGATAAGGAAATCGGTTGATTTATAATAGATAAGAAAAGGAGAGGAAACAAAAAAATAAAATAAGAAAAAAAAACAAAAACAAGTACCTAGACCAACCAACCCTAGATGCCCTTAAAAGTATCCTAAAGCTATGTGCTAAGGCGATGCTATGAGATTTGTGTTAACTGGGAGCGAGTCCCATAGCTTTACGGCGTAAATTAAAAACTGTTTTTCTGTCACCCTGCAGTTAAAATTGGGTAATATCAGTGTTCCACTTCTCTCAGGTGAAGCGAACTGAAATCTCTGGTAAAGGTATGGTAGTGCTCTGCATGAGTTTGAAAAGGAAAGTTATTATCCTAAACTTAAGGAGCCAAGCCGGATTTTAACAAATGACGAGATGTGATACCGCCGCCGTAATCTGTATACAAAGAGCACTGCGCTGTTAAGGGCAACTGTTAATTTGCGTGAAATGTGACTATTGAAATCGCAGAAGACTGGGAGTGCGTACGTTAAAATTAGGATCAGTAGCGTCTTGACGAGCATTGATTTAATGCTAATTGGGAGACAATTTCCAGCGTAGCATAATATACGCAAGACACCGTAAATTCTACCTGTTAAATTGGTGATGTGATCCCCCATGTAAGCTGTTGATTAAAGATGACTCCTAGGTTTTCAACAGTCTTTACATAATCGATGTTGTTTCTGTTGGCTTGGATTGGTGGGAAGTTATTTAAGTCTAGGATAGTACGAGCTATGACGATAGCTTGGCTCTTGGTGGAGTTGAACATAAGTTTGTTTTTATGGGACCATCGTGCGACGGCCTAGAGATTCCCACTTAACCCCGCAGTAGCATCTACCTTTAGGTGAAATGGGTAGCCGATGTATAATTGGACGTCGTCTGCCTGCATATGTGATTGAGAACAACAGGAATGTCGTTATTAAACAGTGTGGGCCCCAGGATAGATCCTTGAGGGGACCCTATTTTAGTTTTGAGAAATATGGAGAAGTTGGCGTTAGCATATGCAGCTTGGCTGCGATCTCCAAGGTAGTTCCTAATGAGTCTTAACGCTGCGGAATCAAGATTAAAGTAATATTTGAGTTCTTTGACAAGGATTTGTTTAGAGAAGTCTAATAGTATTAACGATAGCACTATCTCTAGTAACGCGGAGGTGCAGCTCAGAAGCTTTTTAAAAATCTTAGATATGAATGGCAGACGGACGATATTCCTCATCAGTATTATTTTCAAGTTTAGGGACGGATATGATTTTAGAAGCCTTCCTGGAACTAGAGTAGACGGAGGTGCCAAGAATGTACATATGTGAGAGGTATAAAGACGGTGTGGATGATTAGTTTTAAAAATATGGGGTTCATGAAATCTGGGCGATTGGTGTTAGATTTGATTGCAAAGGTCGATTTAAGCACATCATCTTCGTAGACTCTAGGAAAGCCAAAGCTATAAGTCATGTTAGGCGTATTACTGGGATCTATAATGTCGCACTCGTTCGGATCCCCAGTGCCATTGTCAGAGAGAGAGATGCGACTGAAGCGAATTTCTTATTTAGCTTTTCGATATTTTTTCTAAAGTCTTAGCCCTGATTTGTTTACCATAACTTGACCTGCTCATCAACAGAAGACATGTAGTACAGGTCATGCCAATTAGAATTGAGAGAGTCATCGACAAGACTAGCCATGTTGATAGATTTAAAGTTTCGGTAACTGATTGTAGTCGGTACGACAGATCTACTATGGCTGAGGTCATAGAAGAGGACAATTAGATCGTGTTTTGAGAAGCCGGGAACATCAAGCTGGCTATAGAATATAATGAGATCAGTTCTATTGACAATAAGCAGATCGATAAGTGTAGAACTGGCTGGGCAAATAGGTTGAGGGAGCTTAAGAAGTTTATGAAACGATTTACTTGTGAATCATTATGGCTTAGCAGATCAATGTCCACCACCAATGACCACCGGAAAGAATAATATGTTCATAGCAAGCCCCGAAGCATTCGATGATGTTAGTTACAATGGTGGTGTCCCTTAGGCTTGGGGGCTTGTAGATGACTCGATGACTGATGGTACTCGATTTGCTGATTAATCTGCCAGCTATTTTTTCCTTAACAAACATTGCAACACCGCCCGCTTGACTCCCGACACGATCATCCCAACAAATTATGTACCCTAAAAACGCAATAACCGCCAAGTTTCGGAGATATGTACATAGAATATCGACGTTTCCCCCATCGAAAATCAGTTTAAGCTCATTACTGTACTTTTTTAGACTTTGAGCATTAATGGAAAGACCAGAGTACCTATTACAGAAGATATTCAGCATCAGACTAGCCTTGTGTACATTATTGCTGGTAGGGATTACACCGCGAGATCTGTGGAAATCGCTTTGAGTTGCATTAGGACGGGTACTCATTATTCTGACAGGCAGGTGGTAAAAATGATTCTCAGAGAAAGGCCATCTTCGACGGGTGGGGGTCAAAATTTAGCAATTAAGGAACAAACTTCACTGATAGACGTTGTATGCCTAAAATATCTGAAAATTTCATAGCATGAGCCAACTGATATACCAATATCCTCAGCAGATGATTAAAAATACGATGAGGCAAATAAAAGGCCAATTTATTGTGGTGACACAACAGCATCGAGCTCAATTTTTATGAATTCCTATAAAAAGCATTTGTCATTGTTAAGCGGATCCTAACAAACATAGCCAGCCTGTACAACACCACCAGCTGTGTATTTGGACTTTTAGACTTTATTATTGGGCGCAGGCTTTTAATAATCCCGTATCTTCCATATCTCTCGGTACTCCTGCGGTACGAGAACTGCGAGAATCGAGTTATGAATATAAAATGAAAGCGTAGCTCGAACTTCCCGCACGAAATAAGCACACTCTCAACGAAATATAGAAATGGATAAATGAGATTTGGTGTCTTAATAAAAGATCAAATAAGCAGCCAGAACTCAAGAAGAGGGGAGAGGAAGAGAGATGATTTCGTTCTGAACTTATGGCTTTCTAAAAAAGGCAGAAAGGTCTTCTCAAACTTCCTTTTCAAACGGAGAATGATCAAGAAGTCTAATCGTCTGACTTGGATGAAGATTAAGAAACCAAGTTGCTGGTTTATAAAGTTTAAAGTAAGATAAATCGTTCGCAATTTTAAGATTGCTCCATCAAGTTCGATGACGGACTAGCTGCAACTGCCAGCTATAAAAATCAACTTTAGACGTACTGCAGCGCCTTCGTGTGACTTGTTTTTAATTACCTTGGAAAATATTATGTAGAACTCATTTTTCTTTTAAGCCCTAAAGCTCCTCTCTCATGGTGAATATGTAAATCAATCAGTCTTGAAAAACTAGGATTTTTTGCAGAAGGATATATATACATTTGACGTAAAAAGTCAGAGGCTTCGTCTACTTAGGCTCCTGAAGCAATGAGTAACAGTAGTCGCTTAAATCTATACAAAACATGCGACATCTCAGTGTGTAAGCTGCCCATCATGACTTCGAATCTTTCCTTAATGAAACTTAATCAAAAATCAATAAAGGATCCCTTTATGCACATAAGACAGGCCTAGTGCATTAGAAGCGGGTAATACTAAGGTATTGTGCCTGAGAAAGGGATTTATGGTGCGATTGTTCACGTCAGTCTAATAATACAATCGTTGGAATCACAAACGGAGTGTATATCAGTTTCCATTGCTTAGTGCTCCTCATGCAAATATCAATCTTTCTGTCATTTCAATAACATCTATTCAATCAAGATTCAAGAGAAAGTGGAAAGCTCTTGGTGAATCGATTGATTTCAAAGAAAGCCATCGAATATCCTGTTCGACAGTAATGATAATGATATAACCTTGACTTTCCGCCCTACTACCACTACGTTCACTCGTTAATTTAGTGTGTGATTACAGCTTTTCTTCTATTTTTGCCCCATCATCCGTCTGCTAAAAGATCTCATTATCCGCTTAGTTGCTTGTACTCGGTCATGCTCCTACCTTGCTATCAATCTTCATCACACTACCAGCCTGTTTTACTGGTGCTACGTAGATTTAAAAAAAATAGTATCATCATTTAGGGACAGACTGCTTGATGATTGGCGATTTTTGACTTGAAAATTTTGCTTTTATTTTCATCGTTAAGGTCTGTCTTATCCATTAGTTTGTAATCTTCTGATAGAACGGAGGCGAATCTTTTGCGCCATAAAACAGGACTACTCTGTTGGGCGATGGCCTTGTAACCCGTAACCACAAAAAAAAAAAAAAACAAATTCCGAGACGACAATATGCCTCCAATGTAGCAGATGGATTTTATGTCGGAGGACCTTGCACCCTACGGCTCTTTAAACAGACCACTATACACTACCACACACTAAAAATATGAATATCATGGCTATTCAGGAAAAAAAGCGGCGAAATACTATACTAGACCACGGCGATGATTTATGAACAGTGATGATATATTTACGTCAAGGTAAAGTACAAGCTCTGGAGCTGGTAACCAAATAAAACATCTGCAAAATGTCCATCTCCGCTGATATTTTTTAGCACGCTCTCGCATAATTCCGTCATAATTTCAGGAATACAGCCCCGATATTTTCTTTTAGTTCTATAAGTAGTTGGAAGAGCTATTTTTGGCATGTGGTGCCCTCCTCTTGAAAATAAATCACGTCCAGTCCCTACTGATTAAACAAACCCTATCCGAGATAGAAGCCACGTGATGATGTTTTCGCGACATGTTCACCGCTTTTGTAGCAAATTCGCCGAAATTCTTAGTCTTCACTTTTTAAAAATTACGGCGATGATAGATAAATTTTATAAGTTAATAAAAAGGCAGGTGTGACGCCATACAGAATACCATTGGGACTTTTTTCAAAAAATCCATTAAGCTGTTAGATATTGCTTCTGATGTGTAGGCTATCAAAATAGTTAGGAAATAATTGGATTGGTAATAAATGCAAGAAACAAGGAAGAAGCATCCGAAGGAGGAGATGAACGCTGTCTCTACAGGAATGACGTTCGGAAGTTATATAAAGAACCGAGCAATTGTGCCAGTAGAATTGTAATCCCTTGTTCGGCGGAGTGATCCCTTTATGACAGAAGATAATAGAAGAGAACTCCGTTCTCTAAACATAGATGAACTCAAGATAGCTTTATCTATTGCTAACCTTCTGTTGGCCCGCATACGTTACTTGCAAAAGTAGGTGATGACCTGTTTAGGAGCATAGATTAGTACATACGAGGTGTGTTCAAAAAATAATGTGACTTGTTGAATTTCGTGAGCTAAGTACTCAAATTTCCAATGTTTTTTGTTTTGTTATGTTTGTGCACATGTCCTCTAATATATGTTGATATTCCCAGCTATTTTGTATACATAGTTTGTTTTTCGCAGATATAAAGGTTAGAGGTATTTTGGTGTGAATATTGTTTTTTCTTTTATTGCAAAAAAAATTGGATTAGACTATCTATAAAATTTCTTGAAGTTGACTAGTCTTTCTTGAGCACAAAAAAAGCCTATAAGTGGTATGACCCCACAGAAGGTCGAGTAGATATTAATGATAGTATCGCCCTGAACGCCCAAGGACGTCCACAACGTATTAAAACGTTGAAGCAGTATAGAATATTATTATAGAAGAGAAAATCTCAGGATATTGGCACATCGGTTGGCTCACGACATGAATTTTTTTCAGATATTTTGTCATAAAACGTGTGTCAGCGAAGTTGGTTCCGGAATTGCTAAATTTTGACCAACAGAACCGTCACATGAGCAATGCTAAGGTGCTATTGAATGACGTGAATGATGATCTAGATTTACTGAAAAGGGTCATCACTGGTAACGAAACATGGGTATATGGTTATGACATCCAAACCAAAGCCTAACAATCCCAATGAAAGCGACCAGAAGAGCCTTGTGAATTAGGGTGGAGCGATCTTATATGGGAAAAAATTAAAATAAAAATATGAATAATATACCCACCGCAAAAGTGGCACAGTGTTCTTTTGATCATTATATGATTTTTTTTTAATATCTCAAGTGACCGCTAGGGGTCGCGCATTGCGACTTAGACTCAAAAAAAAGTATAGGAATTTAAAGAAAACATTTCGCCCACGAAGCATCTTTTTGTGTTTTTTTTAAGTTCCAAGCCCTTTTTAGTGTCTAAAATACACACTAGGGGCCGCGCATAGCAATTGAAGACATTGAAAAAAAAAACTATGAAGCATCTAAGTAACATATTATTTAATATAATTTTTTTTTGTCTCTACATTTGGCAGTTCTTTTCTAGAAAGTAAAGTATTTTTAATGAGTCCATCTCTGTTTTTAAACCCACAAGCTGTTTGGGAAGCTTCAGTGACCAACTTCACCGCTCTTTCAACTGATTGACTATGGCATGGAAGCTTTTTTATCCAGTTTGACTTAGGGGTTTATTTTTCTTGGACAATGTCCAAAAGGTCCTCTTGTGTAAGACCCTCGAATAATGGTGGTTCAGTCAAACGACTCTTTTGAATTTGCCACCAATTTATTAACTCATAGTTCTCATCGGCTTCGAAATGGAAGCTTGAACGAATAAAGTGTCGAACAACTTCTTCACGAGTATTGTTGTTAAAAGTTGTTCTTGCTTTGAATATACGGCGAAGAGCCAGCTCCCGAATATTTTGGCGATCATCACACAACATAGCTACCAAAATGCTCTCTCTGTGTCCAAAATACCGAGGACGGCATCTACTATTATTCTTAAATGGTCTGATAAATACCTTGATAACTTAAGTGTTTTGTAAAAATGTTTTGCACCATGCACAAAAGAAGGTTGAGATTTTATCTCAAACCACATAACAGCGTAAACTTTAGCAATGTACAGAACTATCTACTTCAATGGCTCTTCAGGTGATTCTTTCGTCACATAAACTCGAAGAATGCGGTTAGCTGTCGTAAGCCATCTCGAATACACCATTGTTCCAGGATTTTTCTGAAAAATAGATCCTTCTCGGACACCATTGCTGATTGCTTTACATATTTCATAAAAATATTTTTGATCCGAGCTTAGGCAAGGCAATGGGAGAAGATCCGGTATGTTTATTTGAACTGGATGGTACTGAGCAACGCTTAAATTTTGACAATTCTTAAGTTCTGTGCCGATATCCCCGGCGTAAGCATTTGGTCCAGATGTTTTCTCATAAAACTTCTCGTAAAGATGTCTAAGAGATAAATCATTTGCATGGAGCAAGCAAATAGACCATTACAATGGTCGTTGAATTTTCATCTCAATAATAATATTGAGAATAATATAATGCCGAATAATTCCACCTCTTACCCCGGTTCCCAGGTACTGGGAGTCAGGTTCTGCAATTACCACAATATGCTCTTCAATAGTATTACCACTCGCAGTTTTTGTTAAGTCGTTGCGACCATAGAAATAAAGCCCCAACGGCTCCTGGTTAGAGACCACATCCAATTACTTGCTTCTATCAGCAATATTGGATTGATCCATATCATTTATAACTCCATAATCTTTTAAGACTGCTCTCACTATTGATTCAGACATCCTGAATCTGTCTGCAACTTTCGCAACATTAGGAAGAGATGTTCGGTTCGTGTAACAAAGAACGTCCTTCTTCAATCGCGGTTTTTTTTCTGGAGAATTTGAAATCAAAGATTCGGTGTCTGAAGAGTTAATTCGGGTATGGTCTGCATTAGTGATAGCTTCTGTCGATTTGCTTGAACTGCATGCTGATAAAGGTGAAGATGAAGAACTCGCCAACTTTCTTGCCAGGGATTTTTGTAGCTTAATGGTTTCAGAAACATCCATCAGAAACTTTACCAATGGCCATTTTTCTTTGAGACCTTTGATCTTCAAGGAAAGATCGCTCTTTTGTTGGAATTTTTTTTTTTTTTGGCAAGAGCAGCACTTAAAATTTTTTTGACCAAAAAAAAAAAACGAAATCATGCCTCAGCCACCGTATTTATTGGGCTTGGCTACAATCGAGTTCTTTCTCTTCTCAAAACTGAAAAGACCTATGAAAGGGAGGAGATCTGCCACAATTGAGGAGATAAAGACCACATCGCTGGAAGAACTCAATGTTATCAAAAGTGTCTCGAGAATTGAGATGGAGCAAGTGCATTATATCTAGGGAGGATTAGCCTAAAAGGGACAACTGATATTGATGAGTAAATAAATATTTTTCGACATAAATTGAAAGTCACCTTATTTTTTGAACAAACTTTATACAAATTTTTGCAGAAGGTAGCCACTTCCTGTTTTCTTCTGATGTTTGTTAAGTAAACGGATATGCTATACTCCGGAAGATTGCCGAATTCTCGTTTCTTTTTTTTTTTGGGGAATAGTTTGTCATTTCGGGATAATCCTACGCCAACTAGTCAAATACTAAGGGGCCCAGCCCGCCGCCTCGAAGAGATTGAAACAAAACGTGACAGAAGAGGGACCGGCAGATCTCAAAGTGCCCATTCCGAAAAAAATAACGCCGCTGTGACTGAAAAAGTCTCGGATGAAGCATCAACGCCAAGAGGAGGCGCCAATTGTTTCCCATTTGGACAATGTACCTTAATTTCTGCAGCGCATTTTAGTGAAAAACCTGAAGATGTTCCCTTTCGATGTGCAGACAGTCTATCAGTTAATGACTGTAGACTATCAATCGTGCCTAAACTACTCTCCCGCTCGCCTGAACCTCAACGACAAAGTGGAAGATTTTCTGTCGAAATTCATCACGAGCGACGAAGCCCATTTCCATCTGAACGGTTTCGTAAGCAATCAAAATGAACGATTTGGGTTCTGAGAATCAACGTATCATTCACGACGACACTGCCCGGTGCGCCATTTATACCGGAGGTGTCTTCGGGCTTCGGGCTATACGCGACCATGATGAGTTGGGCATGATGACTGGAAAATACAATACTCGTATATGGTTCCAAGAAAACGATGCAAACGCCCGAGTAAACAATTTGAAGCAAGCGTTTACGGGGACCTGAAATTTCGTTTTCGTAACTTAATCTTAAAAACACCTTACTAGCCCGTTTGGGAATCTCCAAAGTAGATAAAATCATTTAAACTCTGCCATTCGGGGTTATGCGCAAAATTAATCATCCAATTTCGTTTTCGAATTACCTTTTTACTAGATAAAAAAAAATTATTTTGAGTGATGGAAATCTTTATCTGGACCTTTACAATTTTTTCTTCTAAGTAGGAAAAATGATGTGCGCCAAGCGGCTGCCGCCAGTACACCTTTGTATCCGTTTTATCGCATTTTCCATGACCTTCCGTAAGATTTCCGGTGATAACTGTTCGCATTCCTGTCGAATATTCTCTTTAAGGGCTGCGATTGCCTGAAACTTGTTGAAATAAGCCCGCGATTTCAAGTAGCCCCAGAGAAAGAAGCCTGGGATGGTTAAATCGGGCGATCTTGCTGGCCATGCCAAATTACCAAAACGGAAGATTACGCGACCAGGAAATGCTTCCTTCACATTATCCATTGTGGCTCGTGCTGTGTGTGCGGTTGCACCGTCTTGTTGAAACCACATGTTCACCAAGCCCCGCTTGTCTAATTCTGGCAGTAAGAAGTCGTTTATCATGCCCCTTTAGCGTTCACTATTAACAGCGACGCCGATGGCGTCCACAAAAAAATACGGCCCCACCACGCCACCCTCATGAACGCCACGCCACACAGTGGCTTTGAGTGGACTTAATAACTCTTCGTGCATCACACACGGATTTCCAGTGCCCCAGAAATGGAGATATTGTTTATTGACCCAACCGCATGATGATTTTCGACACAAATTCGTCCTCTTCATTATTGAGATTAAGAATAGCTTGACAGTATTTCATTCACTGTAGAGTCCGTCTGGTGATTGTGTGACCCGTCATCTTGTTCATGTTTCTTCATTCTCAACGACACCCTGCATGGTCTCCTATGGTTCCAGTATGTTCGAGTCGGATAGCTAAGGGCCGGAATGTTTGCCCACTTATTGGTCAAATAAATTGACACAATCTGCACAAAACGCCCAGAACACGCCGAGGCAGTGTCTGAATGTTTCAGGTTGCAGTCCGGTTGCACAAAAATGGCAATGACGTCAATCGTTGGTCCTGGTCTGTACGTGATTAAAAAGCCCGGGTAGGCTATTGAATGACTTGACAATGAAGTGAACGACTCAGAAGAGCAAAAGTCGAAAACTTCTGAATGTACTCTACGTAAACAAAAAAATGCATGAAATACTCTGACAATACTGCTAAACCTGACGACAATATGTTCATTTCTCCTTCCCCAACATAGATAACGAGGCAGTGACTTTCTTCATCTCATCTAGTGATCGGCTAATTGGCGATTTGAGACTCTTGAAAATCCAAAAGATTTGCAACATTTATCTAAAACGGTGTTCGTCTAGGAAACGTACAAGGACGTCTCTAGGTTGCTATAATTGAAATATAAATTTAACGACTTCTATTTACATACTATTGAGTTTCCATCGAAACGGCAAATCAGTCAACCCTTGATGTATGATGAGATATGTAGGTCTTTGTTGAAAATCGACATGGCAGAATGAGCATCACATCATTTGGATAAAGGCTCTTAATCAAAACGTACCCAATGCCAATTAAATTGTACTCAATATCTGTATAATTTGTAAGTGACTTACGACTCAATCTTTTTTGGATAATAGGTCTTTAATTGATAAATTAATCACATGTCCTTCAAAGTCACTAACAAGGTAGATTTGAAGACTAAATTAAGGACTTGAGATGATGACAAGCTCCATCTTACCATTCCTTGGCACTCTTGTTACAACGAAAGACAAATTTCATCGGAATACAAAAGAATTGGGGATTGATATCGACATGCATCATTAAGAGATTTCCAGGACGATGATGGGAGCTCCTTTATTATCTTCAGTTGGAAATTTAATTCAACTGTATTCACATAATTGCTTCAGACTCTTCATACCTACATATTTCTGTACCGTTTTGGTATTTGATCGAAAGTCATCCAAGAACTTGAGCAATTAAATTAATGTTAAGAGAAAATTGTCCTTCCTCAGACATCGACAACAACTCTCCATCGATTTGAGTCAAAAATGAATGCAATAGATTCTCGTTAACGAGGAGGTCCGTGTCCTGTTGTTCGTTATCAAAATACAAAATAACAATTTGTGTGTTCATAATTGGTCCACTTCTCTTGGTATTTTACGTCTCAGTGAGAGGAGATGATGATATATTGAAAAATAGTAGGGGCCCGAACGCGATACCTAATGGCACTCTTTTTGTATTAAAATTCAGTGATGTCGTGGATATTCAAATTAAATCAATTTAAAATGAAGGAAGTCAAATTGTATTCTTTTAAAAAACCAAGTTGAGTCTCTTGGCGTATAGGTGGAAATTGTAGAAATTACATAAATTCGATGTCATTTCGTCTTGTTCCTTTAACGTTTCTTAAAAATTATTTTGGAAATTATTTGTTAGCACGTCGTTAGTGACGTGATATAAGCGTATATCCTACGTTCTTTGTCAGATGTGACCCACTACCCAGTCAGCGACCATCTAATTAGGTAAATTTATTTGTCATACGAACAATGCGCCACACATGCTACGGGACGCATCCCATCCAAAATGCCCGACTTACACTTTTAGGCTAATTAAAACCTCGCGCCACCCACCATTCCTAATTATTTCCTATCTGCATTACATCCTGCACACCTCTCTGCGGTTTCTTTAACTACTTTGCCGAGTTTTTTTTTTTCGTCTTCTCTCACACCGGAACCAGCTGGCCTACCACATAGTTCTTATTTAATCCAAATCCCCCTTTCCCCTGTGTGGGCGCACACCAAAAACACAAAACGCAAAGAACTCTCCGTTCGTATGAAAAATATATTCATTATCTGATTAAGTTGTGAAAAAGCTTCTGCAAATAAACTAAATTCCCAGGATGCCCACGCTAATAAAAAAAATGAAATAAACAGAGAAAAAGAACTAAAGCAAAGAGCGTGATAAAAAAAAGAAGAAAATAATGGAATATTCACAACACAATTGCTTGGAGGCTTCGAGCCAGGCAGACGAAGCCAAGTGGGCTCATCACTCGGGTTAGCTCGCACACCACATTTCCATCGGGCCTGAGTAGATCCCAATCGTGTTGCCACCTCGCCACCATTAGCGCGCGGCATTCTGCTTTATGTATGTAGATATGTATGCGTTATCCTAGCGCATACAATTTAATACGGTCACACTTCATCTCATCCCTCACGTACATACGCATGCAGGACATGATGACACACATTGAACAGGACATCACGGCTGGTACACAGAACCATATAACAAGCATGGTGACATTTCATAAACGAAAAACAACAATGAAACAAATGGGAAAGGACGCAAAGTAACGAATGGACAGTGGACAGTCAAAAGAATATTATAACCAGACGGAGAGACCGCTACGTAGGGCGCGCCGTAGATAGGAGGACGATGCACCTAGATGAAATGGGACAGAACAGCGACACATGAAGGAAAACACACATGACGGAAGCTAGGCAAAAGCTCTGAACCACCGAATTCTAAATTTAGGCTGAATAAATTAGTTTTTTTTCTAGCATAGGGATTTGCTATTTTAGTTTCGAGAATTCGGTTGCAATCGTAAAACGAGTCAGTGACAAGCTGTTGTCAGGATTTTTAATGAGTATCCGCCCTTTTTTTTTTTCCCACAAATTTCGAGCTTCATTTCAGATTTTTTCGACCTGAATGTGGAAAACACATCTTCTAACAAATGTCGCTTATTTGGCACAAATGTAATGGTGGGAAGTTGGCGACAGATGCCCAGATTTATCATGTTAGCTAGCGCTTTTGACAAGTTTATATACAGACGATATCTATTGGAATGAGCCAAGAGACGTACTTTTTAACCTATTGCAGGACGAAAGCCCCGATATGCTTTTGGTTACGCCACACGAAACGATGACGTTCAGAGATTCTATATTCCAAGTTCTTGGGACTTGTATTGCTTAACTCCATGTTTTAATTGCAGAGCTCAAGACCCTTTTTCATTTTCTACGACTGAACACGGTGGAAAACTACTAAAGAATTTTTCAATTGGCACGGGTAGATTTTGGCGGTCATGTTGTTTTAGTGACATCTGTCAAATCTAATATTTATTTTTCAATTACTAATGCCAAATCACCATGGTAAGTTACATGACTGAACAGCACGTCTAAACTAGGGAAGTAGTTAACCATAGTTCATCTATAGTTTGCAATATTTTCGCGAGCTTACCATTCCTTTTTCTATTAACTGACATCAACGCCATCACAGCACCATTAAAAAAGAAGTTTAGATAACTGGATACAACCTAGCTGAAGGAAGCAGCTCGTCCAACGATTTCGACAATCGTCGTCCGCAAGCTTTCCACCATTGCTATACTCCACCAAACGGTACCGACTCACTACGTTATCTGTAAGGGTTTAAGATTACTGGATGATGAAAAACCACCGCCAATCCCTCAACATTAGCCAAGGTCACTGTATGAGATAAATCATGTATGTATTAGCTTTCTAGCTGAGTAAATATTGGATTGAGACTATAGCAAAGAGTTGAATTTATGAGTGAGTGGTTAAGTTATCCATCGGTTAAGTTAAATTGTGTTGGAAAGGGAAAAGAAAAGTTTTGTTTACCGAACCAGCAAAAGAATTGACAGCACAGAAAATCAATCACTTTACGCGATGATGGTCGCATCACTTCACATCTTGGTGTTATGTAGTATTTAGGACACTCCTTGCTTAGTTGTAGGAAGTACATCTCCTTCGATTTCTTGATCGTACAACAACAGTAAATGCATGGATTAATAAAATATAAAACTATAGGCCAACAGCACTTGAACTACTTGAAGTTACTATAAAAATGCTTCTCAAGAGATGATGTCAAAGTCCAAGATGAATATCCAAGAATTTACGGTATTTTATGTTGACAATCAGTTTAGAATGAGATTGAGTACGCCGTGGCGCAGTGGGTAGTGTGCTGGCACGATGAACGAGTTCGGACCCCGATAACACCAACGCCATGGAATGTTTATTTCGCGACTTCTCTCCTTGATGAGGTACTGGCGAAACAATCCGTGGTACACTCGCCTTGAAAAAGCTTCTTGGTTCCCGCCGTTCGTAAACGCCATTAAACTGTAGGTTACGTTCACTTGTATGGAGAATAAATCGCACACAATATAATTGAATGAGAGAAGCTTGACTCTGGGTCTTCAAGAGTTTTAACGTTTATTAAGTGATTAATAATAATCACTTTAGAGTCATTTGCCAGGACCCATTGTCTCCGTAATTGTAGATTATTAACACTGTAGCTCAATAGGCAATTTGTATGACATTTGTGGAAAAAGTCGAAAATTGTACAACACCTTGCGTTCAAAAAGTATTGGGAATTTTGTAATGTACGAGCTGTACGAGACAGATTAACGCGTTATGTGTTACGTTGGTATACATTTCTAAAAATGTCTATTTTCCTTGCTTTAAAATATGTGTATATCAATAGCCAACTATTTGCTGAGTCATGGTATTGTCAGTTGCCGATGAGTTTACACATGATTTGGTACGTTCAGAGCTTTTTTATTTATTTGTAAAGTGTAGAAAATTCGTATTAAATGTTGGCATATCAGTGATTTCATGGCAAACATCTTTTGCTTTTTGCTTGGGTATGAGGCAAGTGAAGTTACTCAGAGGTTGCTAAATTAACTCCATAGGCGCTATGTTTGTACAAGTGTGGTTCAACTTCACTGGTCCAATGGACGCATTTTGAATCGCTCAAATGAAAGTTGTGAAACAACTCATAGCTTCTGCACCACACTAGGACACACAATTCACCGATTGTTCATGAATATTTGGTAAAAAAAATACGAATTGCTAGCCGGCAATTTAGTGTCTATCGACTTTATGCGAGTGCAGCGCTTAATATATAAAAGACAAACTTTCATCGGATACCAAAGGAATTAGGAACTTACACGATCTTTTTTTTATAATTTGCACGTGCACAAGGGTTTACGACTGAAATTAGAAAGGAGGTACCGGTGCACAATGTTTGGTAATTGTAATGAGTGGGTAAAGTTGAGCTAGACAGAGCATTCTACATTCGTGTGGTTCGGCTAAAAAACGTATTTTTAAACTTGACTGTGCGTCCCAAGACAGGATTGAGGGTGAAATGATGAGCATTCCGGGCAAGACGTGTGGTTAAATTCTTGAAGGGGAGAAATGCAATTGGCTAGCTCAATTGAGCATTGTTTGTTAAAATACCGATAAAACAGAGAGATGGAGGAGACATTACGTCGATGTTCGAATGAATCGATCGACTTCGCGACATTGTTGTCTCCTATGAGTTTTATCGCTCAGAGAGGAGAGGTCTCGGAAGCACCAAACCATATATGAGTCAAGGTCAGAATTTAATGTGCTTAACATAAGCTGTTTTTTCCAGTTCTACGGGCGAAGAGCAGGGATGTGAGTCCTGGAACGAATATGAAAAGCTAAGAGTACTGTCATCAGCGAAGGAGTGTATTGGATTAGAAGAAGCAGTTAAGAGATCATTTAGAAGAATGAGGAAGACTATCGGTGATAGAACAGAGCCCTGAGGAGCACCAGGGTGCATTTGATAAATATCAGACTTGATTCTCCAAAACAGCTTGAATTGAACGGCCCGAAAGGTAATTTCTAATCCATAGAAGAAGAGACTCGTCGATACCATAAGCACTCATTTTCGACGAAAGAGCCTGATGCCAAACTCTGTCAAAAGCTTTTGAAATATTAAGCACAACAATCTTGCTTTCGCCGAAATGGTGCAAAGATTGATTCCACTTGTCGTGAAATATGTCATCAAATCACTAGTGGACCTATTGTTGCGGAAACCGTATTGCCGGTCATTAAGAAGTTTTCGCGATTCAAGATATTTCATAAGCTAGAAATATTGGGGGAATACCATCAGGGCCAGCGGATTTGTGCACATTGAGATCTTTAACTAATCATGCATCTGTACTCGTGCGAAAGTGGATTTATCCCATGGAAGATTCTACGCTCTCAAGTACAGGCGGAGACAAATTGTAATCTGGAAACTTTGAGCTGGCTGTAAACTGTGCGGCTAGAACATTGGTATTGTCTAGAGAGCTGGTAGCTGGGATATAAATGAGCGAAGGGATTAAGGACGAGCCAGAGTTCGTTATGTTTTTCGCAGATGACCAACATTTTTTGCTGCCTTTGTGACAATTTAGCACCATTTGCTTCAACTTGTAATCATGGAAGAATTTGACACGTCCAATTAATGTATTACAGTCATTTTTGGCTCGTTTAAGCTTATTTCGGTTTTCCTTGTAAGAACGGAAATAGAGTTCTTCCAATCTGATAGCCTCTTTACAGCTCGAGTCATATCACACATTTGGCTTAGGTTTGATACTCTTCACTCTATGTGGAGTGAAGGATCTCATACCCAGCACAAGTATGTTCGTGATCGCAGTGACCAGTTAAAGAAGTTGTTGAGTCCGCTCCAATTGGCCTTCTCGTAGAGCCAAACTATTCTTTTAGGAATTCGTTCACTAACTGTGTGATTTGAATGCGAGAAATTAGCTGAAATGACACATCGGTCTGACGAGCCTAGAGGTGACAATATATCGATAGAATACTTATGAGGTGAGAGTTGAGGAACAAGTCCAGGATGTTGGCGGAATGATCTGCAATGTCAAATATTTGTGTTGGCTCATTTACTAGCTACTAACAATTTCCACATACCTTCGCACGGGTGTTAACTCACCCAAATATTGAAACCAATTGGACATTGCGAGGAAACGGGGTTACAATTCTTGTAATGGAGTAAGACAGCGCATCGAACTCGGGTTACTGTCCACGTTTGGGCTTCTGTAAATAAAATAACAGTAAATTAAATGCTTACGGACATGGAATTACAACCAGATGGTATGTAATGAGAAAGATGGACGAACACAGCAAAAAGATTCGCTCTTAGTCCACGAGCATTGCTTAAATCAACTCTAAAATTTCACACAAACATCAAACGGGGACTGGCCATATGTGTCTGTTTTTCTTTTTTGTTTTATTGTTTTCGCGCACTTGGAGGGTGTCCTGGAATACATATATGTATATATTTTTTTATTCTTTTTTTTAACGTTTGGCGGATGTGGGGCACTGACGGTACAGTACGATAACATAGAACTCAGTATAAACTGCCAGAAATCCAGACATCTGTGTCCCATCTGATATACTATTAAGGAAATTCTTAAAATGAGTAAACAACGAAGCCTGAATTGGAATCTGAGCACTAAAGCCAAAACACAAAATTTCAAGTTTAAGACTTAAAATTCCTACTTTTTCCACTCAATTTTGTAATCTTCCGAAAGACTCACCAAATGCTCTCAAGCCTGACTTCAGAGTAAGTTCCCTCATATCGCGATACTGTTAAGCCTTTTCTGCTAAAGTTTATCATAGTAGGGGTAGGCTTAGGAAATCAATGTAGACGAATTGAGAATCCGCTAAAAGCTAAGTTTTTTTTAGAGGTTTGGTTTTAAACTGGAAATACTGTATCCATAGATTGTCAATTTGACAGTTGAAAGTTAATTTGCAGTGAGTATGTTTTGCCATTTTACGATGAATAGATTAACACCAGGACAACGCACTCAAATTGTGCAAACTTATTTTGAAAACCATGGTTCGGTTCGCCAAACTTATCGAAACTTATCGTGCGCTACGTCCATTTTACGGTCGACAAAATCGTCCATCTGAGCAAGTTATTCTGAACACGATGACACGTACACAAGTGGATAACACGCATACCCAAAGACGACAAATAGTGCGAAGAGAAGAAGTTATTGCCGCTGAGGAGCGCAATGTTAAGGAGAATGCGAATGAGTTGATTCGCCATCGTGCACAACAGCTGGAGCTATGTCCATCCACTCTGTGAAAGATTTTACGGAAAGATTTTGGATTAAAAGCTCATAAGATCCAGCTTGTGCAAGTGTTGAAACCGCGTAATCATTATACGGATCGGTTCGGTGAATGGGCAGAAAACATCATCTAAAATCTTGATCTCCGATGAGGCCTATTTTGGGTTGAATGGATATGAAAACAAACAAAATTTCCCAATTTGAAGTAGAGAAAACCTAGAAGTCTTTGTCACCATCCCCCTACAACCATCAAAACTCACTGTTTGGTGTCCTTTATGGGCCGGTTGAATATCAGCCCATATTTCCTTAAGGACGATGCCGGCCAGAATGTTACCGTGAGAGCACTATAGAAACATGATTTCTGACTTCGCCGTTCTGCAGTTGAATTGTATTGATGTAACAGAGATCAGATTACTTTTTTTGGCGGTATGTGAAGTCACAAGTCTATGCGGATAAACTAGAGACCTTGGACGATTTGGAAGTCAACATCCGCCGTGTTATTATTGATATACGGCCCCAGTTGCTCGATGAAGTTCTCGAAAATAATGAAAGTGCCACCTTTGAGCTAGTCATGGCATACATATGCCCCAAATTATGTTCAAACACTAATGGCATTAAATTATTTAATTAATAAAGCTAATATCAGAGACGCTACCATTAGCTCGAATTGTTTTACTTTTTATTGAATTTATATACCTCTAAAAAAACCTTTACAAAACGATAAGCTTCATCGATTTTATGTAAAAGCTGGAAGGCTCTTGACTAGTTTAGAAATGCATGCAACGGCGGGCCTTCTTTACATACCCCAGCTAGCAAGAAAATCATTAAATCATTTTCAGTTTCCAGATTTTAATTTGATCTCTCATCCAATTACGCTGCAACGTCCCGGCTTTACCCTTTTTTGAAAATACCATTAAAACGAAAAGTCAAATTACCATTAATTCGAACATTCCTTTCAAACTATTCCTGTAAACCGCACGTATCACAAGAGCAAAGTAAAACCAGAAACACCCATCCGTCCAACCCCCACTGCCTGGACATTTAATTCAATTGATTATTCATTGGCTCCTACCCCAAAGCACCATAATGAATGTAACTCAAACAAGTGAACGTGCCATTTAAGACAGCGCCCACCCCGACCAGGATCCAAACAGAAGTAAAATAAAATTGTTTATTAACGGGCAGCAGTAAGCCAGCGGCAGGACACGTAAATATAGATTAACTCAGTCGCCTTCCGGAACTGGTATCATGCAGTTCGACGATCTGCCCGTCTCCAAATCGACCACCTGTACCATAGGATATTGGATCCAAGTGAACCAAAAAACGAAAACATAATAAAGTTGTTCGAGTTATTTTCTTTCATTATTATGAGCATGGCGCAGCGCTTCCTTCGGTCTGGGGTGTTCAACTACAGCTTGCCCTGCATTGTGCCGTGCACGGGTTATGCATAAAGTTGAATCATGGTCGTTTGTCTGTGCGCGGTAACCACCGCTGGGGGTTTCAGCTCGAGCGTGTGTTGCTTCGCGAAATCGATTGGACTCCTTGCTTGCTCTCTACTAAAAGAAGTGAATGGATACAAAGGATGCTAAGCGAACAAAAAAATAAAACTAAAAAGATGTAGTGCCCGCACCCAGCAGGGATCCTTTTGGCTCCCATGGGACTGAGAATAGCGTACAATGTCGGGAAAGAAAATAAATTTTATCCTTTGCTGATAGTTTAAGGCACACCTAGGATTCAAGGATACGCAGAACGAAAGGGCGTACGGCAGAAAGGTGAAAGAAGAATTATGGTAAAAAAAAGGTCAAGGTGTTGAAAGTGTAAGAGCATCCTTAGAAAGTAGAAAGTCGGTGCAGCAATTAAAGCTAAAATTAGATTAAGACTTAAGGCAACTTCGAAGTTTTTATGGAAGGACGATTACAATGACGAGACGGTAGAATAATTTACATTTCCCTCTATCTTCTGGCGGGGGATACAGAATGGTCGTCACGGTAATAGAGATTTAGAAAGTGGAACGAAAAAGTTTCCTGCATGTCCTGCCAAATGAATCCGCCCAAGCGACCGTAAGGCGAGCGCCAAAAGCGCATCCTGATAGCCGAAGTAAACTTTGTGACCAAAAAAGTTTGCATTCCAGTTTCCTGGCCAGAAGTTTCTCTCCCACATATTCAGAAGATGGGGCTACTGCATTGCCGTTATCCTTGCCGACTTCTCATTAAGTTGCCTTCACATGGCTACTACAACTATATAATCTGGCATTTGTTTATCTCGTGCAGGACAAACAGGGGTACTTATGACCCATAGAGATGAGAAATAACCGTTGTCTCGAAATAATGGACAATAACCGCATTATCCTGACTGCAGATGTAGGGCAGTCTCTCTCTCTTCATTGCATTCAGATTACTTCCTGAACTCGTAATGAGTTGCAACCGCAATAATAACTCGACGTCGTGTGCATACGTCGTCGAAGAAACTATAATTTTTCGGATTTCAAATCGAGCGGAAAAGTTTTATTCTGTCATTTTTCAGTAGTCCACTGGTTGTCCTTTGCATTGTCCTTCCATGAGGCCCAACCTTTGGAGTGGTCATCACCATGTGTTCTTTATAGAATTCCAATTTGAATGTGTATTGTTGTTGTCCTTAAAATGTTTTGTGTTTTTTCCTGTTGTATCTTTAATGATTTCTTGTTTTCTTTCACAAAACCTAACTCATCCTGACAAAGGACAAAAGGAATACCACAGAACTAGGGTGGAGCATTGTATGATATGCGTGGCGCATACAGATGGCTTCATCACTGCGTGAAGTCCTTTTATTGAATTTTTTTATCCTTTATCCTATTTGCCTACTTGGATTAGGAATGTGTGCGTGCACATTTAAACTCAATCATAAATCATGTCGCGTTGCTCTAGTTTTCATTAAGCCTCTCCCCTCGAAAGCCCTGCGGGAGGGATATTATATTAGCTGATGCGGGAAAATATTCGCTGACATATACGATTATATGTTGGCATTTAAAATTGGGGACCTGAGAATAAGCAATGGAGGCCAAAACTGAACGTCGACATTGTGGGGTGTTCTGATAAGGTTTACAATAAATTTATGTAATTTCCTTTGACAAGTCGTAAATGCTTCTGATTGGTTCATTTGGAAACCTAATGAGTTTGAACGAAAATTGTCTCCCCAGTGTTGGCTACGATATCTTGAATAATCGGCAACCAGACAGAGGGTAATTGATATAGCTTTCATTGACTCAGTCATCGTATTATCTACTTGAATGAGTAATTGTAATTCATGCCAATCATATTGATTGACTTAAGAATGGAAGACTTGCTTTATTTCTAACTAAGAGGTGGTTTGTCAAAAGTTCAAGAAATGGTCAACAAGTATCGGAAATTTTATATTAAATATTGTAAATGGTGATCAGATAAAGGCTTCCTAAAGTTTTTCTTAAGTAGAATTCATAAAAATCAATTATGTAATAGAAAATTGTATTTGTTCTATTAGTGCGGCTTATGGCAATTAACACTGAGTTAGTTTTAATGAGCTGTCAGAAGGTCCTGTTGAAGCTATGTAGAAATATTGGTAACAAAAATTAACGGACGTATCCATTGTGCCCTAGCGATCACCACCAACAATTACACGCCTTTCTTCCTCCTTTTTTAAAGAAATATGGACCGATGATACCACCTTCCCATAGACCGTATCAAATAGCGCATTTTTTCAGATGCATTAGTAGGCTGGATGCTCATCAGCTCAAATACGACAATTTTGTTTGCTGTCGTGTCCTTTAGGCAAAAGACGAGCCAAAACAAAATTTCCTGATAATAGAACGGATCAATTAGGAGCTGTTGCAAAGCAAAATTACTAAATTAAAGACGCGAATGAAGGTTGAATGGTTTTGTATACCTTTATCGCCATAAAGGAATACGAGGAGTTATGGAAAATTGGCTAGAGCTTATCGACAGAATCAGAGTTCACCTCATGTGGATACCAGGACACAGTGGCCATATAGGAAACGAAAAAGCAGACCTATTAGCAAGAAAAGGCTCTGCATCACCGTTCATGATGCGGCATACCTATCAGCACCATACAATGCTACATAAAGGAATGGTTGAGGAACACGGCCAACCACTACTGGACACAAATGGAAGGTAGCAGACAAGCCAAGATGTTCCTACCAACACTTCCCTTAAAAGAACGAAACAACTCCTTAAACTTTCTAGGAGTCAGATTCGTATAGTCACAGGATTCCTCACTGGACACTGCCCGGTCAACAGGCATCTTAAAACCATGGGCATCACACAAGATGACACCTGAGGAATGTATAACGAAGAGACAGATACAGCAGAGCAACTGTACCACTGTAACTGCCTCGTCAGTACACGACACAAACACCTAGACAGGCATTATCTTGTAGCAGAAGAAATCGCTGCTAGTTCACCCAAAGCATACTAAGTTCTATCATGAACTCAGGATTTTTGAGTAAACTCTGAATGGGTGACATCACAATAGGCCCATCAGAGGCCTCAGTGATTAGGTGACGTTGTCCCTCCCCCCACCTTAATCTAAATCTAAATCGACAGAATCGCCAGCTCAGTGTCTCCGACAACGGATTCAGGCTAATTGACTTCCTAACAGAGCGTAACCTCCTTGTAGCAAGCAGACGACTCCCACATCTCATCAAGGAACCCGGCGGTCACCAGATCAGTTGACCATCAACCAGATTGATCGCCTTGCGATCCACGCCAGACACTCCTCCAGCATTCTAGATGTACCAAACTCTATTCAGCCCCATTAAAGTCCGAGTAATAAAATCTTGAAGGCTGAGATGGCCATGGCACGTAGAACGGATGTGCAGTGAAAAGAATAGTCAGTGGAAAACCGTAAGAAAAAGACCCCCATGAAAACCGAATCTTAGACGGAGGACAGAATAAAAGGAATGGAGGGTCCTTAAAGAACAGAACAGCAACGAAGAAACACACTAATAAAAGGGAAGATTTGCCAAGGGTTGTCAACGAGACTTTAAATTTCCTAGTTCTAAATGGTCGGTAATAATAATAACAATAAAGTGAGTCCATGGCTGCAATTTTAATTTGGATGCTATGTTTGAGGTCCTGAATTGAAGGATTCAGGGGAGCCCACCACTCATTCTCGAAATTCCGGCAGCCCGGAACGACACCGACTCCTGCGGCTCATTGTCCAACCACATGGTTGGACTGAGCAAGAGTATGCAATCAACAGGGGCGACACCGACGATGGCGCGGCACGAGAAACCGCTAAGGTTGAACGAGCCCCAGAATTGGGACGTACTGCAGATTGCACTGCTAAGTGCCAAAAAGAAGGAGAAAGAGGCGTGCCCGAAAAGCATGCAAAGAGGCTGGCACAGCCGAAGGCACGAAGAATGAAGGTGGACCTCTGGGGAAAGCAGTCAAGAGGATTAGATCGGCCCTCGCACTTCTTGGCGGTGCGCAACGCAGAAAGCGTCGGTGGCTAGAAAAGGCTGCTGTAGGAGGCACAACTATGCCAGCACTTTCGGCATGCGCCTCAAACATTCCTCCTCTTATTGGTGACGATCGAATCCCCAATAAGAGCATGCCAGGTTCCAAAACTGACGGAGCTGGAGGTGTTCAGGGTCCTGTTATGGCTGGCGGTGATGCTGACAGACAAACTCTAATCGCAGAAGGCAAAGCGGTTTTGGATCCCAACAAACCTCAAGCTGGGAGAACTGTTCCAAAGCGGCGTTAGAACGAAGCAGGAGCTCGAACCGAAAAATGTAAGAGCGCTCGCAAACGAAGGATGGCCGCCGGGGACAACCTTGTTGGGGTGAGAGAATGTGATGTCTCCTCCTCCGACGTGGCGGCGAGTAATAATCGGAGTCCGATCGTAGAAGCGGCGATCAATAAAGATCAAAGCAAAAATCTGAAGACGGAGAGGATCAAAGACTACTCCTCGGAAGCTGGCACTTCACATAACAAATCCTTTCCTCTTCCAACGGAGATACAAGTGACCGTAAAGAGTCCAGACAAGCACCTCTCCTACAAAGAGGCAGCCATCTCCTCTGAAAAGGTCAGTATAGGGAAAGCTGGCAGTGACAGCAGAATGACAGCAGAATTTCAGCAACAGGCTTCTGTATTCAGGCTGAGACGTCTGCTCTGATGAATGGTACCTTCGTGGTGAGCTGTTCCTCACAGCAGACATCTGCCTGGATCAGGAACATGGTGAATGAAAATCCTTCCCCTGGGAACTACTAAATATCAGGTAGTAAGTCTCCCAAAATTAACGCGTGCCAGCTGCTGGATTCCCATTCCGCCAGATGTAATCGAGGACTGGTGCACGAGTAATGGGCTGTCGGTAAATCCTCTTAAGACTCATGTCGGTCTCTTCACGAGAAGGAGGATAAATACTGCTATTACTCAGCTGGTGCTAAAAGGCATTCCCATGCCTATATCTAATGAAGCTGAGTACCGGGGAGTCATTTTAGATAGCAAGCTTCTTTGGTCAAAGCATGTTGAGTCCAAAACCACCAAAGCGCTGTCAGCTTTTTGGCAATGCAAAGGTGCCTTTGGCAAAACATGGGGCTTATCGCCGAGAAAGGTCCTACAGGCAATGATAAGACCGATAATCTCATATGCATCGGTTGTTTAGTGCAACAGGCTAACACGCAAGCAGGTTGTGGTCTCTTTCACCAAACTCCAAAGAGCGGTCTGTCTCAGCTGCACGGGCTTTCCCCAGCACACCGGGAGCTGCTCTAGATGCTATGATGAATCTTCCATCCCTTGAAATATATATCAGAGGGTGCGCACTGAAAGCCATGTCTCGCCTAAAGAGAAATGGTCTTTGGTACAACTCGCATTGGAGTGAAAGTGTACTTTCGCGAGAAATATCCTACGACCCCTGTCTCATTGATATGCCTTCTGACGCAATGACACCTGCCATCCTACTGCGATGTAACTACACAGTCACATTTCCATGGCGTCAGGACTGGCTTTGGCCAGACACTGAACCTGGAATGGAATGTCTTCGCATTTTCACAATGTGATTGAATATAAGACTAGAATTTTAGGCATCTCTGCGAAAAAGTAAGGTCTGAGGGCTTTAAATCTGGTGGACGCAATGGCCAAGCAAGATTGCCATTTTTCGCTATTATTCGATTAGAAAAGGTTTGCGTCAACAAATTTAGTCTGTCATTTAGCTTAGTGCTACCTAATTTAAAGTCATTCATTCGTTTCAAATGCCTAAAAACTACAGTGTTATTGCAAGCTCTTAACATTCTAAGGCATCCCTTGAATTATGGCAAAATTAAACTATCCCTAGAACGCGCTTGATTCCTCCACTGTATTCGCTTTCCATTTTTTTTAAGCATCTTGTGCGCGTCATATTCCAAGACAATTTCATTCACCTCCAGTCGTTGCATTGTACCTATAAAAAAATATTGACTTATTGCCTCCCACTTTTATGTAAAGAACATTCTCCCAAGTTTTATTACTCATACGCCGTGCTGCATACGTCATATGCACTCGATGCAACACATCGTCCGGAATCGACAGTCGATAAATTATCTCCACGCGCCTTGAAAACGGTATGTGTTTGCAAATTATCCTCACAAAATATTAAGAGCGTAATTATCTCGGCTGGAAAGGATCCTTAACCCATAGAGCAAAAAGAAATCAAGGAAACTGCCGAGAACTCGGGCATACATTCATAAAACCTTCTCGTTTCTGCCGTCACGCATTTTCATTATTCACGCTCCCATACCGAGGTGTTGAAAAGCTGTTTTCCTTCCACTCGTGGTAGTTTTTCATCTCCTTCCAGGACCCCTTCGTCGAATCCCCACTTGAATGCATCATCCGATGCGCGTTGGCGTGATAATGCTAATTGATACCACTCATCTGCTTGTCCAGAAGAGCAACCAACACATCATGCTTACGCCCAAGCACCAGGGATAAGGACGTGAAAGGAGCCAAATAAGAATGAGAAGAAGAAAAACCTGATTTTATAGCCAAACATCCTCGAATGAGTGAATTCATTAAAAAATATTTATTCCTGTCGTCGTAGATAGTAGACTGTGCATAAATCGATAAGAGATATCCATCGTATGGAAAATAAAGTAAAAAGATAAAATCGAAAGGACAGAAGGAAGAGAAAGGGATGTAGAGAAATCCTTTCATTTTGGACTTTAGCTCAAGGCTTCAGATATTTCAAGATCCTCAAGTAAGATTTGTATTTGTTCCTAGAATAGAATACGGGTGGTGGGAGAGGAGAACTTACGAGCACTGTCAGAGACGAATGGCTGGTGTTCGGTTGCGCACTTCAAATGACTTGTGACTAGAAGTTTATTCATTCTATGGCTTTTTGTTAACGTATGGATGGCATGGAAGGAAACATTGAACGTTGCGTAGGTGGTGACAAAGATACCATCGCCTCTGCGGTGGGAGAGGGGTTCTAATGTATGTGAAGTGCTAAATCGTCGGTTAAAGTGATGGTTAAAGTAACGTTTGGCATTCCTCCAGGGCGAGATGGGGAGCCGACACCGGGTTTGGAATATGCAGGCATATTAAATTGGAAATTCCATATACGAAATCAACACCAGACTGCTGAGCCACTATTACTAAAAGTATCAAAGCAAATTACAACCATATCCTGGGAGCCTCATTGTTCTCAGTTCATACAATCAGCAAGTTTTTGTAACAAAAAATATTTGAGAATATTGAGAGAAGAAGTAATTGGGATTTCATTGGAGTTTCAACCTTTAAGGCTAGCCTGTAGAGATTACCTACAAGGCTTCGAGAAATCTTCTTTGAAACTAGAAATTCAACCTAGAGATCACCGTACCTTGATGATTTTGAGTTCGAATCGAAACTGTTTTTGGCGAGAATATTTATATGGCAGTACCATCAACCAGAGGTCAGTCATAGTGCTCAGCCCATAGTAAAAACCTTCAAAAATATGATGAAACGTATACCTAAATGTAGGCTTCTAAAAGTAAATTTAGCACGTTAACCTTATCAATTAAGAGGTCACACCCGATGCTTGTTCCTTCAAGATAGTTGGAATACCCTTTTTTTAATCTATATGCTGAAATTAGCCTTTTTAATCTTGCGCCCAAGGATATATTCAATGGGCGCTTAGTTAACGAAAACTAGATTCAGAGCTCTTCCTCCTATACAATTTCTTTTCTAAACTGAAGAGAAGGTACTCAGATGGAACTTGCCCAGAATGTCCAATCTTTCTGTAGTAAATGCTCCACATCCCACACCAAGGTCGATTTAATAGCTTTTTCAGTAACAACCGCCATTATGCCATTATACAACCCAAAATGCGAAGCTTTGGTTGATTCCTACACCGGACTTCATTTTGTGATTGTTACCAGACTTGGGAGGCCGAAGGTTTAGATCCTAGTAGACAAGCCTTCGCCAAGCCTCCCTGTTATGAGGTCAGGAGTGTGTTCGCTGTTCTGTTCTATCTCTTCTAGGTTCATCCTTATATTTTTCGCCCATCAACGGCGCAAACTTCATGGTGGTCTTTTTCCTGCGAACTTTGCGCTTTTTGTTCATTAGCCATTCGTTCTAAGTGACATGCTCATCTTAGTCTTGCCGATTTTATTCCTTGGACTATGCTTGGAACTGAATAAAGTTTCTCGAATTCTTGGTAATCTACTTTTCTTAATCTGCTGCTGCTTTTTTGCCCTCTTTTTCAGCAGAGATTCGATAGATCTTATACCACCTTATACCACCTGTGAATACGAGTTCTTAATATTGCGAACTTTTATTGCGGAAAGTGGTTAGCTACTTATTTTTAAAAGTACTTTGCCCATCTCCCTAGCAACATAAGAACTGTGCGTTGTGTAATACCCACGCATCCGAACCACGTAACCGCGTTGCGCCCTTTTTCACCAGGGACCGCCCATGGCGCCTCGCCTTTTCATCACCAAGTGCCGCCCATGGCATTAACACAGCGGATGAACGGTACACCCATCCAACGCGCGGGTATAAAAGGCAGCCTAGTCGGGTCAAGATCGGAAGTCGACGAGTAGCAAACAGGGCGATAGGACAAATAAAGCAGATGTTATGGGAAGTGTTGTTTTATCTTCGTGGGTTTAGTTGTGGATTTTGTTGTTTCGACGTGGGTTTTGGCTTTACAGTTGGAAAAGCTGGACGTATTTTCAGGCTTCTTCGGAGAAGTGCTGTAAACAGGCCCAAATGGAAGAGGTTGGTTGTTACTGCTTCATGGTTGGTTCATACTCGATAGCGAAACCTAAGCCAGTTTCATCCGCACTGAAAAGTTGATTCCATAGCATGAATTTCGATCGATGTATGTTTGGCTTGTCTATCGATGCTGATACATGGCTGCGGTGCTTCTAAAATCCCTACTTTTCTGGAGTAATAGTTAGCTCGTCTCTCGACTCTCGGCTTCGACTCGTGTGGAACCAAATTTCCTTGCTTTTGGACCATTCCCAAGCCTTTTAGGATGGATTGTTGAATTATGGCCGATCAATCTGCTAGTCTTTTTAGGTTTGGTATTGATCTTTATCCACCACCCTCCAATTCTGCGTCTTCAAATTTTTTTTGCTTCTGCTTGTTTTCCTAGTTATGAAGACTACTTTTCTGGTGTTAAGACCATTTGCGACTCATTCTTCACTCATAGAAGCCTCATCTTAAACCACCATAATCATACTCTTCGGCAGCTCGGAAGAACACCTCCTGCGGCTCATTGACCGACCATCTGGTTGAACTGAGCATGAGTGGTGCAACCAACAGAGGCAACATCGACGATGGCGCGGCACGGGAAACCGTTAAGGTTGGACGAGCTAAATGCCAAAAAAGAAGGAGGAAGAGGCATGCCCGAAAATCGTGCAAAAAGGCTGACACAGCCAAAGGCACGACGAATGAAGGCAAACCTCTGGGGAAGCAGTTAACAGGATTAGGTCGGCGGAAGTATCCCCTACCGAAGCCAATCCAACTCTCTCATCTGCAGTCCCCGCCCTTCTTGCCGAGGCGCAGCGGAGAAAACGTTGTCGGCTAGTAAAAGCTGCTGTAGGAGGCACAAGCATGCCAGTACTATTGCGATGCGCCTCTAACCATTCTCCTCGTATTGATGACGATCAACTCCCCAATGTCAGGCTCCCAAACTGATGGAGCTGGAAGTGTTCAGGGTCCTGCATTGGCCGGCGCTACCGCCGGAAAAGGCGGTGTTGCCGATAGACAGACTCTGAGCGCAGAAGGCAGGGCTCTCCCAAAGCGCCGCGGACAGCCTTGCTGGGGAGAGAGGACGTGATGTCTCCTCCTCCGATGTGGCGGCGGGTAATCTGAATCCGAGGGCAGATGCAGCGATACACAAAGATCAAAGTCAAAACCTGAAGATGGAGAGAACAAAATATTGCTCCGGGCACTTCACACAGCAAAACCCTTTCCCCCGAAAAGGAGGTCCCAATGACCGTAAACAGTCGAGACAGCACCTCTCCTATAAAGAGGCAGCCATCTGCTCTGAAAAGGTCAAGATAGGGAAAACTGGCAGTGACAGTAGAACGACCAGATTGCAGATTGCAAACACTGCGAAGATCGTATACAGGCTTCTGTATTCAGGCTAAGAGGTCTTCTCTGATAAACGGCACCTTCGTAATGAGCTGTTCCTTACAGCGGACATCTGCATGGATCAGGAGCATGGTGCCGAAGACCCCACCTTATTACTTATCAGGTAGTCAGTGGCCCAACATGAATGCGCGCCATTTGCTGGATTCCAAGCAAATCTGGATGTGCTGACGCGATTATGTGCGCAAGACCCGGGACTTAACACGAAGGCCTGGAACGTCTGTTCCTACAAAGAGAGTAAGGGCCCTTTGAAAGAAAAGGGCTTCAGTCTTGTTGTGGGATTGGACAACGGCTCTGTCGAGACCCTGAAATCTGTCGATTTCCTTGGCAGGATTTTATTCCATTTGAATGTCAAGTGGTCGAAGAATGGAACGTGCTCTCCAGTCTAAGTCTCTGGTTTTTACTCAGATCAATCTACAGCATTGCAAGATGGCTACCGTTCTTCTCAGTAGCAGAATTGCATGCAGTAGTACAAATCATGGCATTGTGACCATTCAGGAACCATGGGTGTGAAATAAACGTCTGTGTGGTCGTGGTGATGTACGTGATGCTATGATTCTTTATGATGAGCGATCCGAAAGGCCTAGGGTCTGCCTCATCATATCGAACGCACTACCGGCAACCAAACTTGGACAGTTCTGTGGACAAGATCTGGTGGCTGCTAAGGTTAGCTACAAAGCGCACAGAGAAATTGAACACTTCGTCGTTGTGTCTGCTTACGACTCGGTACTGCCTCTGCCACCGAAGGCGGTTCTTGAACTCGCAGAGTACTGTGAAGCCAGAAAGAAAAAAACACTGTTTAGGATAGCAGCAAATGCAACCGGAGAGGAGACCATCTTTTAACAATGTTGACTCCCAATCGACCTTTGGGGCTGCGAGTCGACAGGAGATGATTGGCCTGTCTAATAGGCATGCGAAAGCCATCACTAACTGGAGGGTCTTACTAGATGCTAGGTTGCCAGACAACAGATGTATTAAATTCCACGTAGCGGGGAGGATGACACAACAGAACCCATTCTCCACGACTGTCCCGCCTTCGCTCCCGCACGGTGGCGCACCCTTGGGGCCGACGTAGTGTGTGCTGAATTTCTTAGCTCTACATCACTGAAGCTCCTCCTCACTTTTTTCCGGGCAAAATACAATAAGGGAAGATGTCTGTCTGGTAATACAATGAACCAGAATTTGCATCTGAGTGCTCCAACAGATAGTAGTAGCCTCCAACAAAAAAAAAACTAGCATAAACCTCTATGGCTTCATATGGTAGACAGCCGGATAGGAGGTATAAGCACTGATGTCAAAAGTGCTTAATCTGATAATTTTGTTCTACAGAGACATCTAGGTCTTGCATCGAATTTGTTAAGCTCTTTCTTAAAGACTGTCACTGTGGTATAAAGAAAAACCTGTCATAGGGCGTAAAACTTTCAATATCATTCAAATTCAGAGAAAAGGTTTTAGGTCTGCATAGTGCTTTTGTTAGGTTACCAGTAGTACAAATCTCATGAAGGATTTCGTTGAACGTATAGCTTGCACCAGAATTCTAGTCAAGCTAAATGGAAAATCTTTATAGACTTTTGTTAACTGTCTTTGTACAAATATTCAGGCCTTATTCCTGCCCTTTTGGGGCATAGAGCTTAAGCTATTCTATACATATTCATGGCAAAATCACCTTTTCTAAAGAAGGCAACGCAAGCAAGAGAACGAGAGTATGTGGGAGAAATCGGACATAAACAAAGTGAGTTTATCATAAGTCAAATACCTGATACAGAGGTTAAAATATAGCAAAAACTTGATCAATAAATTAATGACCTAAAAAGCGCCGTGAGTCAAATAAATAATAAGAAATTGCTCACCTCGAATTGTCACTCTTCACATCCAATTCGGACATCAGTTCAGAAGTCATTAGTATACAGTCATCACAGACCCAGCTCCACAATAAACACAATGTATCCAAAGCACTTCTCACCGATCAGGCATCGGAGTAAGCCGATTTGAAAAACCTTATCTTATCACTCCCACAAATGAATTGACCGCGGTTAAAAAATTAAAGTGCAAGAGAATCGCATGGTGGCTTGCGATGCCATACAAGTCGGAGTCCCATACTCGGCAGATGAAAGCCTTACGACAATTTTTAATTGCCTATGCACCTCGATTAAAATAAAATCACCGAATTTAAAAGGCATTTATCGCATCCGACCGAAAGAAGTTTCAAAAGACACCGGCTCATCATTAAATTTAACACCTTATACGAACTGTCCTAAAACCGATCCCGCAATTCCGCAAAAAAAAAATCCCATAGGACCCTTGTTTACCACACATCGGTATAAACTCTTTAACACTTAACACAGTGTAACCAGCGAATTTTGCATACCGCATTAAAAAAAAAAAAAGGAAACACCTCGTCTCTGTCTTCATTCTCTTTGGAATGGTTTATGTCAAACGTCAATTGGTCGAAACTGCCGAAATAGTCGAATGTATGAAGGATCTTGACAGCATTGCCAGCTTTAATTAGAATTTATAATCTAAAGTTCATAATTAATCATTTTCCTCCAAACTTTCTAAACTTTTTACTGTACATATCCGTTGCTCACCACCTGGGACAAAACGTAACAATTGACAGCTACAATTTTGAGGTGGTTAAGGAGTTTGTCTACCTCGGGACAAACGTACATTTCACAAACGACACCACAGTGGAGATCCGGCATAGAATCGACCTGGGCAACCGCTGCTACTTCGGATTGTCCAAACAACAACTTGGGTCAAACCCCTCATTCGAAGAACCAAAGTAATGCGTTACAAAACGCTTATACGAGGGTGGTCCGATAAGTACTTAGCCTACAAAAGAAAAACAAAAATTTTGGAGAAATGACGATTTATTTTTCAATATATGTAGTCTCCTTTTAGCTCGATATACTTGACCCAGCGATGCTCCAACATCTTCAACCCGTCTGAAAAATACATTTTCTCAAGGTCTGCAAAGTAGGCCTCCATGGCGGCGATGACCTCCTCATTCGACTCATTCGAAACAAAAAGAAGTCACATGGGGTAAAATCTGGAGAATACGGTGGATGGGGCAGCAGTTCGTAGCTCAATTCGACCAATTTGGCCGTGGCGAGGGCGGAGGTGTGAGCCGGTGCGTTATCATGGTGGAAGAGCACTTTTTTCTTCGACAAGTGGCGCCGTTTTTTCTTCAATTCGGAGTCGAATCGGCTCAATAATTTGAGTACAGTCCTGTGACCGTTTTGCCCTTCTCCAGCTAGTCGATGTGGATCACACCTTGTGAATCCCAGAAAACGGTGGCCATCACCTTTCCGGCCGATGGGACAGTCTTCGCCTTCTTCGGAGCACGTTCGCCGGGTGAAGTCCACTGTTTCGACTGTTTCTTGGTCTCTGGTGTGTACCAGTGGATCCATGTTTCGTCGACTGTCACGAAACGTCGTAGAAACTCCTTCGGATTGAGCTTAAACAGTGTCAAACACCGAGGTGGTCCCACGGTTACGCATGTTGTCCGGAGTGAGCAAACCATCGCGCCGACAGCTTTCTCATGCCCAAAATTTCATACCGGATATGATCCACGCGATCTTTTGAAATGCCCCCTGTCTCAGCTATCTCGCGCACCTTCAATCGGCGGTTTGCCAATACAGATCATGGATTTTTGTCATGTTATCCTCCGTGGTAGCCGTTTTCGGAGCATCTGGACGTGGCTCATCAAAAACCGACGTGCATCGACATCGAAGGAGATGGGTCACCGTACACAGCATCCAGACGCTCTTTGATTTCACTGCGCGATTTCCCTTCCAAAAACAAGCATCGAATCACCGACCGATATTGTTCTTTTTCCATTTTTCGAAAAGCCGCGGACACTCCCGCTTCCACACGCGGTCAAAACAAAACTACAAGTCCGATCCGGCTGATCCGACAGTAGCCGTCCACTAGAATGTACTACACGATAGTAAGTTGCTCTTGCGATACTGGCGCCATCTGGCGGTGAGCCTAAGTACTTATCGGACCACCCTCGAACGCCCAGTCTTGTTGTATGGAGCCCAATGGCTGGACGATAAGCAGGACGGCGGAGCTGATTTTGGGTTCTTTCGAAAGAAAAATTTTGCGCTGGATATTTGGTCCTGTCTGTGAAGAAGGTGAATGGAGGAGAAGACATAACCGCGAACTCTACGAGCTGTACAAAGATATGGATGTAGTCCGTCGACTACACTGGCTTGGCCACATCGAGCGCATGAATACCAACGCCCCAGCTCAGAGGGTCTTCGACTCCGAGTCTCCTGTTTCGAGAAGAAGAGGAAGACTATACCTCCGGTATAACGACCAAGTAATCGCGGATGTTAGACAACTGGAAGCAGCGTGCCCGGGAGCGTCAAGGATGTAAGGCAGCCATATCCCAGGCTCAGATCCTCCATGGATCGCAGGTCTGTTAAGTAAGTAATAAAGTGCAGAGTACAACATCTATCGCCGGATATATGTGAAATGGAGTACATGTTTATGGAACTGGCTAGCATTTTGGTTGGTGCTGCTTACAGACCACATAGAAGAACCACCTTGCTTCCATTTATCACTGCCTTAGAAGAAATCTGTCTAACTTGTCCTAATATCATTTTATGCGGTGATTTAAACAGCAACCTCCTTATAATAACTACATAATAGATGAAATAGGCTCGCTAAACTTGTTTTTTGTCAACCCTACTGCTTCCACCCATTTCTCTGACCACTCCTCTTCATTGCTACATCCTTTTTAAGTTAGTGATAGAAACAATATCCTATTGTATGATCAATTATCTGCACCAGCTTTCTCAAGGCACGACCTAAAATACCTCACTTTTGAATTTCATGTAACAACTTCAGCAAAGACATATAAAGGGTGGGCCATCTAGTAGTATTTTTTTATTTATTTATTTTTATTGTTTGACCTGCGGAAAAAATGCTGTTACGCATACCCGAAGCTGAAGATGTTGGCGCTCGGGTTATGTGGTACTCAGCTGTTGGGATTTCTCCCTTCGGCTCATACCCACTAAAACTACCGCAGTTTACTACTTTGCCTGGGAAGGCGAGTGTCGGCTTAATTGCTTGCTGCCGTTTTTTGATGGAAGGGCGCAAGTTACCCTGCTCGAAATCTTGACAGAAAGTCAGTATCGTACCTCCACAGAATAAAATGAGCCGCTTTACGCTTAAACACCGTTGGGAAAGATTGATAACTTATTTCCAAAGTGTGTGCTGTAAGGCCCAAACAGTGTGTTTTTTTTTTAAAGAAATGTTGGCCAAAATGAAGCACCCTCAACGAACGTCAACTCAACATCGATCTCAATAGCTCAACATTTCACGCACTAGCCTGAGGAGAATCCTGCACAAAAATCTCGGATTATTCACTTACAAGGTCCAATTGACTCATCAATTGAAGCCATGTGACCATCCGCTTCGTTATCGCTTCGCAGTTTGGGCCTTAGAGCAGCTTGAATTGAACAACGATTTTGGGCGAAAAATAATCTTTTCTGACGAGGCGCATTTTCATCCCGGCGGCTGCGTTAACAAATAAAATTGCCGCATCTGGGGCTCGGATAGCCCGCACGTTATTATCGAGAAGCCAATGCATCCAGAGAGAGTGCCAGTTTGGTGCGGATTGTAATGTGGTGGTATCACTGGACTATTTTTCTCCGAAAATGAGGCTGGGAACAACGTTTCAGTCAACTGTAGGCTTTACAGAGCCGTGTTAACCGACTTTTTTTAAACTGAAATTGAGGATTTGGACGACCTCTGGTTTATGCAGGATGGCACGTCATGCCACACAGCCCGTGCCACAATCGATGTTTTGCACACTAAATTCCCAAATGGTTTCATCAGCCGTCTTGGCGATGACAATTGGCCGCCTCGGAGCTGCGATTTGGACCCTTTGGACTTTTTACTTGTGGAGCTGAGTAATGTTTGATGTTAAATTGAACTTAAATAGTCTTTGAAGGACAATCGATTTCGCCGGTGAGTTTGTGGCTTTTTCTTTTGTGTCGACAAATTGTCGGTAACCAATATAAGGAGGAAAGATGAGGCAGTGAAGACCACGAGAAGCAAAACTAGGGTAACATCATTGAATTTCGACTTACGAGCCCACACTGATGGGCATTCTCCAGGAGGAAAGGTAAAAGGCCACATATGTAAGTAGATCCTGTCAAATATGGGATTTTGGATTTATTTTATCATTAAGCCTCATCTCCTTGACAAAATAAGTTCCGCCCATGTGGAGTAAAATCTTGGAGGAAGGGCGATACCCAACTTACCCAACCGAAAAATTTATTACTAATGAGCTCAATTAGATTCCTGCCTCACGATTCCGAGAAACAATCGATCGTTATGCCGAAAGCTGGTGACTCATTTTAGAATAAGATTGATTTGATGAGCTTTATTCATCGTCCTAGAAGGAGATTGACGAGTTTTTGATTAAGCATTCACTGTAATGTATGGTAAAAATGAATAGCACAGGTGCTGCAGCTACATGTCAACGTGACAAAGCGTATCAAAAACGCATTTAATAGAATCGGTTTCCAAGGAAGGCATTGATTCATCGGAAATCGAGAGTGGAAAACTTTTATAGATACGTCGATTGCTATTAGATCGATTTCCCTCAGATTTTTGGCAGCGGAAATTGCAAGGGATGTGGACGATTTTAGGTTAGTAGTTTTTGAAGTCTTAGAAAACCTTTCGTGCAGTCGAAAGGTAGAATGTCACCGAGAATGTCTTTGGGTAAGAATTAGGGTTGCAAATGGGATGATAGCTCGTTTTATTATTTTACAATCCTTTAATCCTTTATCATGAATGAGGGTGATGAATGGTGTTTTCTAAAGAAAGAAAAGAAGGGTCCGGGTTTAAGGAGATATTAAAAATGCGGGAGATTAGGCTGGGGGGGAAATGAAGCAAACAATTCTGCCCGGAGGAGATGAAGGACATTATAATTTAAGAATGTTTTGATAACGAGAGAATGAATGAAAACTGTGGTCGGTTGATCGATTGATCGGAAAATAATTCTTTAAAGGATTTGGAGAAATAACTGTATAGGTACTGGGACAGTGTCGGTTGATGAATTGTTGAGACAAGAATGAGAGAGGGAAATGTCGAATGCTCATATGATTATGCTGCAAAGATGGCCGTAGACGGTATAAGCATATGCCCTTCCAACTAAACGAGGCGACAGGTAAGAGCAATATATGTACGTCATATAATACTGACAAAAAAAATCACTGTCCGATGGGTTTCTGTAACCGAGTGACAAAGTGTTTTTCGATGGGACATAATGGCAAAAGATAAAATATTCTGTTTGGAGCTTTGAATCCAATCCAAGGAAATTAATACTGCAGCAGAAGAACATGATAATCGACAATTTCGTGACGAGAACCTCTATAAGTAAAGCTTCGGCAGCAATTTCGTTACAAGGTGGCGAAACATCGCCAATCAGAAGGAGCAAATGGATTATTGCCGAAATCCATATTATGTTTACTGAAATTTATTTGCGACTTACTCCGAATGTTATGAGGCCTGGAGGATTTACTTAGTATTGCAGAAACCGATTTTATAAGGTTTTTAGGTTTCAGCGTTTATTCATATGAAAGTTAAGTCACTAAGCCACCAGCCATGCAGGACCCAGTATGGTAAACGACGATAGATCACCTTCAAACGTTAGTATAGGGTCTGCCAATGTCAACATATGGGCAACGACGTACCCTTTCACTAGTCTACGAGTAATTCCTTATTATATTGTTCTTTTATTCTGAGGTCCATCAAAGGCCTTTCAAAAGGCGCGCCTGAATGTTTTTTTTTTTAATTAGACACGTAAACACAGAATTTGTCAGTGCTTATTATTTTTTTAAAATATGACTCTTGTCAATTGTAAGTCAAAAACAATATGATTAAGGTGCCCACCTCAAACCCGTCTAGAGGAACCCATATGAACCATAACATTTTCCAAGGGATCACTCAAATATTGCCGCATTAAATTCATCACTTTCGGTGCAGTTCTACAATTGTAGTCGGCTTACTCACATAGATTTTACTTTTCAAAAAAGAAAGTAAAGAATGTACCCCTATGAGTAAAAGACAACTACTCTTTTCCGCAACGTCCCTATTTAAACTAACTTTACACTCTCAACCTAAGCTTAAACTAACTTAAAAATAACGGCACATGAATCATGTATGGCGTGCCTTCATGAGTATTGGCGAGTGAGATCGGGACGCCCTCATGAGTATCGTATGACGTTCCCGTTATCGCTAGGTCATTAGGGCAGCCGATGATTAATAATATACGAGGGTGGTCCGATAAGTACTTAGCCTACAAAAGAAAAACAAAAATTTTGGAGAAATGGCGATTTATTTTTCAATGTAGTCTCCTTTTAGCTCGATACAATTGACCCACCGATGCTCCAAGTTCTTTAACTCGTCTGAAAAATACGTTTTCTCGAGGTCTGCAAAGTAGGCCTCCGTGGCGGCGATGACCTCCTCATTCGACTGAAATTTCTGCCCGGCAAGTGACTTTTTCAAGTTTGGAAATAAAAAGAAGTCGCACGGGGCCAAATCTGGAGAATACGGTGGATGGGGCAGCAGTTTGTTGCCCAATTCGACCAATTTGGCCGTGGCGAGGGTGGAGGTGTGAGCCGGTGCGTTATCATGGTGGAAGAGCACTTTTTTCTTCGCCAAGTTTTTTCTTCAATTTGGAATCGAATCGGCCCAATAATTTGGCATAGTACAGCCCTGTGACCGTTTTGCCCTTCTCCAGGTAGTCGATGTGGATCACACATTGTGAATCCCAGAAAACGATGGCCATCACCTTTCCGGCCGATGGGGCAGTCTTCGCCTTCTTCGGAGCACGTTCGCCGGGTGAAGTCAACTGTTTCGACTGTTCCTTGGTCTCTGGTGTGTACCAGTGGATCCATGTTTTGTCGACTGTCACGAAACGACGCAGAAATTCCTTCGGATTGCGCTTAAACAGCGTCAAACACTGCTCTGAAGTGGTTTCACGGTTGCGCTTGTTGTCTGGAGTGAGCAAACGTGAAACCCATCGCGCCGACAGCTTTCTCATGCCCAAAATTTTATGCAGGATATGACCCACGCGATCTTTTGAAATGCCTACTGTCTCAGCTATCTCGCGCATCTTCAATCGGGTCTACGAGATCGAGAAGTGGGTCATCAAAAACCGACGTGCGACCACGTTGAAACTCGTTTAACCAATTTTTGATGATCGCCATCGAAGGAGAAGAGTCACTGTACACAGCATCCAAATGCTCTTTGATTTCGCTGCGCGATTTCCCTTCCAAAAACAAGAATCGAATCACCGACCGATTTTTCCATCTCTCTTTTTCCGTTTCCACACGCGATCAAAACAAAACTACGAGTCCGATCCGGCTGACATTTCGACAGTAGCCGTCTACTAGAATGTAGTACACGATAGTAAGTTGCTCTTGCGGTACTATCGGACCAGGCTCGTACATGAGAATGTGACTCATGGTGCTGAATATCATTAACTAATGCAAGTTTATCCAATAATAACCTGAAATTAATCGGCCTAGAGTCTTAGACCATAATGGCTCAATGTTCCGACATATTTTGAGACTTGTAGCACCATACTGTTAAACACCGTCATTTCTGTCTATTTAAACAAATTATAAAGTCCTAAGTCATATGAAGATTCCAGTAGCAGCTTTCTCATTTGCATCTTCGGAAAGAAATTGACCATCGTTTCCAAATACATTTTTTCTTCTCCATATTTTTTTGATATTCACATGCTCCAGATTTTTTATTTTTTGATTGATCTTACTCTTACAACACCGGTGACAAAATTTTTTTTTTTTTTTTTTTTTTTTTTTTTTTTTTTTTTTGATATTTAGCTATGAGCTTGAAGAAATGATGGTTAGAAGGCGAGTAGACATCCTGTGCGTACAAGAGACGAAATGGCGAAACACCGGTAATCGGGCACGTTTCTTGGACGCTAAAACAAAAGCCTACAAGATGTTTTACTATGGATTGGAACAAGGAAAAAACGGAATCGCCATCATCCTTGCGGCAGAGTTACTTGGCAACGTCTTAACCATTTCAAAGTCCAGTGACCGTTTGATGGCTCTCAAATTGGTGATGCATGGTGAGGTGTGGAACATCGTAAGCGCATATGCCCCTCAAGTAGGATGCGAACAAAAAGAAAAAGATGCATTCTGGCTAGATTTCCACAACCTTGTCAAAATCATCCCAAAGGAAGAGCTTTTGTTTGTTGGGGGAGATTTAAACGGACATGTCGGGAAGACAAGCGAAGACTATGAAGGCTACCACGGAGGGCTGGGATACGGCACCAGGAACTCTTCAGGTGAAGATATCCTAAACATGTGCAAGTCGTACGGTCTTATAGTGCTAAATACCATGTTCGTCAAACAAAGCCGGCACCTGATCACTTATAGCAGCGGCGGAAATGAAACTCAAATAGACTATCATTTGGTATCCAGTTTCATGAAGCCACGAGCTAAAGATTGCAAAGTGATCCTGGGAGACGCGATCGCCCCTCAACACCGTCTCCTCCTGACTGAATTTTTTATGGATGCGAGAAAGAAGTCAAAGCAACAAACGAAGGTGTCTGAGAGAATCAAGTGGTATAAGCTGGATAAAGGAAAAGGCGAAGCTTTTATTACCATCATGGAAAACTACCTCTCTTCCATTATCGATGAGGTCGGTAATGAGGAGTGCAGAGCACAAGACATGTGGGATTCCCTACAACAATCTGGCCTGGAGAAAGCCAAATCACTGCTCGGAACATCTAAAGGCCCCTGCCAACACGCAAAAGAAACCTGGTGGTGGACAGACGAAGCCAAAGCAGTGATACACGAAAAGAAAATGGCTTTCCAAGCTTGGTCAAAGTGCTCTTCTACTAATAGAGAGGAAAAAGCTCGCCGTGAAAAGGTATATAGATGTTGCAAAGGTATCGCGAAGAAAAAATGCGCCGAATTCAAAGCGAAAAGCATGGAAGGCCTCTATCAGGAGTTGGAAGAAATATCGTCTTCCGCGTCTGACAGGAACCAGGCTACCCAGGAGCTTCGACAAAACAATTTGAACAAAGGAGCAAATATCTTTAAGATAGCCGCCCAGAGAAGAAGAAATGCTCAGGAGATTCGTTTCCCAAAGTTTATTAACAATGCTGAAGGCCAACTCCTTGTGGAAGACGAAAAAATTCTCCACAGATGGCGACAGTATTGCGAGGAACTTCTGAACGAACAGTTTCCCCGAGTGTACTTTCCAAGAGCCGCCCCGAATCATGCCGAAATACCCGACATCACAGTCGAAGAAGTTCGGTACGCGGTTAAAAACTCCAAGAAAAGAAAAGCTGTTGGGCCGGACGGGATACCCTCTGAGTTCTGGAAAAAGATGGGAGACATCGGGTCTAGATGGCTCATGGTTCTTATCTCCAAACTTATGAGAGGCGACACTATGCCTAATCAATGGAGGGAAAGCTATCTTCTTCCATTGCACAAAGGAAAGGGTGATACGCGAAATTGTGATAACTACCGTTCTGTCAAGCTGATGTCGCACACCATGAAGATCGTTGAACGGGTATTAGATAGCCGACTGCAGAAAATAATACGACTATCTGATGACCAGTGCGGGTTTGTCTCGGGTAAATCAACAACAGATGCAATCCAAAGTATAAGGATCATGATGGAAAAGCATCGTGATTCTTCAAAGGACTTGCATATGGTGTTGGTTGATTTCGAGAAGGCCTTTGACCGGCAACCAAGAGATCTTTTATGGGTAGCGCTAAGACAAAAAGGAGTTCTAGAAACCTACGTGCGAGTAATTATGGACATGTACGAGAGAGCAACGACAAGAGTAAGATGCACCGCAGGAGTCACCGAAGAGTTCGCAATCAAAGTCGGTGTACACCAAGGGAGCGTCCTCAGCCCACTGCTTTTTATAGCAGTCCTTGATTGCTTGCTTGAAGGAAAAGTGACGGACCCCAATGTGCACCAGCTATTCTTTGCTGACGATGGGGCCATTATAAGTGATGATCAGGCGTCCCTACAACGAGCACTTGATGTGTGGGTGGACATTTTTGAGGGACACGGGTATCGTATTAGTTCAAAGAAGACAGAGTATCTGTGCTGCCCGTTCTCTGACCCTCATCAGCCTATTCCAGACATTTACTTGAATGGAAGAGTGCTTCCCAAGTGTGAAAAGTTTAAATATCTGGGATCTATGATTAATAGAGAAGCAACTTGTGATGACGACATCAAACATCGCGTAAGCGTAGGGTGGATGAAGTGGCGGGAAAACTCCGCCATCTTCTGTGATCGAAAAATGCCCCCTAAGCTGAAAGGAAGGCTCTACACTTCAGTTGTACGTCCGGCGCTCACATACGGTTCACAATGCTGGACAATGCACAAAAAGTATGAGAGCAAATTAACGGCAACTGAGATGAAGATGCTTCGCATGACAGCGGGAGTAACAAAGCGTGACAGAATTAGAAGTTCAAAGATCCGAGGAAGCCTCCACGTAAAAGAAACCATCACAAGAAATATAGAGCGCGACCGACTCAGTTGGTATTGCCATGTTCAAAGGAGAGATCCTTTGAACCCCGTCCAAAAGGCGTTATCAATCAACATTCCAATTTCAACACGCAAAAAAGGCAGGCCGAAAAACAATTGGTGCAAACAAATGCAAAAACACCAGCATTTGATTGGCCTCAGCGATGAAGTAATCCCAAACCGGGAAGCCTGCCGCTACTTTCTGAGGTCAAACCGGCGGACCCCACAAGCGGACCAGTAGGAATGCAGTTAAGTGGGAAGGTTATGGTCCTACACTTCTGACCATAACGACGCCGGGATAAAAAGGAAAAGAAGAAGAAGAAGATATTTTTTTGATATTTGGTTTTCCAAACATGTACGATTCTTGACATATGATGAAATTAAACACATTTATCTAACTTTGGCAAATTTTTCGTAAAAAGACTGAACTATGAAAGTACGTGCTCTATGAAAAATATTTTTGCTCACTTCAATAATATTACGGTCATTATAATCGAACTACTAAGCAAGCAATTCAAGCCATAGTGACCACATTTCACACCAATTTCAAGCTATCTGTCCATATGATTAGAGTGAGTATAGAGGAAAATAATTGCTGCCGCATCCGCCAGTGTTAATGCTGATCCATTCACCCATTGCCATTCGCAGCAATTGAAATTGTGTCATCCGATTACGTGGGAGATTTTGCGAAAGGATCCTTGTCTAAATTCTTACAAGAAGTGCAAGACCTGAAGCTAAACGATCTGTTCAGCAATGAAGCTCATTTCTGGCTAAACGGATGTTAACATATCCTGCTGTACGAGTGCAAAATGAACAGGCCCTATGAGCAAAAGCTATCAATGCACCCGGTTTTCATTTTTTCAAAGATGACCGTAAGAATACCTTTACCGTCAATTGCGCTACTATGGTTTAATGACTCCGAACTTTTTCTTGCCCAAAGCGCACGAGCCGAACTTACTCAAAATATGGTTCCAGCAACTTGAATTGGCCAGCTAAGCTGTACGATTTGAAAGCTTTCGATTTTTTTATGGCCATGCATTGAGCCAGCGCCGTTGACAATCTGTTCTGCAATAGAGGAGCTTCATGTCGTTGACTTACTATCATCTCTACCACCAAGTTTCTGATAATATTCCGCCCGTTCTTCTAGATCCCGCATTGCATAGCTGATTATTTTATTTCTAACCCCCATTCATAAATATGGTTCCAAGTCGCTTATAACAACTTATAGGCCTATAGCCAATTCACAATTAAAGTTTTGAGGGTCTTGTTAAAATTAAGCTATACCCGCAGTACGAAAACATATTCCTCACACTAGCACAGTTTTGTTAGTGGTACATCTACAACAACAAACTTAAGCATTGAAAATCAATATCAAGTAGACGGATTTTATACTGATTTTGCTAAAGCATTGAACGAGGTTCAAAATCATGTACTTTTTAGAGAGTTGGACAGTTTTGGTTTCCACTCAAATCTATTGTACTGATAACTACGAATCTTATAAATCATAATTCATAAACAATATGTTAAAATTGACTCTGTCTTATCAAATTGGATTAATTAATTTGTCTGGTGTACCCCAAGGTAGTCATCTTGGTCCACTCTTATTTTTGCTATCTATTAATAATTTGCCGTCTATCGTAGCACATTCTATCCTTCTATTCGCAGACTGTAAGTCTTATTAAAGAGTATAAACGTTGAAGTTAGAAGAATATATCTATATGTATGTAGCTAAAAAGATCTTGGCGAAATCTTTGAAAATCAGCTTATGCATTTCTATTTCATTACATTTAAGGCAAGTTTCATGTAGGGTTCTCTGTTTTTTAAGTCCAACGATTTTTTGGATTACCTTACAATCTTGATATTGCTTAATCGTCCGTGGTGGAATACTTCCGCGTTATATGGCACTCGTTTTATCAAGATAATTAAATTCTGATAGACAGAATAAGTAACGAGATGAAATTATTGACTAATAATCTACGATGTCTGTTCGAAAAATAAGGTGACTATGAATTTCGTGAATTGAATACATTCAGTTTCCGATTTTTTTAATGATGGTACACATGCCCCTAATATATGCTGACACATATATGCTTTCCAGCTTGGTGCGGTTGGCGTTTTTTACTATTAAAAAAATAGACCAACGTTTTTTTCATTAAATTGTGTGCGAAAAATAAAGCTAAATGCTCCGACGTACATGTAATGTTGATTGGGGCGTTTTGCGAGTCTACTCCGAGCAAAATAAAATTTGGTGACGATGCCTTCTTTGGATGTCAACAACAGATGAAGACGTTGAAGCAGTGAAGAAAATTTTTATGTGGAATCGTCGAATGAATATAACAGAAGTTGGTCAGGATATTGGCATTTTTTCAGATATTTTGGGCATGTGTCAGGGACGTTTGTCCTAAAATTGCAAAATTTTGACCAAAAGGATCGCCGCATGAGCAACGCGCAGGAGCAATACGAGAAAAGGATTATCACTGGTGACGATACAAGGGCATATTCTTATGAAGTTAAAATCAAAACCCAATCATCCCAATAGGCTAATGCACACGGGGGTACTTCCACGGTAGAAAACTGATTTTATGTTAGAGGGAGCTGAAGTGTGCAGTGTGAAAGGGCGTAAAGTCTTCAACCGCGTATCTAGTGGCATACAAATTAACTAATTAGATTATTTATTATTTTAAAAAAAAATATTTTTTATTTGTTCATTTACGTGGGCATAGATTGCCCTTACAAATCACAACTTAATCTGAATTATTGTAACTGGAATTTTACACTACCTTAAATACTACTGATAGTTCGCCGGCGTACTGGGTCGGATGTTGGCAGCGATAGATTGTGCTGGATGTTTAAGTGCGCAGCTCAGGTGTCGGCAGCGATTCTCATGGTCCCATGGGATGTTGGTCTGCATTAGGAGCGGATTCGGGTGACAGCGTGTGCAACCTTGGACGGATGTCGGTGTTCAGGTGCAAATTCAGCAGATTCCGTCACGTAGCATGTTGTTTGTTGCTGATTATGTGACGGAAATCTATTTTGCGTTAACTTACATACACAGCTCTTTATTTTTCGATGCTGCATATTTTTTATCTGGTGTTGCGCTTCAATCGTAATTCGTCACTAATACAATGAAACGATGTTCACACACAGAATTTTTTCTGCCGGAGTAGTTCATCCCGTGTGCGGTTAGAGAAGAGTATTACACCAGTTTCCCTTCTGCTAGAGTTCGCTGGCCTGACGGGAGTGAATAGAAGAGCCAAGACTGAAGTTCGGCCAAATGTAAAAGTTCCGCTAACCGTTTACAGTGGCGTGGTTCATCCTGGGTTATTGCCGAAGGTCGTAAAGTTAATAAGAATTATAACCTTAAAGTTGTGCGCTATTTACATGTGGCAATATGAAGAAAACGTCCCGAAATTCGGAAATATATTCATAGCTGTAGCATCACGATAATGCACCTGCTTACTCATCTTTGCTTGTCTTCAATTTTTTGACCAAAAACAATATCGTAATCATGGACTTAGCCTCCTCTTCCCAAAACTGAAAACAGCCCTCAAAATACGGAGATTCACCACGATTGACAACGGAAAGACCGCATGGCTGGAAGAGCTCAAAGTTATACTAAAAAGCGCATATCAAGCGTACCCGTTCTTCGGGGATTGGAAAAAGGCACTGACGCAAGAGCATAATATCCGAGGGGATTCATTCGAAGGAGGCAAAATATGTAGATATTGATGAGTAAATATATTTTTTTCGAGAAAAAAAAAAGTCACTTTGTTTTTGGACACACCTCATAGCTGTGCTCTTCGTTCTATCTCCGGTCATTAAGCCGATACAAAATACTTATTTGCTTTGACCGAAGTACGAAATGTAGCTCCATTCACCAAGCTTAAATGAAATGTATATGTTATTCCAACGCATCCTACTTTAAATCTTCTTCGGGCTTGGTTCCAGACATGTTCCGTGCAGTCTTGATGCTTTCATTTGTCAAGTCAAAGATGGCCTTATTATTGGTCTCCTAGAAATCAATCTAAATGAGTCTAATCTTTTGATAATCGTACAGTTTATAATTTGTCCATGTGTTTCTTCAAAAATCTCCGAGTTTACTTGGTTTACTGATTGTCTTCGACCAAGCTAAGACATTCTGCTGCAGCGCAACGTTCACGGTAATTCCCTTTTAGTTTGCTGAACCTTTTTGGTACAATTTTTTTAAGCTTTTTCATTTGAACAGTTACTCACAAAAAAAATTGCGAAATTTACAAAATCTATGAGATCATCCAATTACCTTTTCTGGATTTCTCATCCCTGTTACGATCACATACATTATTCGGAACTGTCATCCGAGACGACATGGGTTTAGTCTGATGTTTGCCATTTCGTAATGTGGAGCTAAATGCGGTAAAATCGTAAAAACGTATTACCAAAAGTCATTTTGTATTAGGTATTTTTCACGCGTTACAAACAGATTGGGGTTGCCATAATCTGTCAATCTAAACGTACTATTGCCAAAACTGTGAAAAAGACTAGTTCTCTTGCAGAAATATTAAAGCCCATCTATCGCCGAAATGCAAGCTCTGCAGAAAATATGGCTGCATTATCAAAAGTGTTGAACAACATCCAAATCTATTTATCTCACAGCGAGCATTTTGGGTAATGGTAACCCCAAGATATTCAAAGATATGGAAGTAAAACAGAACTATGCCACATCCTACACAACACGTCCCATTTTGGCCTTATTACAAGAATTGGACTGGACAAATTATTACGCGTGTTGGTGTTTTGAAATGGCCACCAAAACCATGGTCGTTGGATTTATTTTGTAATGCTATGCAGAAGATTATATTTTTGCTCACAATCCCTAAACACTTGATGCTTTGACAAGCTTATCGCCAGGTTATGGCCGAGTTATTGCCGGAAATGTGTCGAAAAGTCATCGAAAATAACCATGTCAAAATCGAGTCATACAAGCGCTTTCGTGGAAGACATTTTAATAATTCTCGATTTCCTTTAAAATGGCAATATCCGGGCAGTATATTGAAATAAAAATCTGATCATTATCAGAACCATAAATTTGTTTTATTTTAATTTACTTTCGGAACCAGAACAAGGATCATCTTATATTTTTTTTAAAATCCTCCATATTCATGAGAACTTTGATTATATTTAACGCATTTTTCTGGTAAATAACTAGCATGGTTGAAATTGTTCGTTTTTCTACTTTATAAGTGTTAGAAATGACGTAAAAACTATATAGTAGTAAGAAATTATTTGCTATTAACATCTAGGCGTGACTTTTGAAAGACTCTATATAAGGCAACAACTCTGAAACCATCAAGTTTCAGTCAACTCACTAGTTAGACCAGAGGCGGATTTATATATAGGCAGACAAGGCAATTGCCTAGAGCGGTAGCTTCAGGAGGGCGGCAAATTTTCAAATTAAAAATTTTTTTTTGTGCAAATAATAAATAAATAAAATGAATAAAATACATGTAATAATTATATTTAAAAACCGCTTTTCATTTTTAATTTTTTTTTTTTTTACCTACAAATATTTTTTCAAGTTGTATATAATACTAGCTCCTCGTGCAGGGACGGGTTAAGAATATCCCTGCAGCGATACCTATCGCTTGTCGTAAAAGGCGACTAAACAAAGGTAAACAAAAATCACATCTAGGCAATTTAGAAAACATCAAGGTGAGCCTAGGGACACATATACCACCATTAAACTGCCCCACAAGTGTGCATGCAAATCAGTGGGTTGACACGACTGGAGATCACCGGTGTTGTAAGAGTAAGATCAATAAAAAAAAAAAAAAAAAATCTCGAGCATGCCCGTGTCAAAAAGGAGGGGAAGAAAGAAAACGGTCAAACCGTAGCATTATGGAAAAGAACCCTAAAAGGAAAAGCACTACCCCGCCAGGCACTACTAATGGTCGTGATCCTCGAGCAACAATGCTCGGGTCAGTGCTATAGGATTTGCGGGGGATAGCAAAGTAATGCAACGGCGTAAGCCACACTTAAGAGTCGTGAGTTGGGACGTTGGAAGCATGAGTGGTCGCAGCTATGAGCTTGAAGAAATTATGGTTAGAAGGCGAGTAGACATCCTGTGCGTACCAGAGACGAAATGGCGAAACACCGGTAATCGGGCACGTTTCTTGGACGTTAAAACAAAAGCCTACAAGATGTTTTACTATTGGAAAAAGGAAAAAACGGAATCGCCATCATCCTTGCGGCAAAGCTACTTGGCAACGTCTTAACCATTTCAAAGTCCAGTGACCGTTTGATGGCTCTCAAATTGGTGATGCATGGTGAGGTGTGGAACATCGTAAGCGCATATGCCCCTCAAGTAGGATGCGAACAAAAAGAAAAAGATGCATTCTGGCTAGATTTCCACAACCTTGTCAAAATCATCCCAAAGGAAGAGCTTTTGTTTGTTGGGGGAGATTTAAACGGACATGTCGGGAAGAAAAGCGAAGACTATGAGACTACCACGGAGGGCTGAGATACGGCACCAGGAACTCTTCAGGTGAAGATATCCTAAACATGTGCAAGTCGTACGGTCTTATAGTGCTAAATACCATGTTCGTCAAACAAAGCCGGCACCTGATCACTTATAGCAGCGGCGGAAATGAAACTCAAATAGACTATCATTTGGTATCCAGTTTCATGAAGCCACGAGTTAAAGATTGCAAAGTGATCATGGGAGACGCGATCGCCCCTCAACACCGTCTCCTCCTGACTGAATTTTTTATGGAGGCGAGTAAGAAGTCAAAGCAGCAAACGAAGGTATCTGAGAGAATCAAGTGGTATAGCTCGATAAAGGAAAAGGCGAAGCTTTTATTACCAGCATGAAAAACTACCTCTTTTCCATTATCGATGAGGTAGGTAATGAGGAGTGCAGAGCACAAAACATGTGGAATTCCCTACAACAATCTGGCCTGGAGAAAGCCAAATCACTGCTCGGAACATCTAAATGCCTATGCCAACACGCAAAAGAAACCTGGTGGTGGACAGACGAAGCCAAAGCAGTGATACACGAAAAGAAAATGGCTTTCCAAGCTTGGTCAAAGTGCTCTTCTACTAATAGAGAGGAAAAAACTCGCCGTGAAAAGGTATATAGATATTGCAAAGGTATCGCGAAGAAAAAGTGCGCCAAATTCAAAGCGAAAAGCATGGAAGGCCTCTATCAGGAGTTGAAAGAAATATCGTCTTCCGCGTCTGACAGGAACCAGGCTACCCAGGAGCTTCGATAAAGCAATTTGAACAAAGGAGCAAATATCTTTAAGATAGCCGCCCAGAGAAGAAGAAATGCTCAGGAGATTCGTTTCCCAAAGTTTATTAACAATGCTGAAGGCCAACTCCTTGTGGAAGACGAAAAAATTCTCCACAGATGGCGACAGTATTGCGAGGAACTTCTGAACGAACAGTTTCCCCGAGTGTACTTTCCAAGAGCCGCCCCGAATCATGCCGAAATATCCGACATCACAGTCGAAGAAGTTCGGTACGCGGTTAAAAATTCCCAGAAAAGAAAAGCTGTTGGGCCGGACGGGATACCCTCTAAGTTCTGGAAAAAGATGGGAGACATCGGGTCTAGATGGCTCATGGTTCTTATCTCCAAACTTATGAGAGGCGACACTATGCCTAGTCAATGGAGGGAAAGCTATCTTCTTCCTTTGCACAAAGGAAAGGGTGATACGCGAAATTGTGATAAGTACCGTTCTGTCAAGCTGATGTCGCACACCATGAAGATCGTTGAACGGGTATTAGATAGCCGACTGCGGAAAATAATACGACTGTCTGATGACCAGTGCGGGTTTGTCTCGGGTAAATCAACGACAAATGCAATCAAAAGTATAAGGGTCATGATGGAAAAGCATCGTGATTCTTCAAAGGACTTGCATATGGTGTTGGTTGATTTCGAGAAGGCCTTTGACCGGCAACCAAGTGATCTTTTATGGGTAGCGCTAAGACAAAATGGAGTTCCAGAAACCTACGTGCGAGGGATTATGGACATGTACGAGAGAGCAACGACAAGAGTAAGATGCACCGCAGGAGTTACCGAAGAGTTCGCAATCAAACCAAGGGAGCGTCCTCAGCCCACTGCTCTTTATAGCAGTCCTTGATTGCCAGCTTGAAGGAAAAGTGACGGACCCCAATGTGCACCAGCTATTCTTTGCTGACGATGGGGCCATTATAAGTGATGATCAGGCGTCCCTACAACGAGCACTTGATGTGTGGGTGGATATTTTTGAGGGACACGGGTATCGTATTAGTTCAAAGAAGACAGAGTATCTGTGCTGCCCGTTCTCTGACCCTCATCAGCCTATTCCAGACATTTACTTCAATGGAAAAGTGCTTCCCAAGTGTGAAAAGTTTAAATATCTGGGATCTATGATTAATAGAGAAGCAACTTGTGATGACGACATCAAACATCGCGTAAGCGTAGGGTGGATGAAGTGGCGGGAAAACTCCGCCATCTTCTGTGATCGAAAAATGCCCCCTAAGCTGAAAGGAAGGCTCTACACTTCAGTTGTACGTCCGGCGCTCACATACGGTTCACAATGCTGGACAATGCACAAAAAGTATGAGAGCAAATTAACGGCAACTGAGATGAAGATGCTTCGCATGACAGCGGGAGTAACAAAGCGTGACAGAATTAGAAGTTCAAAGATCCGAGGAAGCCTCCACGTAAAAGAAACCATCACAAGAAATATAGAGCGCGACCGACTCAGTTGGTATTGCCATGTTCAAAGGAGAGATCCTTTGAACCCCGTCCAAAAGGCGTTATCAATCAACATTCCAATTTCAACACGCAAAAAAGGCAGGCCGAAAAACAATTGGTGCAAACAAATGCAAAAACACCAGCATTTGATTGGCCTCAGCGATGAATTAATCCCAAACCGGCGGACCCCACAAGCGGACCAGTAGGAATGCAGTTAAGTGGAAGGTTATGGTCCTACACTTCTGACCATAACAACGCCGGAGAAAAAAGGAAAAGAAGAAGATATAATACTAGCTTTTGCCCGCGGCTTCGCTCGCGTTAAATTCGGGGTAACACGGTTCCCCTTTCCTGATTTAGAACACAGAAGAGAACTCGGAACAGAATGTTATTTTAATACGTTACTGCAGACAATATTATATGTCTTTCCATTTGGGGATATAATGTAAAGATTCTGGGCATTGGACACGCGAACATGCTACATACAATTGTCCATTGGAAAAGCACGGCTTTTCTAAGTTCACCCCAGCCACCTTTAATGTTTGACCTTGCGCTTTGTTAATGGTCATAGCGAAGCTAAGCTTAAGAGGAAATTGTAGCCTTTTAAACTGGAACGGGAGATCTGTAGGAATTATTGGGATTCGTGGTATCATTACATTTCCACCCTTTCCTACGCCAGTTAAGATAGTGGCGCTAATGATATTGCGGCCAAGTTGTGTGACACGAAGTCTCGTCCCGTTACATAATCTCGGGGCATCCAAATTTCGCATAAGCATGACTGGAACTGGGAAGATAATTTTGATAACTTTGAGAATCAGGCTTTAAACATTTCTAAAATTAAAACGTATGAAAGTAATTTGAAACGCGAGAAAAAAAGAAGAAAGCAATTTGACGAGTCATCGACGCAAGAATACAAGTTTGAAACAAGAGAAAATTTTCGAGTTAATATTTTTCACGTGATATTAGACAGTGTGTCAAATGAGTTGAAAAAACGTTTGATATCTTATAAAATTTATGCCGAAAAATTTCAATGGATTTCCAATATCAAGAATTTAAGTTTTGATGAAATTAAAGAAAAACCAAAATTTTTAATCAAATTATACCCCGAAGATTTGGAAGAAAACTTAATAAAAGAGTGTATTCATTTTAATACCTTAGATATTGAACCAAATCACGATAAAAAGTCTAAATTGAGTACAGAGAAAACACCAGATTTTTTATTGAAATGGATTAGAAAAAACAATTTTCAAACAATCTATCCGAATATTGAAATAGCACTTCGAATGTGCGTTTGTACTGCTGTCACGAATTGCTCTGGAGAAAGATAATTTTCGGTGTTGCAACGCATAGAAAATCATTTGAGAAATTCGATGTCCCAAGAAAGATTAAATGCACTGTCACTCTTACATATAGAGAATGAAATAACGGAGGCTATAGATTTTGATAGTTTGATTGAAAAATTTGCTATAATGAAATGTAGAAAAAAGAAATTTTAAATATTAAAAAAGTTTTTGAAATTTATATTTTTTGCATTCTTCTTTCTTAAAAATGTTTATATTACTATCGAATTATTTACATATTTGAATGTGGGGAAGGGGGTGGTGTGGAAGAGGCGGCATTACTCCCTTTGCCTAGGGCGGCATCAAGTTAAATCTGCCTCTGAGTTAGACCTATCTTTTTCCGTAAAAATTTTAGAGCTACTTCTGTTTCTACTACTTCTCGGAAGCAGTATTCAATGAATTCATTCAATAAATATAATTTCCCTAGAGGTAACATTGGGGCCCATTCGACTCTCATCCCAGGTACTGTTTTCCCGAATTTAACTTAAATATAAGTGGTATCAGCCGCTTCAACAATAATAGAGGAAGGAAAACTGTCATATCAATTAGAGTAAGTCGAAGTCGAAAAGAATTTTGTCATCCCATGTGACATAAGCCTCACCTCACCTTAACCAGGAATAGAAATGTGACCTTATGAACCTGAAAATCAGTGGGTTGCGTAACCCAATCTAAATTTGTCTCCCACTAACTTCTCTTTCAACGTATCCAACATATGACCGATAACCATTTCATCGAGTTCCTGGAAGAACCCACTTTCTATTGTAGTCCAAACTAAATTTAAAAAAAATAAATCATTATTTTTTGATATTCATTGGAATTCATTTCTTGCAAATCAAAAAAACTAGAATTCATGAAAACTGCTCACATACATGGGCGTACATTTTGCAATTTTTAGAATACCCGAACCTCTGCACTACATTTTCGTTCATGAAGAATGCTCACCATCTCCCAAATACGCTAGCCGTACACATCTGTTGCATACCCCAACTCTGTGCCTCTGTGCTCGTTTATTACTCATTCGGATTATAATTCCAACAACCATTCCAGTGATTATATTCCACGTATTGTCCCCGTTTCATCGACCTTGCCTATATTATAACCCCCACGTCCCCGGGGCTCCCGTACGTGCTATCATTAATTATTACCGCGCGCAACAATGTCCAGACCGATTCAATCCAAGCCCATTCGCGTTTAGATATAAAAAAGGAGCAAAATCCACATCCGCGCGGATTTAAATATTTGCAAAGCCCAAACTCGACCCGGACGGAAGCATTTGTTGAAGTCGTATGTTAGAAATTATAATCAAATTGCAATTAAGGGAATTGATGCAGATCGCCTCGTGCTGCAAATAGCTCTGCTCGTGAAGGATAAATTGGGCACTAGACCGGCTACTGTTATTCACATAAGGACTGTCTAATCCGGTTTTATAGGTGCCCCGCTTAGTCTGAATCGCATATATGGATGGATACTGATGACCTATGCTTCTAATTGATGACAGTGTGCTTGATACAAGCTATGACGCATTAAAATCGTACGGGTGATGGTGGCACATTCAGACGTAAGTGGCGACATATTAATAATTCGTTGCAGCGATAAATGCTGATGATTTATTAAATGCGGCCATTGAGTACTAAGGATTAGTCTGCCGAATTCAGTTGCTCGCGACGGCTTCGGGTGGATCAGCTGCGTTTTTAAGCACACATTAAAATCCATTAAAACTTGCTAGTGCAGTGTGGGCACGAAACTCACTCAGAATTAAAACAAGCAGCTAATGGATCGGATAAATCTCGAAGTATTTTTCCAACGTTCCAAGGAATATGACCACTTATGAAATATGATATTATTAAATTGGGTATATTTCACAACATAATTCTTTGCTAGGTCGTTCCTTGTGACTATGAAAGGCGATGGTACGTACAACCGACGACAAGGCTTAATGCCATCACATTGACAGAGATGTCGACTTATGTTGCTTGTCTTGTTCGAATGAAATGATAATCCTCTTGGGACAAGTACGGTCCGGCCGCACACCCCTTTTGGTGATAAATTGAGTAAAATGAAGGTCTAAAGCAAAAACCATGTATTCCTGGATTCTAAAAAGAACCTTTGTCTCGAAAAAATGTGGAGCAATTTTAAATAAAATGTCTGGCCATAGCAGGAGTGAACAACGAATGGAATTGTCGCAATTTCGGAAAGGACAATGTGCGGTGGATTATGCGGGGCCTTGAGTCGACAAATAGATGACTTTTTTTTCCAACTTAAATCACGAGGATATGGATCTATCAAGCTGCTGGCGAATGGCTTCTAGCATCCCCACAATATGGCAGAGGACAATTTTAAGCGATTTTCAGAAGAAATGTAGGATTATCCCACAAAAGGTGTCATTTTAAATAAAGAGAAAAATGTGACATTTTTAAGAAAAGTTGCAATATTTTTATTCTAATCTAAAGCTACATCCCAAAGCTTAGTAATGAGATCAAACATTTTTCTAAGACCTGCCTTGGTTATGTCATAATTTCAGTGAATTATTTGCCACGTTTTTACATACATAGCTAGGTAAAATGAAAAGTGATCAGTCTGACACAAAAATGACATTCCAACCGGGGAAAAATTATGTTTCTTGCATGGATATTATTAATTAATTAGTATGATTAGTTTCTATCAAAATGATTAAGCTTGAATATTGTGCTGTCAGAGAATTTGACTTGAATAAGTTTGTGGGGACTCTACTCGGTCGATGTCAACCGTTAAAAACTACACAACTGACTTGAAAAGTGGTCGCACAATCCTTGAAAATGACCCATGTAAAGGACTAAAACCGTAAGCACAGCTGAAGCCATCGAAAAAGTTCATAATATCGTGTTGGACGATAGGCAGTTTAAGGAAGGAAATAGGTGTAAGACATGAATTTGTTTAACATATAAAGAATATTTATACTTTATTGAGATTTTGAGAATATAACATTTGCTGAAATTTTCAAACAGCTGCCGCATACTGTAAGTAGCCACCCGGATAGACAGTTTGTGCACATCCTGGAGGAGCTTTCTTCACTACAATAATTATCACAAAAAAATAAAAAAAATCCCTTTTTTTTTTGGTATGTGAAAATTGTAAAAAATGTAAAAAATTAGTAAAAATAAAGATAATATTTATGATTGAAGTTCAAATAGTGCGTATATATATAAAGAAAACGTGTGCTAAGTTTCGTAAGGATTGATCAAGAACTCTGCGAGGTAGAGTGTACACAAATTCGAAAAAATTAGTTTTGAGAAAAACGAGTTTGATTAAGACTGATTTTAAAATGAGAACGTCATCACAGGGTCACCAATACTTATATAAATTTCTGTCCGAGGTCTCAATTGTTAAAAGATACAAATGAACATCTGCTAACGTTCTTTCGTCTCTCTTACACTATATATATGTACATATATGGTATATGATAGACTATAATTCCGAAAGGACGCTCGCGAGCAATGCTTATAACTTTTAAGCGGCTTGGAATTTTGCTTTCAAATTTTCAGGGTATATTATTGAATAGTTGTAGAATCGATTTATGAATGAAAAAAATGTTGAGGCCTCCACACCTATTTCCCCCCTTAAGGTGAGTGAGATAGTTGAGGCTGCGGGGTGCCATATTTGGTGAATGCTGATCCAAAGCAAATGTGCAAACGATTTTGTCAGCAAATTTTTGGATCGATTGAATAGAGATACGAGCAGTTTTCGGCGACGATTTGTCGCAAGGAGTGAGGCATGGGTCCACCACTATAACGCCAGAAACGAAACAGTAGTTCAAGCAGTGGGTGGAAACCGGTGGTTCAACACCAAAGAAAGCGAAGTTGATTACATCTGGTATACAACATGGTCAGCGTGATTTGGGAAACTCCTGTTAATTGATTACTTGCGAAAGCAGAATAATCGACTATGCGAATTTATTGAAAAGTATAAGATTTTAGCAAATAATCAATATGTCTCAGAAAAAATAAGAGCACTCGCCGACTACTAGGAAATTTTGCTGACCGAATAAACCAAAACCATCATCAAAACCAGCATACAATAGTGCTTTTCATAGATTTCAAAAAAGCTTTTGATAATTTAATCCATGGAAATATACTCAAGCACATGCAGAAAATGGTTCGAAAACTATCTCAGGCTTAGAACACACAAAGTTAAGTTCAAAGGCAATTTTAAGCAATGAAGTGATCGTTAACTACGGAGTTCCGCAAGGATCCAAGCTGGGTCCACTTATCTTCATAATCTATGTGAACGTCATGCACATCCACTCACCGCACACACTAAAATGCAAGATGAGAATTAAAATTAAAATGAGAAATAAGAACCATCATATCCTCCAACATAACAATGAATGGAAAACGATAACTGAAAATGTGTCGACTCATAAATACCGAGGTGTCATAGTTGACTACTCATTTAAATAGAGCTATCACAAGTTCAGGCAATCCGCCTGCGCTCTATATCACTACAGATGCCCAGCAGAAGTTCTTCGGCAGTATTACTACGGCCTACGGCCTAGTCGAGTCACATTTAAGATCTGGAATACTGGCTTGGGGCAACGCATCCCAGCTTCAAAGGCTTTATTCTCTGCATACAAGCATACAAAAGTTGATGTAAAAATCCCCCCGAGAGGACAGAGATGACAACAAATCACTTCTCCCTATTGAGCACCTGTATAAGATAGAAATACTCTCAACAGGCGTCAACTTCTAAATAAGTACTAGGTGTACAACTTTGCTTCCGCCGTTTTTTCCCCAACATTTGAGGCTTTAATGAAACAAATTGATTACACATGTATCATTCATTTTCCATCGCTGGCCACTACTTTCTCCCATCTTTCGGGCAGTGTACGAATCCCGCATCGAAAAAATTGTTCATCTTTTGAAGCGATCCACGAATCGATCCGATTTGTGACCTCTTCATGAGATCGGAAGTGTTAGTCAACCAGGCCATGCGCCATTGATAGAAACAGGTGATAGTCAGAGGGAGCAATGTCTGGAGAATACGGCGGATGGGGTAGGACTTCCAATTTTAACGTTTCCAAGTAGGTTTTGACCTCTTTTGCAACGTGGGGTCGAGCGTTGTCGTGCTGCAAAATCACTTTATCGTGCCTCTCGCTGTATTGTGGCCGTTTGTCTTTTAATGCTCTACTCAAACGCATTAAATGCCTTCGATAACGAGCACCTGTGATTTTTTCACTTGGCTTTAACACATCATAGTACTCCAAATGCAGAGCATGATCTTGGAGTGGTGGATATTCGGTTTGGCCATCGACGTGCAAGCATGGCCGGGATATCCCCATATTTTTTTGCGTTTAGGGTTATCGTAATGAACCCATTTTTCGTCCCCAGTCACAATACGATGCAGAAATCCCTTCCGTTCTTGCCTCTGAAGCAATTGTTTACGAACACACAAACGCCGTTCAACATCTCTTGGTTTCAACTCATATGGGACCCAAGTTCCTTCTTTCTGAATCATGCCCAGGCCTTGAGACGTTTTGAAATGCCTTGCTGTGTCACTCCCACTGATCGTGCCAATTCTTCTTGAGTTTGACGCGAGTCTTCACTCAGCAATGTCTCAAATTCTGCATCTTCGAAAACTTTCTCTCTTCGACCACTATGCCGGTCTTCGACGCTAAAATCAGCGTTCTTGAAGCGTTGAGCGACAAGTTCTTTAACTAATAGCGTCCTCACCATATGTATCTGAGAACTTTTTCTTCATATTGAAACAAAACAGGAACACCTCCCGCAAATGACGAAAATTTGGCTCGTAAACTGACATTTTCAATCGAGAACAACGAGAAAAACGAGACACAAATCGACTAATGTTCTGTTGACCGAGGTCAAAGCCAACTGTCTGCCTGACGTCTGCGATCTGTTTTTTCGACCGCAACTTACACATATCGGCAAACGGCGGAAGCAAAGTTGTACACCTTATATATTATTCCTAGATATAAGAATGAGTATGGCTGTAGATATTATGAATCATCGGTTCCAACTATATTCAACGAACTTCCAGCAGAGTTATCAACCTTCCTAAGCTCGTTTTCATAAAAAATGTTAAAAAAATATTTTTGGCATCTAATGTTGAAACAACTTAATGGAAACGTATGTCAAATGCGCTATTTATGTTTAAAAATTGTAAAGAAGAAAAAACAAAAACAAAAAAAACCAAAAAATTGTAAAATCAACTTCAAGTCTTACAATTAGTCACACTTAATCTAAGCAATATTCCGCAGATAAGCCGCTTTGGCTTCGCAGATAACATACTCGTATTATAACATGTAATTTTTGGAGTACAATACGAGGGTGGTCCGATAAGTACTTAGCCTACAAAAGAAAAACAAAAATGTTGGAGAAATGGCGATTTATTTTTCAATATATGTAGTCTCCTTTAGCTCGATACACTTGACCCAGCGATGCTCCAACTTTTTTCACCCGTCTGAAAAATACGTTTTCTCGAGGTCTGCAAAGTAGGCCCCCGTGGCGGCGATGACCTCCTCATTCGACTGAAATTTCTGCCCACCGAGTGACTTTTTCAAGTTTGGAAACAAAAAGAGGTCGCACGGGGCCAAATCTGGAGAATACGATGGATAGGGCAACAGTTTGTAGCCCAATTCGACCAATTTGGCCGTGGCGAGGGTGGAGGTGTGAGCCGGTGCGTTATCATGGTGGAAGAGCACTTTTTTCTTCGCCAAGTGGGGTCGTTTTTTCTTCAATTTGGCATCGAATCGGCCCAATAATTTGGCATAGTACAGCCCTGTGACCGTTTTGCCCTTCTCCAGGTAGTCGATGTGGATCACACCTTGTAAATCCCAGAAAACGTTGGCCATCACCTTTCCGGCCGATGGGACAGTCTTCGCCTTTTTCGGAGCACGTTCGCCGGGTGAAGTCCACTGTTTCGACTTTTCCTTGGTCTCTGATGTGTGCCAGTGGATCCATGTTTCGTCGACTGTCACGAAACGATGCAGAAACCACTGCTCTGAGGTGGTCTCACGGTTGCGCTTGTTGTCCGGAGTGAGCAAACGCGGCACCCATCGTGCCGACAGCTTTCTCATGCCCAAAATTTCATGCAAGGATCTTTTGAAATGCTTACTATCTCAGCTTTTTCGCTCTTTGATTTCGCTGCGCGATTTCCCTTTCAAAAACAAGAATCGAATCACCGACCGATAGTGTTCTTTTTCCATTTTTCTAAAACCCGCGGACACTCCCGCTTCCACACGCGGTCAAAACAAAACTACGAGTCCGATCCGGCTGAAATTTCGACAGTAGCCGTCTACCATCTGGCGGTGAGGCTAAGTACTTATCGGACCACCCTCGTAAATTTAAAATTCATATTCAAAAACGCGTTATTTTAAACCCTTTTGGAAATCGATTTCTTTATTTTAGAAGTCTTCGCAGTGATAGTTGATTGTTGATAGTTCAAGAATTGCGCGAAAACTTAAGTGATACTTCTGTCCAATGACCCTTTACCAGATATGGTTAACGTGTTCCAAATGAAGCAAACGATGTTGCGCTCAGAAATGCTTTTCAAAATAAACTCTTTAGTTTTGGCTATCTAAAAACAGAAAAAACAACATAAGGATATGTTGTTATGTTAAAATTACGCCTTGCCGTAGTAGCAAATGATTTCTGAACTATAATTTGCTCTTGCACTGACATACATATGTACATACATATATACCTGTATTACATTTCTTCGCGATAATGTTCGAAAGAGTAACACTTAAACAAGTGTAAGTATGTAAATCTAAACACAAATGAACCCTTGTCTAGTAGTCCGACCGGTTTTCAAATTATAGCACATTTCTAACATTACTGGATTTTTCCAAAGCATTCGTTACAGTAATTCGGAATGTTCTTTTAAGCAATTAGTTTTCCTAATTGGCAATAAGACTTTTAATGTCTTATATATAGGGTCGACAACAAATAAAAAAAAAACTTCACGCCTCGAGATTTCGGCAGGAGTTCCTCAAGGATCCATTCGTGGACCACTATTATTCTCTTTGTACATAAATGAGTTTTTGAAATGAAACGATTTACCCCATTGCTCTATGCATATTTTCGCCGACAATGTCCAACTTTACTTAAAGTGGCCAAAAACAAATAAGTGGCCACTAAAGCACAACATGTCACCGAATCCAAAATATTCTTAAACGTTAGCACAACGCTAGCAACTATGGTTGGACAAATTTAGAATGGCCGCCGTTTGTGTGAAAACTAAGAAAAACTTTAACATCTGACCGGTTCGGTTCTGACATGTTTTTTTCGGTCTTGGTTCATCGGGCTCTTTGGTTTGGACGTCATATGCATATGGACATGTTTCGTTACCAGTAATGACCCTTTTCATGGGAAGGTTCTTTTGGTTAAAATTAGCAATTTCTTAATAAACTTCGCTCGAAAGGATCAGAAAAAAAATAATTATGACGTGAGCCAATCAATATGCCTACTTCTCTGATAGTCATTTGACAATTCTCCATAACAATTCTTCATTTCTTGAATGTTTTCATCCGTTATTTACGTGCTGGGGCGTCCAGGGCGGGCATCGTCAATGACATTTTTTTTGGTCTTCTGAAATTCAGAAACGTTATTTGTTAAAAAGCCACGCATATCAAAAAAGTATTGGTCCTAAGACGCTTACCCGAGGAACGCCGGCTTAAACTGTGTGCAGTGTGGAGCTTTCGTGATTGCATCCTATACAGAAATGCTGTTGATCAAGATGGCTTTTAACTTGTAGGTAAAAGTCTAGTCTACTGAAAAAGAAAAAAAGCTTTAAAAGATAACTACATCATTGCAGAGGTTGGCAACCGCTTTCAAGGATCTTGTATACCAAAATTGGTATCCATTTCCTCTTTGTCAGTTCATATCTTTAACAGAGTTAGGCTGAGTCTAGTAAGAATTCATCTCCGATTTCCTAGCAAGCATTGGATTTCACAGAAAAACGGTGGAAAATATTAGTTCACCCATTAAGTAGCACCACAGACAAGTTGTGAAGCAATTCTATAGCCTTGCCCTATAGCGTGAAAGTGCAGTCATTTGACCGAACATTATCCGGCTCAATAGAGAAGATTTACGGGTCGCTGTCTGTTTGTTTTCTAAACGAAGCAAAGTGGAGTAACCAAAGCTAAGTAAAATTTGGAGTTAGAAAGTAAATCTCACAGAAGGATTCCTTCTAGGACACCCTACTTCATTTCTCTTTTTTTAAATCTCGGAATCCGAAGGCAATCCGAAGGCACCTTCTCCGGGTCAATTTAAGGAATTTCAAAAGCCACAAACACCCTCATCAACCGAAAATCCCGGTTCTGTCAAAAATCAACACCGCAAAGTTCAGATTCATGTCGTTTTCAAAAACATACTTAATCCCAAATTAATACGACAGACATGTGTGAATCCACTCGTCCCCTGACCAACCGTAAACGTGACCAATTTCAATACGTGTCACATTAAAATAAAAGCCAAGAAGTAAAAAAACCTCATCCCGACTAGACTCTCCATTGTTAGGCCGAAATCAGTCCATGACCCATCGCCTCCACCTCTATTCACCGAAAAACCGGACAAACATTTCAAATGCAAAAAAATAAATAAAACGAAGAACGATACTGAAACACAAACTCATCCAACGAACGGGACACGCCAGACAATGGTCTCTTGTACAACTTACGGACTGGCAGCGGGTTATCCACATGGAACCCCATCCATCCGTACGGACTACTCCGGCTTGAAGCCGACAAAAAAAAAAGTCCCGCCTCTGCTTCAGCAAACTTTCATCATACTTTTTACATTCATTCCCCTTCACTTTTCCTAATTTTCAGTTTTTTTCCCTCTTTGCTCCTTTATGCTCAAATTATTTATCCTTTTTGCTGGCCATTATGTCCGCTTCATCAATCCCTTACTATACGTACAACCACTTCCACTACTTCGTTCGTCTATTGTTATTATGATTATACTCGTGCTTGAGCGACGACATCGAATGGCCGGACGAACGTAAACTCTAGTCTGAAAACGGCGGACGGATGATTTTAAAGCTGCTCCGAAAATGTACACAAGAGAAGCAACAAAAAGAAGAGAGCTGCAGTAAAAAAAAAACAAAATTGAAGTGGAAAGCAAATTTTTCTGGTTTTCGAGGTAGGCACCAGACTGGTTCCATTATTCTGACAGTCCACATGCCTTAAAAATGGAAGGAAGGCATAATGCTTCATGTGTGACGTAATGGAGGGTAAATATTTTCCATGGTCTGATATAATGATGGAACATGTGGCCATAGAATTGTTAGGTGATGGCTTGTTAGGAGGAGTTTGGGTGGCCGAGTGCACAGTGCCCTTTTGTGCTTGGTATGGTTTTGCTATTAGTCATGTCCTGGCCCCTTTCGGGTTATGATGTTAGGGCATTTCGATTCGCATGAGCTCTAGTGAATACCGTTTTGAGGTTAATCGACCCTTCGAGGCTGAAGGGATTAGTTTTGAAAGACACAATAGTTTGGAAATGGATTTGCTTCCGGGGCGACACTGTACTATTGCAAGATCGTTCACAAGAGTGGATGGAAATAATGTCAAAAAGGACATGTTTAGGAGGCAGTAAGTGGGTAGTGGTTGACAGACTCAATTTTAAGTGTTCACTCTAAAGTGGTCTGTTTGTAGACTGTAAGTTTAGGTCTACATGAAATAATTTTATGGAGAAGTCACGCCCTAGGTTGAAAATGTTATGAAAAACTCATTGAATTTAGAGATCATCTCGTATGAAATGTTAGTAAGAAACGAAGTGCCAGAGGGCAGCATAGTAGGGCCATAACTTTTAATAGATGGTCATCAACAAGAGGTGTCATTTTAAATCTCGCACCATTGGCGAATTGTCAACCCTTAGCTACCACTGCTATCATTTTTAATAAGTAAGAACTTGAAGGTTGTAAAATATGTTGAGACATTCACACATACAAAATGCTGCAATAGTGAAAGCTCACTACAAAACGGCAGAAGTGTTTAATAAAGTTCGCACTGATTTTAGTGACCCTTAAGCAATTAAAGTGATTTAAGTCCCTACTTATGAAAGTCTCGGACAGGTTAATTATCTGAAAACCCCATCTCGTGTTATTTCGGCAAAGTCAGCTAAAAATGTACCCGCTGTAGTTGAGTGAAAATGGTAACCCACGTGTGTTAATTCGTCTTGCGAAGTGCTTTGGTTAGGTATTTTGATTGACATTTATTTCAGCCCACATTCATGCCAGACAAAAAATATTTGCGCGTGTACTTATGTATATACTCGTATTCGCATGATCATGAGCATTCTATCGCCTCACATATCCCAAGAACCGATAGTGATGTCGACTCCGGACCATGGATGAAAAATGACATCTCTTGCTGGATAACCTTTCAAATAGAAAATGTCGGTTATGTACATTTTAATTCAAAGCGGAGTTCCGCAAGGTAGCATAGTAGCACCTTGACCTTTAATATTATGGAGGACAATTCAAAATCAATTGCTGAATACAAATCATTCTATTGAAACAACGTGCAAGTCAAAGCTTTTATAATAAAAAGTCAAGGAGGTAGGAGGATTGCTATTTTATGAAAAATCCTTACACCAGTGACCAATGCCATCAACTTATTACCTTTGCCACTCAAATGATGCTTACCGTCTTTGTCTCGAGTTATGCTTTTCATTAGTAGCAGGCAAACATCGAAGGCTGGCCTTCTTTACTTTACCGCAGGTCACCTAATTAAAGTCAGAGAGCAAAAAACAAGTATTTACGAATCAAAAAAGGGAACGACTAATTAATATCCTCAATTGTTTTGAGTTCCGAGTTGTTGCTGACTGATCTCCACGAGCAAGTTCGCATGCCGTACACGTCCGTTGTTTCTTATTCAAGTGCCCACCAGGATACTACCGCATGCAACTGCTGCTGCATTAGATCTCTATCAACTTCTTCTGTTCTTAAAAGAACAATCTAAAAATCATTCGCTTCACTGGAGAGTGCGTTCGTGTTTCACTCTCCAGCTCTTTCGGTGCACGAAAAAGACGAGTCGCGATGACCTGAGTTGTGGGGTGAAACCTTGATTTGTGGAAATTTCAATTTAGAAGGACTTGCACCTCTAAATGTCGAGAGCACGACTATTGCCATCGTTGCAATCAAAATACAATCCTTCCTAAGGACATGTAGCAAAAAGTCATCGATACACAAGTGGAGTGATAGAGGCAAAAAGACTGGAAAAAAGGAAAACCAGAGATGGGGTCTTGGCGTGGATGGGGGGAAAAAAACAACGATACAAATCTGGCAACAGATTGCATGGTGCTTCCGTCGATTGAACTTTTTTCGGATTTTCCCATTTTTTGTTCTTCCTTATTTAGTTTCCATTTTTCCATTTCGGTGGCAATGCAGGGGTGTTTAAAAAACGATTAAGCGAAAGGTTTGTTGTTATGTAATAGTCAGCACCGACTGGTCGGGGATACTGGGTTTGCAAGGTCATCGATTTGAAACCGAATGACCGGGATAGGATCAGAGCGCTGTCGTTGGCGTTGCGTTGGCGTTGGCAATGGCGTTGGGATGCTCGTGTTAGCGGTTGTCCTCAATGTGGACATTAAGGATTATACTGCTTCCCTTCACTCGATTTTTCATTTCAATTGTATTGTTTTGTTTGTTACTTGCTTTATCTTTGGTTTGGTTGACTCTCGGATTATATTACAAAGGAAGGATGAGAATGTATCCATTTTTACCCGTTTGTTGTGAGTTTCTTTCAATTTTTTTTCCTGCGGCAGGAAGGAGTGATTGTTTATTCATGATTTTGGGTCAGTATTGGGTTCTCTTGTGGTATGATTACGGTCAATATTTCAAAGATTTATTTATTTTTAAATGATGGACTATGTGGACTAGAAAAAAATGTCTTAAGTTCATGGCTGGGGGGGAGCCTAGGATAGAATGAGATTTATAGGAAACCGGATGTCTTATAACCCGCATGTCTTAATATAAATAACTGGGTTCTTTAAAAATACCTCAAATATTTCTGAAATATCGTTGACGTACGCCGAATATGCCTACGACAGAGAACAAAAAAAAATTCCAAGATAGAGAAGTGAAAAGAAAAAACATTGCGATGAGATCCCTTGATTGCCCGGAGTCGTTGACGAAAACATTATTTAAATGCACAAAAAAACATACAGACGCATGATTTCTTAGCTATTTTACTCGATTTGATGAACAAATATGATCAAATCTAATTTCTTTTTTTTTTACTAAGATCTCTGCAATCGCGAGTAACTCTTTTTTCGAATCCTTTTTTAGCTTCCTCCAGCGTCTCCCAAGTCAACTACTTAGGTAAACTTCTTCTCATTCTTACCATAAGCGATATTGAAAGAATTGATTAAACATTCCCTCATCTCACTATATGCCGACGACACTAAGTTCTTCAAGACCATTTCCTCCTCTCATGACTCTTCCCTTAAACTTTTTTTTTATAGGGTTCGCGCAGGTTCAAGAGTTACGCTCTTTAAGTGTTTGCCAAGCAACCTGGACGGGATGCAGTTGGTTAGTGTCGAAGATGTTCGTTCACTACTCTTTTGGTGGTCGTCCTAGATAGTTATATTGGAAATGCACAGAGTATGAATTTTGAAGTGATCTTATACTCCGAATATTATGCCTTCGTCAACATTTTATTGATCGTCTCTCATTAACAACTGATGTTGTTCCACAGTTTTTCCGGATAGGAATTGTTCTTTGCAATGGACAGAATTGAAGGACAGACCTTTCGCTCTACAGTCGATGATGATTACCACTGTACCACAACCACCAATCAGATCTCAATCGGTTTTTCATCTGGTGTTCCAAAAATTGCTTGGAGCTTTACATTTCCAAATGCCAGTCAGTCAATCGTCTTTCCATGTAAACGAATCAAACTTCCTCCTCGTCTCTACTTCCTCAATAATCAATCCATCCGAAGAGATGGTTTAAAGAATTCCCTAACCCCCACGTTACCCGATCGCTCTACATCTCTACATGACCTTTGTCCGACACCTTCTTGAATATGCCTCTGAAGTGTGGTCTCCTTATTATTAACAAAACCACATTTCTAGAATCGAAAGCATCCAGCGTCGGTTTCGATCTTCGAGGTCTTCTCTGGAATAATCCTTTGCTTTTACTACCCTATCAAGAACGTCTTAAACTAATCAACATGAACACGTTGCAGGAAAGGAGAAGGGTATCTGACATTCTTTTCATCCATCGACTCCTTTCAAACTCTGTCTCTATCAACACTAGCCCTCGCAATGTACGAAATCCTCGTCTCTTCCAACTATGCACACCCGTATCGCCTATGGCTCTAATGAACCCATTTCTCGTACTTTGGGAAGTGTTGATTTGAGAATGCTTACTACGATTTCAACATCAGCAGATTGCTAGCATCGCGAGAGTTATCCAATTTTAGCAGTTTTATCCTAACCTGGGCCGCCTTTGCTCGCCTTCCAACCCGCACCTCAATTTTATAATAGATCCTGGTCAATTTGAGATCGATCGCCATAAATATAAAAGCTTCACACATGTTTGCGTAATCTTGTTTACTTTTTTTATTTTCGCTTATAGCCATGAAACGGAGTCTTCAGAAGCTTTCAAAGGAACAACATCATTACCTTATTGTAGGTGCGTATTGTGAACACAGCAAAGTCGAATAAATATCGCCGACATCAAAACGTTTAGATCGTAGGAGAACGGAAAGTCCTTTGCAGACAAGCATAAATCATATGTGCCAACAGAGACTTCTCGTAGGCTGGCTCTCAACTATCATCTTGAAAAATCTTCGGATTAAGGCCAATGTAGGTTCTGATAGCAAAAAGCAATATCGATACTGAAGTCTAAAAATAATTTTTTCTTCTACCCTATACGGATACTCTAAGACGGACAGAATAACTTAAATTATACCTTTCGGCCTCATGAAAAAATTATAGTATTTAAAATAAAATAAGTTTTGGGTGACGAATGATCAGCCCGAACTACGAACTTTCCATTTGGTACCTGTGAAGATCAGAGACTAGTGTGCTTACGTAATCTCTTAATTGAAAATTTAATCAACAATTACGCGTCGAATAAAACGCATCCGGAGTTGTTCAGAACCAAGAAAAAAAGTACATCAACAAATACACAGACATCTTTCTGAAAGCCTCAAAATTGAACTTTAAAGGCATTGATACTCTAAAGTGTGCAAAAAGGAAGGTAAATCGAAAAATCGTCAATCGGATCAAGCCACATGTATCCTTAATGACGGTTAACAGCAGCTTAGTAGCCAGATTTAGCAACATAACGACGACAAAATGATTCTGACCAATAAAAGACGCAAAACTACACGATTCCCATTACTTTTTGAACACCCCTCAAAGATCATTTTAGAAAGATATAATGTAAAGACTTTTCAGGTTTTTCAAACTCAACCCTTATCACGTGAAGTACTCTTTGACTTCCTTCAGTCGTAATATTATTTATATATGTATGTTGTGTGTACGCTAGAGTTTCGGAGATGTACTAGTTCCCCGGTCGGATCTCCGGATGGGAACTATCCAAAGGAGGTCATCCATGAAAAAAAATGCAATAAAATTTAAGATAACGTCATGGAAGGTACGATACAGACTTAACAAAATAAGTAAATATAAATTGGATGTCACACTGGTACAAGAAGTTCAACTTTCAAACAAAAGCTGGGGACGGCGACATGTTCGTTTGAGGTGGAGTGAATACCCACAATCTTGATACAGGACTTTTTATCAGCCACAAAATTGTGCAGAACATATTTGCAACGATCGAATGTAAATGGCCAAAATCCGGGGTCCCCGCTATAGTGTAATAATGGAAGATGAATACGAACAGGTAAAAAACGGGTTTTAGCGAGCAATGGATGAAAATCTCGACAATTTTTCATCCTTTGTCATGATGGTCGTACTTGGGATTTCAACGCGAAAATAAGGAAAAAAGCAACATACAAGCTGACAGCGGATTGCGATTTTGACTACATTCTTAATATCACCAAAGTCCAAAACCGAATCGAAATTCCCGGAAGCAAAAAACAGAAATGTATAACAAAAATGTTGAAAAGTTAAAGAAACCCGATATCCAGAGAACTAAGACGAAACGGCATGGTTATCAACAAAAAGCTGTTCAAACACCGGAAAACGAAACTTGGTTCGACGAAAAATATGAGGAAAAAGTAAAAGTCAGAAATGCAAGTGGAACTAGGCCAACCATCGAGAAGTTAAATTAAGCCATCCATCGACTTAATTTAAGGCGACACCCAGGCCGCAAGAATCGACCAAATACCATCAAAATTAATAAAATATTTTAGAAAGGAATTAACAGAAAAGTTACAAATGGAACAATGAAACTGTCCCCGAGAAGCAGAAAACTCGGTCATCAAATATTGTATATATGTATGTATATGTATATACTCCTATATAAAAAACATGACCGAACACAATGCGACAATTTCCGAAAACTATCACTGCTTTTAAGTTTTTATAAGGTCTTGTCAAATATTACCTTAAAGCGACTGACATCTTACACTTTGCAAATAATAGGAGACTACCAGTGTGGCTTTTAAAGGAGCTGCTCATCGAGTGAGCGGATGATCATTATATGAGAGCTTTAAGAAAAGAAAAAGGGATTTCCAAGTAACGGTCGACCAATTATTCGTAGATTGTAAAAAGGCCTATAAGTCTACAATCCGATCGAAAATGTTTCATTGTAAGGCTAAAAATCCCAAAATAGTTGTTTGAAAATGATAGTATGTATGTATGTCTAAAGCGAAACAAAGGACAAGAAAAAGTATGAAACGCTTTATCTGAAACATTCGAGAAACCCAAAGGATTAACACTAGTAGACGACTGTCACCAGTTCTTTTTGATTTGGTGCTGGAATACCTGAAGACGACTCTTCGGGAAAATTATAAAGACATTAATCTTTGTGGAATCACACTCGTTCCAGCTTATGCTGATGATCTGGATCTGCTGGGAGGTAGTTGTAGCAAGCTTTCTGGTATACTCGCCCGGACAGGGTCTGTCACATAAATTTATTTATGACACCCACAGACGCGCTAGTGTAGTTGGCACACTACTCTGTACCTCTGGGTTGAAACCCGTTTGGCACACTCGGCCGTAGTGGCGCCTTTGTCACCTCGTCGTTGTCGCGTTAACAGCACCCAGTCAGTCCCCTTTTGGGTGAGGACCCGAGTCGGGATTCTGACTGGTGATGGGCTGCCAGGAGTAGTGTGAGGCCGAGCCTGTCTGGGTGAAAACCCGAAGCGAGGCTCTAGCTGTTGTTGGCTTGTGCCCTCGAGCGCGGCTTTAACGTTCGGTCGGGCCCTTCCGAATTAAAACCCAAATCGGGGAACTGACAGTATAAGTTAACATAGAAAACATTGGACGCAAGCAGGCCGTACGTGACACAATTCGCTGACGTTACGTCTGCAAGATAAGCATGCCATACAGTCGTCCATACACCAACTCCAGCGAGGAATGCGACGGTCACCCGAGTACCCACGCCAGCGAGGAATGCGACGGTCACCCGAGTACCCACGCCCACACATCCATCCACCAGATCATCCCATCCACTGCACCTGCAGCTGCACTCACCGAATAGTATTTAAGGTAGAATAAGAAACAATGTTAGCTCAGTTCTAAACGTAGTGCTAAGGGGTTATGCTGCCCATTTTGGAAAAGTAAATAAAGATTTTTTTTAATAAACTCAAATAAGAAGTGTTTAATTGGCGCCCGAGCAGGGACCAGTGGTGATCGCGACCCGTAGTGCCTCTAAAACAAGTTAAGTGAGTCCGTTGAAACGAAGTGCCAATAACCTCAAGCAGCTTCCGTGCCTTCGGCGGTCTGCGTACGCGTCCGTATAGTGGAGCCAGTGACCTTAAGTAGCTCCCGTGCCCACTCAACGCGACGACCCTGCATGAAAGTGGCGCTACCTCGTCCGGAAATCCCACTGGTCCGAGACAGTAGTGAACAGTGATAGTGAGAGAAAAAAAATATAGTAACGAAAAATACTAGCGAGAAAAATACAGAGATAGTGAAAGAAAAAATATAGTAACGAAAAAAGCTAATGAGAAAAATACAGTGATAGCGAAAAGAACAAGTGTAGTGCCAGTACATCCTCCAGGGAGCGGTGCAGTGAAACCCCCTAGTGTGGCCAGAAGGTCCTAAGAACGCCTCTAGCCAGTCGTGTAAGTGTGTGTCCGAGGAGCCCGAGTAACCAGCCAGGAAAAAAGGAACAAATCTGAGGCACCGACATGAAGATGTTACCGGTTGTAGCGTAAGTCGAAAAAATATATTAGAAAGAATTATAAATTAAGAATTTAAGTAATTAAGTAATTAAAAGAAACGTAGAAAAGATAAAAAACATAACAAAAAGCGAATCTAAGCTAAAAGAGAAGAAATTGGTAGCAAATAAAAGAGAAAACTAAAAAAGGAAAATATATAGAAAAAAGAAAAACCAAACAAAGAATTTAAGCTAAGAGAAAAGAAATTTTTGTCAAATAAAATAAGAAGAGATAAGTAGGAAAAAATACTTGATTTTATAAGTTTTATTTTGTGCACGAAAGATCCTGTACATTTTTATTCCATTCTTGCCCATTCCCTTACGGATGGTATAAAAATGCCATTAACAAGATCCCAAGCCTCCAACCCACCAATCGATGTGCCATCCGCCTCTACTCCTGACCCCGATATGTTTCCCCTTCCACCTAATCGGTTAAGCGTTGGTTCGGTTGCTGACATATTAGGCAGCATGAACGCTAACGCTTCATTCCGCTCCATCCCAAACCATCAGTTGAGCGGTGGACCTACCGCTGACATACCAGGCAACACGAACATTAATGCCCCATCCCGCTCCGCACCTATGCGTGAAACCTCGGAGGCCCGGGGAACCCCGGAATTCAATTCTTTAATATCATCTATCGTACGTCGCGTACTCGAGGAACAGGGCCAGGATATTATCCAGGGCATTTTAAATCCGAATGCACAACGTTACGTTGTGGGCGATCAAACCATATCCCCAGAGTATCGTGATAGGTTGGAGGATCTCGACAGGGTTCCCGATGTGGTGCGATGCCTAAGGGAATTCTCTGGAAACGCTGGAGACTTTTCTTCCTGGAAGAAGAGTGTCGAACGCGTTCTTCAAATCTACGCACATACGAAGGGCACGCCAAAGTATTATGGCATCCTCAATGTAATCCGGAACAAAATAGTTGGTCCGGCAGATGCTGCGCTCGAATCATATAACACTCCGCTTGATTGGGAGAGCATTCGCCAATGTCTGACAATGCACTACGCCGATAAGCGGGACGTCAGCACATTGGAGCATCAAATGTCCTCCCTCGTTCAAGGTAGCAACTCGATCCAAACGTTCTACCAAACCGTGTACTCCCACCTGACTCTTATCCTCAACAAAATATCCTGTATGGATATTTCGGCCGAATCGATGAGATTGTTGACTCAGACGTACAGGGATAAAGCGTTGGACACCTTTATCCGGGGCCTGAAGGGTGACCTACCAAGGTTGCTGGGGATAAGGGAGCCCGTTGATTTGCCTCAGGCGCTGCACCTCTGCATGAGGCTAGAGAACCAGAGTTTCAGAGCAAGTTACATTGGGCAGAGCGCCCTTAGGAGACCACATGTCCCAAACCCCAATTCACCGTTCCGTGGACAAGGTGCCGCAACACCGCAAAATTTAAATAGGTACTCAAATCCATTCCAAGCAGGTTTTACCCAACGTCGCTATCCTTATCAAAATACAAATCAGCCAAACTACCCTCAACGTCAAAATTTTTACCCGAACCAAACCTACCAAAATTATCCCCAGCGTCAGAATTTCAATACGGGTCATTACCAATCTGGCCCGGCAATCAAGCACGAACCTCTTACTCAAGGGGCAAGCACGCAGTTACGAGATATTAACAACGCGAACAGGCAAAAATTCAACGCTGCCAGAAAACCAATGCAGCAGGGTCGTTACTCAACCAGGGATCAACTAAACTACCATATTGAAGGTTCACCTGACGAGCTCGAACCAAATTTCCAGAACCTGAATATCGGCAACGATCAAAACGAAGAAGAACCGAATGAGTACCTCGAGAATCCAATCGATGAACCACCGATACCAGAACTAGAACATTGTGACGTAAATTTTTTAGGCTAAACGGCTCTTCCTTGCCCTTCATAGAGTGCAAAACGAGGAGCGGTGACATGCTTAAATTCTTGATCGACACAGGTTCATCCAAAAACTATATACAACCATCCCTCGTAGAAAAACCATTGCCAAACGAGCAATGTTTCCTGGCCAAGTCCGTCGCAGGACACACTAAAATAACACATCACACTCTGATTAACCTCTTTAATTTGGATAATGTTACTCTCAAGTTTTTTCTTCTGCCCACTCTACACACTTTCCATGGTATCCTGGGCAATGACAGTCTCAGGAGTCTATCAGCTGTTATACATTCCAAGGATAACCTCATGACAATATTCGGCTCTATCAAAATAAAACTAAGGCAGTTGAGTTCTCCAACGGTGAACGCGCTGTGCATCAAAACCGATAGTATGTCCACAGGCCAACAGAGCATACTAAATTCGATTGTTGGTCGGTTCCAGAGTTTGTTCTCTGAACCTGACGAGAAACTGACCTATACCACCAAGGTCATGGGAGAAATTCGAACCACTAACGATTCACCGGTTTACAGCAAATACTACCCCTTTCCCATGTCACTTAAAGGCGAAGTCGAAGGGCAGATCTGCGGTCTCTTGGCCGACGGAATCATTAGACCTTCTCGATCCCCCTACAATTCTCCCGTCTGGATCGTCCCGAAAAAGCCAGACTCAACGGGAGCAAAGCAGTATAGGATGGTGATCGACTACAGGAAGCTTAACAGTGTCACCATAAGCGATCGTTACCCCATTCCCGATATTAATGAGGTACTCTCACATCTTGGTGAGAACAAATACTTCACAGTCCTGGACCTCAAATCTGGTTTTCATCAGATTCCTTTGAAGGAATCTGACATAGAGAAGACCGCATTTTCCATAAACAACGGGAAGTACGAATTCACGAGGCTTCCCTTTGGCTTAAAAAACGCGCCATCAATCTTCCAACGGGCACTTGATGACATCCTTCGGGATCACATCGGAAGATCTTGCTATGTCTATATCGATGATATAGTCATATTTAGCAAGACGGAAAGTGAGCATGCTCGGCACATAGAGGAGATATTCGAGACTCTCTCTGATGCCAATATGAAAGTGCAGCTCGACAAGTGTCATTTCTTCAAAAGGGAAGTGGAATTCTTGGGATTCCTAATTTCATCGGAGGGGATAAAAACGAATCCCGCAAAGGTGGAGGCCATAAAAAGTTTTCCTGTCCCACAAACTCTTAAAGACCTGCGGTCATTCCTTGGTATGTCAGGCTACTATCGCCGCTTTGTCAAAGATTATGCAAAGTTAGCGAAGCCCCTGACATCCCTTCTAAGAGGGGAAGATGGACGAGTGTCCAAACACCAATCGGCAAGGAAACAAGTATTCCTCGACTCCGAAGCCTTAGATTCCTTTAACAAAATTAAAAATTCTCTTATTTCAAAAGATATTCTTCTGGCATATCCAAACTTTAACAAACATTTCGAACTAACAACCGACGCCTCCAATTATGCCATAGGGGCGGTCCTGTCGCAAGACGGGAAACCAATCACATTCATCTCGCGAACGCTCAACTCAACTGAGGAGAATTACGCAGCCAACGAGAAGGAAATGTTGGCAATCATTTGGGCCTTGAGCTCTCTGCGTAATTACTTGTATGGCTCTGCTCGTGTCCAGATTTTCACTGACCACCAACCCCTTACTTATGCCCTAAGCAGTAAAAATAACAACAGTAAGATGAAGAGGTGGAAGGCGATTCTGGAAGAATACAATTACGAGTTGCATTATAAGCCCGGTCGGAGTAACGTCGTAGCAGACGCACTTTCTCGACCCCCTCAGTCTTCACAAGTGAATTCCCTAACGCCCACTACACATAGCGACGAGAGCTCGTCACATAATCTCATCCCAAGCGTCGAAGTTCCGATTAATGTGTTTAAAAACCAAATTCTGATCCAGGTTGGCAAAGTTTCCAATCTCAAATTTGAGATAGTTTTTCCTACCTATCACAGGCACACAGTTGTCGAGCCGGACTTTACTGAGGAAAAGCTGAGGGCAATCCTGATCAAAATTCTTAACCCTTCCGTAGTGAATGCCATTAAAACCGAAGAAAACATAATGGGTGTCATTCAAAGGTTGTATCCATCCAATTTCACGAGGTACAAAATCAGGTTTACTCAGTTGCAGGTTGTGGATGTCACAAATGAGCAGGAGCAAGAGGGACTAATTATCCAAACCCATACAAGAGCTCATCGGGACGAACAGGAAAACAGGACGCAAATTCTTAGGGAGTACTACTTCCCAGCGATGAGGCGCAAAATCAGAAAAATAGTTAGGTCATGCACGGTCTGTAGAGAAAACAAGTATGACCGCCACCCAAATAAGCCCGAACTGCAAGCAACTCCAATCCCGCGGTATCCGGGACATATCGTTCATTTGGATATCTTTTCCACTGGGGGAAGTCTTGTCCTGACTTCGGTAGACAAATTTTCCAAGTTTGCTACCGTTAGAGTCCTGAAGTCCAAAGCCATAGAAGACATCAGGCAGCCGCTACGTGACATCCTCTTTTCGTACGGTTTGCCTGAAATTGTCGTTGTCGATAACGAGAAAGCCTTCAGTTCAGCGTCAATCAGCTTCATGATGGAAAATGAACTCCACATAAAAATCTTCAAAACACCTCCCTACTCGAGCACTGTAAATGGCCAGGTCGAACGTTTTCATTCGACCCTTATCGAGATAATGCGATGCCTGAAGACGGAAAACGTACATAGTTCCTTCACGGAGCTTCTGGAAAAAGCTGTCCAGGCATATAACTCATCTATACACTCCGTCACGAAGAAGCGACCAATAGATATATTTTTCGGACGAGGGGTGAGCCAAGACGCCGCGCTCCTCGAAGCGGCACGGCTAGAAACCATGCAAAGGCTTATCCAAAAACAGGCGGCTGATCTGGAATTTCATAATAAGAACAGGAAGCCATTAATAGACTACACTCCTGGTGACGTAATTTACGTCAAACAAAACAAACGTTTAGGCACCAAACTTACTCCACGGTTCAGAAAGGAAATTGTCGCTGAGAATAAAACTACAACCGTTCTTACGAAATCGGGAAAAACAGTTCATAAAACCCACATCAAAAATATCGCGGAATGACACATAGTCGCTTTTAACTTCTCGTTTTAGCCTGTTCCTGCAATTGAGTGCTGGATACGCAAAAACCGACATAATAGATTACTCCAATTCCCAGTTGGTTGCCATACAGACAGGAGCAGCGAAATTGCAAATTGGGACGCTCAAACTCATTCATGTAATTGACCTGGAAGAACCCAAACGACTGGTGGACGGCATGGAAGAGGACATCGAAAAAAACCTTTCCAATCATCCCTTACACCCCTACCTGCTGTACGAAATCTCCCAAATCCGAAACTATCTAAGGAGGTTGGCACCCAAGTCCCTACATAAACGTTCACTAAATTTTATAGGCACCGCATGGAAGTGGATTGCAGGCAATCCCGACCATGCGGATTTCCAAATTATATATGCTAAAATCAATAATGTGCTAAGAAATAATAATAACCAAGTAGTATTTAACCGGCTCACTTTGGATAAAATAGCGAAACTAACTAACACGACGAATGAAATAATCAATATTGTAAAGGAAAGCCATAATATCAAAAACGAAATTGTAAACAAGATCAAATATAAGTTAAGTATAATTAAGGAGGATCTAACGCATGTAATCTATGCCTTACATTTGTCAAAGGCAGGAATTGTTAATCCATTAATTTTAAGTAATGAGGAAGTAAACTTTGTGAAAGAAGTGTTGGAAAAAGAAAATATAAAACTCATTAATATTGAACAAGCAGCAGACTTTGCGGAAACCAAAATCGCTTCAAATGGTTCCACAATAATATATATTGTAAACATCCCGAAAACTAGCGACGAGGTATGCAAGCTATTCATTGTTAAACCAATAAAGAAAGCCAATTTCATACTTAAGATAGCTTATAAGAATATTCTTTATTGTAAAAATAAGTTCTATGCAATCATTAATGAATGTAAATCCAGCAATAATTTAGCCATATGTAATAACAATAATCTCATAGATATAACGAGTGCAGGGTGCATCCCAAATCTACTTCAAGGCCGACCCAGCAATTGCAGCAAAACCAGTAACCAGCATGTCATGGACGTGGAAGAAATAATCCCCGGAACCCTACTACTAAATGGATACGACGGCGTTATTAAAATTGACAGTGACCCGCTCCAGCTGAATGGTACCTTTATCATACGATACCAGAATGCAACCATAACTGTAAAGGAGAGAACATTCGCATCCTACCAAGTTATAAAATCACGTCTTCTGCCCCCAATTGTTCAACCAGAGTCATCAAACTCAAAGGTCGAAAGGGTACTCTCCCTGGAAATGGTCAACGACCTGAGTTTTAAGAATACCGAGATCGTCGAACTGCTCCAAGAGAGAAGCAAGTGGGGAACCGCTATAAACCTTACCCTTGTGTTATTTGTCATAATATTCGGAACGCTCATAGCCCTCAAGATGAAAAAGATGCGGCGGCCAGGTGAATCACAGAAAAACACCGAAGCAGAGGAGATACCAGCGGAGGTAGCGCCACATAACTCACAATCTACCATCCCGGTTGGTCAACCTCAGACATCACCGTCCAAGATATGTCAAATCAGCAGAATACCTCTCTTTTAATTCTACCAAGCAAACGGGGGCGTTTGCATTTAAGAGGGGAAGAGTTAACATAGAAAACATTGGACGCAAGCAGGCCGTACGTGACACAATTCGCTGACGTTACGTCTGCAAGATAAGCATGCCATACAGTCGTCCATACACCAACTCCAGCGAGGAATGCGACGGTCACCCGAGTACCCACGCCAGCGAGGAATGCGACGGTCACCCGAGTACCCACGCCCACACATCCATCCACCAGATCATCCCATCCACTGCACCTGCAGCTGCACTCACCGAATAGTATTTAAGGTAGAATAAGAAACAATGTTAGCTCAGTTCTAAACGTAGTGCTAAGGGGTTATGCTGCCCATTTTGGAAAAGTAAATAAAGATTTTTTTTAATAAACTCAAATAAGAAGTGTTTAATTTATATGCCTCGGGAGTAGACACCAATAGGATTTGATCAATCTCGTGTGGGTTAAAACCCGGTCGGGGAATTAATTTCGCCCAGTTGGTCGCCATTCACCGCTTCTCATCGGGTATTCTAAATTGTGTGCAATGTGATGTTCCCTTAGCATCAACACTGTGTCGTTGATTTCAGTAACAACTCTTACATTGTTTGCGTAGCACTTGTTGTTGTTGTTCTAGCTCCGCATGGACTTCACTTGACTTTGTCTTCCTCAATTGTTCTCGGGTCTTTGCTCGCTTGCTACTTGTTGTTTGTTGCTTGCTTCTACTTGCCGTTTTGACAAATGTCTCGGGCTTTTATAGGGCTAGGCCGAACGGCGCCTTTCCAGTCGTCACTCACACTTCCCCTGTTTACGGCTCCTGTCAACGGTGGCGGCCGCCGCAGCCATTCGTCTTTGGTGTCTTTGGTCTATGGTCTCAAACAATTTATCAAAGAAATGCTTTATGTTTCCCTTTTTGTGTTTATTTTGTGTGTTTGTTTAATAATTTTTGTGTTTATTTGTTGTATGTTTGATTATACGGTGAGATAAATCATGCACATATACGAGTATGTTTGTGAAGAAAATTTTGTTTGTTTTTTGTTTATTGTTTTTTAGGCAAGGTGTAGAAATTTTCTTCACATAGTGAGGAAACAGTTAAAAGAAATGTTGAAAATCGAATAATGGCAAAAAAGGCTTACAAGTGAATAAAGAGAAAGCTGCGCTCGATAAATGCTTTGAGAAGTTATGACTTCAAATCTCTAGGAACAAGTATTGACTGCCAACCAACAAAAAGAACGGAATAAATAAAAACTACACACGGGCAGCGCGAGTTATACTTGTTCGCCGAGCGGAGTGTAAAAAAAAACAACTTAAGTTTCTTTTCTTTACGACCGCACTTTATTGATCTTACTTGAAGACTAACTATTACATTTTACGATAACTTAAAAGTAGCTTGTTACATTTTGCATATGTTTCGGTTTTAATGCCCCAGAAATAATTCGCAATACTCGATGCGAAATCTGACACTTCATTGCAAACGTTTGTTGAACTTTAATTGTAATATTGCATTAGGTCAATTCTATGTTAGTCATAGAGTTTTATATGTTGTTTCATATTGTTTTGTCATTAGGGTGAGTCACTAAGAATGAAAATGGAAACGAAATTAGAGGAATGTATGAAACTCTATGCTGACCAATTGATTGGAATTTTGGGTGAATGCCCTTCTGTTAGGTGTTGCTGCTTTAGGGTTGACGTAACCCGCGCGCTTCGTCGCGATGAAGGAATTATTCGAAAAAAACTCTTTTGCCCCGCCTTGTCAAACTCTATATTTATAAAACTTGGTTAATTACTTTAAAGGAGGAGAATAGACATCGGGTCTTTGAAAACAAGATCTTAAAGAAAATGTACGAGATTTGTTAAAAAAATAAGGTGACTTTTTAGTTTTAGTTTTTTTTTTTTTTGTTATATTGCTACATACAAATAACCCCCAAAATATGTTGGCATTATCGCCATTCCGGATATTCAGTATGTTTTTTCACAAGTATAAAAGTTAGACGTATTTTGGTGCACTTGGCAATTTTCTATGGACAAAATGGTTCTAAGAATTTGTGTGAAAAATAAAAGTATGTGCCTCAACCTAATGTTGGCTATGGCATTTGGCGAGTCTGAAAGAAATTATAACTGGCACAAGCTCATCGCAGAATGTGGAGAAGAGGTTAATAACGATGCCCGCCCTGGACGCCACAGCAGGTCAATAACTGATGGAAACCTTGAAGCATTGAAGAAAAATCGAGTCACTATCACAAAAGTTGCCCAGGGTGTTGGCACATCGATTGGCTCAAACCATAAAGTTTTTCCAGATATTGTGTGCATGAGACATGCGCTAGCAAGGCTTTCCGAAATTGCTAAATTTTGACCAAAGAACCGTCGCATGAGCATCGCTCAAGAGCTGTTGTATGACATGAATGACGAAAAACAGCACGCCAAGTTCAGTAAAATATGCTCAGTATTTTCTTCGATTACAGTGGCTTGGTTCATGATGAGTTCTTGCCGAAGATCATACCACCTTATTTACCACTGTTTTCTCTTCCTAAAAGAAAAAAGACCCATAAAAGGACGAAGATTTGCAACGACAGAGGAGATAAAGACGGCATAGCTGGAAAAGAATTGGAAAAGGCACTAGCGCAAGTGTATTATATGTGAAAAAGGATTGCTTTTAAGGCGATAAAAGAGATATTGTTGAATAAATAAATATTTTTATTTCAGAAAAATAAAGTTGCCTTATTTTTTTAGCAAACGTCGTGTGGTCGAAAACAGGACGAAAGCACAAGCAAATAGAGAAATACTCACAATCAAGAACTGGAGGAACTGTATTAATCCCTGAGCATCCTTCGAGTAATAAAATACCGAAGACCAGTATGGGTAGGACACCTAGAACGAAAAGTGCATGAGCAGTCAGAAGAATAATGTATGGAAACACCGAGACCGCCACGAATGTCGGGACATAAGTGGGTGGACAATAAAAGGATAGAAGAGATGGAACTGAACCACGAAATGTGCAAGAAATATCACCATGCTTGGCTTGGTGAATGGTTGGCAACGATGCTCTGAACTTCCGAGTTCCAAATGACTGGTAATAATAATAAAAATCATGAGCATAGTTTTTCTATCCAGTTTTCTTAGCTTTTTAATTCTGTTCGGTACAATTAAGCTAGTTCATTTATTTACGAAGTATGCAAGGGCGAAAAACATGGGTTTAAGGACTTATGACTGACCTAGTAAGTATTATATATATACTGACTAGTAAAGTATTTTTTATAAATAAGCATATTTTAGAAGAGCTAGGCTTAAACATGTTCTAATCTATTTTCGTCTATTAATATTAGTAGGTTTAAGAAAATATGAATAAAAATGAATTATGCTTAGAGGTTGCAATAAAAAAAAAAAAATGTCGTATTTGGCTAGTCAAATAATACTCATTTACGATATGCAACAGGTGAAGGGTTGACGGATTTAAAACGAAATTTATAACAACCAAAAAAACCAATAAAAACCCAATAACAACAGGAGAGAGCGAATAACAACGTAAAACTAAAAAAAAATAATTTAACGTTCGGAATGTTGAATTTATGGTTTGCAGAGATCAGTTTTATATTAAAAAAAAAAAAAACACAAGATGGCAAAAGAGACGTTCTAGGGATGAAACAGGTAAAATAATTTGTTCTTAAAGAAAAAAAAATTATGTCCAATAACCTTAAAAATATTATTATTGAAAAAATGAGACGATTAGCTAGAGGTTTCATGAAGATTTTAATTTGTATTAATTTTAATATGTAAATTGCGTTGTAATTAGAATATTTGTATGCTAATAGGCTATGAAAAAATACCTCTGAAACAGGTGAGTTTCGATGATTGCTATGGTGAAAGCCCATTATGAAACTCCATATTCTGTTAATCCAGATATTAATTCCATTACATCACCACCGCCAACACAATCCACTACACTATGGATCAACGAGTCCTATTCACTACTGTTGTTACAACCCACGGACCACTAATTACTCATTCAATAACCTTGCTTCGATCTACCATTATACTCTTTAATCCTATTCTCGAGAACAACTACCTTTGCATAACAATACCCAATGATATTAAGATGAACAATTAAGCTGATAAGCGGGCGCACGCTTTAAATTTAAAAATTTAAACGAGCCATCAACTGAGCAGTTTATATAAATCACTCGGCGAATTCTCCCTTTTTTCATTCGCTTTGTTATTCTCGTTTATGTTGTTTCCGAAAAATAATCATAAAATCGTGAAATCCTATTCGAAAAATCTGGCGGTGCCACTCGTGTCCATGTAGACGGCTCGGCTTAAATCGAATGAGAAATAATTCCACAAAAAAAATAAAAAATAAAAAAACTCGGAGGAATAGCAATGAAAAATCATCTGCCATTTGTAAGGAGCACCTTTGTTTCTAATAACACTGCTGGCGATAATGAGAGAGGCTGTGGCGGAAGCCCATAAGCGCCGCATAGTGGTGTGAGAATGAGATTTGTTAATTCTTTGAAAGGATATGACAAGGGCAGCGATGGCCTTGGAGCGGAACAATAGTTCTGCATTCATGCTCGCTCGAGTGGGCTTTGGGATTTTCTTAATCATTTTCATTTGCTTGTGGGTTTTAAGCAGACTTATTTTTTTCCCCTCCCTCCTTTCAAGCAGAAATGGGATTTTGGAGATTTCTGTTTCTGTTTTTCCTTTCAACCGAAGCCTGGATGTTTAATTTTGTGTTATGAGAATGAAAATTTATCCTTTGTTGTAGGGGTGGGAACGGATTTATAAGATTTCGCACAAAGTGGGAAGTTTTTTTGTTTGGGAAGCGAACACAATTTTAAGGCTTTCTTGAGGTTACAACGGGGGACAATTAGACGTTCAAGCGTGGTGGAGTTATGGAGCGGGATAATGAGTTCTTTAATTTGTTCCACCTAAATGGTTCATTTGATAGATAAACACACCAATTAGAATGTTTTTGTTTAACAAAGGCAGTTAATATTTAAAGGGCAGTGAAGTGAAAAAATACTTTTTAGGGCAAACTGTTCTTTTTTTGCTTTCTGTGAAACCCTCGAAGTAAGTTCCCATTTACCAATAGTTAGGTTAGAGATTGCTTAGCCAGGCCATACATCATCGATTGCAACTAGTGGTAGTTGGAAAAGCGGTATCGATGGGTGGGGTAGGATGTCCCATTTGAGTGTTTCCAAGTCGTTTTTAACGTCGTGTCTGCCCCTACGATTTCTTTCACTTTGGATTATCGAATTTTATTTTCATCGCCACGCCAAAATTCAGGAACTCTTTTATTTTTGCCGCTGGAACAGCAAAAGGTGGGAAATGGATCTTACGGCTAAGGAATCTGCAAGTTCATGTTGCGTCAGTAAACTTTTTTGCCAGTTCGAGAGGCTCCTTGTCCTTTTCATCGCAATCACCATTTTTATAGTTTTGAAACCATTCGTCTCACCGTAAATGTTCATAGTTATCCTACGCGGTATGACATCAGCTGTTTCGAATTTAGGGCTTTCCAAAAACTTTCCACAAATAATACTAATTTGAATAGAAAGTTGACAGTCCACCCGTTAAAAAATGTGTGATACAGATGAAAATCCACAAATGAATATTGCCCAAGCTCGATATGTTACGCTTTTAGTCTGACACTTCCAAGCACCATACACTGCTAGCGCCATCTATTGGAATTGGCGAAACCCTATTTGATCAGATTAAAACTAGGATCATAATATTTTTTGATCTCGTTAAGCTCTCAGCGGCTAGCAGTAGGAGGGGGAGTCTCAGAGAGGTTTGTGGGTTCCTACTATAGCTATCTTGACTCCAAGCTGAACGCCCACAACAAGCTGTCAGCCACTCTCTCAAAAACCCCCAAGGGCGCCATTATCATATATATGGGAGACTTCAATGCAAAACTGGATTGTGACAACACCAGCTTTGAACACATTATGGGCAAGCAAGAATGTTAATAAAACTCTGCAGCTCATATGATTTGAATAGGAAGCGCATAAGAAATGTCATAAAACGACTTGGATCTCTCCGGTAAACCGAACTGAGAATCAAATCCACCACTTATGTACTTATAAACAGAAAGTGGCAAAAACGCTTGCTTGACAATCGCGCAAAGAAAAGTGTGGACATCGGCTCTGATCATCATCTAGTAGCTAGTCTGATACAGCTAACAGTAGCTGCAATAAATATTATTACCAATAAAGCAGTGAAAATGTTTGACGTCAGTAAACTAAAAAGTAGCAACAAGCTTACAAGATTTAGTGCCGCTTTAGTGCCTCTTTCTTATTGTTATTGATGACATCCCTTGTACAATATAAGCGAGGCATCTACTGGAATTACACCGAACATCTTAAAGATCTCACTTATGCGGATGATATCTGCTTTGATGATACAGCCTTCCATCCTTGGCGGTCCCCGGCACGCTGTTTCCAGTCGGAAATACCAAGTTGTCTTGTGTCCGCGATCACTTGGTGTTTATACCGGTGGTTGGATGGTTCAAAAACCCTCTTAACTGGAGCGTTGGTGACCATGCGTTCCCAGACTACGTCCATATCTTTATCCTCATAGAGTTCGCGGTTATGTCTTCTCATCAGTTGCAGAATTCTTCATTCGAAAGAGCCAAAGATCAGCTCTGCTAACTTGCTTATCGTCCAGCTTTCGGATGCATATAGCAGAACTGGCAGAATTAGAGTCTTGTGCGGTTGACCAGGGTGATTTTGCGCCAAATCTGCACATTGATGTTAATCGTGAAGTTAATGTTTGCCCCGTGAAATCCTTCACCACCTCGAAATCATAGCTGTCGATCGTTATATTGATGTGAAAACCAGCTCGTTTCGCCTGATCTTCAATCGCCGTGAACGCTTCCACAATGGTGTGCTGAAACAATATCGTCTGCGTAGCCCAGCAACTGGACCGATTTGTGGAAAATAGTGCCTTCCGTGTTGACGTTGGCCTGTCGCACTATTTGTTCCAACACGAGATTGGAGAAGTCGTACGACAGTGCATCTCCTTACCTAAATTCGTTGCACGTTTCAAAAGGCTTGGCTTCCAAATCAACGGATTTGGAATCTTCATAGGTACTAGAGGCCCGTGCCGCTAGCATGCACGATTCGCAGGCTCTGCTTATTTGCTCAAGCCTGCGCCTACGTACTAAATCACACCCTGCACTCATCTGCCACTCTCCCCGCGGGACTGCCGCTAGGTATTACTTCGCGGGGCTGGCAAGCAATTCATGCTGCTCCTGAGTTTGTAGACTTCCACCTGCTTCTGTTGTTCTTGCGGTCTCTTCTGCTTTCCCTGCCGCTTCTGCTCTCCGCAGCTATGTCTGCACATTTCTGATTAGTGTGCAGATCGTCAGCCAGTATTAAACCGACTCCACCATTCGCCGAATTATATTTTCTGGACTTGGTAGAGTGCCCCTCCAATCTGTGAAGCGTCTATATTCAAAGATTGCGTGCCGCATGTCTTCCTCTTGGTTTGAGCAATCTGGACAAAGAGGAGAGGCATCGTCCCCGAACCAATATAGGTATTTACGGTAACCACCGTGACCAGAAAGGAACTGCGTAAGACGGTAGTGTAGGATTTGAGGACGCACTTAGTTTTATTTTCTAACAAGTGTACTTTTATTATTTTATTATTACTAATTATTATTATTACAATTTTATACTAGGCATTTGACAACGACTAAGAAAAACAAAAGAAAACCGCCTGCCCTGGTTGACTGCCGCTTAACGAATGGTCTGTGTTGTTCTGCGTGTTCGTCTTCGTCTCTTTCGTTTCGTTCCGTTTGTGAATGTTGTGCGATGTGTTTACTGTGTGTGTCGTGTGTGTTATGTGTTGTTTCGTTCGATCGGTGTCTGTACCATAGCCTAGTCGCCTGATTGTTACCCGTTAAGTCGTCCGTTTGTGTGGCGTGATGTTCGTCGCCGCAGTTCGTCGTCGCAGTTTCGCTCCTAACCCATTATAGTTGTATGCTTGTATTCTGTTTAGCCATATACCGATTGATGGGATCAGGGTATGGGTCCATCTGCCCTTTGGGGTATTATTCCATCGAAATTACCATTGGGCAATCGAACGCGACCTCTCTTCCTCTTCTACTTCGTGTGTGTACTTTGCAACTACCAGATAGCTATATCATCTGCGAATCCAATGATGTTTACTCCTTGGGGAAACCTTAGTCTTAGAACACCGTCATATATTAAGTTCCAAAGAAGTAGGCCCAACTCCGATCCCTGAGGAACCCCGGCGGTGATGTCGTAAAATTTAGTTCCTTCCTCCATGACGTATCTCAGTTTTCTGTCTTTGAGGTAGTCGGACACTATCCTTAGCAGATAGTGAGATGTTTCCATTCTCGCGAACTACCTTCTTATAAGGGTCCAGTCGACAGAGTTGAACGCATTATTAAAGCCTAAGGTCACTACTGCACAGTACTTTTTTGACCCCCGCCTCCATGAGTGTCTTGCTATGGCTTCAGACGCAATATCGACTACTTTTTGGATTGCATCGATAGTACAGCGTGCCTTTCGGAATCCGTATTGATGATTTGAGAGGGCTCCCTTCTCCTCTGCTACAGTAAGTAGCCTATCGTATTACCTGCTCTAGAAGTTTTCCCACTGTAGTGTTTGTTAGGGTGGTTCGAAACATCTGGATCATTTTTTCTGGGATCCCGAATTCCGCCATCGCGTTAAATAAGACTTTGCGGTGAATGATGCCACAAGCGGCTTTAAAATCGATAAAGAGGTGGTGGGTATCGATTTGAAACTTGCTGGTCTTCTCCAGGATTTGCCGCAGCTTGAAAATGTGGTCTGTAGTCACACTGGTATGTGCCGATTAGTATGTTGCAAAACGGTTTTAGACGTTCACACAATACACAGGGATACACACATTGAACAAGTATATATGTAACTCAGTAATTTTTACAAGAGGTAGGATCGCTTTTTTTGCGGATGGGGCATATAGAGCTAATATTCCAGTCGTTGGGCATGCATTCCCAAATTCTACAGATGATCTGATGCATGCTCCCTACCAGAACATTGCCTCCACCTTTGAAGAGCTCTGATGGAAATTCATCCAAGTCTGCGGCCTTGCTGCTCTTTAGCTTTTTAATAGATATGCCTACTTTTTCAATGCTGGGAGGGGGAACAACTTCGTCGACTGTAGGCGGAATCTCTTCGTCCACTACCAATCTTTCTTCTCCATGCTCGTTAAGCAGCCGCTGGAAATGCTGCTCGAAAACATCCACGACTCCTGCGGGGCGGTAATAAAGATATCCACGCAAGAGCCCGGGTGCCGTTTTAAAGCGAAGCTTTTGGCTTTTCGATGTCTTTGAGTTGGGAGCCTACGAAAATTCTCTTCTTTCCCCACAGCGTCTTTTTTTCCCTCTGTTTGTGTCCGACGTAGGCATACCTGCGAGTCATCCGTTCAGCTGTTCTCTGTAGTCTCTGGCGATCTCTGAGGTGCTCAGGCTTCTAATGTTGAACTTCCTTTAGGTGGGCTGATGCAGCTTTTTAACTTTGGAAAGTCGGGCTCTGAGTCTTGCTATCACTAGGAAATGGTCAGAGGCGACGTTTGCCCCTCCCAACGTTCTAACGTCCAGGATGTTGGACGCATGTCTTAGGCGCGCCACACACACCCTTCCGTACCAATGTGTGGCGCAGTTTACAACAGATCGAAAGTTGACAAATTATTTTGTCTTTCCTGCGATCGGTAGTGTGTGTGTGGTGCAGTTGACGATTTTATCTTTCTTCCACAAGTATGTGGCGAAACGAATTTCAACAGATTGATTCAATCGGTAGCGTGTGTATGGCGCGCTTTACGTTTATGAGCAGATGGTCGATTTGGTTGGCAGGCTACCATCTGGAGACTGCCAAGTTGCTGCGTGGATCTTCTTGCAAGGAAATCTTGTGCTACTTATTACCGTATTACGACACATATCGGGTTAAAACTTGGTCATAACTTGACTTGAATAATTGTTTTCAAAGTTTCGAGGGTTTGCGAGTCAATAGCGACAATTGCACCGTTTCGATGGCCATTTCATCACCGAAATGCGAAATCGACCAGGAAATTCGTCTATAAATAAGGCAAAACGAGTCATGCCGTGTGGGATGTGACACCACTTTGTTGAAACCACAACATCAGTTAAAATTTAGTCACATGAAGGGGTCATTCTCTTCGCATCTTTTACTCTTTTGCCTATAGTACGCTAAACGATTATGTAGAGCCCAGTCTATCTCTTACACACGAAATATGCCTATTACAAAATCACTATTTTTGGAGTAAGTTTTTACGGTTTTAATAAATTCTGCGATTATAAGACTATCAATAATGCAAAATGGTAATTCTTATACTAAACACATGAAGCCTTGGATGGTAATTAGTTTTAATATTTGTGATTGAAGCAAGCATGTTAAATCGGGTCCACCAATTGGACCATGACCTTGTATGCTTTAATATTCGCTCTTGTGCGTTATTATTGGATTTTTAGGGACATACTCATTGTTTTTATTTTTTACGGCTTGTGAATGGAAAAAAACTGAACCTCTTCTTAAATTAATGCTTTAATACAATTCTCTTGCCTTCCTTTCCATTTTAAGTCCTCCAAATCCCCCAAATCCCCCAATATAATTTCTGTGCCAACACACAGACTTATAATCCCTTTGAACTGCTGGATATCAAGTTCATCATCTGCACATGCGCTCTTATCAACATCTCTCGAAAAGAAACAGAATTTTTACTGTAAATCAAAAGCGTGTAAAGAATCCAAACGTGCCTCACACGAAATCTAATAAACACAACGAATCCCAGGCGGCTGAGCTCAACACAACACTTATCCCATTTACGAGCACTCGTCAAAGACCTGAGCGCACTCGTCTTTGTTATTCAGTAAACCGGATACATGTACCCCCAAAAGCCCTTCACCATCCATCCCTTCTTTAGCTCTTTTCGTGTTGCACAGGTTTTGGTGTAAATGTCATCAAGTTTAATGGAATCGCACGAGTAATTTTCACTTTGTCATCGTCAGGTACATGACTAGGTACGAGTATAACAAATCACTGCTCTAATGCGTACCTTTCGATTAAGACCAGCTCTGTGTTATGCCACTTGGGCTACTAAATTCTCAGTAAAGCAACACAGATCCATTAATCGTCCTTTCACACTGTGCACTCACTTGGAAACAAATCCATCCATTGTCCACAATCTAGACCGAACGATACGAATTGTCAAGCAATTAAGTATGAAACAAAACAAACCCGTTCGCCTTGAACTACTAGCGGCATGGTCCTTCACGCCTAGGCCACACCTGAGCGAGTCGGGAATACCGTGATAAGCTGCCCCACAATGTGCGCCAATTCCTTAGGTAGAAATTAATTATGCGAATTTATCAGAACGCAGATACTTGTACTTTACCATTACAAAGTTACTAGATGGCTGCTTGGTTAAGACTTCCGGTGAAAAGAAAAAAAAATAAAATTCACTCAAGTCGCAGGAGTTATCGGGATGATGAGGAATTTAATTCACTTGACGCGAATAACAATCCGCAGGAATGTGGTCGGTGCTGAGAAGAATGAAAAGAAGCTGAAAGGTAAACGAGGAATAAAATGGAGTTGCCTGGAACAGGAAGAGGCAGAAAGAGGGCAGGAAATATCTGGAAATATATTTTCTAGCAATTTACTCAAAAGTCTTCGTCTTTTGCCAGCCACCATCGTTGAAAATGAATTACCTGTACTTGTACTTATACCTTGACTTGAAGAGGGATAAGAGGGGACAGATAAGTCATGCGGCGAGCTCTTGGGCGCTTGCGGAAGTTAAATGATGTTAGGTGGTATGGTATGGTACTCAAAAGGAGTTTTTTTTCACGATTTGCTTTTTGGCTTTCTGTGAAAGTATACAAGGATGCAGAGGCATCTCAAAATTGTTTTGAGCTTAATCCGGCATAATGAGTAAATACTTGACGAACGAGTTTCAGTATCCCACGGGCATAGAAGATAGAGCTTAAATTCGGAAAAGAATTTAGGTACATAAGTAGCACGAATTTCATCTCCCATGGGCTTTGAGGTTAATGCCTTTGTAATCACAATCAGTTATTGGACATTTCTCTTTTAGAAACGCCCCGCGGACTATAAATTCACGTATTCTATCGGAAATGGCAATTTTCGCAGAAGGCGATTTTGTTTCGTTAAAATTGTTAAACTTGAATATCGTGCGGTCATAAAATTCTTCGATTTGGATGGATTAACCACTAAAGAAACTCATCCGAAGTTCACAAAAGTATACGGGGACTCTGCTTCTTCGATGTCATCCGTTAAAAAGTGAGCAGCTGAATATAAAAGTGGTCGCACTTCCCTCGAAGATGGCCCACATAAAGAACGGCCAGAAACTGCAACCATACCGGAAACCATCCAAAAAGTGCATGATATCGTGTTGTGAGATAGCTGAGGCTGTGGGAATACAAACTTGAGGGAGTACGAAACGTCTTACGTAAAGAATTAGGGATTCAAGAGCAAAAACGCAAACAATTTTCGCAGCAATCTTTGGACCGATTAAATTCGGTTTTCTGGAACGAATTCTCAGCGTGGATTAGACATGGACCGACCACTACAAGCCGGTGATTCGGCGCCAAAAAAAACGAAGTCGATCGCATCTACTGAAAAAGTCATGGCCAACGTGTTTTGGGATGCGAAAAAGACCGTAGTAATTTACTACCTTGCAACCATTACAAAATGAATATTAGACCACCTTCCATGACCAACTGGATGCCAAAATTCGTGTGAAGGGGCCTAACTTTGAGAAGAAGAAAATCATTCTTCGTCAGTAAAAGGCCCCGAATATAAGGGTGTGTTGGCGATGAGAAAACTGCGATATCTGGGGTACGATTTATTCAACTGATTCTGTTTGTTCTTTGAAGCAATATGTTTTTAGGAAGTGCTTTGTGTCCAATGAAGAAGTTGCGAGGAGCATAAATGAATATTTTAACAGTCTTCCAGACTCTTACTGAATACTTGATGTCGGACTAAGTGTGTTCAAGTCAAGAGAGATTATGTAAAAAAAATTAAATAATTTTTAAACTGAAAACTGCAACCTTTCATTGTCAAGTCGGGTACTCGTATGTTGCTACATCATCTCCAACGCGTTTTTTGACTTGAGCAGACTGGTAGAATCGTAACTTCATTGGAACAAAAGGTAGCAGTAAACATTTGGCGCCATTCACCGGACCACAAAGCTTAAAATTGACAAAGGTAGTCTTTCCGTCCGCATTTTCAAATTATACTAACTACTAAACGAAATTAACGATGAGTCAATTCCCGAACTCGGAGCCATGAAACTGAAAAAATCACTAGGTGAATTAGTACCGCGAAAACTTCCTTGCAGTTTGGAAGGGATAATGATGCGATTTTTTCCAGGTTAGTCACATTCTTATATTTATCATGATAACGCTGATTTAGGCCCGCTGAAGCTTTAGAACTAACATTCAACAGCCATTTGGTTATTATTGTATATTAGACAGCAGTAGTGTCATCAGCAACGACATTATTATTAACAACCACTACAATCGGAGGTTTGTTACTATCAATAAATTGGTAAAAGCAGGCATCAAATCAGGCATAGAGATTGCCTTTACAAAGATTTTCCCACACACAGAAAATAAAAGTGGTCTAACGATATTAGGAACAACAACAGCAGTAGGAACAACCTAACGATCATCAACACCATTCCGTCGGCATTAACATTCAGGAGAAATTGGGAAATGCGATCGTGATTAATTAATGCATTTCTTCCTTGACCTGTGAACAGGAGCAGCAGCATAGGAGCGCGAAATAAACGAAGATGGGATTAAGCAGACTGCACGTTTATCAGCAGCAAGTGATTTCTGAGGTTGAACAACTTTATCTTTTCTTTAATGGCGAGTATTTTCACGAATATTTTTGGTTAAAGATTCCTATGAGCTTAAAAATAAATCGCCTCATGTGGATGAAATTCGGACAAAAGATCTGAAATTGATCCATCAAACATCAACATCAGTGTTGGAATGCATTACTAACTTTAGCTTGGGGCAGACATATGTCTGATCCAGGCCTCCTTAAGGCAGCAAAACTAGGGCAAATTTTTAAAGCTGGCACATAAACAGACGCGCGTAACTACAGACCCATTTCAATTCTCTCTACTGTTGACAAAGATATTCAGACACAATGACTAGCAAATTGCGTAGACCAGTAACAACAAAAAAATATATGCCAATGTAGCTTTTCAAAAAAAAAAAAAAGAACACAAGAAAACTACCTGCGACTTTTAAAAAAAAATACCATGGACTCATTATTTTCATCGACTTTCGACACATTAAGACAAAATGCTTGTAGTGAGAAAATAGGACTCTGAGAAAATGATAGGGTGCTACTTGAAAAATTAAAAAAAAATTTTTTTCTTTAATTGACACACATACGAGTATAGCCAAGAAAAACATTTTTAATATGACTTTACTAAAGGGTCCATTTTAGAGCCTTAACTCAGCAATGTTACACAAATCAAATATTTTTTCAATTCAATTCAATTTATTAACAATATAAAAGGTTTTCCAATGGGGACTTGACAGTTTTGAATTTAATTTGTGAACGCACCCTTTCACTAATCATCGAACTGTCATTGTCAATTTATTCAGTAAAGTCAACATTTTCATCATGGTAAAGTAGACGAACAAGCAACGTCTGCAAATTATAAAAATTTTCTACCGAAATTCGGAGTCGGTGACCGCAACTTTAAGAACGTTAATTCCAATTTTCGGTCGTAATTCTCGCCCTAGTAGACAGGCAAGCTTAGTGCAAAAATTTGAATCTACATATTCGTTGTGTGATATTTTCGTGTCAGTGAGACAACGGGTTGGTCGAAGTGTCGAAAATATCGGTGCCGTTCAGGCGTCCGTAGCAAACGATCCAAATCAGTCAATTCCACGGCGTTCTCAAGAATTGGGCATCACTCAGACCACATTATGGCGTATTTTGCGTAGGGATCTTGGTTTACACCCATACAAGATCAAGCTGACTCAAGAATTGAAGCCGATGGACCATTTGAAGCGACATACGTTCTCCGATTGGGCTCTGGAGAAGATGCGCCAAGATGATGAATTTCATCGCAAAATCATCTTCAGTGACGAAGCTCATTTTTGGCTCGATGGGTTCGTCAATAAGCAAAATATGCGTTATTGGTCGGGTGAAAATCCACATGTGCTTCATGAAACACCACTTCATCCACAAAAAATAACTGTTTGGTGCGGTTTGCATGCCGGTTGCGTTATTGGGCCATATTTTTTTGTCGACGATAACGATCGCCACGTTACTGTGAATGGCCAGCGTTATCGCGTCATGATTACCGATTATTTTTGGCCGGAATTGGAAGATATGGACTTGGACGACATGTGGTTTCAACAGGATGGTGCCACAAGCCACACAGCACACGTTACAATTGATTTATTGAAGAGTAAGTTTGATGAGCGTGTTATCTCAAGAAATGGGCCAGTCGATTGGCCGCCTCGTTCATGCGATTTAACGCCTCTAGACTATTTTCTTGGGGGCTACGTTAAGTCATTGGTTTATGCCAACAAGCCGACGACGTAGGAAGAGCTCAGAGCCAACATTGAACGCGAAAAAGCGGCCGTTTCGGCCGAAATGTGTGGCCGAGTCATCGAAAATTGGGTCCAACGAATCGACCACTGCAAACGTGCTCGCGGTGGCCATATGAACGAAGTCGAGTTTCATTCATAAATGTTTTGATTGTACTTCAAGCCGATAATAAAGTTTTTGAAATATCTGAAATTGTTTGCGTTTTATTTCAAAAAAAAGTTGTCAAGTCCTTTTTGGAAAACCCTATATATCTTCTTCTTTTCCTTTTTATCCCGGCGTCGTTATGGTCAGAAGTGTAGGACCATAACCTTCCCACTTAACTGCATTCCTACTGGTCCGCTTGTGGGGTCCGCCGTCCATATTTTTTTGTTTGATCTTACTCTTACAACACCGGTGATCTCCAGTCGTGTCAGCCCACTGATTTGCATGTACACTTGTGGGGCAGTTTAATGGTGGTATATGTGTCCCTAGGCTCACCTTGGTGTTTTCTAAATTGCCTAGATGTGATTTTTGTTTACCTTTGTTTTAGTCGCCTTTTACGACAAGCGAGAGGTATCGCTGCAGGGATATTCTTAACCCGTCCCTGCACGGAATTTTGGAAAAACCCTATATATAAAGTACAATAAGATAAAGTATCTTTTATAGTACCTAGTATTAAGACATTAGGATTAATTAGGAGCTCAAAAACAAAACAAAAAAAAAAAAAAGATTAGAAAGACTGACAGGGGTGAAACTTGCAGAGATCCATAATCTACGGAGACATGAATAAATTTTCCGAACGATATAGTTTGTATGGTCGTATCCTGACAGGTTAGAATTGATAACAAACCCTAAACTAGTCACATTATGTAAAACATTAAGTTTATTTCCAGAGAGTAGGATATCGGGAATGGTATTAAGGGTTATCTGTTTTCTTAGAATGGGCACAACCTGTGATTTTGTTGGGTTTAGCATCAACCCGTTTGAAATAGACCATGCGGAAATACTAAAGAAGTCTTCGTTTAGATTTGCTACAAGTTCATCAATTTTTGACAGTGGCTTCCCTAAGTAGGTTTGGACGTCATCAGCATAGAGATGAACTTTCGTATGTTTACAGACAGAGGGCAAGTCGTTAATAAACATTGAAAATAAAATGGGACCAAGAATTGATCCCTGAGGAACACCTTGTTTCGCCCATAAGAGAGCGGAGGAAGTATTTTGAGTAACCACTTTCTGAAATCTATCTGAAAGAAAGCTTTGAAGAAGCTTAACAGCTAATTCAGAGAAACCAAATTTCTGCCTAAGCTTCCAGCAAAGAATTTTGTGGTCCACTTTGTCGAAAGCCTTCGAGAAATCAAGCAAGCAGAGAAGCGCGGTATGTCCATTATCATACATTTCCCTGATATCTTCCAATATCTTAATCATAGCTGTAGAACCGCTGTGGTGGGTTCCGAAACCAGATTGTTCTCTATACAATAAACAGTTATCAGTGAGATATTGAAGAACCTGTTTAGCAGTTAGTTTCTCAAAGACTTTCGACAGACACGGCAAAATGCTTATAGGTCTAAAATCCTCCGGCGAGACAGGAATAGGTTTTTTAGCAACCGGTATAATTCTGGCTATTTTCCATTGTTTGGGAAAATAAGGGTTGGTTATATAATGGTTAATTATGTGGGTCAAATGCGATATGCAGTGAGACAGATCATTTTTAAGAAACGCAGAGGCATTCCATCCTAACCAACAGCGTTGGATTTAATATTTGCAACACAGTTTATGACATCCACCTCCGTTCCAGATTGAATCTCAAAACCAATCCCTTGTATAGAAGACAAGGGAGTATTTCTCGAGAAATCCAAGCTTGTGACCACTGTATTTTCGAGAAAGCTGTTATTAAGAGTGTCAGGATCAATCTCACACTTGGAATCATTCCAAGCCAAGGACAGATATTATTACGAACCCTAACTATTTTGACTGGCACATATTGATTAAATAAGTCTGTTACCACTTCTTGAAAACATTTGAGCTTAATATCAGGGTCTGAGTAAGAACGACAAACATACCACGGTGCTGTAGCGGCAGCATATTGTAAGTTTTCAATATTGACAGAGGAGAAGTCTCTAAAAGAAAAAGTAAATGCGACAACAGAATGTGTAAAATGGATATTAAGAGTACAAAACAATAGATCATGGTCAGAAACACAATCAAGTGAGAGCTGGTCAAACAGAATAACTAACAGAGGATCAGAAACAATAGCAAGATCAAGCAGACTCGGAGTGCATCCTTTCGCATATCTCGTAGGATACTTTTGATTGAAAATCTCAAGCCCAACCGAAGAGATAAAGTCCTTTATTCGAGTTGCACAGGAACCATTGAGCAGTAAATTGATATTGACGTCTCCACATGCTATGATGTTTTCATACCTGGCTGAGAATTCAGAGAGCGCAGAGAAAAATGGTTCAGGAGATCAAGTACGATCAGGAATGTAGGCGCAGGCAACCAGACATTTTGTGCAACCATCATGGATTTCAGCAAATAAGAACTCACTGGCTAGGTTGGGCGATTTGCTTACGCCACTCATATCACTCATACCACTCATATTACAGTAGAACTAAAAATACTACAACACGCTTAAAATCACACAAGAACTATAGAAATCAGTCAAACAAACAAACAAGCAAATGAAAATGTAAACAATGTACAATACTTAATGATGTGTCACAGCAGAGCCATCAACAGCAGCAAAGGAGTGTAGATCATCTGGGCTTTCGATAGAAAAAGTCATTCCATCGGTCGTCTTCTTAGCAAAAACATTCCCATTTTTAGTGTAGACAGAAGAGGGTAGCTTCTTTCTCTTGAGTCAATATCACGAGTTCGATTCTGTAATCCGAGAACGCCACAATTATGGGCTTAAGATAAACGTTAAAAAAATTAACATAATGCACATCAGATCAAATAAAAGTCAAAATTTTTATAAATGGCCATAAAACAACTTGCCAGCATCACTATGCCAAAAATTCAAGTCTTGATTAAGACGGTTCGGTAGGTAAATTTGTAGCATGTCAGTTATTTATTTTTACTTATTTTATGGATTATTTTTTTATTTGAACTTTAAAATTTTATTTATTGTAACACCTCTTCCCACGCATAGGCGCCTTCCGCCCCTTTCCACTAGCGGCCGCCCATGGCATTGGTACAGCGGATGAGCTCGATATCCATCTGATTATCACGCGTGCGCGGGTGTTAAAGGCATCCGAGTCGGAGCAACAGTGGAAGTCGGCGAATAGCAAGAAAGGCGTGAAGGCCAATAAATAAAATATTCTAGGCACTCTTGTTTTCTTCTTGGGTTCTGGCTCTACATTTTATTTTTATACATTTGTATGCACTGATTATAAAAATAAAAAAAAGAAAATGTAATCCGGCAGCCCGTAATAATAAATCAATAACGGCATGCGATCTCAAAATCCACCGCGCCGAAGAGTATAAAAGTCAAGCTTTTGCGAATGTACAACCACTCAGGTTTGGCACTGCGCTACATTTGTGTATAAGCGAAGGCTTTGGAATCAGGTGTTCTATGTGACGATCGGGTCGGAATTGCTTGGCTTTTCAATTTTCTTTATAGCTTCGATTTTTTTTTTATTTCTTTTATTTAATAAAATTAGTTTTGATGTATACGAGGTCCCCCCTCACAAATTTAAATAAAACACACTTATGAGTTAATTTTTGATCCAATTTTTTAAACTCGGCGATAACTTTACGACTTTTCGTTTTAAAAGCATCAAGAGTTTGCGAATTGTGTGCATAAGCGCAACGTTTTGCATAAAGAGAAATGCAAAGGCCACAAATCGTACGATCTTACTAACCACATCATATCATCAAAACGCGAAAAACTTGTTGAAATCGCATATCTGCCACGCCCATATCTTCAATTTGATTCCAAAAAAACTAGATTTGGATCTTCTCCGACAACTTTCACTAACGGCAACCACATTTACTGCAGACTGTGCATTTCGATAATGGATAGGCATTAAGATCTCTCTAATAAAGGGTGGTCGAACGAAAACGCACGATGATAATTGTAAATATACCTATATTATATTATAAAAGAATTACCTGACATTTACATTTACCCCAACGCGTCTCCAACTTTTCGATGTTTCAAAATACTATTCAGTTTAGGCAATTATTCCGTCATTGAAGTGAAATCTCTTTTCCTTCTGGAGAAAATGATGAATCGAGAAGGAATTCAAAGTACAACTCGGGCGTTTTTTGGCCTTTTGATAGCCCTTTCCCAGCGTAATCGATGAATAAAATACCCTATAGATAATCAGTCTGGTTTTTGGACAGATATGTCAACAGATGGTGCTATTCCTAGGTTATGTGAAGGTACAACATTAAAAATTCAATTCTGGGTGACATGGGGGAAGCATTTAACATAGTCGACCATGAGTTGTCCAAAACCAACAATAAGCTTTATTATAATATGTTGGCTTTAGAAGAGTAATATTTAAATGGCTAAAAACATATTTAAAAGATAGAAGACATATAGTTAAGGTCAATAGAACCTTCTTGTATAAACAAATCTCATCCCACAAGGTTCTATGCCTTGGCCTCTTCTATTATTCGACATCTAATTTTTTTCCATATAAAACACTTTTTGATTGCATAGTAAAAACAGGAACAGACTTAGAGAGATTGGGACTTTGGTTTGCTGCTCATGAAGAATATTCGGAAATGCTTTGAATGATTTCAATCTATGTTATGACTGTGAAAAGCTCAGTTTACCTATATACACATGGAGTATTCAAGAACCTCGTGACTAAATTTGACTTCCTTACGAAATGTGTAGAAGATATCGATTCTACTATGGAAAACAAACTTAGCTCCCTCAATATATAATTGATCACCCAACCAAAATTAGCCAATGTAAACTCGGATAGCGGTTCACCCAACACCCCCATACGTGATGAATTGCTTGAAGCCAATGTGTCTGCCCCGTCAATTTATGTTTCTCCGCTGCCGCCAAAAACTACATTCCCAGTCCACGCGCAAACAACCGAACCCAATTCCTGAAGACCAAACTATTGAAACAAATATTGAGCGCTTTGGCCAAATATGGAGTTTAAGTGAATGAAATCAGAGACCCCAAAAACCTAAAAAAGCAACGAAGGAATTTCTACCTTTATTATTGATGGTTTGGCCCCCGACACTCATAATAATGGGCACAAGAGTTCACAAAATAATTTAAAATCCCAACAGTAAGTTGCCAAACGCTTCAACGTTCCAGATCGTTCAAACTAAAGCTGTCCATATCATCAAAATATGAATAATTATTCCTAAGCCCCCACGGCCGTCCTTTCATTCTTGGTAAAACAACCTTCACCAAGTGGAACGAAAAGATCGATATCCATTCGAAGCGGCTCAATAAATCTAAGCATAAAACTAAGCCTAATAATAAAGCCCATTTCCCATCTTTCATCCACCCTTCCATTTCCCATATACAGACCTCTTCCTCTGCTCCACCAAAACCGCCACGTCAACGAGTTTCTTTCAATCTGACTTCAACTGCCTTTTCCGCCGCCACTAACCCCTCGCCACCAACACAACCACCCCTTCCTAATTCTTTTCCAAATTTCGATTTTAAATCGTTCAGCCTTCAGACTCCGCCTTTTCTAATATATCTACACCACACTCCATCTCTCACACTATAGCGAACTCCTTTTCTCTCCCAACAGCTTCAACTCCTTCCTCAACAACGTCTCCTCCTAACTCCTTCCAATCTTTCGTTGATCCCCTTTTACCCCAAGAACCTTTTTACTAAAGTATCACGAGTTCTTCAATATATCCTCCCAAATAGTATCAAACAATTTAGAAGCCTTTCGTCATATATCCACTCAAAGCGGATATTCCACCTCCAGCGTAACAGAGCCGACCACGACCATCTTCACTTGTGTGAAAAACAAATCGCACACAACATATATAAGTGAATGAGAGAAGCTTGGCTCTGGCTCTCCCTGAGCTGTAACGCCATCCAAGGAGAATTTCCATCTTTTTCCTGTCTTGTCACCTTCCATTATCAGAATATAAGGGTTCTTCGCTCAAAAACCCAAACGAAATCTTCACTCTGATTGAAACCAATTTGATCCCTAGCATAAATAACCAAGAATTGTTTCCATCAAATTATAACGTCCACCACGATGACGATCTCAACCGACCTACCGATAGCTGTCATTGTCGTGGCGTTTTAATAGCTATCCTAAAGTCTATTGGCTCATCTCTTATTGCAATATCATCTTCCTCATATCTCGACTTTGTTTCAATCAAGATTGTACTGCCCCGTAAAGCGCTTTATGTCATCTGCTTTTATATCTTGCCATCTCAACCTATTGAATCATATAAACTCGCCATTAATACGATTGTTTGCATAAATGATTTACGGAATTCCCGTGATGAAATTGGTGATTTCAATCTTTCAATCCTTCTCTCAAATGGGTTCCATCAGACGATCAGTCATTTTACATTGCCAATAATCCTCTGCTGCGTTCTTATATCGCCTACCTGATTCAAACCATAGCCAAGTGGCATTTCAAATTAGATGGGCGGACCTGATTTTCACAACAAACCCCATTAGTTCCTCTGTTTCACTTTGTCCCATTTCCGTATCAACCATCGACAACTACCATCGTCCCAATCTTCTCGCATTTTCTCACGACTCTCCACCACTGAACACTTTTCCTCCAGCGCTTACATTTTACGACTTCCTTTCAACCTAATCAATAAATATCTCAATTTTGATAACCTTACAACATTTTTTTGTAAAATTTTCTACAGAGAAATATTTAATTTTTTTCCTCTGTGCGTCCTCCTTTCCCGATCCAATCATTTATCTACCTGCCCTCCTTGGAATAATCGCAGGCTCCGTTTTCTAAGAAACAAAAGGAACAAACTGTGGGAGATCTTCCTTCGTACCCCCAATGATTTTTCTAACTACGAGTATATTGATACTTATCTGCATAACTCTTTCTACGAATGGCACTTTATCCACATGCAAGTCAGTCTTATAAACGATCCTAAATCCTTCTTACAGTTTCTCAACTACAATAGGAAATTTGATGGCTACCCAACCTCACTCTCGTATAGTGGTAGTATGATCCCAAAACTAACTTTTTTGCCAACTTTTTCAAACAATCTTTCGCCGATGACTCCTTTGTACCGGACACTTCTTGCTTCGACAACTTATCAAATTCCCCCTTGGACCATTTCTTCCACGTAATATTGAACCCCATACCATCGAAAATAAATTGAATCCATTTAATGATGAATTCACTCCTGGGCCCGATGGTCTCCCTACCATATTACTACAAAAATGTTCTTAAATTCTTTCTGTCGCTCTAAAAAAAGATTCAACTTATCCCTGTCCTTTGGAGAATTTCCCCAGATAAAATCAACCCGGACGAAAAGAGAGTGTGATGGTTGAGCATCACTTCCACTCGGAGGAGTACGCATACAACTAACCTGTCCTATCACGTGGCTGAAACCACCCCGTGCTCTTTATGAATTTTAGAAGATCCGATACATCTGCATTTGCTACGTCCGCAATCCCTGTGAAGAATCTTTGGCCCAGCGAAGCTAGGCGCCGATTCTGGAGAGCTGGGCAGTAAGGCAGCAAAGCAGATGTTGGATCGTCTCGGTTTCTTCCTCATCGCCGCAGCTCCGGCAGAGATCGATGGATCTTGAGTTGCATTTCAAGAGCATTGCTCCGATGAGACAGTGTCCTGTGGTCACTCCGACGAGCATACGGCTCGAGTTCCGGTCCAGTGCCAAGAGCTTGTTTGTTTTCCCGATATTGAGCTATGTCCACGATGATCTTGTCGTGTGGCTGTTGTTTCTTGTAAGCCAAGACGAGTTGGATTCTTTTATAATTGTGTCATTTATGATCCAGTATAATCCAGTATAAGTGACGTGTTCGCTTCGCTGATGTCCATTTCAGATCCTTTCCTGGCCAATTCGTCCGCTCTTTCGTTCCCTGCGATTGAGCTGTGGCCTAGCAGAGTTTGACTTTGTGGTGTCTGATGGCCTTCAGTTAGTCGCGACGTTTCATGACAGCCTTTGATCTCGTTGTACAGAATCCTATTGACGTCAGTGCAGTGTTTGGCTGCTTCTTCTATTGCCAGGATTTCTACTTGGAAGACGCTGCACAGATCAGGGAGTCTAAATGATGTCCCTGTTTGTGCAGGGTGTCAGAGTAGAACCCGGCCCAGTGCCTGTGTCCCATCGATGAAGAGGGTAATCTCGTGGTCGTTGATCACGGCCACTCTTTTTTGTCGGGAAAAAGGATTGGTATTCTGAGAGAGAAGTCATTTTGGGGGGGAATATAGTCGGTCGTATCTGCGGGGCTACTAAAACCCTGTTTCTTTCCCAGGTCATCTATTATTCTGAGTATGGCCGCATGGCCATAGTTGGCTTGTTTCCACAAAGAGGACTCCCCTAGTCTGAGAACGGGTTTTATGAATAAATCCAAAGGAAGGAGATGAAATATCATGTCCAACCTTGTTGCGGCGTGCTTTTATAGCTCCCGTTGAACAAACAGCGGCCGATCTTCGTACTTTGTTGAGCATGCTCATGTAGCTTTTCGAGCTGCTAGCAGTCCATAGACATTCCATCCAGCACATCCAATGAATGATGTACGGTTGCAAGCCCCATGTTTTTCCGAAGGTCTTTTTGCAGGCATAAAAATCATTCAATTCCTTTTTCATCCTTTCCTCTAAGCTCCTTTTCCAGGAAAGTTTAGAGTCAAGAATGATGCAAGAGTGACGTTAACAACTACCGGCCCTTCGCCCAACTGTCACATACACCCGAACTTTTCAAAAGTATCTTGTGTGACCCTATAAGTTTCCGTTTTCTCAAATGCAGGTCTACAAACACAAACCTTGTCGAATTTGAGTCCTTCACCCTCTCAGCATTAGGGAATGGAAATGAAATCGACATCATTTCAACCTTGGACAAAATCTCCTGTCTTCCCTTGGCTTTGAACCTACTGCGTTGAAGTGGACATCTTCTTATTTAAAAAACCGTTACTACAGTGTTCGTCTTAGATTTGCCTTTTCTAACCCTTTCTTAGCTTCTTCCGGCGTTCCCCAAGGTGGCCACCTAGCTCCACTCCTTTTCATTCTTACGACATTGAATATGTCATCAAACTTTCTCATGTCATCTCTTCTCACTATATGCCGACGACACCAAGTTCCTCAAGACCATTTAAAATTCATAATCAGGATAACGCTCGCCCTTACACAGCTTCACTAAATTTAGTCCTTGATGGACAAAAATTAGATCTGGGAATGATGTCCAAGAGGCTCTTGGGGTGTTTTCCTGGTGAAAGCAAAACATTTTTTTAGTTACGGCCTTAAAAAGGTGTTTGAAAGATTAGGGGAATTGGCGACTAAATGGTATTTACTCAACGTTAAAGACATTCAAAAATTGCACAACTAGGTTACAACCTGATATTTTAGCCGTGCCATCTTATTGGTGTCACAAAAACATTTAATTCGGTTTCACTCAAGGCTAGTCCCCATTGAAAAAAAAACTTAGAATTTTACCACTAAGGTACAGAGTTTTCCAGCGAAATGGAATACTTTGACACCAGTTGAAAAATAACGTTCGACAGAAAAACTCCACTGGGCTTAGCAGATTCACTTTTGTGAACAATAAGTCTTTAAAGCTAAATAAAATAAATTGAATTGAATTGAATCAATATCAGGACGCACATCCAGTGTATCCATTGATTTCGCCCGGAACACCGGAAATGACTTTTACAAATTAAAACCAGAAAATAATTGCCTTCAAATTTCACAACATGACGAACGACAATGTCAAACCATTCAAGTAGCGCACAATGACTGTGTTCGAAATTAACATGAATGTCCTTACTCCCGGGGACGAGCCGAAGAACAGGAAATACGACGAGACACAAGTTGAAAGGGACTACAGTTCCAAGAATGAAAAACCATTGTGCAGAGAATGCCTGTATAACATCTCCTCGTTTCTTATGTCTGCCTGCACTTGCAACTCATTTCCGGATTGCTCTAGCAATTCAGACCATTCAGATCTATTTGAATGGTCAAAGAAGGAGACAAGTTTCTCTCAGGTATTTTTGGCAAACTTTTGGTTTCACGAAGTCTCATCGCTTTTTTGTACAATACGACGACAACTGCAAAAACAACTCCCATCCCGGTGCCAATAATCAGGACTGAGAATGCCGATAGACTCGGTATTCAAAGCCTATCCTTTAGTGTTTTTAACGGTAAACGTAAACGACACAAAAAAGAGCACACAAACAGGAAAATAAATTCGTTTGCACTCTTGCCGTAAACATCTTTGCTGTGACTATGAAGATGTCTTCTCGTTAATATCTCTGAGGCTCTAAGAAGGCCTCTAAGGACTCGCACAGAAAGTGGCATTTGAATCGCAAATGGGAATCAAGAAGAAGACTATGAAAACATCGAAAATTGCCGCTTAGATGATGGTAAACTCCCCTGACAGCACAAAGAAGTGGCAATTCATTGAGTGAGAGAGTCCTTTTTTGTACTTGGATTAAAACGAGGTATCCTCGTTCGAGGATTCCGGGAATCGACTCTTATTGATGTAATTAGTATTCTACGACTTAGTTTCTTTTCTGCAACGGAAATATGGCGAAATTTGTTTAATAAGAATATTTATTAGGCTGGCCAGCAATAAATGTACCTAAGCCACACGTGTCGACAATTGAGTTTACTTTGACATCGTCTTTGATCGTACAATGTAATTGCAAAAGAATAAATTCCATTAATATGGAAATCCAATTAGCTCGGGTCCCATAAGCTGGTAGGGGACTAAGGGGGATGGACGAAAGTCGCTAATTATTCAGCTGAGCTCTAGATTCCATCTGCATCTTCAAGTGGTCCTGGAATTCAAAGCTCGCCATTAACCATCTAATACTGCTACTGGCAGGTACATATTCGAAGTTGACATAAAATACTACCTTAAGCGCCAAATGGCATCAAAAACTGCGAACTGTAAGCTAACGCCAGAAACACCTGAAATTTCTCTCACCCTATCTTCAGGCACTACCCATCAAGCAGCTTTTAGAGTAGCAATTACGAAAGATATCATCGTCACTGTGCATATGTGGCATAAATCTCTCGTTCAAAACCAGACAAGATAATGGAACTTTCCACTAAAAACCTTATTTCCCCTTTAAGGCTTTGTTTAATATTTAACCGAAATTTAAGAACGAACGCCCCAAGTGGTAACTACACATTTAAAATATCGTTTTTATGGCCAACCTTAACGAAAATCAACCACAAAAAATAAACCAATATTCAGCCACAACGAAGAAAAGGCCAAAAGGAGTGAGATGAAAATCCAAAGGCAATCTAGGCTCCGTGGTCGTAAAAAGGAAAAGTTAAACACAAAAAAGCGCGCATTTTCACGGGTTATGACAGCAGCGGCATATCATAGAAGAAGGCAAACAACGCTTATCACAGCCAATTCAAACGCGATTTAATTTTGTATAAGAAATTGTCGCCTATTTTCGACATTGTCGTTCTGGTCTCCTGGAAGCCTTTAAAATAAATATGACAACGGAATAAAACATGGGAAGAGAAAAGGGACAAACTACAAGGGCGGGAGCAAACTGTATTTTATAAAAGCTAATTTCCGCGTCTGCCATTGGCATCAACCGCAAGGCATGCGATCCATCTCTGGCTTCAAATCCTGATAGAACGGATAGATGCCATTCTGTCGTTGCCAGCCATTTCTCAACGCTTCACTGTTTTATAGGGCAACGCATCATTTGTTTTTATTGAATCTATTTCGACGCAGGAATTTATGGTTAGACAAAAGGGATTGATGTTCGCACCGAGCCTCTGGGCCGTAATGACAATATCTATAGGGGGTGGAGAGTAGAAGAGTTAGCCGAGCTTAAAATTAAGATGTTACGAAATGGGTTGGATGGCGGATGATTTATTAGAAAAGCGTTGGTGATGAATGCCTGATAGTGAGCTGACGATGGAATCCGTGGTAATGACTGTTGTGGGCTTACTTGCTTTGGTTCCAACAGGGACCCGTCTGCCCACATCAATGCTCTGCGTCAGATGTCCTAAGTCATTCTCAGATTGAAGATCTACTCCCGAAAGAAAAACAGTTTTTCTCCCCTAATTAAAGGGACATGTCGTATTGTCGCCTCATGGTGCGTATCCAATTGGAGAAAAATAGATTAAATACGTTATTCACTGTCGAACAATTCATCTTCTTAAAAATCAAGACTCGTGTGATTATACTTGAGTAGAGAGCCTCACTGACTCATATGCTACCTTTCTACAATTGATCCTCTTAATAGAATGTATTTTAACATAAGAACAGAAGCACCACCTTACATAAATGAACAACTCTTACACACCAAGCCAGCAATAAAGGATAAGAATAGGTTTTACTAAATCTAATCATTTTCAAGCACCTTCGCCTAACAAGCCCTGCGGATGGAATTTTTCTGCTGCTGTGAAAAAGACAACGGTAGACCCTCATCTCACATCATCCAAATGTTTGAGTTTTGAATGGTACTTTGGGAAAGTGAGAATAGAAAATGTTAAGGATACTCAGAGCTCTCAATTCAACATCTTAGAAAACGATGAGAGCAGCATTTGACATTGTATGTGCAACACTGAAAAGAAGAAAGAAAGAAGCAACTAAAAAGCCTTTCCAACTCGGTCAGTTGGGTATGAACAAAAGCCAAAGAGGGCCAGATAGAAAGTGTCATTGCTATCATCCTGAAAATAATTTAATAAAATAGAAAAATAAGTAAAAATTAAATAAAAAAAAAAAGAGTTTCCTGGAGATGGTTATTTCAAAATAAATCGAAAATTAAACTACAACCACCGGACCATGATCGATGACTTCTTCTTCTTATTTTCCTTTTTTCCGGCGTCGTTGTGGTCAGAAGTGTAGGACCATAACCTTCTCACTTAACTGCATTCCTACTGGTCCGCTTGTGGGGTCCGCCGGTTTGACCTCAGAAAGTAGCGGCAGGCTTCCCGGTTTGGGATTACTTCATCGCTGAGGCCAATCAAATGCTGGTGTTTTTGCATTTGTTTGCACCAATTGTTTTTCGGCCTGCCTTTTTTGTGAAATTGGAACGTTGATTGATATCGCCTTTTGGACGGGGTTCAAAGGATCTCTCCTTTGAACATGGCAATACCAACTGAGTCGGTCGCGCTCTATCTTTCTTGTGATGGTTTCTTTTACGTGGTGGCTTCCTCGGATCTTTGAACTTCTAATTCTGTCACGCCTGTCATGCGAAGCATCTTCATCTCAGCTGCCGTTAATTTGCTCTCATACTTTTTGTGCATTGTCCAGCATTGTGAACCGTATGTGAGCGCCGGACGTACAACTGAAGTGTAGAGCCTTCCTTTCAGCTTAGGGGGCATTTTTCGATCACAGAAGATGGCGGAGTTTTCCCGCCACTTCATCCACCCTACCCTTACGCGATGGTTGATGTCGTCATCACAAGTTGCTTCTTTTTTAATCATAAATCCCAGATATTTAAACTTTTCACACTTGGGAAGCACAGTAAATGTCTGGAATAGGCTGATGAGGGTCAGAGAACGGGCAGCACAGATACTCTGTCTTCTTTGAACTAATACGATACCCGTGTCCCTCAAAAATGTCCACCCACACATCAAGTGCTCGTTGTACGGACGCCTGATCATCACTTATAATGGCTCCATCGTCAGCAAAGAATAGCTGGTGCACATTGGGGTCCGTCAAGGACTGCTATAAAGAGCAGTGGGCTGAGGACGCTCCCTTGATGTACACCGACTTTGATTGCGAACTCTTCGGTGACTCCTGCGGTGCATCTTACTCTTGTCGTTGCTCTCTCGTACATGTCCATAATCACTCGCACGTAGGTTTCTGGAACTCCTTTTTGTCTTAGCACTACCCATAAAAGATCTCTTGCTTGCCGGTCAAAGGCCTTCTCGAAATCAACCAACACCATATGCAAGTCCTTTGAAGAATCACGATGCTTTTCCATCCTTATACTTTGGATTGCATCTGTTGTTGATTTACCCGAGACAAACCCGCACTGGTCATCAGATAGTCGTATTATTTTCCGCAGTCGGCTATCTAATACCCGTTCAACGATCTTCATGGTGTGCGACATCAGCTTGACAGAACGGTAGTTATCACAATTTCGCATGTCTTTGTGCAAAGGAAGAAGATAGCTTTACCTCCATTGATTAGGCATAGTGTCGCCTGTCATAAGTTTGGAGATAAGCACCATGAGCCATCTAGACCCGATGTCTCCCATCTTTTTCCAGAACTTAGAGGGTATCCCGTCCGGCCCAACAGCTTTTCTTTTCTTGGAGTTTTTAACCGCGTACCGAACTTCTTCGACTGTGATGTCGGGTATTTCGGCATGATTCGGGGCGGCTCTTGGAAAGTATACTCGGGGAAACTGTTCGTTCTGAAGTTCCTCGCAATATTGTCGCCATCTGTGGAGAATTTGTTCGTCTTCCACAAGGAGTTGGCCTTCAGCATTGTTAATAAACTTTGGAATGAAAAACTCAGGAGAACGAATCTCCTATTTATATATTGCTCCTTTGTTCAAATTGCTTTGTCGAAGCTCCTGGGTAGCCTGGTTCCTGTCAGACGCGGAAGACGATATTTCTTCCAACTCCTGATATAGACCTTCCATGCTTTTCGCTTTGAATTCGGCGCACTTTTTCTTCGCGATACCTTTGCAATATCTATATACCTTTTCACGGCGAGCTTTTTCCTCTCTATTAGTAGAAGAGCACTTTGAACAAGCTTGGAAAGCCAAAAAATAAGTAAAAAATAAATAAAGAAAAAAAAAGAGTTTTCTGAAGATGATTATTTCAAAATAAATCGAAAATTAAACTACAACCACCGGACCATGATCGAAGACTAATGGCATAAAATTGTCTTTTCAATAACTACATTCGTTACAGCCATTACCGTGATAAAAAAACCTGAAAAACGCAAATTGGGATTCTGACTACGTTAAATCATCGCAAAAATCAAAAGCCCAATCTAAATTTACAGAGCAAAGGAATGCAATAAAAAAAAGTTAAAGGATTCTCGCATCAATACCAGGACGAAATTAATTAGATACCATAGAAATTAACGACAGAAGCTGTATGATCACCAATATAAGATTTTTGGAAGGCACCAGCGGAAAACAAAATAGGCAAAGCCCCCAAAACAAAGCCTTGGTTTCTCACTCCCAAAGGATAAAATTCGCTAACATTCAGGAAGAATGTGCGTCTAAAAACACGAGACCATGTGTGCAGGGCTAAACAGTATGTAAAATGGTTACCAGGCCTGATCAGGATTTATACGTAACGATAATGGACAACGAAAGGGTTGCAGCCCAATAGATTTCGATAAACAGCTTAAAGTACATGGAGAGCAAGCAGCATTGGAAAACGATGTTATCCATACAATAGAATTTCAGGTAGAACCATTGAGGAAGTAAAGGAAACTTCCATCGATTCAAGAAGCAACAAAGCCGCAGGATTCGGCTAGAGAGGAATTAACAGGGAAGTTACATGGGCTCACTGCAACTATTTAGATCAAGAATACTATACCTGAGGAATGGGAATCATTATTCGCGTATTTAAACAAGATGACCGAACAGAATGCAATATCACTATTATCAGGTGGTTACAAGGTGTTTCCTAATATACCTTTTAAAGAGACTGACATCAAACGCTAGGGAAATAATCGATGACTACCAGTCTGACATCAGGAGATACTGCTCGATGAGTGACCAGATTTTCAAGATACGAAAGTTTCTCGGAAATAAATGGGAATCCTATGAAACGGTCAGCAACTTTTCGTACATTAAATATAATGAAAATTGAAAAGTTGATGAAACTGATAGCAGGTATGCCTTAAGCAAAACAGATGAAAAAACTCTATCTGAAACATTTAGATCCGTGAAGGATTAACGCACTTCTTTTTAATTTGGCGCTGGAATACTTAAAGAGATCCATTCAAGAAAATGATAGAGAAATAACCCTTAATGGAGTCACATCTGTCCTAGATATCACTAACGATCTACACGTTGTGGGAGATAGTAAAATAACAGATAACAGTTAAGAAAAACGTAAAAAGTCTAATAATGACAAAAGAGGAAGTAGGTTTAGAAATAAATTGCGGGAAGCCCAAATACATGGTCACTGACCGATTTGGATCAATCCAGAGCTCGAACTTGACTGTGAACAGACAACAAGGCAACAGAAACATCGTAGTGAAGGGACTATCGAAAACAACTTTTCTGTCCCGCAATAGCAAAATTATTATTTAAAAAAAACGTAATAATACCAGGGACACTTTACGAAGTCTATGACTAAGAGGGACTAAAATAAATTTCGGGTCTTTGTAAACAAGATCTATTGGGGACGAGGCCGAAGAAATAGGGCAATAGAGAAATCTGCATAATCAAAAACTCGGGAAATCGTATTAAGCCCCCAGCATTGTCCAAGAATAAAATCACGAAGACTGGGACGGGAATGTAAGACGAATGGACTGTGGATTTTTTTTAGGGTCCGCGCAGCTTCAAAAGTTGCACAACCTAAACGAGGTGCATATGGTTTGTGTCGAAGATGATCGTCCACCATTCTCCGGGGTGGTTATCCTAGATAGGATTCGACTGAATTCGTTGGGTTGGTTGTAATTCGCAGTAACTTTTCATGTCATTGAGGTGTTATATTGAAAAATGCACACACAGAGTAAGAATTTCGAAGTGATCTTATACTGCGAATGTTGTGCCTTCGTCAACACTTTTTTGATCATTTCTCATTAATAACTGATGTTACACAGCTTTTCCGTATAGGAGTTGCTCTTGGCTATGGACAGACTTGAACTACAGACCTTCCGCTCAACAGTCGGTGATGATTACCATTGCACCACGGATGAGGAGTCAAAAGAATAATTAGTGGAAAACCCGAGGCAAAAAAAATTGCCAGGAAAGCTGCGTCGTAGGATGTACCCAGAAGAGTTGGAACAGAACAGCGAAAGAAACAAACAGAGAGGCTTGGCGGAGAATTTTCAAAGAGGCTCCGAACTTCCGAGCTCCAAATGTCTGGTAATTATAATATAATAATAAAAGTTTACCTTGTCGTGGGATGTGGAGCATTCAAAAATTTAAAATTCTTGGTAAATTCCATATAAAACCAAGTTGAAGGAGGTTATCCCCAATTTTTAAGTCTTAGCCTTTCAAATTCGGATAAGAAATTAAAAAGGAAGAAAAACTCTGAATCCAGTTTTTGTCTACTAGGTATCAATGAAGCATCACCTTCAGGGCAAGATTTAACGGCTCACATTAGTGAAAATATTAAAAAGGTTATTTCCACCTAGATTGAGCAAGGGACAACGAGAAGTAATAGATCCTAGGGTAAGTTCTTAATTAATATGCCTCACGTAACAGAAATTCTGTTTACTCATGGCATTTTGCATGATAATGGAGAACCCCATACGGTAAGCAGATGACTGAAGATTTATTGTGACCTTTCAACAAGCTAGTGCAATGTGTCACATACGACTCCAGGCCAGTGAATTTATCTGTCTAATTTTCCAGATCAATAAACTTCACATTATTACCTTTGCAGGGACGGGTTAAGAATTTCCCTGCAGCGATACATCTCCCTTGTCGTAAAAGGCGACTAAAACAAAGGTAATCAAAAATCACATCTAGGCAATTTAGAAAACACCAAGGTGAGCCTAGGGACACATACACCACCATTAAACTGCCCCACAAGTGTGCATGCAAATCAGTGGGTTGACACGACTGGAGATCACCGCTGTTGTAAGAGTAAGATCAATCAAAAAAAAAAAAAAAAAAATCTGGAGCATGCCCGTGTCAAAAAAAGGAGGGGAAGAAAACGGTAAAACCGTAGCATTATGGAAAAGACCGCTAAAAGGAAAAGCACTACCCCGCCAGGCACTACTAATGGTCGTGATCCTGGGACGAGCAGCAATGCTCGGGTCAGAGCTATAGGATTTCCGGGGGATAGCAAAGTAATGCAACGGCGTAAGCCACACTTTAGAGTCGCGAGTTGGAACGTTGGAAGCATGAGTGGTCGCAGCTATGAGCTTGAAGAAATGATGGTTAGAAGGCGAGTAGACATCCTGTGCGTACAAGAAATGGCGAAACACCATTTGGCGTTTTCTTGGCGAAACACCGGTAATCGGGCACGTTTCTTGGACGTTAAAACAAAAGCCTACAAGATGTTTTACTATGGATTGGAACAAGGAAAAAACGGAATCGCCATCATTCTTGCGGCAGAGCTACTTGGCAACGTCTTAACCATTTCAAAGTCCAGTGACCGTTTGATGGCTCTAAAATTGGTGATGCATGGTGAGGTGTGGAACATCGTAAGCGCATATGCCCCTCAAGTAGGATGCGAACAAAAAGAAAAAGATGCATTCTGGCTAGATTTCCACAACCTTGTCAAAATCATCCCAAAGGAAGAGCTTTTGTTTGTTGGGGGAGATTTAAACGGACATGTCGGAAGACAAGCGAAGACTATGAAGACTACCACGGAGGGCTGGGATACGGCACCAGGAACTCTTCAGGTGAAGATATCCTAAACATGTGCAAGTCGTACGGTCTTATAGTGCTAAATACCATGTTCGTCAAACAAAGCCGGCACCTAATCACTTATAGCAGCGGCGGAAATGAAACTCAAATAGACTATCATTTAGTATCCAGTTTCATGAAGCCACGAGTTAAAGATTGCAAAGTGATCCTGGGAGACGCGATCGCCCCTCAACACCGTCTCCTCCTGACTGAATTTTTTATGGAGGCGAGTCAAAGCACCAAACGAAGGTGTCAGAGAGAATCAAGTGGTATAAGCTGGATAAAGGAAAAGGCGAAGCTTTTATTACCAGCATGAAAAACTACCTCTTTTCCATTATCGCTGAGGTCGGTAATGAGGAGTGCAGAGCACAAGACATGTGGGATTCCCTACAACAATCTGGCCTGGAGAAAGCCAAATCACTGCTCGGAACATCTAAAGGCCCCTGCCAACAGCAAAAGAAACCTGGTGGTCGACAGACGAAGCCAAAGCAGTGATACACGAAAAGAAAATGGCTTTCCAAGCTTGGTCAAAGTGCTCTTCTACTAATAGAGAGGAAAAAGCTCGCCCCAAAAAGGTATATAGATATTGCAAAGGTATCGCGAAGAAAAAGTGCGCCGAATTCAATGCGAAAAGCGTGGAAGGCCTATATCAGGAGTTGGAAGAAATATCGTCTTCCGCGTCTGACACGAACCAGGCTACCCAAGAGCTTCGACAAAGCAATTTGAACAAAGGAGCAAATATCTTTAAGATAGCCGCCCAGAGAAGAAGAAATGCTCAGGAGATTCGTTTCCCAAAGTTTATTAACAATGCTGAAGGCCAACTCCTTGTGGAAGACGAAAAAATTCTCCACAGATGGCGACAGTATTGCGAGGAACTTCTGAACGAACAGTTTCCCCGAGTGTACTTTCCAAGAGCCGCCCCGAATCATGCCGAAATATCCGACATCACAGTCGAAGAAGTTCGGTACGCGGTTAAAAACTCCAAGAAAAGAAAAGCTGTTGGGCCGGACGGGAAACCTTCTGAGTTCTGGAAAAAGATGGGAGACATCGGGTCTAGATGGCTAATGATTCTTATCTCCAAACTTATGAGAGGCGACACTATGCCTAATCAATGAAGGTAAAGCTATCTTCTTCCTTTGCAGGAAAGGGTGATACGCGAGATAGTGATAACTACCGTTCTGTCAAGCTGATGTCGCACACCATGAAGATCGTTGAACGGGTATTAGATAGCCGACTGCGGAAAATAATACGACCATTGATGACCAGTGCGGGTTTGTCTCGGGTAAATCAACAACAGATGCAATCCAAAGTATAAGGGTCATGATGGAAAAGCATCGTGATTCTTCAAAGGACTTGCATATGGTGTTGGTTGATTTCGAGAAGGCCTTTGACCGGCAACCAAGAGATCTTTTATGGGTAGCGCTTAGACAAAAAGGAGTTCCAGAAACCTACGTGCGAGTTATCATGGACATGTACAATAGAGCAACGATAAGAGTAAGATGCACCGCAGGAGTCACCGAAGAGTTCGCAATCAAAGTCGGTGTACACCAAGGGAGCGTCCTCAGTCCACTGCTCTTTATAGCAGTCCTTGATTGCTTGCTTGAAGGAAAAGTGACGGACCCCAATGTGCATCAGCTATTCTTTGCTGACGATGGAGCCATTATAAGTGATGATCAGGCGTCCCTACAACGAGCACTTGATGTGTGGGTGGACATTTTTGAGAGACACGGGTATCGTATTAGTTCAAAGAAGACAAAGTATCTGTGCTGCCCGTTCTCTGACCCTCATCAGCATATTCCAGACATTTACTTGAATGGAAGAGTGCTTCCCAAGTGTGAAAAGTTTAAATATCTGGGATCTATGATTAATAAAGAAGCAACTTGTGATGACGACATCAAACATCGCGTAAGCGTAGGCTGGATGAAGTGGCGGGAGACCTCCGCCATCTTCTGTGATCGAAAAATGCCCCCTAAGCTGAAAGGAAGGCTCTACACTTCAGTTGTACGTCCGGCGCTCACATACGGTTCACAATGCACAAAAAGTATGAGAGCAAATTAACGGCAGCTGAGATGAAGATGCTTCGCATGACAGCGGGAGTAACAAAGCGTGACAGAATTAGAAGTTCAAAGATCCGAGGAAGCCACCACGTAAAAGAAACCATCACAAGAAAGATAGAGCGCGACCGACTCAGTTGGTATTGCCATGTTCAAAGGAGAGATCCTTTGAACCCCGTCCAAAAGGCGATATCAATCAACGTTCCAATTTCGCAAAAAAGGCAGGCCGAAAAACAATTGGTGTAAACAAATGCAAAAACACCAGCATTTGATTGGCCTCAGCGATGAAGTAATCACAAACCCGGAAACCTGACGCTACTTTCTGAGGTCAAACCGGCGGACCCCACAAGCGGACCAGTAGGAATGCAGTTAAGTGGGAAGGTTATGGTCCTACACTTCTGACCATAACGACCCCTGTAACAACAACAATACGATAAACCTATTGCGGTGACGTGTGAGGGAATGCTTAAAAATGCCGCTTTGGTATGGAAGTCTGTGAAAGTCCGCGTAGGATGTTCCAATTTTGTCTTCTTTTTTTTCGCATACAATTTTTAGAAGCCATATTTTTATATAAAAAAAAATATGCCAGATGTAGTCGTATGCATCAGACTTGGGTACGTCTCCACCATTATTTATCCTGTTCAAGGATTTATTTGCATTATTTCGGTTTCTGGATTACAACCCTTTCTTTTAGCTGATGTTCTTCCCGATAAGCCCACTATTTTTGGAAAATAATTCTAGTGCGGTCGTCCCAGTGGAAAGATTGTTTTATCAAATGATGTTGACTTTTTTGCCTAAATTTTGGTCCCCTGAACGTGTGTTACATTTATATTTAAACATAACTGACGTTATTTTTGTATGTAATTGTAAGAGTCTCATTTTCATAAAAATAAAAATCAGCCGTAAAAATCTAAATATTTACATGTTTCATTTGGAAAAAAAGTCCAGAAACAATTCTCAAATATCCATTTATAAGAAAATATGGCCATTCATCTGTCTAGTAAAATTAGAACCACCACACTGCAAACTTATGCAAACCGTGTAGGGTATCTGAAAGCCTAGCCAAAATTTCCAAAAATAATTAGTAGGTCCTTTCGAACTAACCACAAGTCAATCAATTTATATTAGCCAGGTCTCAATGTAGAGGATTTTCAATATAGGGTTGCAGGAATAGTGCATATATGGAGTTTAATCATAGATTTCGATCTTGTTGCAACATATTCTTTGGAGCCATTAAGCCTAAAATTAGCTTCATCACCGAAGATGATTTTTTGGTGAAATTTATAATTTTTTTTTTCAAACTTTTACATAGCCGAAGAAGTGTCTGTGTTTCAAATGGCGCACGGCCTATAATTTGGTACGATTATAATGAGCGAAGTAAGGGGTGATTGGGATAAGCTCTACCAAAGTTGCGATCACAGATTCAGAATTAAATGGACAATTTAAAACTCATCCAAGAACATTGGGTCATAGAAGGCACAAACATGGGCCTCCAAAATAGATGAAGATAGATATGGGGACCATTAAGATCTGTCTAGCTAGTTGGGAAATGAAGAAGACCTCTATTTAAAAAGAATATCTACTACAGCCGCACTCTAGAGCGGTCTAGTCAAAGAGCATACTAACGAACAGACTGCTCCGGAAATCGGATAGCTAATACATTACAAATCGAAAAGAAACTCTGGACATTACTTAAGGTTCCCCAGTTCTACACCCTCACCAACTACCATCGGACCCCTAAATAGTCAAATCACCAGCCCAGCCTGTCTGATAAAATAAAATGAGCAATCGGCTCCTTTAAGACCTACAACGCCACGGAAAAAGATGGGTTAGTCCTAGTCCTTCATCAAAAGACTGGACCTCAACGTCCTGCCTTTGTCTACCCTCAAATTTCAACCTGGTCAAAGTCAACCTGGTTTTCTTATCGAGAGTATAGAAAGCTGCCTAAAGGACATTGTCACGTCGTCTCAGTTTGATGTCATTAATTCTGTTTGGTTTTTAAACTAGCAACACTGTTTCTATAGACTGTCAATTTGACAGTTGAAAGATGATTTATGGTAAGTACATTTTGCTATTTATTGCAAAATAGATTAATGTCAGAAGAACGGTTACAAATTGTCCAAACTTATTTCGGTTCGTCAAACTTATCGTGCGCTACATCCATTTTACGGTCGACATCCATCTGGGCAAGTTATTCGGAACACAATGAATCGTTTTCGTACCACATACACTCAAGTGGATAATATGCATCACCAAAAACGACAAATAGTGCGTACAGAAGAAGTTATTGCAGTTCCGAATGAGTCGATTCGCCATCGTACACAGCAATTGGGACTATGCCCAGCCACTTTGTGGAAGATTTTGCGTGACCATTCTAGGCGTCATAGGTTCAGTGAATAGGCGGGAACATGATTCAGCTTGATCCTCAAAATGTTGTTCTCCGATGAAGTCCATTTTTGGTTAAATGGATATGTAAACAAGCAAAACTGCCGAATTTAGAGTGCCCGGAAACATTTGTCGAAATGCCCTTACAAGTATCAAAACTCACTTTTTGGTGTCCTTTATAGGCCAATATTCCTTTAAGAACGAAGCCAACCAGGATTTTACCCTCAATGGAAAGCGCGATATTCATTCCTCATTTGAATGGCATTGATGTGACAGAGCTTTGATTTCAACAAGATGGTGCAACATGCTACATGGTGCGTGACACTATCAATTTATTACGGGACACTTTTGCTAAAGGCATATTTTCGTGTAATGGGTCTATGAACTGGTCTCCACTATCCTGTAAACTCACACCTTTATATTAGTTTATGCCGAGACGTTGGACAATTTAGAAGTCAATATTCGCCGCTTTATTGCTGATGTACGGCCCCAGTTGCTCGATAAAGTTGTCGAAAATTGGACTTCACGGTTGCGCTTCATTCTAGCTCGTTGTGATTATTAAACACTTGTGGCATATAATTATCTATTAAATAAAGCTAATATCATAAACATTAACATTAGTTTAAGGTGTTTTATTTCATATTGAATTTGCAATTAAAAAAAAACAAAAGGCCCTTTATTAATACTACGACTCGATCACTATTTCCTAGGAATGGCGATCATTCCATTAGCCGCTGAGTTAGGTCGGTTCTCGTAAGTCGTAGCATCCGCATTCGCAGAGGTCTCAGTGACAGTATCAGTAACAAAGGGCTACCCACTGGGTGGACTACTCTCACCACTTCTGTGTCATCTACATGATAACCGATCGCGGTTACGAAGTCACCGGATATGCCGTAAATCTGCAGTCATTGTCTGAAATAAAAACCAATTAATGTCTGACTGGTATGTCAAAGAGGGCTTATTAATCAACCCAACTCAGACTGTCTTAAATTGAATTGAATTCTCTGAAGTTACATAGGTCGATTTTGATATTGATCATAAACTCTGTTAAGACTCCAGCACAAATGAAGAGCCAGCAACAGTGACAGGGGGTCGTGGTGCAATGGTAATCATCACCGACTGTTGAGCTCAAGTTCTGTAGTTCAAGTCTGTTCATAGCCAAAGAACAATTCTTATACGGGAAAACTGTGCAACAACATCAGTTGTGAATGAGAGAGATATTCTGACGAAGGCATAACACTCGCAGTATGGGATCACTTCAAAACACATGCCCTGTGTGTGTATTTTCAATATAACAACTTGGTAACATGGAAACAAAAAAAGTTACTTTGAACTACAACCAACGTGACAAATTCAGTCGAATAACTCGAATCCCATCCAGGACAACCACCCCGGAGAATAGTGAACGAACATATTCAACACAAACCATCTGCATCCGTCCAGGTTAGGTGACAAACACCATAAGAGCGAAACTCCTAAAAAAAAAACTGAACAGAGTACTGTTATCACCAAACTACAACGTTTCCAAAGACTCGCAGAACTTGGCAATGGCATTCCAAAAGAATCGAAAATTCCTGTTATTTATTGAACACAATCACCGACCGATTTCATAGGTATACGCAACATTGACATCATGTGCTTTCATGTATGTAGTAAACAAACCTAAAATTGCATTCGTCAGGCGTAGGCATATATTTTGCATGTGTGTGATTGACGCCACCAGCAAAGTCATCACTAGGTCAACGTGACGTCAATGATTCGTTTTGATTGGTAACGAACCAAAGTCATATTTGCATCTGTTCTCCTCGATGTTCTTAATTGTATTCAACGAAATCGATTTTCTTGCTTTCCTGCAACCTCTCGACCGATATCCAGGCCAAGGCCTTCTTTAAACATTACGCTTGAAAAATTCCGCAGTTGTTAAAGGACATTTCACCTTTTTCGAGGCTAATACACTTGAAGTGCTCCGTTCACGTATTGATTTCCGCATTCCCAGCTTGACTATTTCACCTGTTAAGAATACGGAATGTACGGCTTACCCCGGTACAGTTAACATAAACTAGAAGTTGTGTACTGAAGATACATCCTGAAGTAGTAATATTGCAAAACTTTTCCCAGTAACATAGCAAGCGACCAAGTCGTGAGAAGTGAAAATACCGTCATCCCCCGTATCCATGTATTTCGTAGGGTGTGCTGGGTCGTGTTAAATTCCAATGAAAAGCATCTCAAATGGTTCTGTATAAATCCGCGACGGAACGCCCATCGTCTAAGGACCTTTTGAAATATCCCAAAGTTGTCAACCGAAGCAAGTTTTCTGCAAATGGCTTCTAGTCTGTTTACTCTTCCGGCTTCGTCCGGTGTGTTGCTGCCAGACTCCCACGGGTAGCAAGTCGAAAGAACAACCTTTATGGCTGCAGTAAAGAGTTTCAAAATTTCTTCACAAATATGTTACGTTTGTGAGTAGTTTCGACACCTTCTGCATTATCCTTGTTCCTGATGTCACCACGCTTACCCCCTTGACCTAGTTTCGACTGCGATCTAAAAGTGTATGTTTTTATGGATGCACGTTATTTCCAATTTTCGGAGCTAACTCGCATCGAAGGATGAGTGTTGTTATTAAAAAACATTTCGTATGACAACTAATAGAACTTGTAAATTGCTTTCGACAACTCAGAACTTTTTTCATTCATTGATTGTATTCCAACATCCAGCTATTCCCTTGACAATACTCTCGAGTGCTAGCCATGCATGTGGTATTTAATTAAACAAAGGAATACTACATCCACTCCCCTCTTTTCTCTCTAAATTGAATTGAGTCGACAAGCCAACATGCATCCTAACCTCTCACTGTGAGTGCTCCATAAAGGATTCATATAGATTCGTCCCAAATACAGACGAAAAAATATTTCTACTGCCCAATGCAGGTCATTAATGCGTTCGATTCAAAATTCTACCAAAGAATGATTCGAGTTTTTTTCATTTTTGAAAACAGACCTTTTGATATTTCATGTTTTTATCTTTCCAACAAAGGGCACAAAAGGATTTGGAGATACTGCATTCCACTGGTGATGAGAATTATTGGGCATTCGCTTTGATTTTAATTCATTTTATGATTGCCGGTATACGGCAGAGGAGCAAAGGTCCAAAAAGGTCAGTGTTTGCAAAAGCGGGATTTTGGAGTGCAAATTGGTTTTGTTACTTTTATAATAATTGGTCTAGACAATAGGCTTGCTGGCGAAGAACAACGCTAATTAAAAGCCCAGAGAAAAATGTTACTTTTTAGACAATGAGCATTGTTTCCATTTTTGATTTTCTAGGGAAGAAGCTTACTTCACGCTTTAACACTTTGACTGCCATGTCACCTGAAATAAAGTGACGGTTCTCTTGAAAGCGAATCAAATATTAAAATTGTGGCGAAACGAGAATGTGGCTGTAAGGTTTTCTTTTTGGGCAGTCAAAATGTTAAACAACAGTTTCATTACTATACTACAATAGTTTGCATCGAGCTTTTGGGATAAGTCATCGGAGCACACGCACAACTCGGAACTAGATAAAATCAATTTGGCACAGTCAATCGATGTAGATGAAGTTAATACAAACACCTACAAAGTCAATATAGACCAAGTCAACATAAACGAATTTATCATTGACGAACTGACAGACGAAGTCGACATAGACGAAGTCGACAACAACGATATCCATATATGGGATCGAGATCGAAATCCAGATCAATATGATCGGGCTTATGCCAAGTCATCATAAACGAATTTATCATTGACGAACTGACAGACGAAGACGACATAGACGAAGTCGACAACAACGATATCCATATATGGGATCGAGATCGAAATCCAGATCAATATGATCGGGCTTATGCTAACAGAACGGCTATATAATCACACAGAGAGCTAATGCTAGCCAGACGACCGTGTAGTTCACTAGAGAGCCAGTACTAGTCAGACGACTATGGAGTCGACCATAGAGCTAATGCTGGCCGGACGACTACTTATTTGACCAGAGAGCTAATTCTAGACGGACGAATACTTATCCCTAATGTTAGCCTGACAACTTTGTGGTCAACCAGAGAGCTAATGCTAGACGGTCGACCAGAGATCTAATGCTGGCCGGACGACCAGAGAGCTAATGCTAGACGGAGGAGCGTATGGTTCACTAGAGAGCTAATGTTAGCCGGACGACTATGAAGTCGACCAGAGAGCTAATGCTGGCCGGACGACTACGTATTCGACCAGAGAGCTAATGCTAGACTAATGTGGTCGATTAGGGAGCTAATGCTAGCCGGACGACCGTATGGTTGACTAGAGAGCCAGAACAAGCCTGACGACTATGGAGTCGACCAGAGATCTAATGCTGGCCGGACGGCTACGTATTTAACCAGAGAGCTAATGCTAGACTAATGTCGTCGACTAGGGAGCTAATGCTAACCGTACGGCCGTATGGTTGACTAGAGAGCCAGTACTAGCCTGACGACTATGGAGTCGACCAGAGAGCTAATGCGTGCCGGACGACTACGTAGTCGACCAGAGAGCTAATGCTAGACGGAGAACCGTATGGTTCACTAGAGAGCCAGTACTAGCCTGACGACTATGGAATCGACCAGAGAGCTAATGCTGGCCGGACGACCGTATACTCGTAATTGACTAGAGAGCCAGTGCTAGCCTGATGACTATGTAGTCGACCAGAGAGCTAATGGTGGCCGGACGACTACGTATTCGACCAGAGAGCTAATGCTAAAGTAATGTGATCGACTAGGGAGCTAATGCTAGCCAGACGACCGTATGGTTCACTAGGGAGCCAGTACTAGTCAGAGGACTATGGAGTCGACCAGAGAGCTAATGCTAGACGGACGACATGTGGTCGACTAGAGAGTTAATGCTAGCCGGACGACCGTATGGTTGACTAGAGAGCCAGTACAAGCCTGCCGACTATGGAGTCGACCAGAGAGCTACTGCTGGCCGACGACTATTTAGTCGACCAGAGAGGTAATGCTAGCAGAACGACCTTATGGTTGACTAGAGAGCCAGTACTATCGACCAGAGAGCTAATGCTGGCCGGACGACCGTATACTCGTAATTGACTAGAGAGCCAGTGCTAGTCAGAGGACTATGGAGTCGACCAGAGAGCTAATGCGTGCCGGACGACTACGTAGTCGACCAGAGAGCTAATGCTAGACGGAGAACCGTATGGTTCACTAGAGAGCCAGTACTAGCCGGACGACTATGGAATCGACCAGAGAGCTAATGCTGGCCGGACGACCGTATACTCGTAATTGACTAGAGAGCCAGTGCTAGTCAGAGGACTATGGAGTCGACTAGAGAGTTAATGCTAGCCGGACGACCGTATGGTTGACTAGAGAGCCAGTACAAGCCTGCCGACTATGGAGTCGACCAGAGAGCTACTGCTGGCCGACGACTATTTAGTCGACCAGAGAGGTAATGCTAGCAGAACGACCTTATGGTTGACTAGAGAGCCAGTACTAGCCGGACGACTATGGAGTCGACCAGAGAGCTAATGCGTGCCGGACGACTACGTAGTCGACCAGAGAGCTAATGCTAGACGGAGAACCGTATGGTTCACTAGAGAGCCAGTACTAGCCGGACGACTATGGAATCGACCAGAGAGCTAATGCTGGCCGGACGACCGTATACTCGTAATTGACTAGAGAGCCAGTGCTAGTCAGAGGACTATGGAGTCGACCAGAGAGCTAATGCGTGCCGGACGACTACGTAGTCGACCAGAGAGCTAATGCTAAACGGAGAACCGTATGGTTCACTAGAGAGCCAGTACTAGCCGGACGACTATGGAATCGACCAGAGAGCTAATGCTGGCCGGACGACCGTATACTCGTAATTGACTAGAGAGCCAGTGCTAGTCAGAGGACTATGGAGTCGACTAGAGAGTTAATGCTAGCCGGACGACAGTATGGTTGACTAGAGAGCCAGTACAAGCCTGCCGACTATGGAGTCGACCAGAGAGCTATTGCTGGCCGACAACTATTTAGTCGACCAGAGAGGTAATGCTAGCAGAACGACCGTATGGTTGACTAGAGAGCCAGTACAAGCCTGCCGACTATGGAGTCGACCAGAGAGCTACTGCTGGCCGGACGACTACGTAGTCGACCAGAGAGCTAATGCTAGACGGAGAACCGTATGGTTCACTAGAGAGCCAGTACTAGCCGGACGACTATGGAGTCGACCAGAGAGCTAATGCTAGACGGACGACTACGTAGTCGACCAGAGAGCTAATGCTAGACGGAGAACCGTATGGTTCACTAGAGAGCCAGTGCTAGCCGGACGACTATGATAGACCAGAGCGCTAATGCTGAAGATTACTCACTCGCCAAGAGTTTTTGACCAATCAGTCTAACATCCTTCTTACTGAAAAGCATGGAGTGACTAGTAGAGTTGCCCTTCGAATGCATCCTCTCTCGGAGATGCAACATCAGCGCGGAATATCCTCCAAGACTGTGTTTTAAAACCTAGTTGGGAGAATTGAACGCGCTCTCCAAATGAAAGACTACGTACTGAGCCTTTTCGTCGATATTGAGGAAGCTTTTCATAACGCTACTTTGTGTACCGCTACTAGACGGCATGGCGTGAATGAAGCACTGGTTTTGTGGATCAAAGCAATGCTGGTGCACAGGACATTGATCGCTGTTGCAGACCTCAAACAATGTGTCAAGTCTGGCATAAACAGGGGCTGACCGCAAGGTGGCGTCCTGTCCCCGCTGTTATGGTGCATGGTGGTCGACTCTTTGCTCGATGCTCTCAATGCCTCTGGAATCTATGCCCAGGCCTATGCGGATGATGTTGCTGTTCTCCCTGTTGGCTCATGTTTAGCGACTGTCTGTCACAGAGCGCAGGCGTCCCTAAATGTGATCGATGACTAGTGCACGAGTAATGGGCTGTCGGTCAATCCTCTTAAGACTGATGTCATTCTCTTCACGAGAAGGAGGAAAAATACAGGCACGACTCAGCTGGTTGCTGAAAGATGTTCTCATCCCGGTATCCAAGGAAGCTAAATACCTCGGAGCCTTCTTAGATTGCAAGCTTCATTTGTCAAAGCATGTTGAGTCAAAAACCGAGAACTGTCAGCTTCTTGGAAGTGCAAAGGTGCTTTTCGCCGAAAAATGCCCTCTGGATCTACACGGCAATGATAAGACCGATAATCACATATGCATCGGTTGTCTAGTGGAACAGGCTAACACATAAACACGTCGTGGCCTCTTGCATCAAACTCCAAAGAGCGGTCTGTCTCAGCTGCACGAGGGCTTTCCAGTGACAGTGTACTTGCGCGAGAAATATCCTATGAGCCCTATCTCATGGATATGCCTTCCGACGCAATGACACCTGCCATCCTACTGCGCTGTAATATCACAGCCACATTTCCATGCCATCAGGACGGGCTTTGGCCAGACACTGAACCTGGAATGGACTGTCTTCGCTCCAGGACTGGGCGGGTGTCCAGCGCTGGAGTTTTCTTTGAGCGCGAAAACATTCGACTACATTTCTCATCAGGAAAATATGCATCGGTCTTTCAATGGGAGATTTACGCAATCCTAATGACCATGCACTATGTTGTGAAGCACAGATGGAAGGGAAAAAGAATAGACGTTTGTAATAACAGCCAAGCTGCACTCAAAACTGTGTCCAATCCTCTATCCAGCTCCAAATTAAAACCTTTCTGAACAAAGACTAAATTCACTAAGGCTTGTCTGTCCCAAGTCACTCCGGGATCCCAGGAAATGGGATCTCCGATGAACTCGCTAGAAGGGGCTCAGAGGAAAGTTTCTCAGGACTACCAGCTTCCACGGTCAAATCTGACATCAACAACATTTAATGCACACAGTCGTAGATATGCAGGATGACTAAGCGTTAACGCCCTGATGTCCTATGTCCTGATATCCGTCCCGCCTTCGCCCGCGCACGGTGGCGCACCCTTCGAGCTGACGCGACGTGGTGTGTGCCGAATCTCTTAGATTTAAGCTGATAACTCTTATTGAATTTGTACAGCGGATTAATCCTTTTCCTTATTCATGTGTAGGACCTAGCTATTAACCGATGTAAGAATTTAAAGTTGATGGCAAATAATTTGTATTTTCAAAGGTATGATCCTTTATTAAGCATGGCAGATTAACTTTTCGGATTGTTATCATCTTCCTAATCGTTGCGCCGAAATCCAAAGTCGAGGTATTAAATTTGATTACAGTAACCTCCTGGAAATCCTCTGGCATTGTGCAACGAATCGCTAAACCTTTAGCTTACAATTGACAATTGTTTTTAAAAACGGAAACGTGCAAATCGCTTAAATTAAAGCATAACATTGGTACTTTATGCCACTTTCTAAAAACAATATGTTAATGAGTTACTGAAAAATATGCTAATGCCCCGGGTAATAAAAAAGCCTCCAGCTGTCAGGAAAATAATTGTTTAATTGGAAAACACGCGGCAAATGCTTTGTCCTGTTTTTTTCCAGCAGCTTAAGCATGAAGAGCCGCTTGTCACTATTAAATTTCACAATTAATTAAGCAACAAATATACACAAAACTAAATGAAACTATTTGCTTTTTATTGAGTATTGATTTTGGCGCCTTTTTGTATCTATTAGTGTTGAGCCATAAATTCATAATAATAATCCACACCTACCGTTAATTTGTATTTACAACGAAACCTGTTTATGAAATCCTTAATTACAGACACTTGATTAATTAGCCTGGCAATAATTAGCAAATTAAAATACCCGCATAGGTCATGTATGCGGGTGAAAGGTACACTCAAATATAAATACTGAGCAGAGCAAAAATATATCCTTTATGGCAGCCGCAACTTAATTGGCTTCCGATAAGCCACTGTAGTATTTTAAATCATCAATAAAATCAACATTTAAGGACGGTATGAAGGACGCCCGATAACGAGTTATTGTTAAAAAGATTTAATTGCCGCAGATAAAAAACAAAATACGCGAGTCCTTAAAATATTTTATGATTTTACGCTGCTTAAATCGCTATCGATAATTGGTGTTAATTAAAACCATAACAAATAGGGATTTCTGGTTACCTTTGCAGCATGCTTTTGTTTAATCTATTTGTCTTTAAAAATAGGGCGAAGTCAAGTAGAGAATAAGCACCCTCTTCAGAAGGAGGTCCCCAAATAGGATTAAATAAAAGAGGCACTCTCCTTCGACCATTTCGAGGAATATGACTTAAATAATTAACATCGAGGGGTAGAAATCAGGCGGCTCAGAGTCATTCTCAATTCATCATCATCGTCAGAGTCAACCTCCTCAACCACGTGTTCCTTGAATATTGCTTCCGTGAGGCACAGGGCTACGTGCTCACTCGTTAGCGTAGTGGGATTTGCGTTTTTCGTTTAATTCCATTTAATTAAGTCAAACATTTCCGCCGACACGTGCGCATCAACGATAAAGTTTGCTGGGAAGGATGAACCACAAGGACGAAAGACAAGGTGAAGGATAAGTCACTCAGCTGTAATGGCGGGAAAGAATTGTTTAAATTTGAAGTGTAAGAGGGTTAGAATAACAAGTCTGATTATAAGGCCTGAAAAGAGGTGGTAATCTAATCCGATTACGCATCGTGGAGTGATAAGTATTCTATCGATGTATTGTCACCTCCCATGACCAAAAAGACACTTTCGCACTTGTACGGTTGCAAGTGTACTTAAGGATCTCAACTCCTGAACGTATAGGGTTTTTTAAAAAGGACTTGACAACTTTTTTTTTTAAATAAAACGCAAACCATTTAAGATATTTCAAAAACTTTATTATCAGCTTGAAGTACAATCAAAACATTTATGAATGAAACTCAACTTCGTTCATATGGCCACAGCGAGCACGTTTGCAGTGGTCGATTCGTTGGACTCAATTTTCGATGACTCGGCCACACATTTCGCGTTCAATGTTGGCTCTGAGCTCTTCCGACGTCGTCGGCTTGTGGGCATAAACCAATGACTTAACGTAGCCCCAAAGAAAATAGTCTAGAGGCGTTAAATCGCACGAACGAGGCGGCCAATCGACTGGCCCATTTCTTGAGATAACACGCTCATCAAACTTACTCTTCAATAAATCGATTGTAACGTGAGCTGTGTGGCTTGTGGCACCATCCTGTTGAAACCACATGTCGTCCAAGTCCATATCTTCCAAAAGATGGCCCAATAACGCCGCCGGCATGCAAACCGCACTAAACAGTTATTTTTTGTGGATGAAGTGGTGATTCATGAAGCACATGTGGATTTTCACCCGACCAATAACGCATATTTTGCTTATTGATGAACCCATCGAGCGAAAAATGAGCTTCGTCACTGAAGATGATTTTGCGGTGAAATTCATCATCTTGGCGCATCTTCTCCAGAGCACAATCGGAGAACGTACGTCGCTTCAAATGGTCCATCGGCTTCAATTCTTAAGTCAGCTTGATCTTGTATGGGTGTAAACCAAGATCCCTACGCAAAATACGCCATAATGTGGTCTGAGCGATGCCCAATTCTTGAGAACGCCGTGGGATTGACTGATTTGGATCATTTGCTACGGACGCCTGAACGGCAGCGGTATTTTCGACACTTCGACCAACCCGTTGTATCACTGACACGGCCACATCACACAACAAATATGTAGACTCAAATATTTGCACTAAGCTTGTTATTGCCTGTCTACTAGGGCGAGAATTACGACCGAAAATTGGAGTTAACGCTCTTAAAGTTGCGGTCAACAACTCCGAATTTCGGTAGAAAATTTTTATAATTTGCAGACGTTGCTCGTTCGTGTACTTTACTATAATGAAAATGTTAAGTTTACTGAATAAATTGACAATGACAGTTCGATGATTAGTGAAAGGGTGCGTTCACAAATTAAATTCAAAGCTGTCAAGTCTCCATTGGAAACCCCTTTATTTCCTCAATACTTTTGAAGAGATGTCCTTCCACGCTGGCAAAACCACTGCGTAAGCTTTTTCATAATTTCCTACTCTTCTGGTCTCTGTCCGAGTAGACGAGTAGATGGAAAAAAGCATTTGTCCAGCCCGTCCCTAAAAAGGGCGAATCTTTGTCTCCTATCACCTACCGGAGGTGGAAACGCTGATAAATCGTCAGCTTATAAAATATCTTGAATCGCGGAAAATTCTTAAGGACCGGCAGTGCGGTTTCTGCAGCAACAGGTCCACTGGTGATTTGATGGCATATCACACCAAAAAGTGGAATGAGTCTTTGCACCATATCAGCGAAAGCAAGATTGTCGCGCTCGATATTTCAAAAGCATTTGACAGAGTTTGGCATCAGGCTCGTTTGTCCAAAATGCGTGCTTATGGTATCGATTAGTCTCTTCTTCTATGGATTAGAAATTACCTTTTGAGCCGTTCAATTTAAGTTGACGGACGGTTTCAAGTCTGATATTCACCAAATAAACGCTGGTGTTCCACAGGGCTCCGATCTGTCACCGACATTCTTTCCCGTTTTTATAAATGATCTCTTAACTGCTACTTCTAATCCAATGCACTCCCTCACTGATGACAGTACTCTTAGCTTTTCATATTCGTTCAGGACTCACATCTCTGCTCCTCGACCGTAGAAGTGAAAGGGCAGTGTAAATTTGCTCTGCCATTAAAATTCCACCTTGAGAGCATAATTAAGTGGGGTATAAACAACAGAGTGGAATTTAATACTTCCAAAACACAATACTACATCCGCCCCAAGCTTGAGTACAACCCTCATATCTGGTCTGGTCCTCCCGAGACCTCTCTGCATCTGCGTGATAGATTACAAAAACGAGCGATAAAACTCATAGGAGACAGACAATAACGTCGCGAAGTCGATCGACTCGTTCGAACATCGACGCAATGTTTCCTTCTCTCTGTTTTATCGTTATTTTAACAAATACTGCTCAAGTGAGCTCGCCCGGAATGCTCATCAGTTCACCTTCAAGCCTGTCTTCGGATGCACAGTCAATTTTAGCGACTCGTTTTTTACCCGAACCACACGAATGTGGAATGCTCTTTCCAACTCAACTTTTCCCACTCATTACATTTGACAAACATTTAAAACCAATGTGCATCAGTACCTCTTTTTCCTCTCTCCCTCTTTACCTTCGGGCCGTTCTGTGTCGTAACTTCTTGACATTTAAGGGTAGTCATAACCCCTTGTGCACGCGTCAATTATAAAAAAAATGCTTCATCGATCGCAAGAATGCAGAATATGGTCGGTAGGTAGGTAGAACAATATGTGGCTGGGGATTGCCGATTTTTTCTTCAATGCTCATCTCAAACATGTTAATTGTATTGAGAAACAATCTTCCATGATGGTTTCAACAACCCATAATATACCACACCGAATTCGTTTCACCAAATAAACTGCATGAGCTTTTGCGGCATATTCTATACTAATATATTCATTCGAACTGAAGGCGAAACGAAAAACAATTGACGATTATTTGCCTCGAAAATTATGCCCAAAGCCAATCGAAATATGACATTTTCCATCAGTATGCTCCGCTAGTGCCATCTATTGAAAAACGACCTATTACCAGTGTCACATCTTCACGTTTAACGTCATTTTTATTGTTAAAAGCGCCCGAGAGATGTGAAATCTTGGACGCGGGTCGCTGGTATGCCGGATTCACATGTCTTGCTGGTTTCTTTTTAGTATGAGCCTGGGTACTAAGCCATACCCTGCAATAGTCAGCCACTCTTCCCGCCACACCGCCATGGCTGGCGATTCATACAACTCCGGTGCTCCAGTACTCCGGAGACCTTGCGATCTTGGCTCTTCGTAGTTCAGCTTGCACGTTTCTTACTATTGCGCAGATAGATTCAGTAGAGTACCTCGCCATTCCGTAACACGTCTATAGTCAAAGATTGTATGTTTTGGACACTCTGGACAAGGGGAGTTGTTATGGACAAATCGGTATAGAACTGCGATAAGTAGTAAAGGGTGGTCCAACGAAAACGCACAATGATAATTGTAAATAAAACAAAAAGTTTTCAGAGAATTATCTTAATATTTCTTATTATGATAGAAGGATCTATGACAATTATGTGTGAAATAAAAAATCAACCAAATGCTCGCCACGGCTTCGATGGCATACCTCTATCCGATGGTCCATATTTTGACTCTGAGACATAATTGAGGTTCAATGTCGTTGATGTGCCGGATTATATCATCCTTTAGCTCTTGAATTGTTCTTGGCTTATTGACGTACACTTTTTCTTTTAAATATCCCCAAAGAAAGAAGTCCAACGGTGTCAAATCACATGATCGTGGCGGCCAATTAACATCGCCAAGACGTGAGATAACACGGCCATTGAATTTCTCGCGCAAAAGAACCATTATTTCGTTGGCTGTATGGCAAGTGGTACCATCCTGTTGGAAGCACATATCGTCCAGGTCCATATCCTCAATTTCTGGCCACAAGAAGGCCGGTATCATCTCGCGATAGCGAACACAATTCACGGTAACTGCTTGGCCGACCTCATTATCGAAGTACGGCCCGATGACGCCGCCAGCCCATAAACCCATAAACCGCACCAAACAGTCACTCTTTGTGCATGCATCGGCTTTTCAACAATCACTCGTGGATTCTCATTTGCCAAAATGCGGCAATTCTGCTTGTTAACGAATCCACTGAGGTGAAAGTGTGCCTCGTCGCTGAAGATGATTTTCTTTGTAAAGTCACCATTCACTTCTGTCTGTTCAGTAGGCTTCAGCTCTTGAGTCAATTGAACCTTGTAAGCGTGTAAATTCAAATCTTTATTCAAAATTCGCATCAGTGATGTTCGTGAGATGTTCAATTGTTGGACACGACGACGAGTCGAGGTTGACGGCTCTTCTGCGACACTATCGCGAACAACAGCAATGTTTTCCGCAGGACGAACTGGGCGAGCATGCACAGATGTTTTCACATTTCCTACAGACCCGGTTTGCTGAAATTTGCGCACAAATCTACCGATTGTGGACAAATTTGGTTGATTATGCTGACCAAAAAAATCACGAAGTGCACGAAATGCATGTTGATTTGAACACCCATTTTCGTAAAAGGCTTCAACAATCTTAACGCGCTGCTCAATTGTGTACCTCTCCATAGTTGAATTTGTCAAACACTGAAACAAAGAAATGTCAGATTAAGTTGGGCAAAAAAACTTGTCGTTAAGGTGTGACTCACAATTAACATCGTGCATTATGGTTGGACCACCCTTTAGATGAAGTCCTTGTTTCGCCTTGCCTACACATCCATTGATGGAATTAGAGTATGAATCCATCTGCCCTTAGTGGTATTATTCCAGCGAGTTTTTCGTAGAACCATTGAACGTGTCCTTACTTCTTCCTTAGTTTTACTTCAGCTTCAGTTGACGTGGACAGTCTCATACAATACATTCTTTTCATCTCGTCCACGAGGAAGTCAACAGGGGTCATTCCAGCAATAACAAATGCAGCTCCTTCCGATATCATCCAATAACCGCTTATTGTCATTACCGTACAAAGACGGTATACTGATGACGGTTTCTGGCAGTTTGCTTTTTTTCTAAAGGCTTCTACCCAGACTAGTGCAACAGGAAATCCACGTTTAATAATATTCCGGAGATTGCCATTTGTAGCGACGATACTTTCTTGCTCGCGTAGTCCGCATGTGTTTTAAGCCGCAACTTGTTCTCAACCATTACTCCTGACTATTTAATTGTCTCCTTTAATCCGATATTATGATTATCTGGATATTGATATATTTCACGGTTTTCTACTCAAGATAAAAATGGCTTCCGAATTCAACCCGCCTGCCACCTGTAGATTTAAGCCACTATTTGATCTGGGCAATTACTGCTTTTATAGCTGACTCGAGAACTTGTTTCGCAACTGTTACGATAGTTATGCCAACGGCAAACCCAATGATATTTACTGGCAGGAGCACGCCGTCATACATAAGGTTCCACGGAAGGGGACCCAAAACGAAACCTTGAGGTACTCCCGCGAAGGCGTGGTACTATTTAACTTCATCTTCTGTGTTATATCTTGACTTTCTGTTGTTAAGGTACGAGTAGTTAGGAATTGTCCAAAATAAATATTATGGCCTCTCCATCCTTGCTTTCTTATTTGAGACCAGTCAGACGAGCTACATTTTTTACATCTAGTGTCACTACTATCTACAGCTTCATACGTATTGTCTACTACTGTTTTAATGGCGTCAACAGTAGATAGCAATTTTCTGAAGCCATACAGGTAAATTGATAAAGCTCCCGACTTCTCTGGCATAGCGAGCAGTCTACCAATTATTATTCGCGATCCGACCTTCCCGTTTCTGCTTCTTCTTTTCCTTTTTTCCGGCGTCGTTATGGTCAGAAGTGTAGGACCATAACCTTCCCACTTAACTGCATTCCTACTGGTCCGCTTGTGGGGTCCGCCCGTTTGACCTCAGAAAGTAGCGGCAGGCTTCCCGGTTTGGAATTACTTCATCGCTGAGGCCAATCAAATGCTGGTGTTTTTGCATTTGTTTGCACCAATTGTTTTTCGGCCTGCCTTTTTTTGCGTGTTGAAATTGGAACGTTGATTGATATCGCCTTTTGGACGGGGTTCAAAGGATCTCTCCTTTGAACATGGCAATACCAACTGAGTCGGTCGCGCTCTATCTTTCTATCTATTCTTGTGATGATTTCTTTTACGTGGAGGCTTCCTCGGATCTTTGAACTTCTAATTCTGTCACGCTTTGTTACTCCCGCTGTCATGCGAAGCATCTTCATCTCAGCTGCCGTTAATTTGCTTCTCATACTTTTTGTGCATTGTCCAGCATTGTGAACCGTATGTGGGCGCCGGACGTACAACTGAAGTGTAGAGCCTTCCTTTCAGCTTAGGGGGCATTTTTCGATCGAGTTTTCCCGCCACTTCATCCACCCTACGTTTACGCGATGGTTGATGTCGTCATCACAATTTGCTTCTTTATTAATCATAGATCCCATATATTTAAACTTTTCACACTTGGGAAGCACTCTTCCATTCACGTAAATGAATGGAATAGGCTGATGAGGGTCAGAGAACAGGCAGTACAGATACTCTGTCTTCTTTGAACTAATACGATACCCGTGTCCCTCAAAAATGTCCACCCACACATCAAGTGCTCGTTGTAGGGACGCCTGATCATCACTTATAATGGCCCCATCGTCAGCATCGGTGCACATTGGGGTCCGTCACTTTTCCTTCAAGCAAGCAATCAAAGACTGCTATAAAGAGCAGTGGGCTGAGGACGCTCCCTTGATGTACACCGACTTTGATTGCGAACTCTTCGGTGACTCCTGCGGTGCATCTTACTCTTGTCGTTGCTCTCTTGTACATGTCCATGATCACTCGCACGTAGGTTTCTGGAATTCCTTTTTGTCTTTGCGCTACCCATAAAAGATCTCTTGGTTGCCGGTCAAAGGCCTTCTCGAAATGAATATGCAAGTCCTTTGAAGAATCACGATGCCTTCCCGGTTCTGCAACTATGCAAAAATGTCGAGAGGGTCCATGCGCCTTATTGTCTTTTATTTTGATTAGGACTCTCTGCAGTTCATGCAATATGACGGGATTTCCTATATTTTGCGATGGTCCTCAGATTTATTAGAGATGTTAATCAGGATTTTTATAACCATCCTGTAGGCCACGCCTTATGGATTGGTATCGGCTTGGTTGTTTTTATGTCACTGGACTTCGAATCTCCCTGTTAACATCACGGAATTCAGTAAAATTGTGTTCATCACCGTGAGCTCATTATAAGTGATCGGGACAAGCTTCGACCCATACATGAACTGTTGTACGAGCAATACATTTATGAACAGAGCCATCCAATAAGACATGTCATTTTAAATTGATAAAGAATCACAAATTTTTTTATGAACAGTTGAAATAAATTTAGTTTAAGGAAATACATCATCATCAAGTTTACGCATATTTCTCTTCCTACATCAATGGCTGTAAGGGAAACCCCTGACGATGACCAAAGGTACTTTACCAAAGGTTTCGTGATATCTTCACTGTTTTTGCAGTGAATTTCCACTAGTTCAACGCTGTCTGGATACGTATCGATTCATATTACCGTAATAACCAACTGGAAAGTCGTAAAAGCGGAAGATAAATATTTTTAACAGCTTGTACGGGATTCATGTAAACAACCTCAGGCAATACAAGGACTGCCAATACACCCGAAAAATGTAATGTTTGGTGCGGCTTATGGTCCGGCGGAATCATTGTATTTTATCAAAAATGACCGTGAGAATAACGTTTTAGATTGAAAATGGAGTTCGGCAATCAATTTATGTCTCGTTTTGAACAGGTGAATTGGCCGGCTAGAACGTGCCATTTGATGCTTTTCTAAGCCGGAATACAACACTACGAGTACACATGATATTAGCGAGATAACAACCAGTATGCACAAAATGTGACTCAGAATTAGACTCTCTGTAGACACCACTTAAAATGTAGTCTTGATCAACATTTACACAAAATATTTCATAAGAAATAAATGGCATATACTGCCTTATGAAGTAAAATAAATATTGTATAATTTGCTGCAACTATTTTTTCTTTTCTGGACAATTAAAAACCAAACGTTCAAAAAAACACATACTATAAGATAAACAACAATTAAATTACACACTTTTACAAAGTTCAAGTTCGGATATTGAAAGAAGCACGTGACGAAAATAAATGTCTAAGGAGGACTATGTTGAAGGCAATAAGGAAAATACTTTTCAAAAATTCCCGTAATTTTTTGAACTTATTTTGTACTTGTTGATGATATGCTCTCTTGATTAATACGATTTCTCAACAGAATCCTTTTCATTTCTTCCCTTTTTTTTAATATATAGCTAGAGCAGGCAATATATAGCATAATATAATATATGAGCCAGCTGAAGGGGCATGCCGGCAGAGCTCTGACTGACTTATTGACAATTTGACTTGAGCCCATAGTTTAGACTTCAACAACAAAGTAGTTTACTTCAATTTAGGTTCTTAAATTCTCATGGGATTAATTGCATTTGGATCTATGATCCGTTTATAAATGCACGTTCCTTAAAGATAACTTTTAAAAGCTATTAAGATTCAAGCCAGAAATATGTTTGATTTCTTTTCATTAAATTAAGTATTCCTTAAGCCTTTGTATTAACCCTGAATTTTTAATTGACCACGTGCACTAAATAAGACGAATATTTCCTGAATGTGCTATAAAAGGTCAAAGGTGTACGTTAAAGGAGAAAAAACAATGCTCGCGTGCCAGTGACAAAAGGATTGGATATAATACCTCAAAGGCTGCTCAAGAAAATTAATTCAGTTCATCTGATACGGGATATCGGCAACTAAGCAAACTTTTAATTAAATCAGATCGTGTTTACAAAGAATAAAGCTGACGGTCCCACCCTCGACTTATCGTATTTCGTTCGCTGTGCCCATGGCAGCAAACGAGCGTCATGATGGAGACCACGAATATAAGGTACCTCTTGTCTAAAGGACATAATCCAAATTTTGAAGAACAACCACAGCCACTTAGTACATATTCCTAAAGCTTTTGAAAGGCTTTGACCTCCTCCATAGACATAAATAAATTTCAACCTTTGGATTGTCCACACTCTTCCACTTTGAACGGAAAGCCCTTTACAATTCACGAAACGATGAAAACTTTTTGTTTAACGGTAATTGTAGCCTCCAGCCATCAGCTTTTCCATCCAATCGGAAAATTCAGAAAAAAAAAACAAAAGAATCTTAATTGCTGTATCTGCCTTTCCATCCATATCGATCGATCCTTTAAGCCAACAAAAAAGAGGCCATAAAACAAGCTCACAGGATTCTTCCGATTTAAACCGTATCCCGTTAACCCAGATATCAGTTTCCCTTTCATTTGCCCTTCGACCGAGCTCTCTGTTACCGGGAAAGGCAAAGCAAATCGTTGAAGAACAAAATAACCACGGCACCTTTCCACTCGACAAACTATATCAAAAGGATTGACTATTCGATTGATATCAGGTGTGGATGCAGGAGTATGATGTGTAGGCTTTCATTACTACCTTAAACCTTCAGCCGCTTCACTGAACAACTTTAAAGGATCACCCATATCACAGTCTTTAATCATTCCTCGACTTACGCTTCTCCATTCCCTGTTGCATCATTCTCTGTGTTTCCATCTTCGGAGATGAGTGCTTAAGTGCTGGAGTGAGCGTGTAGGTGTGCATGGTTGAGTGGTCCTTTCTATTTCAACACGTTCTCCTTATGTCCGCCCATCGAGCGCATGTACCCAAAGGCAAACAAACAAACTTTCTCCATTCCCTACTCTGTTTTTTCTACACAAGGAGGATTAATTGGTTTTCGATCACTACCTCAAAGGCTCCTGATTACATGACAACGTTTATGCATTCTAGGATAGAATGGGAGGGAGGGAAAGGTATAAAAAGGCCACTCGGAACAAAAGTCAAAGGAAGGTTCGTATCCGTTAAGAATTACTCGAAGCAATCTCCTATATCGAGGCGAGTGGTATTTGGTGGAGCGGGAGCACCCAACGAAGCAAGGAAGCAAGTAGACAAGTAATCATAGAAACATAGTGGCTTGGAATACTCTGAAGCACACAATACCACCTCTCAACAATAGATTAAAGGCATTTGTGGCCGACTGACTAAAGCTGTCGGACCGTGCCGAAGCAACAAACAGTAATGGCTGGCGATAATCCCCGGGATTTGTCGATATGCTGCATGTCGGGCCATGTATGCCGGTAAGCTGCTTCCTGTATACGTCCCATTATCGCTTATTTATTGCTTATTAAAAGCACACACGCGCCCATAAGGGTATGTTCGACATACGCTCTCGAAAATCGACTATTAAAGTGAGTCCTGGCCAGGTGCAGGATATGATCTGGTGGCCCCTACATTGAACTTGTTTGAAAACTTATCTAACCTCTGCTGGGTTAATCGACCAACTTGAACTCTCTCATCAAACTTTTATCATAAATCAGTTATGTCAGGATACCCCTTTAGCAGCTCGTTAAACGATGAAGGATGTTCCGCGGTACATGGGTCGGGGTGTGAGATTGTACGCGTCGTGCTCGTACATCATCGCCTGTGATTGTGCGGGGGCCGGCAATTACACGCTCGTTACATCGCTAATTTTGGGTATACTTGGAATATACTTCCCATGTTTTATTTCTCCCCACGACACTCCGCATGCAGAATGGCCTCAGATGATGAGGTTCACAACTTCGTTAGATTTGCAAACTCTTAATTTGTTGAGTGATTCATTAATATTCAAGGACGTTCGTTGAGTTGGAAGAATCCGGGACTGAGCCATGCGGAATAAGTACACGTCGTCCAACATGGTTCTCCAATCAACCGGAAATCACTCGGTGGAGAGGAGCAACGTTGTTGTTTACCTATTCTACTGCCAGTTAATGCATAATGGGACGAAAATCAAATTATTGGCATTAACTGCTGTTCTGGAAGTAGCCTAGGAATAAAGAAGTTTCCTTACCGAAACAGACGTAATGAAGAAATATTGTTTAATTAGAAATTAGCGTGAGATTATCGGATGGCGGTGGTGGTGAGGATGTTAAGTTTATTGAAGTAAATCGGATCAAATCTTTTTTGAAAAGGCTTTAAAGTAGTAATCATATGAGTATTCGTCTTCTTATGTTTAGAGAAATTTCATCATTAGGATGACAACAAACAAGCTCGAAAACGAATCGACAAGTCTCGTCTAGTCAACCTCTTCCAAAGCAGCTTAAGGTTCAAAAACGTTGAAAAAAAAATTTAAACAAGAAGATTCCAGTGTAAACAAAAAACGTCTTTAACCAAATTGAAGACGAATACTGTCTGCATAGAATTAGGCTCTTAATAGAGAGCACAATAGCCTGATTTGAAAAACTCTAGTCAATCAATCTGATATTTAACCAATCACGGAGTTTCGGTGTAACATATAGTCTTTATCATATTCCATACCTTGTTTGACTTGGGTAAACATTGCTTGTGGAGCTGGGATAGTTGAGGCTAAGCTTAGGGAGTTCGTACAGGTCATTTAGGCATACTTCCTGCCCCGAACCTATGCCGCAAACACCGGGCATTCGGAGAAGAAGTGGTGTGGCAGCTATGCAGCTATACCAAGTCTGGTGACGTGTCCGCCGAGGTCTGTACTCACACAGTTCTGGTAATTCCGGAACGAACTCTGTGTGTGTTACATACAGGAAGACAAGAAGTTCATAGCCTATGCTATCTCTAGTCGATTACGCCCACTTATGGCTGTGGTTAAGAAGCTTTAGGGGATATTTGGTTTGAGGTATTTCATCGGAATACCCACAGTTTCGATCAAGTTTATGTGCATCATAAAGGTAACTTAACTTAGGTGAAATTGTATGAAACAATTGTTATATTTATAATAGCACAGAGAGACGCCACATTTCTTGCACATTGTTTGTGAGACACCAACACATTTAGAAAATTTGCAGCGCATTCTCTTTTCTGTCCTGCCAAATCTTGCCTGCTTGCCACTGGAGGAACTTGCAATTTTTCGTTCCCTATACAGGGTGTCCCACGAGCAGTGTGCCAAAAAGCTAGAGCGTGTAGGTCTGGTCAAGACAAGAAAAAAATCGTACGAGAGGGGGGGTCTATTCCCCCCCCGTTTTCTAAAAAAACTGACTTAATTTGGAAAAAAAATTATTAAAAATCAACAGTTTCATCCACAATGATGTGATATACTTTTTGTAAAGCCAGAAACCTCTTCTTTCATCTTGTTTTTAAACGAAGCTGTTTTAAGGAATAGTTTTTGAGAAATTAATTTTCAAACTCAAAATTTTGAAAAAAAATGAAAAAAAAAATGTCGAAGTACATATTTTTTTTCAAAATTGTATGTAATTAAGTACTAATTTTTTTTTTTTCAAAAATTCAATTCTCTTATTAGTTTTTAGTTAAAAGCAGAAAACCAGATGCAAAAATGTCTTGTAGTTTTTGAGAATTTAAAAAAAAAACATTGACCTCTTTTTTATTATTTTTAAAAAATTCGGAGTTTTATTATAATAAATTTTCAATATGATCCACATTTTTTAGAAGACAAAGATTAAATCTCATTCTAATGGCTGCACATAAGTCTATGCTTGACAAATTTTCCTGCAATTTGACTCCAGCGACTTCAATCCGTTCTTTCAGTTGTTCTTCATGAATCCCACACATAAAAATCTAGATTAGTTAAATCTGGCCATTCCGTGGGGCCCCTTCTTCCGATCCAACCATCACTAAAATGATCATCCAGCCAGTTTCTAACCCGTAAGCTGTAGTGTGCTGGTGCTCCATTCATTTTTTCATTTTTTATTCAGTATTATCTTATATCTATCTTACCCTAGTCAAAAATGCTTAAAACTAGCTTAACTATCTTAACAAAACTAACTATCTTACTGGCCCTATACGGACACTCTAAAACAAACAGAACAATTGAAACATACATATGTCTTTCGACGACTATATAAAATTCTATTAACATTATAATATCTAACTTAAGCTAAGAAAAATGGTTTTTATTAAGAAAAAACTTAGCATATGATCATTTTTATATATTTTATATAAAACTTAAGCATATCTAAAACTAATTAAATCTAACTAACCCTATCTTATACCTATCTTCTAACTTAACTAAAATATGTACATTATATATATTTTATATATGTATATATCTTTTTTTTTTGTCTAATTTTAGCTTATGCTAGGCATAGCCCTAAGCTATGCGAGCCAGCCACTGGTATTGTTGGCTGGCTGGTGTACCCTATTACTCAGTCGCCGACAGTGTCCCCTCCAGCCACCAAAAACGTTGGTGCTGCCGGACGACGTCTCGCCGATCGTGACTCGATACCGCCATACTAAACCGGAGTCGCTCCGGCTCGCGGAGCACAACCTCGCGCCCATAGAGCAGTCGCCGTTCCACAGCGTTACGGGCCACGTGGAAAATTACGGGCACCGCATCTCTATCCTGGATCAGCCCGTCCATGTCGAATTGGAGGAACGCTTCGGGGGGAACAAAGCCTTTAAGACGCGCAAGCTCGAAATAGCGCTCGTTGGGGTAGAACGCCCCAGAGATCAGGTTGTTGGTCGAGGTCATGGCCCCCGCCATGTGCCTTCGAATTAACTTAATCAAAAAGTTATCTATTCGAATAATTTTGGCCCTGTTATATAGGACCTCATTGGAGTAGAATTTTATGTACTGAGATTCTGGTGTTCTGTGCAATCCAAGGCAGGACCTCAGACACTGCCTCTCAAACACCCGAATCCTTTCCATCAAGCCAGCACTCACATTAAACCACACGGGGCATCCGTAGGCGATCATGGGCCAAATGCTGGTGCTCCATCTTGCTGGTAGAATCAATTATCTGCTATGGCCAAAGGAACGTTGTCCATCGAATCGGGCAAAAGGTCTCGTAGGAACTGCAGGTATGATTCTCCATTAATAACGGCATTCAAAAACCGGGGCCCGATTACAGTTTCTCCAACAATACCAAGCCAAACATTACAGCTAAAGCGGTGTTGTGATTTATTTTGTTTTTTGTTGTGTGGATTGGTGCTACTCTAATGGTGCAAATTGTGGAAGTTAGTAACCCCATCTCTGGTAAACTGTGCTTCATCCGTCCAGAATATCCTGGCAAAATAGTTTCGTTCAGTTTCATCTCGAAGCAGTAATGATCGACAAAATTCTGCTCTCACAAACTTCTCGTTTGAGGTGAGTTCCTGAACTGGCTTAAAATGGTACGGGTGTAAGTTTTCGGTATGAAGCACTCTCCATACTCTAGATTTGGGCACTCCAAGCATAATAGCTATCCACCTTGTACTAAGGGAGGGATTACGTCGGACCAAATCCAAAATTCTTTCATCTAAGATTCCTGATCCATCTGTAATGATCTTTCGCTTCTTCGATGCTCTAGCACTCCGTGCTCTCGCAGACGTCGGTGGATTCTTGAAAACAAGCTACAACTGGGACACCTCCGGTTGGGATATCTTTCAGCGTAGTCTTTCGGCTTCACGATCTCGACCGTTAGCTAAACCGTAGCAGAAGTGCATGTCCGTTAATTCTTCTCGAGAATATGAGTTTGACATCGTAATGTGTTGATGAGTTAACATCCAATTTGGAAATGGTTTTTTTATTAAAAATGCGATGCCTTTTATTTACATTTGGGTTGCAAATATTTTGTTTTTCAATAAAGAAAAATTGCGGTTTTATTGTCTTAAGGTCCTAGCGGGTAGAACCCATCGGCGGCGGGCGGACCCAGACGAAATTGGGAGGTCAGTTTTCAGGCGTTATCAATGAAAAAAAAGGATTAATCCAGGGTTATTCCAATACTGTGTCACTTTATTGTATCCTCATAAAACTCCGAATTTTTTAAAAATAATAAAAAAGAGGTCAATGTTTCATACATTAATTTGCTTACAATTTCAGCCGCGTTAAAACCAAAAAAAAAGGATTTTCTTAGAAAAAAATGGTTCGGTTTTTTTTTTTAAATTCCCAAAAACTACAAGACACTTTTGCATCCGGTTTTCTGTTTTTAACTAAAAACTAATAAGAGAATTGAATTTTTGAAAAAAAAAAAAATTAGTACTTAATTACATACAATTTTGAAAAAAAATACTTCGAAATTTTTTTTTTCATTTTTTTTTTTCAAAATTTTGAGTTTGAAAATTAATTTCTCAAAAACTATTCCTTAAAACAGCTTCGTTTAAAAACAAAATGAAAGAAGAGGTTTCTGGCTTTACAAAAAAGTATATCACGGCATTGTGGATGTAACTGTTGATTTTTAATAATTTTTTTTCCAAATTAAGTCAATTTTTTAGAAAATTGCCCTCCCGGCTAAACGGGGGGGGAATAGACCCCCCTCCCGAACGGTTTTTTTCTTGTCTTGACCAGACCTACACGCTCTAGCTTTTTGGCACACTGCTCGTGACACCCTGTATATAATGTGGTGACTTTAATTGTAACCTTCTAAATAATCGGATTTCTGATTGTTTCCTTAGTACCTTCGAAGCCCTCGGTCTAAATGCAATAAACCACTCTCATTTTACCATTTCTTCGAGTTCTTTACTAGACCTCTATCTAACGAGCGACAATAATAGAGTTTTTCTTTACAGCCAGCTCCAAGCACCTGTTTTTTCCAAGTTCGATCTAATTTTAAGGTGCTTAAACATGTCTTGCAATATTGTGAATTGTGTTGTCACAAATGCTAAATCATCCAGCTTAGTGTCCCAGGGGGCCTAGTATCCCACAAGGATCCATACTCGGACCCCTTCTCTTTCCAATATACATTAATGACCACATATTGTTATTAATTGCCCGATTCATTTGTATGCAGACGATGTGCAACTTTTGGTCAGCCGACCCAATGACCCTTCGTCGGTGAAGGACGAAGCGGTCGCTTTGATGAATGAGTACTTGCTCATGGTAGCCTTCGTGACCTTCGGATCACTCAAAACTTCATTCCGGAAAAGACAAAACTTATGTTGACATAAAGTCTTGTCTGTAATAATATTGCCCGTTTTGTATACAATCTTCTTCCATTTGATCATATTTCTCTTCATTCGAAATAGTTTTGTGGTTGTAGTCTAGATACTTTACTGAAATGTCGATCATTTAGTTACCTGCATTAAATAGCTCATACCCAACTACCTGATTACCTATACTGCAGGCTGCGCTTCCCTCGCTTAACAAGGTCATTGCCAATTCCCTTTTTTTTTTTTTATAATTCGTGCAGGTTCAAGAGTGTACGCTCTTATGGTGTTTGTCACACAACCTGCACGGGGTGCAGATGGTTTGTATCAAAGATGTTCGCTCACTACTCTCCGGGGGTGGTTGTCCTAGATAAGATATAAGAGATTCGACTGAATTTGCTTTGGGTGTAATTCACAGTAACTCTTTTGTTTCCATGTTATCAAGTAGTTTGATTGGAAGTGCACACACAGAGTATGAATTTCAAAGTGATTTTATGCTGCGAGTGCTATGCCTTCGTCAGCACTTTTTGATCATCTCTCATTCACAACTGATATTGTTGCACAATTTGTCCGTATGGGAATTGTTCTTGTCTATGAACCGACTTGAACTACAGACCTTCGGCTCAACAGTCGGTGATGATTACCATAGCACCATCTGCAATAACAGGAATTAGACGCATAAGAAATTTCTCATCAATACTTCTTGTGTAGTCCACAGAATAAGCAACCCCTAGGTGAAAACGGGATGGGCTACTTTTAATCGAACGGCCACAATCTATGGCCTAAATATATAACCTAGCCAAAGCCCCTCCACGATTTCACTTATACAACCCTTATATAGGGATAACCACGTCCAACCTGTTTTCCCTTCCTTTCTAAATCGACGAAAATGTCATCAATTTGGTATTAAAAGCCTAAATGTGTAGTTGATAGTTTGGGTAGACCAATGACAGCCACGAATCGAGTTTTTAAATTTGTTACACCACATACATACATAGATGTGTCCTAAATTCTTGAGCTCTAGCACGTATGTCCATACATAACATAATTAAATGATATTTCGAGTGAAAGTGGGGATTGAAACACCCGAGTGTATGCTAGGTGTATGGGCCTGGGACGCACTTTGAGTGGGTGACATGTTAAATGAATGTTGTCCTCGTAATGGATGGACATTAAGTGGTAAAGCAGTGCTTTAGGTGATTCAGTAAGCAAAGGCAAGCACCACTTCGATTTGTTTCCCTAGAGCTTGTATTCGACTATTTAAGAATAAGGAAGGACTGTACGTAATATTTTTTTAAAAATATTTTTGAGTGCTCTTTACTAATTAACCGTAATCATATAATTTCCTGGGTTGTATAGTCTAATTCATTCGAATGTTGGAATGTTAGGAATTGTGTCCGTACCTTAACCTGCCAGTCAAGCAGGTTGTTTAGTCTGCTATCTACTGCTAAATAAAAAGTGTCCAGCGGGAAATTTTCAACTTTAAATTTCGAATGTTCGAACACCAACCGGGTAATCGCGATGAGTCACTGGTCGGGAGCACACCGCGCATTCGCGGTTGAGCAATATTTGAAAACGGGTGAATCATTAGTCCGTGCGTCGCAATTTTTGTTCTCACTTCAATATACGCAGACAGAGCACGAAATTTATCTGGTCATGAGTGCAAAAGTTTAAACAAAAAGGGACGATGCTGAACAGAACTCCACCGGGACCATCAACAACAGCAGCGACGCAGGAACATGTCGCTCAAGTTCGACACGAAATTATGCGAAATCCGCGTAAGTCAACACAAAAATTAATTTTCGACCCATACAAAATCCAAATGGTACAAGGTCCAAGGAAAAGTGACTAGCCTCTGGGAGAAATCTTCGCAAGAACAATGCTCAAACGTTTTCGAACAGCACGAACGCTTGGCAGCATATTGTTTAGGGATGTATCGACTACGTTAATAAACATAACTTGCGTTACTGGTGCCCAAACAACCATAGAGAACGCCATCAAAGACGTTTGCATTACCCCAAAACGATGGTATGGTGTGCCATTTCAGCACGAGGGATAATTGTTAACCAACAAGAGACAGTCACTTCCGAAGTGTATTAACGAATGATGGACGAGTTTCTGTTGAGGCAACTGCAGCTGTTCCCCGGACATAACAACAGAACGCTATTTCAGCAAGACGGTGCTACACCACACCTGGCTAAGATCTCAGTGGAGAAGCTGAGGGTTATTTTCCCGAACAAATTGATCAGCAAGTATGGAGACACACTATGCGACATATTCTTCTAGTTAAGAGTTTACAATAACAATCCTCTAACAATAAAGTGTCCAGTCGCACTTTACAATATGGATCGGAGAATTCACATTAAATGTTGCTGTAGAAATTGTTTTGAATCTATCAACGTTTCGGACTTGGAGTATTTTCTTAGAAGGTAGCGAGAACTTTGAAGATGAAGAGAGATGTGAACGTCCGATTGCCATGTAGATTGAATCCAGATCAGAGTGGATGAAACATTTCTTGCATCGTTTGAGGAAGCCTAGGCATTTCGCCGCGTTCTAAACGACCTCGAATATGTGGTCATTCCAACTAAGAGTTTTGTTAGCACACATACCAAAATCGTTCGATTTCATCGAAAAAGTGCCATTGAAGGATAATGGCTGATTATTGATGGTTACCTTGAGTGACAGTAGACAACATTGTACTTTAACAGCGTTAAATTCCACTCTGTTCTTTATATCCTACTTAATTATGCTCTCGAGGTGGAAATTTAATGTAAAATGCTAAGAGTACTGTCATCAGCGAAGGAGTGTATTGTATTAAAAGAACCAGTTAAGAGATCATTTACATATAAAAATGAGGAAAAGTGTCGGTGACAGAACGGAGCCCTGTGGAACACCAACGTTTATTTGGTGAATATCAGAGTTGAAACCATCCGTCAAAATGAATTGAACGACCCGAAAGGTAGTTTCTAATCCATAGAAGAAGGGACCATCGATACCATAAGATCACATTTTCGACAAACGAGCCTGATGCCAAACTCTGTCAAATGCTTTTGAAATATCAAGCGCAACAACCTTGCTTTCGCCGAAAAGGTGCAAAGATTGGTTCTAGTTTTCGGTGAGATATGCCATCAAATCACCAGTGGAGTACGAGTGTGAAAGTGGATTTGTCCCATGGAAGATTCTGCGCTCTCAAGTACAGGCAGAGATATAGTGCAATCTGGGAGCGTTGAGTTGTCTGCAAAATGTGCGGCTAGCAGATTGGCTTTGTCTAAAGAGCTGACAGCTGGAATGTAATTGTAAATGAGCGTAGGGAATGAGGACGAGTCTGAATTCTTTATGTTGTTCACAAATGACCAAAAGTTTTTAATGCGTTTGGGATAATTTAGCACTTTTTGCCTCAACGTTTGGTCATGAGAGAATTTTAATTCAATGCATTATAGTCATTTCTGACTTGCTTAAACTTATTCCGGTTTTCCTCAGAGAAGTTGGCTTTGTAAGTCCGGAATGGTTTACGTAATGGCCATGGGGATGCAGTTTGTTGCTAAATGCTACATTGTTACTCCAAGCAAAATCTTTAATATTAAAGGCTGTTTAACATCTACCATACACAAGCCACCTTATAGATTTCCTGAGCCATTCAATAGCGCGTCCAGATGATGTATGTAGTAGGGTACAAATCAGGTCAATATAAGAGATACCATACTGTTAGGACCTGGTTGTACAGGACCTCATCAAATTTCAAGTAGAACTGGAAGAAAATTGCGACCACTAAGCAACATTGGCTTGACCAGTATCTATATTTCAACAGACATGAAGATGCTTGTCTTGCTAGAGCTAAGAAAACCTTAGGTATGACAAGTAAGCTGTTTTGACCACAGAGTAAAAATCATATCCCCTAATAAGGCTCATCATAGCGTACAGTAGTCTGATGTGGTTTAATGTAACATCATTAAAAAGATTTGTATATTTGAGAGGCAGTGCTTTAGGTCTGTTTTAGAATGTACAAAATGCCAGAGTCCTAGTTCATTACGTTTTACCCTAATAAGGTCTTGAACGACGGGGCAAGCCTAACAGCTATGACTAGCGACAATAACCTGATCTTCGAGCCTTATTACTACAGTTTTAGATAAATGCACAATTGAGAAGGTATCCTGATACCGCAATGGCGGTCTAGGATCTCGTCGATGGTGCTAAACACCACGTGGAATTTTGGTGGTTATCGGTGGAAAGTGCGTCACTCCAGTAAGATCCTTTAGTGCTTAGATGAATGTGAAAACTGACTGAGGCCTTTTAGCCTTAGTAACGTCTCAAACAATCGTTAAAGTGACGACGAATCGAGAGGGTGACTAATAGGAATGCAATACGCTTGGCCTAACCAATCTGATTATATTTACGATAAGAATTAGACAACTTAGGGTCAAGATTTAGAATAAGGTTAAAGTGAATTAAAACTAAAAAAGTGCAACCGGTTGCAACCATCACAGGAGCCCGTCACCGAACATGATGAGAAAAATGGGCCCAATAGAAACAAAGACACGACAATGTGGCTTTGCAGCATAATAAAGCTCGGTTAGCTAATGTCAGGAAACACTGAATTTAGATGGCCCATATTACCCTAACTGGGGTGTTCTTCATACATTGCCCCTTCCGACTTCCAAAGCTCAAATGCAATTGGCAAAAGTTGTAGACAGTGATGGACAATACTTTTAAGGTCAAGCTTTTCCGAAATAGAACTCGGTTTCTCAGTTACCTTATAGGACTTAACTTTTTTTATTTTATTATAAAAAAAAAATTGGGCGACGCTTAATAATCTTGGATATTGGACATCTATCCCTTTTATCCAGGTAAAATGCTGGTAAGTGGTTTTACAATGAATATATATCAAATTAGCCATTGGAATGAAATCGGATTACCTGACATCTCCATAAATATTTGAATAAGCAGAAGATCTCCATTTTTACGTCCATAAAAGGCAAAACAATCGTTCCATTCAAACTTTTTCAAAACTTTTCTGCAAAATCCTACTTTCAATTCACTTGCTATGTCAATAAAATTCAATATCATCCCTTCGCTTAGGTTCACAAAAATGGGAGACAATAAAACCCTCAAACAAAAAAGGAAAACTTTGTCCCACTTTCACTTTGTCCTGGAGATAAATGCGAAAATTATGATGGTAGCGCGTTGCCAAAAATGTGTAAATGTAATTTTCCGAATGCAAAGTAGGACGCCAAGGACACTTTAACGCATACTGAATGGCGACTAGCCGAGAGCCTGGCACGAGGTATATGACCGTCTAAGGCACTGGCGATCGTATTCATGATAAAAAAAATTACAGAAACGCAATAACTTTCGCTTCATCCACCGATTTCGTAATCAGGCACTTAAAAGATTTTGGATGCGTTCCAAAACGAACGGAGAGCTGTGAATAGCGGTCGAATGATGACCCATATGAATTCGAAGAAGACCCATACAATAATGGAGACAACTGGAAAACTCCTTCCAAGGAAGCATTGATGCAAGTTCATTTATTTCAATTTAGATCGATTAGGAACCTTAAACGCCAATGCCCTTCCTGTGCGTCCATAGCCATTATTCAGAAGACCTGACAAGTGGGACACTTTATTCACCACTTTGTGGATTCGCCCTCAGGTTGTATTGTGAGAGGTTACGAGTAAAAATCAATACAAACTTGAAGTCGACACTACTATGGTGAAGCAATCTGCTGGATTTAGGGTGACTGACGATGAACTTAAACAACATGGATGCTCAGCCACATATGTCGCACCCTTAACTGCTGTGAACGAGAACCCTGGAATACTTGAAAACTAAGAAGAATGATATAGAGAGGCTTGTACTTGAAGAACTGTGGGCAGTAGTCGGCAAGGACGATAGATTGAATGCATGTTTGATGTCAGTCGTTATTTTCCTCATGTATACTTGACCCGTGCTTGACCTTATCCACTTGAATAGCACACAAAAAGACTAAAGGAGATCGAAAGAAGAAAAAAAAACTCATCATTCAGACAATTTAATTCCTCATCCTCTCCAAGGACACCGGGCCACTTGAACTCAACTCTCCGATAGCCAATACAGGAGCAACGAATGGAAGAGGCCAACGAAAGGATTCATTAGGACGAGTTGACAAATGATTTTGTTTACATATGGTGGTCGTGCGTTGCGTGTTTCGCCGGGCTCTTGCGCAATATTTTGGCAATCAATCGAAATCAACAAACCATTTATATCGTTCTGCCCCTTCACTCCATGGTCAGTGGCAATCGGCAACCGGCAATGGGCAAACGAGAAAAAGGACTTTTTTTCCGGAGATAAATTGTGTTTTCAGCATTTTTCAAACAGCTGTCACTCGTGCTGACATGCGTGTGTACACGTTCGTATACGATATAGCGGTCGTCCTGCGGTCAAGGACGAAACATTCAAACAGTTGGTTTTAATCAATTGAACCATTCGAATACCATATTCCAACGCTTCAGTAATAGTGGTGGTCTGTCAGTTTGAGTGGTTCTTTACGGATTCCTAGCTGAATACGGTCCTCTCTCGAATTTATCAGTTGAATGCGGGCACATTTATTGCTACACAACTATTTCACAAATAACATTTGAGGTTTACCCGTCAACTGAAAGACCAAATATCCCGGCCAGACAAACGTAAAATGGAGACAGCATCTGTCCGCAAAGTGGTTTTGAACGTACTATTGTGCGTTTTTCTTCTCTGCTCGACAATGCCACAACATTGTTAGGTTTATTTGGGTTCACGAGACGGCAAACATTGCCCGGAAGTTTTCATTAATTCTCTTGAAATTTGCTTTTTTTATTTTCTGTCGATTACAATTTAATTAAATGAATTACGTAATTAGAACGAAGCTCATGCTATTGATGGTCGTTCCCCATTTCCTTCCGTTGGTCCTTTGTTTTGTATGACTTGTGACTTTGTTTGTTGTGTTACGGCATTTGATGTAGGAAGTCGTTTGGAAATCATCAGGATTAGGAGGGAGTGAAGTAGTCTGACAGCTGATGTCGTGTCTTCGGTATAGGAAGCAGGCTTTAAATATTTAAATATCGGTTTATTATGGTGTCTGTCTGTATTCTGCTCATGCTCTTGTCGCAATTCACTTAATAGGTATCAAGGGTTACTTAGGGTGTAATTATTCAGCAGATGAGCACGGAAGTTGAGTCTAATTAATTAGATGATTTAACTTGATTAGTGACTGCTGAACAGAGGTGGGGTCAACATTCCTGTCAGAAGTTACTGATGAGATTAAGGTAAAAAATTATTTTTGTTTACTTCTCGCAAGTCATGTAAAAGAATTGGGTTGTTTTCCTGAAACTTTGTAGACGTGAATGGCACCTTTTTAATTACGCTAATAATCAAAAATAAAATGACAGACAGGACTGAGAGTCGAGAAACGTCAAACTTTTTTCAACAAACTTTTGTTTTGCTGGCTTAACTGTCCGTAGCAAAAGTATATTAAACCTTTAACCTTGAACTAGGAGGGGCTGATATATGACAAAGCACTTAAGTTTTGCAAGGTAACAAGCTTGTCAAAATCACCTACGCTGTTACAACTTGTTGGAGCCATGCACGTGGGAGTCACACAGTAGTTGTGCTGATAAATATATCTTGAAAATATCTCCTCATTGTTGACCAAACCAGTTGCTTGATCTGCTGACACCTGTCAAAGAGTTCCATTTATGACTTCCCTGACTTGTTTACAAAATGGAACAGAGGGTGCGCGTTACATTTTGGTATCAGAATGCAATAATGTGTAGCAAAGTTTAACACAATTTTTGGCTGGCCGGTCATGAGTAAAACTAGGACCTCAGAGTGGTATAAGTATTACCTAAGAGGCCATGAAGACTTTAAAAATGACGAGCGCCTTGCATTTTATTTTTACTATTAATGGCCATTTAGAACTCGGAAGCTCAGAAATTCATTGACGACCCTTCGCCAAGCCTTCCTGTCATAATGTTTCTTTTCCATGTTTCACGGTACTGTTCTATATCTTCTAGATACATCCTCCGCTCGGCCTTTGGAAATTTTCAACGGGGTTCCCACTCAATACTCTTTCGACTGTTCGTCGACTCCTGATTCGTCTTACGTGTCCTACCCATATTAGTCTACGCGTGTTTGAGCTGAATCAATCACAATCAAAAAAGTTGAAAGTCCGTATTAATGGACATTTATTCACATACAGAAATCATCAACAAATAGACCCCCAGCAAACACTAAGCCTCAACCGGCGCTAAATGTGATCGATGACTGATGCACAAGTAACGGACTGTCGGCTAGTCTTCTTAAGACTAATGCCGTTCTCTTTCTGAGAAGGAAGACAGATTCTGGCATCCCAATATCCAAATAAGTTAAGTACCTTGGAACCAACTCAGATAGCAAGCTTCTTTGGTCAAAGCATGTTGAGTCAAAAACCACCAAAGCGCTGTCAGCTTTTTGGCAGTGCAAAAGTGCTTTTGGCAAAACATGGATCTACAGCTGTATGGGGGCTTTCTCCAGCGTGCTGCTCTAGACGCTATGACGAATCTTCCATCCCTTGACAATTTTATCAGAGGCTGTCTCATGGAAATGCCCTCCGGTGCAATGACACCTGCCATCCTACTGCGCTATAATTTCGCAGTCAAATTCCCATGGCGCCAGGTCTGGCTCTAGCCGGATACAGAACTTGGAAAGGACTATTTTCGCATTTTTACAGATGACTGCAGGTCCGGACGGGAGTCCGGCGGAAATCAGGAAATGAGATCTCTGATGAACTCGCTAGAAGGGGCTCAGAGGGGAGTTTCTCAGGACCTGAACCCGCTTTAGGTCTACCTGATTTCACGGTCAAATCCTACATCAACGATTGGGTCTTTAATGCACACAATCGTTGATGGAATGAATATCCAGGATGCACGATAACTAAACGTGTACGTCCTGATGTCTGCAAGAAGTCCGCAACATTATTTTTATTCTTAATGAGAAATTATTGCAGAAGACTTGGGGGTGTCATTACGGATCATTACACTGATCATTACACTAAGCATGTCTGCCTGCTTGGCATCAGTGATACACATACTTGTGCTACATGTTGCGAGGAGGACGACACAGAAAAACGCTTTCTCTGCGCCTATCCCGCCTTCACTAACGCATGCTGGCGAACCCTTGGGGCTGCCGTGGTGTGTGCCGAATCTCATTTAACATACCTCAACCAACAAGTCTCACCCAAAAAGCCGCAACCAGCAAGCCCCAACTAAAAGGCTTCAACCAACGAGCCTTAGCCAAGATGCCTTTGCCAACAAGCATCAAAAAATATGTCTCAACCAACAAGCCTCAACCAACAAGCCTCAACCAACAAGCCTCAACCAACAAGCCTCAACCAACAAACCTCAACCAACAAGCCTCAACCAAAAACAAGCCTCAACCAACAAGCCTCAAACAAAAAGCCTAAACCAACAAACATCAACCAACAAGCATCAACCAACAAACATCAACCAACAAACATCAACCAACAAACATCAACCAACAAACATCAACCAACAAACATCAACCAACAAGCCTCAACCAAAAACAAGCCTCAACCAACAAGCCTCAAACAAAAAGCCTAAACCAACAAACATCAACCAACACACATCAACCAACAAACATCAACCAACAAGCCTCAACCAACAAGCCTCAACCAACAAGCCTCAACCAACAAGCCTCAACCAACAAGCCTCAACCAACAAGCCTCAACCAACAAGCCTCAACCAACAAGCCTCAACCAACAAGCCTCAACCAACAAGCCTCAACCAACAAGCCTCAACCAACAAGCCTCAACCAACAAGCCCCAACCAACAAGCCTCAACCAACAAGCCTCAACCAACAAGCCTCAACCAACAAGCCTCAACCAACAAGCCTCAACCAACAAACCTCAACCAACAAGCCTCAACCAAAAACAAGCCTCAACCAACAAGCCTCAAACAAAAAGCCTAAACCAACAAACATCAACCAACAAGCATCAACCAACAAACATCAACCAACAAACATCAACCAACAAACATCAACCAACAAACATCAACCAACAAACATCAACCAACAAGCCTCAACCAAAAACAAGCCTCAACCAACAAGCCTCAAACAAAAAGCCTAAACCAACAAACATCAACCAACACACATCAACCAACAAACATCAACCAACAAGCCTCAACCAACAAGCCTCAACCAACAAGCCTCAACCAACAAGCCTCAACCAACAAGCCTCAACCAACAAGCCTCAACCAACAAGCCTCAACCAACAAGCCTCAACCAACAAGCCTCAACCAACAAGCCTCAACCAACAAGCCTCAACCAACAAGCCTCAACCAACAAGCCCCAACCAACAAGCCTCAACCAACAAGCCTCAACCAACAAGCCTCAACCAACAAGCCTCAACCAACAAGCCTCAAACAAAAAGCCTAAACCAACAAACATCAACCAACAAACATCAACCAACAAACATCAACCAACAAACATCAACCAACAAACATCAACCAACAAGCCTCAACCAAAAACAAGCCTCAACCAAAAACAAGCCTCAACCAACAAGCCTCAAACAAAAAGCCTAAACCAACAAACATCAACCAACACACATCAACCAACAAACATCAACCAACAAGCCTCAACCAACAAGCCTCAACCAACAAGCCTCAACCAACAAGCCTCAACCAACAAGCCTCAACCAACAAGCCTCAACCAACAAGCCTCAACCAACAAGCCTCAACCAACAAGCCTCAACCAACAAGCCTCAACCAACAAGCCTCAACCAACAAGCCTCAACCAACAAGCCTCAACCAACAAGCCTCAACCAACAAGCTTCAACCAACAAGCCTCAACCAACAAGCCTCAACCAACAAGCCTCAACCAACAAGCCTCAACCAACAAGCCTCAACCAACAAGCCACAAGCCTCAACAAACAAGCCACAAGCCTCAACAAACAAGCCTCAACAAACAAGCCTTAACAACAACAAACAAGCCTAATCAACAAGCCTCAACCAACAAGCCTCAACCAAAAGCCTCAACCAACAACCCTCAACCAACAAGCCTCAACCAACAAGCCACAAGCCTCAACAAACAAGCCTTAACAACAACAAACAAGCCTTATCAACAAGCCTCAACCAACAAGCCTCAACCAACAAGCCTCAACCAACAAGCCCCAACCAACAAGCCTCAACCAACAAGCCACAAGCCTCAACAAACAAGCCTTAACAACAACAAACAAGCCTTAACAACAACAAACAAGCCTTAGCAACAACAAACAAGCCTTAACAACAACAAACAAACCTTAACAACAACAAACAAGCCTTAACAACAACAAACAAGCCTTAACAACAACAAACAAGCCTTAACAACAACAAACAAGCCTTAACAACAACAAACAAGCCTTATCAACAAGCCTCAACCAACAAGCCACAAGCCTTAACAACAACCAACAAGCCTCAACCAACAAGCCTCATCCAACAAGCCAACAAGCCTCAACCAACAAGCCTCAACCAACAAGCCTCAACCAACAAGCCTCAACCAACAAGCCTCAACCAACAAGCCTCAACCAACAAGCCTCAACCAACAAGCCTCAACCAACAAGCCTCAACCAACAAGCCTCAACCAACAAGCCTCAACCAATAAGCCTCAACCCACAAGCCTCAACCCACAAGCCTCATTCAACAAGCCTCAACCAACAAGCCTCAACCAACAAGCCTCAACCAACAAGCCTCAACCAACAAGCCTCAACCAACAAGCCTCAACCAACAAGCCTCAACCAACAAGCCTCAACCAACAAGCCTCAACCAATAAGCCTCAACCCACAAGCCTCAACCCACAAGCCTCATTCAACAAGCCTCAACCAACAAGCCTCAACCAACAAGCCTCAACCAACAAGCCTCAACCAACAAGCCTCAACCAACAAGCCTCAACCAACAAGCCTCAACCAACAAGCCTCAACCAATAAGCCTCAACCCACAAGCCTCAACCCACAAGCCTCAACCCACAAGCCTCATTCAACAAGCCTCAACCAACAAGCCTCAACCAACAAGCCTCAACCAACAAGCCACAACCCTCAACAAACAAGCCTTAACAACAACAAACCAGCCTTATCAACAAGCCCCAACCAACAAGCCTCAACCAACAAGCCTCAACCAACAAGCCTCAACCAACAAGAATCAACCAACAAGCCTCAACCAACAAGCCTCAACCAACAAGCCTCAACCAATAAGCCTCAACCCACAAGCCACAAGCCTCAACCAACAAGCCTCAACCAACAAGCCTCAACCAACAAGCCTCAACCAACAAGCCTCAACCAACAAGCCTCAACCAACAAGCCTCAACCAACAAGCCTCAACCAACAAGCCTCAACCAACAAGCCTCAACCAACAAGCCTCAACCAACAAGCCTCAACCAATAAGCCTCAACCCACAAGCCTCAACCCACAAGCCTCAACCCACAAGCCTCATTCAACAAGCCTCAACCAACAAGCCTCAACCAACAAGCCTCAACCAACAAGCCTCAACCAACAAGCCACAACCCTCAACAAACAAGCCTTAACAACAACAAACCAGCCTTATCAACAAGCCCCAACCAACAAGCCTCAACCAACAAGCCTCAACCAACAAGCCTCAACCAACAAGAATCAACCAACAAGCCTCAACCAACAAGCCTCAACCAACAAGCCTCAACCAACAAGCCTCAACCAATAAGCCTCAACCAACAAGCCTCAACCAACAAGCCTCAACCAACAAGCCTCAACCAACAAGCCTCAACCAACAAGCCTCAACCAACAAGCCTCAACCAACAAGCCTCAACCAACAAGCCTCAACCAACAAGCCTCAACCAACAAGCCTCAACCAACAAGCCTCAACCAACAAGCCTCAACCAATAAGCCTCAACCCACAAGCCACAAGCCTCAACCAACAAGCCTCAACCAACAAGCCTCAACCAATAAGCCTCAACCCACAAGCCACAAGCCTCAACAAACAAGCCTTAACAACAACAAACAAGCCTTATCAACAAGCGTCAACCAACAAGCCTCAACCAACAAGCCTCAACCAACAAGCCTCAACCAACAAGCCTCAACCAACAAGCCTCAAACAATAAGCCTCAACCCACAAGCCTCAACCCACAAGCCTCAACCCACAAGCCTCAACCCACAAGCCTCATTCAACAAGCCTCAACCAACAAGCCTCAACCAACAAGCCTCAACCAACAAGCCTCAACCAACAAGCCTCTACCAAAAAGCCTCAACTAAAAGTCCTCAACCAACAAGCCTACTCCGACAAACCTAAACCAACAAGCCTCTACCAACAAGCCTCTACCAACAAGCTCCTAAGCCTATGTCTCTGCACAGACCGACAGTGTGCCACAAAGGCAGCGGTTTTTGCGTCTGATCTCAGAGCTAATGTCACTAACGAGACAAGGTACTTATATGGATTGGTCGTCCCGTATAAGGAGTCGAGGCTGTCTGGTAGTTCCGAATTCCTCTTTCGTTCGATTACTGCCGCCAATAATCTTACCAACGAACAAGTGAGGGAGAGTAGAAGTTAATGGATAGAGGCTAAGGTGTCGAAGACTATGATTGTGTCTTCGCATATGTTTCGCGTAACGTGTAAGACTTATTAATTCAATTATGGGTGATTGAAAGGAAAGATGCTCCAAACAAGCAGCTCTATCTCATCAATTCAATGCAACTCATGAGTTCCTCGACAAACCGACAAAAAATCAATACAACGGGTGCGACCATTAAATCATTCCTGGAAGCGTTCACTTATCAAGTCCACCCTGTTACAAAGTCGCGAACTGATTTCTCAACAAAGTCTTTTCGCCAGGAAAAGCTGTTCCTATAGATTCCTTCAATCGTTGTCATCCATAACACGAGCCGTTGTTTTTCAATCCCGTACGAGAGAGAATTGTTTAGTTACGAAATTAAGGTTTCCAAGGCACCTCCTTATTGCTTGCTGAAGTCCCCATTGTGGTATCCCACTCACCCCACGCTCCATTGAAATATCTCGAACATCAAAATATCGAGACTCTATCCACAAGAACGTCTCATTAATCTTTAAAGTACAGGTATCCTGGGAGCGTTCTATCGAGAACCATTTAAAAACAGCCCTCAACGGCTCGTCTTTGAAGTGGTATATTAATCTCCGCATCCGAATACTCGTAAATGAAAACTAAATATGCCGCGAGGTATCTGTAGTGAAAAGAACATCTCCGACCCACCTGTAGTCCCCCATTGAACAGTTTGCCACATGTAGTTCCGTAAACAGAGCAGCACGCCCAATCGTTGCTAAGCTACTTCAGGACTAGGCATTATTCGGGACAAAACCATTGAGTTCACCCTAAATAGATACTATCAGACTCGTAACATTCGTTCCCAAGGACACACCCTTACCATCGAACTCCAGCTCTGCCCCACCACACTCCCACTTATCCCATCCTGCCGAAAACAAAGGAAGCCTTCCGTCCGACATAAAGCATTTCTTATTTTCTTTCTCACTCCTTGCCAGGTGGATTCCAGCCTTGAGACGTCCTCTCTAGCAAATACAAAAATAACACGCCACTAGGATACAGTCTCGATTGAACCTCAATCCACTGTTAGTAATTTGAGATTTGGAATAAATCAAATTGTTTACACATTCAGATACAGAGTGGTGAGGCGTGGGCAAAGGTCCTGAAAACCAGTGCAGAAGCAATTGTCCTGGTGATTGACAAAACGCGCACATCGCCCCCGTCCTCCTTCCAAATGGAGATCGGGATCTTTGAATGGACTTTCCCCGACACAAATTACGTACAATTGTCCAATCCAGGACCAAGGGTAGTCAAAAGGGCAACTACAAGACGTAGAAGTCGAGCAAAGAGACGAGAGAAGCAAAGGCCATATCGAATTACCACTTAGTTGGGAGCCGAATGATTGAATGCATTCGATTTTACACGAAATTGAATTGAGGACAAGCACGACGACGGAGGAGGACTTGTGATGCCAGCTATTATGTTACATAAATGAATGAATTATTTCTCTGCGTTTTCGTTTCTTTTGAGGTTTCTTAACCGAAAACGGAGTTGAAAGGACCAAAGTGCGTTACCACGGGTCACGGACCACTGACCATTGCTCCTTCCAGTAGTTGTACTTGGATTTGATTGATGTAATGTGAGATGATTGCATTTAAAAGCACTTGATGGTCGTCATGGTAACGGGAGTCAGGATGAAATCCATACAATTCTGGGATCCACGTAGCTCCTCATCCGTACACGTTTGTACGCAGGAATTGAAAGTGTAATGCTCATAAGCAAAATCCCACCCCGGGCGAGACAGATTTGGTGCTTTTTGGAGCACGTGCGCTTCGGTTGGAGTCAAAGGCCGAGTCCATCTCGCTTTTGGAGAAAGTTTTAATTGAATAAAATGGAATTTGTGTCATTAGTCTTTTCAAGTGATAGCCGACCAGGGGCAGGAGGTCGGCTAATGCGGGGAAGTCTCCAGACAACAGATGGAAGTTGGGAGAGGCACGAAAGTTGGTTTTGTGGGATATTTATTCATGAGAAGAGGTATTCAAGTCGACAGATACTTCGACGCTTGAAGTGGCTTTCAGAGAGTGGTTGCCAATTAGGGATTGACACTCGGATTGTACCTGTTGAAGGTCAACGTTTAGACGCTGGATGAGGGAGCTCAAAGTACTTAAGCTATGTTAGCATATATTTTGGAAAATATGGCAAATATTAAACGACAACTCAAATTTGGAGTTGCATTCGATATTCCTTTAAGTCCCCTCGAGAGTTTAAAGTCAAGAGTTCGAGAGGCGGGACTTCGAGGTTGAGAGTTAAAAGTCGAAAATTGCGAGCCAAAAACCTCGAGTTATGGGGTAGAGGACAGAAGATGAATCAATAGACCCGGAGGGATCGAGATGGAATGCAAGGAGAGTCAGAAGGAGGAACTTGAGAAAAGAAGTCGTGAGTCGTAGCAAGTTGAGATAGTTTGGAAGCCCCGAGTTAAAAGTCCGAAATTTGGATCAGAATTCAAAATTCTGAATTCAATGAAGTCGGAAATAGACAATCTAGACCCAGAGCTGGTTGCGATGCAAATACCGAGTTCACGGTGTCTGAAGGCGGGAATAGAAAATCAAGAGTTTTATGCTAAAATTGCAAGGAAGATAGCAAAGTCGGGAGCTGCAGTCTTGGAACCTAAAGTTAGGATTTAAGAGTCAGAAAATGGATACAGTGGGGGGTTCGGAATCGGCGTATCTTAGAACCGGAAGCAGGAATTATACGCAGGCGTGATAAGAAAAAATTAAGGTAAAGGACTCGATTGATAGAAGTTAAAGAGTTGAGATCAACATCGATGATCAGAGCATCGGAATTCGTAAGTCTGCTGTTAGCTATCAGGAATTAGACCAAAATTGCAATTGGACGTGTCGGTCGATATCTTAAATGAGAGACAGAAATTGGGAGCTCGGAGTTTAAAGTCTGGGATTCGAAGGCAGAAATGAGTCTTCTTGAGTCGGCAGACCTGAGGTAGGGTCAGAAGGTGGAAACGGAGAGCCTCAAGTTTGGAAATCGAGAATCAGAAGTCAAAAGTGGAGAGTTACTAGGTGTTGTTAATCGGGTGTTGGGAATCGGGAGCTGGGAATCGGGTGTTGGGAATCCGAAATCGACAGGGTAGAGTCAGACCAAAGTTGGATGCGTGAATAAAATTGGGACCGGAGAGTCGATGGTTAGGAAGTGGAAAATGGGAATTAGAGGTTAAAAAACAAGATTCGGAAGCATTAAGTTGGGATTTTGAAGCACTTGTTCTATAAATTAGGAATCAACGATCAGGAGTCTAGAGTTCGACGTCGGAGGCTAAATGTTGGAGGAGTCAGAAACACGATATCAGGAGTCAGTAGTCAAAGTAGGCATTATGTGAAATAAAAAGCTTGAAATTGGGAGTATGAAATGTGGGGTCAAAACCTGTAGCTTGGAAACGAAAGTTGGTTATTAGGAGTCTGAAATCTGTATTGAAAAGTCGATCGGCCTAAGCCGAATTCAAAAACGCAGGTTGGAAGTCGTTAGACGAAAATTAGTAGTGGTAAAAAAGAAATTTTGAACAAGAGGACTAATGTCAAAATTAGAAGCTTGGAACCCATGAATAGTAGTTTGCAATCTAGGCAAGTAGGTAATCACGATTCGTGATATAGGGGTCACGGACCGGAAATTAATTTTAATTTCGTGCTACAAGCAAGGGAAGGACTCTGCGAAAATTAAGTGAGAGTGTCCTCAACCTTCTTAATGACATTGGCGATCGATTTCTGTGGCATAGGAATATTTTCCTTAGGAAAAATACGTTTTCTAGGGTGGCACAGGACAACACGGCGCTTAACTGTTTCATCTTCCTCGGGACAGAGTCTGCACTCTGCTTGGGAGGAAGGGTTAATTTTGTGACGAAGATTGATGACTACATGAAAGCTCTCTGTCGAAAAATCAAGGTGAATCTTTACAAAACCTTAAGAGTCCTGATTCTCCTCTATAGCGCAGATGTTTGGGAACATCATTATGGGAAGCAATAATAATAATAACGGATAACCTTATATCCCATTTGTGTTCATGTGCTCATAGAGAGTGAATGATAGATTAGCCAGATAAGGCGTCTACGCATCTAGGTTATGTTAAGGAAGGGGAGTGTGGTGGTTGAGCATTACTTCCACTCGGAGGAGTACGCATACAATTAACCTGTCCTATTACGTGGCTGAAACCACCCCGTGCTCTTTATGAATTTTAAAAGATCCGATACATCTGCATTTGCTAGGTCCGCAATCTCTGTGAAGAATCTTTTGCCCAGCAAAGCTAGGCGCTGATTCTGGAGAGGTGGGCAGTGGCAAAGCAGATGTTAGATCGTCTCGGTTTCTTCCTCATCGCCGCATCTCCGGCAGAGATCGCTGGATCCTGAGGACAGTGTCCTGTGATCACTCCGACGAGTTTTTCCGATATTGAGCTCTGGCCACGATGATCTTGTTTCTTGTAAGCCAAGACGAGTTAGCTCCTTTTATAATTGTGTCGTTTATGATGCACTGATTGGTGGTTGCAGTGACGTGTCCGCTTCGCTGATGTCCATTTCAGACCCTTGCCTGGCCAATTCGTCCGCTCTTTCGTTCCCTGCGATGGGGCTGTGACCCGGGACCCAGCAGAGTTTGACCTTATGGTGTCTGATGGAGTCGCGACATTTCATGACAGCCTTTGATCTCGTTATACAGGATCCGATTGACTTCAGTGCAGCCTGGCTGTCTACAAAGATGGTGATATCCGATGGTGGGATATCAGTTACTTGAAGGTGTTTGGCTGCTTTCTCCATTACTAGGATTTCTGCTTGGAAAACGCTGCACAAATCAGGGAATCTAAATGATTCCCGGCTCCAGTGCCTGTGTCCATTTTCGATCCGTCGATGAAGAGGGTAATCTCGTGGTCGTTGATCACGGCGTTTGTAGCCGCTCGTCTCTGTCGGGGTCATCTATTATTCTGAGTATGTCGCATGTCCATAGTTGACTTGTTGCCACAAAGAGGACTCCCTTAGTCTGAGGTTTAAGGTTTAAGATGATTCCTCTGAACCGAAAAATGTTCGATTCCAATTCAGAAGGGCGACGCAGCAGGCAATTGATAGCCTTTAAGATGGCACACACAGGTTGGAAAGGATCTCAACCATCGAGGTGGGCGGCACTAGAAGCAGCTGGCTGAAAATCATGTCCACTGATGAGATTTATTGTTTGAGGCATAAGCGTATTCGACGCCCCCGTAGGGCGTGTATTAAGAGGAAAAAGATTAAGGAAAGAGTGAATGGCAACGGTAGGGGACAATTCTAAGACGGCGTTCGCTTCACATAGTATTCTGCGCATTAGCTCTTGGTAACCGTAATTTGTTCAATGGGAATTAACGCGGAAAAGGAGTATGGACCAAAGGTTTCGGAGATTGGTGCTAAGGAAAATAATTTTAAGCAGTGGGGGCAGTTAATAAATATTACCGATAACTTGGTCATGGATAAAAAGTATGGCTACCACCTTGCATCGTTCTTCTAGAGGTTGTAGGTTGATTGATTTTAAGCGATACTTATAAAGGTGTCAGCTCAAGGAAGAACACGAAGGGCAAAATTAATAAACTTACGTTGGACGGCCTTAACGCGCGCAGTATGAAGTCCCTAAGAGAGGGGCCAGACTTAATTAGCATATTTAGGAAGCCTAGGGAAGTTTGGCGACAATGCATGTCGCCATGAAAATATTATTATCCGATAGCCAATTACTGCGCGAAGTCTGGAATGGTTTAAAAAAGCCGCATTTTAAAGCTCGTGGTTGCGGTGAGCAGAGTTGTACATGGTTGTACACCATGTACACAGACTCAAAAAGGAGCCGATCGTATTGACTTTCTCCTGTGGTCACTAAAAATCCGTCGCCAGTTTCGACACTTTTTGGACTTACGAATATGACCAAGTTCCATAGTGTAGCACTATTGTCTGTCGTCTGGAGAACCCGGACTTAAGGGATTATGATCTTTTCTCCTGAATATTTCATTTAATTGCGGGAACATACTCGTGCTGTTGGAATTTACAGGACGAATTCTGTATGCAAATTTACAGGTTGTCTGTAGTTTTCCTTGATCAACCGTTGGAGATTTTCAATCAGTGACTTCAGTGTCTTAATCTCCGAGTTTTGTCTGTCAGTAAACCGCCTGTACAAGAGTTTGAATCTTGACAGAAGTTTACTTTTCTGGTTGTGCTTCGCGTCGTCGATTGTCGTGTTGTAATACATGTTCGTGGCATCGTTATGTCGTTGGCATGATATTATACTATCCATCGTCTGGTTAATTATATCGTCCATTTGTTTGAACTATCAATCTGTAAGACCTAGTCAAAAGAAATAAGGTCAAACTCTGGTGGGTGCCAGGACACAAAGGCATTAAAGGCAACGAAACCACTGACCAACTCGCTAGGAAAGGTTCCAGCCAAAGGAACATACATAGGTGCCGAACCTTTCTACGGAATCCCCAAGTCAAAGATTAATTTTCTCTTAGACAAGTGGGACAAATGGCAACACTTGCACTTTTGGAACGGTGTTCAAAGACTCCGACAATCGGAGAGATTCATATGGCCCCTGAGCAAACACTCTATCAATACTTTCAAATAGAATAGAGACAATATCAGAAGACTGGTCAGCTACCTTTCGGGACACTGTAGTCTGAGATATCATCTTAACAAAACCGAGTGTTGACCCTGTCTAGAGGACGAGGAAACGGCAGGGCACATACTATACAAGTTTGCTGCTATCTGCCATCTTAGGAAGCGTATCCTCCTCAGAGAAATGATGACTCCTGAGGGGATCAGCTCAGCTCCTACGAGGGACATCCTCAGCTTTATTATGAAAGTAGAGGAACTGCTCGTCTAATTGGCTAGCAGGCACAATAGATCTAGTCTAGTCGCAGTACTCTATGCTATCTGTTAGCACTAGCCCCCAATCAAAAAGAAAAACAAAAATCTGTCAATTTCGCCGTTTTAAAGGTTTCTATTGAACGGTGGGAAAGAGCCACTCTGAGTGTTCTTTCGTTGAACTTATAAAAAAAGAAAGATTATAGAAATTTCTCAAGGTAAAATAAAACACACGATGTTCGTTGTCTGAACAAAAGAAGATAAGATTTTATTTCCTATTTTTTTGACGTTTGACCAATGAATTTCCCAGTGGGTACAAATGGGGTGGTCGCGTTGCCAAGTGTTGATTTTGCTGGCCTCGAATAGTTCAACATTCTCCCCCCCCGTGAACGAAGTTCTCAGCTACCCATAAGCTTGCCTTGTGTCGTCTTCATGTACTGCCCTTCAACCCATGATACTCGCGCTGGTACCTTTTACGCAAGTTCCCGTCAGTCTATTTCAATATTTATTTTAAACATAATAATTTTTTTTTGTTGTTGGAGGTAAATGGCCTGGGTTCGCTCGTTCTACGTGTGTGTATTTTCATGGGCATTCCGGATGATCAGCGTCGTCAGATGATGTCTTGCTAGTATGATGTGGTGTTGTTGGTCAAACGACAAGTTTGCGTTCTTGAGCCTCCCGCCGAATCTTACTATTCCCTCACCGTCAAGAAAGGATGCCAATCCCTTTGATTTGCAAGCGTCTCCTGGGAACATTTCCTGTTGGGCGCAGCGAACATGTATCTTGGTAGCATTTTCAAGTTCTCCCGGACTGATCGGATCAAGTGCCTCTATGGCCTTATCCACCTCCTTTGGCTTGAGAGGGATAAGTATCTTCTGGACTGTTCCCTGGGTGATTTTCTTCAAATTGTTGACGTAGCGCAGACAATACCCGGTGATCCTTAATACCCGCTTCAGGTTTGATGATCGATCCAATAGTTCGTTTATCGGGCCTTTTACTACGTTCAATTGATGACACTGCACAAGTCTGGATCCTTCGTTGGTAACGAAACTAGATGGTTGGTGCGGATACTCAAAGTCCCAGTTTTGATGTAAGAATGTGGGACCGTTCCACCACAAGGTTGCATGCAGAAGATCAGATGGTTGCATACCTCTGGAAACTAGATCCGCTAGGTTGTGCTGGGTTGGTATATGCTTCCAAATTGTGCCATCTGTGAGCCGCTGAATTTCTCCTGCTCGGTTGCGCACGAATGTTTCCCATTTAAAAGGCGATTCCGATATCCAACATAGGACGATGGTAGAATCGGTCCAGGCGTACATCTTGACATTGTCTCGTTTCAAGGTCTGGCCGACGTAATGTAAAAGTCTTGCAGCCAGTACAGCTCCGCAGAGTTCCAGCCTCGGCAAACTAATTGGTTTTACTGGTGCGACCTTTTATTTGGATATCAGTAGGTGCATTTTGACTTTATGGTCTTCGTCTTCAACCCTCAGATAAACGGCTGCACCATACGCCTTTTCGGACGCGTCGCTGAAACAATGCAGTTCTAAATTGTGTGCCCTGCCTCTCGTGTGGATCCACCTAGGAAGACGTAAGTTATTTATATTATTTAAATCCTTGTAGAATGTGTTCCATTCATTTAATATTGTGGGGTGGACAGGATCGTCCCATGACATCTTTCGGACCCAAAGAAGTTGCATAAAACATTTGGCCTTACCGATACATGGCGCGACCCAGCCTAAGGGGTCGAAAAGACGTGCAATAGCTGAAAGGATGAACCTTTTCATTGGCAATGGATTTGTTGATGGAATATAGCGGAAGCAAAAGGTGTCGGAGCTAGGAAGCCAATGAATACCTAATGTTTTTACTCCATCAAAACCTTCCGCGGGCACTGAAAACGAAGTTTCACGATCCTGATTCGGGATGTCCTTCAATAATACTTTCCTATTGGATGTCCACTTTCGTAAGTTAAATCCTGCTGACTGGAGTGTTTTCCTTATTTCTCTTATTTTCAGTGCTGCCTCGTCCGAAGTGTCTGCGCCGGAGATAAGATCATCGACATACATCTCTTCGTTGATCATTTGAGCTGCTAACGGGAATTGGTGACAGGATTCTTTTGCTAATTCCTTCAGCCCGTGCCTCTTCGGAACTTTGATGCACCGCCAAGATTAATCGTGATCCGTTCATTCGATGTCAACAAGCCTGGCTGTGAAGTGAATCATTTAAAGGGCGGCGTGGCCGGTGGATCTATCCTATGCGGCGTACTGAAGGTTGGCCAAGAGATCGAAGTACGACCGGGTGTCGTAACGAAAGACTCTGAGGGTAATGTCGACCGATTTTCTCCAAAATTGTCTCGTTATATACGGAGCAAAACGAGTTGCAATTCGCCGTGCCCATTCAGGTTACTGGCAAAGTTACGTGCCCTACGTTGTCCTGTAAATGGCGTTTGGACATACTCTGCACTAAGTCTGCAAATGTTTTCGTCGTATACGAAGGTCGTAGAGAGTTATTATTGGTTCGTGTCAGTCAGTCTCAGTCAAGCGTCCAGCATGAAGCGCCCCTAGGTTACGAGGGACTATCCGTTGCGAGTAACATGAGTCTGTACTCCATGCTATGCAGAGCTCCCCCTAGTGTTTGGTGTGTTGTTTCCCCAATCACTATGTTTGGTGTTTAAATTGCCAGCCAGAATGTAGAAGTTTATTACTGACTTTAAGCGCAGAGAAAAAGTGTCTCAAACTCTGCAATGAAAATATTGGGTTGAAGTGCATAGCTCGGTAAAACGTACATTCGCTGTCCATTAGCACCTAGCACCTGAAACCTCCGCACTTCACCGCTATATGTGACTTTATGCTTAAAAATATTTTTATAAAGATCTCAACTCCTCCGCCTTGAGTAGCGATGGATCGGTTTCTTCTAATTATTTTGTAAGAACAGTGCGGAATTTTGTGCTTCTGATTTAGCTTTTCGTTAACCAAAAGAACATCGGGGCTTTCGTCCTGCAACCGGTTGAAAAGCTATTCGCTCAATCCTAATCAGTGAATTTACATTCACCGACAAGATTTTTAAGTGACTCTCTATCAGTGTACTCACTATGTCTGTAAGTGCGCTAGGCACGGCAAAAGTGAAAAGCTTATGTGCGCTCGGGTCGCTGCCCATAAATCTGCTGTTAGAACTGACCGAACTGCTCTTGGATGGCGAGCACAGGATCGAACCTTGGCCTCCGGTGCCTTAGTAACAGGCTTTGGAAACGGCCACAGACTTTTATACCTTCTGCCGTCATATGGACGTAGGTCTTCTGGGGTGAGACGGCTGGTGTTTGTAAGCCACCTGAGGGAAGTTTCTCTTCGAGCTTCTACTTATGAGCTAAATTTTATTTTTTTATGTCTTGGAACTTAGGACATCTCCGATAGTTTACAGGGTGTCCCAGTTCCTACAGGGTCATTCGAGCTGCTCCCTGTCCGCGACCTTGTCTTGTTCTAGGTCGCATTCCCCATTTTTTGTGGCGCTTTTTTAGAATTAAAGATCTCGGGGTGTGTCACATGATGACACTAGTGCTGCGCTTATAGTTGCAGGATCCCCTTTCTGTACCCCTTTCTTTGATCTTCTAGGATCTGAAGGCTGTCCTCAAATATTTGACAACTTCTCTAGATGGGATTTCCTGGAACTCTTTCCTTGTTATGGTTATTCTAAGTCTTTCTCGGGCAAGGCTTGAACAGACGGTCAGTATATTATGCTCCATAGTTTCCTTTGCACACTTAACACATCGAGGCTGCATTTCGCACTTCGACCCGGCATGCCCCAACCGTTCGCAGCGGAAACATTGCAAAATGTTTTACAGAGTGGAATGCTAAGGAAGTAATAGTCGTTAGCCCCTCCAGCTTGTTTGGTGTGAGTTGGAAAAAGGGTAATATCCGCTTCTCCCATTTGGCTCGCGCCGTAGTGAATGGTTTAACTCCTAGGAACTTAGGGTCTTCACTCTCGAACACTTTGAACTCTGAGGGCATTTCCTCGAGGTCCAGGTTTGAAAGTACGCCTTTGAGAGGCATCGTCTGCTTTTGGTATGAAGGAGGAAGACCCTGCCATGGATTCCCACAGTACGCCTTTAGTCCGCTTATGTTGCTTCGGTGTCTTGCACTAAACAGCAAAGCATTTCTGACCTAAAAATTAAAACTCAAAATTGCCAATACCAATAGCATACTGACAGAGATATATGGTCTTGTATAGAGCCGCACCTTCTCTTTTTTAGTACGTTTTTTGTTGCCTCTGTTGTTCCGGCCGTTGTTGTTGCTGCTGCTTTTTTGTGATTGCTATTGAGGCTGCTTCTTTTGCTCAAGATGTGATGTGCCTGATACTTCCTCCCTCGCCTTTTAACGTATCTCACTTAATTTATCAACTACGACCTTCAGCTTGGCACGTAGGATATGTTCTTCCTCCTCAAGTTCGCTGCGCTCTTACTCCGTATCCGACTCTGACTCCGTAAGACGTACAGGTCTTCCCCCGTCGTCTTCCGGCTTTAGAACTTCCGAGTAATAATGATAATAATAACAATAATCCTGTATATGATCCGTAGGGCTGTTTAAAACCGTTCAATTTGATTTTTTTCTCAGTTAAAGATCAATATATTGCCAGATAATTTATGTCTTCTTCTTTTCCTTTTTTTTTTCGGCGTCGTTATGGCCAGAAGTGTAGGACCATAACCTTCCCACTTAACTGCATTCCTACTGGTCAGCTTGTGGGGTCCGCCGGTTTGACCTCAGAAAGTAGCGGCAGGCTTCCCGGTTTGGGATTACTTCATCGCTGAGGCTATTCAAATGCTGATGTTTTTGCATTTGTTTGCACCAATTATTTTTCGGCCTGCCTTTTTTGCGTGTTGACATTGGAACGTTGATTGATAACGCCTTTTGGACGGGGTTAAAAGGATCTCTCCTTTGAACATGGCAATACCAACTGAGTCGGTCGCGCTCTATCTTTCTTTTACGTGGAGGCTTCCTCGGATCTTTGAACTTCTAATTCTGTCACGCTTTGTTACTCCCGCTGTCATGCGAAGCATCTTCATCTCAGCTGCCGTTAATTTGCTCTCATACTTTTTGTGCATTGTCCAGCATTGTGAACCGTATGTGAGCGCCGGACGTACAACTGAAGTGTAGAGCCTTCCTTTCAGCTTAGGGGGCATTTTTCGATGGCGGAGTTTTCCCGCCACTTCATCCACCCTACGCTTACGCGATGATTGATGTCGTCATCACAAGTTGCTTCTCTATTAATCATAGATCCCAGATATTTAAACTTTTCACACTTGGGAAGCACTCTTCCATTCAAGTAAATGTCTGGAATAGGCTAATGAGGGTCAGAGAACGGGCAGCACAGATACTTTGCCTTCTTTGAAGTAAAATGTCCACCCACACATCAAGTGCTCGTTGTAGGGACGCCGGATCATCACTTATAATGGCTCCATCGTCAGCAAAGAATATCTGGTGCACATTGTGGTCCGTCACTTTTCCTTCAAGCAAGCATTACAAGGACTGCTATAAAAAGCAGTGGGCTGAGGACACTCCCTTGGTGTACACCGACTTTGATTGCGAACTCTTCGGTGACTCCTGCGGTGCATCTTACTCTCGTCGTTGCTCTCTTGTACATGTCCATGATCACTCGCACGTAGGTTTCTGAAACTCCTTTTTGTCTTAACGCTACCCATAGAAGATCTCTTGGTTGCCGGTCAAAGGCCTTCTTGAAATCAACCAACACCATATGCAAGTCCTTTGAAGAATCACGATGCTTTTCCATCATGATCCTTATACTTTGGATTGCATCTGTTGTTGATTTACCCGAGACAAACCCGCATTGGTCATCAGATTATCATCGTATTATTTTCCGCAGTCGGCTATCTAATACCCGTTCAACGATCTTCATGGTGTGCGACATCAGCTTGACAGAACGGTAGTTATCACAATTTCGCGTATCACCTTTTCCTTTGTGCAAAGGATGAAGATAGCTTTCCCTCCATTGATTAGGCATAGTGTCGCCTCTCATAAGTTTGGAGATAAGAACCATGAGCCATCTAGACCCGATGTCTCCCATCTTTTTCCAGAACTCAGAGGGTATCCCGTCCGACCCAACAGCTTTTCTTTTCTTGGAGTTTTTAACCGCGTACCGAACTTCTTCGACTGTGATGTCGGATATTTCGGCATGATTCGGGGCGGCTCTTGGAAAGTACACTTGGGGAAACTGTTCGTTCAGAAGTTCCTCGCAATACTGTCGCCATCTGTGGAGAATTTTTTTGTCTTCCACAAGGAGTTGGTCTTCAGCATTGTTAATTAACTTTTGGAAACGAATCTCCTGAGCGTTTCTTCTTCTCTGGGCGGCTATCTTAAAGATATTTGCTCCTTTGTTCAAATTGCTTTGTCGAAGCTCCTGGGTAGCCTGGTTCCTGTAAGACGCGGAAGACGATATTTCTTCCAACTCCTGATATAGGCCTTCCATGCTTTTCGCTTTGAATTGGGCGCACTTTTTCTTCGCGATACCTTTGCAACATCTATATACCTTTTCACGGCGAGCTTTTTCCTCTCTATTAGTCGAAGAGCACTTTGACCAAGCTTGGAAAGCCATTTTCTTTTCGTGTATCACTACTTTGGCTTAGTCTGTCCACAACCAGGTTTCTTTTGCGTGTTGTCAGGAGCCTTTAGATGTTCCGAGCAGTGACTTGGCTTTCTCCAGGCCAGATTGTTGTAGGGAATCCCACATGTCTTGTGCTCTGCACTCCTCATTACCGACCTCATCGATAATGGAAGAGAGGTAGTTTTTCATGTTGGTAATAAAAGCTTCGCCTTTTCCTTTATCCAGCTTATACCACTTGATTCTCTCAGACACCTTCGTTTGCTGCTTTGACTTCTTACTCGCCTCCATAAAAAATTCAGTCAGGAGGAGACGGTGTTGAGGGGCGATCGCGTCTCCCAGGAGCACTTTGCAATCTTTAACTCGTGGCTTCATGAAACTGGATACCGAATGATAGTCTATTTGATCAGGCTTTGTTTGACGAATATGGTATTTAGCACTATAAGACCGTACGACTTGCACATGATTAGGATATCTTCACCTGAAGAGTTCCTGGTGCCGTATCCCAGCCCTCCGTGGTAGTCTTCATAGTCTTCGCTTGTCTTCCCGACATGTCCGTTTAAATCTCCCCCAACAAAGAAAAGCTCTTCCTTTGGGATGATTTTGACAAGGTTGTGGAAATCTAGCCAGAATGCATCTTTTTCTTTTTGTTCGCATCCTACTTGAGGGGCATATGCGCTTACGATGTTCCACACCTCACCATGCATCACCAATTTGAGAGCCATCAAACGGTCACTGTACTTTGAAATGGTTAAGACGTTGCCAAGTAGATCTGCCGCAAGGATGATGGCGATTCCGTTTTTTCCTTGTTCCAATCCATAGTAAAACATCTTGTAGGCTTTTGTTTTAACGTCCAAGAAACGTGCCCGATTACCGGTGTTTCGCCATTTCGTCTCTTGTACGCACAGGATGTCTACTCGCCTTCTAACCATAATTTCTTCAAGCTCAAGCTCATAGCTTCCACTCATGCTTCCAACGTTGCAACTCGCGACTCTTAAGTATGGCTTACGCCGCTGCATTACTTTGCTATCCCCCGGAAATTCTTTCTTCCCCTCCTTTTTTTGACACGGGCATGCTCCCAATTTTTTTTTTTTTTTGTTTGATCTTACAATATCTTTGATAATAATAACAATAATCCTGTATATGATGTGTAGGGCTGTTTAAAACCGTTCAATTTGATTTTTTTTCTGAGTTAAGGATCAATATATTGCCAGATAATTTAGATCACCTTAATGGATAGTGCCCTATTGGCTGCTACTGCGCAATGAAAAACACCAGCGGGGTTTATTGAAATTGTCTTTATTTAGTTATATCGTCCATAAGTGTATACAAATAATGGGAAACATATCTACGTTTATGTATAATCGTATCCATTAAATAATTTTCCGTCATTTTTATTTTATTTTAATTTTATTTTCTTCTCTAATCGATTTCTTAATCATAATAAATATTTTCTTTAAATTTTAATTCAATTAATGATCTCCTCTCCATCATCCTTCCACGCTCTCTTAACTCGAACATAGATTTATCCTTTTTTAGTAATAAGGTCTCGACACATCGACTTGTTAAACAAAATAATAAAATAAAAGGAGAACAACACTTTGTATCCTTGTAATAGTGATTGGTTAATAATAGTAGCGTATAGTGAACGTTAGTAAAATTATTTTTATTTCGTATCTCTTTATCTTCATTTTAGCTATTGTTTTTTTGTTAATTTTATTTTTTTTAAAGCAGCCCATCGCGTTTAACGTCTGTACAGAGCGAATGTTGTGAGTGAAAATGAAACAGGACGCGGCAAATACCAACCAAATCTGGGAATTTAAAGTAGATTTATTCATTTATCGTTTATGAAGGGGATATAAGGAAAAAAGTCTCTTAATTCTAGAGCAGCAACACCATACTTAATTAGAAAAGTAATTGAACCGACAGCAAATTCCACAACTTTGCCATCGAATAGGGTTCAGGTCTTCGAAATTGAATGATAAATTTCCAGTCGCCACCATAATTCGAGGAATTCGAGGGACAATGAGCTTTGCTTCGATTGCCTACGTGACGACTTAGGATTAAGTGAATAAGATTGAATGCGAATATGCTGTCGAGGAGGGCCTGCGAATGGCAAATAAAATAAATTATGGACGTCTCCATCATAATCTTGATTAAATACCAATTTATTTCTATCGAGTAAGACGGACCCACGTGCCGGGATAAATATTCGCAAACGGGACGGACATGGCTCATTGAATTATGTGCCACAAGGATATTCGAAGTTTAAGACATTTTCTTTTGTTTCGACGGGTTTTCTTGCCCACCCCCAAGTTGATATCGAGTGTGACACGGATCTAGATAGGCAAGTCTATGGTAAATCATGGGAATCTCCTGAGAAGCCATCTAAGCAACATCATCTTGGAAAAAATCGAGACAAGCTGCAGGTAAACTAGACCCCAGGATGGAGGGAGTGTTCCGGGGTAGAATGGAATTCAATGTAAAATGACTTTGAATTAAGATTTAAATGCTGAGGCTAAGCCCCTCAGTATGGCACAACAAGAAGACAGTTGTGTACTCGTGCATCGGTGGCGATGAACTTTCTCTGAAACCACTTGATTAAATGACGTGTCGAAATGCACTCCACGTTGTACCATATTTTTTCGAGACGTATAACTCGGTTTCGAGGTTTCACCCACACCCAAGAACTCAGTCTCAGTCATTATTTCCCCAGGAAAACCAGAGATTCCTACCTTATCCACGAAAAAGCGCCGAAAATCTCTGCAACCACTTCTTAACCTCATAGCCCCTAGGGCCAGGACATCAAATTCAACTTCTTCCAACATAATGAAATGCAGAATGATACCATGAATCTCCATAAATGTCCATCGTATCGTTTGCTCCCACAGAATATTTTCCAATTTATAAAGTGACTCCACAAATAATCCACCGTGTCCCGACGGATCCACCTTGAACCATAGAGCAACAGGCCGTTCATACTAGTCCATTCCCCGAAGATTACCTCCAAGTTGAAATGAAACGAAAGGAAAGGTGACACGCTCCGGGGGCCGCCGCCAAATTATGACAAACGAGCCCGGAGGCTACTGCACCACAAGAGAAATCACCAGAAATCACAAACAAAAACAAAAAACCTTTCCAGACGCCCAAACAGATCAAACGAAACGGCTATCGTATGTCGTGTTACGATTCCCGTCGGAGATCGAATTCATTAATCATCGAACTATCCGCCTGACCTGTTTAACCTGTTCTCAGCGCTAGGCACGTGGACAACAATAGAAATCAATGAACAGCATTTCGGACAACTAACTACTCCCTCGTTGCTCCCAATATAGTATGGAAATATCTGCGCGTTGAGTACTGTGTGATAATTATTTATTGATAGACGTAAGACTGTGTTTCATAGTATCATACCGTTAGGCAAAGAACCGAATAAAACGAGAAAAAATGTGAACAAAGAATAGAAACAACAAAATGAAGAAGAACGAAAAAAAAAAACAAACTTTACCGGGAACACGCCACCGGGTAGTTTTACCGCTGCTGCTGATAGACAGGAATGTTAGTCTTAGCCTCGTTCTGGACGAGGAAGCTCTGTGTCACAGGTTGATTGATTGCCATTGGCTGAGGAGGCATCACGACGGAGGACATTAGGCCACCGGCGACTTGTTGATTGCACATCATATCGAGCGGAGGTGCTGCAGCAGCTGATGCGACTGTCGATGATGCGGGTGGTGGTGGTGGACCGTAACCACCACTGCCACCGCCATTTGGAATTGGATATTGACGCATTAGATACGGCTGTTGTGGTAGATATTGGCCAGGAACTTGGGCTGGCACTGGTGCTGCATGCGGTCCGCTGTTATTGGGCAGACTGTGTTGAATGTGTGGTTGTTGTTGCGGCGGCGGTGGCTGCATCATTGGGTGTGGCGCCATTGTTTGTTGGGGCTGAGTAGACAGTGGTGGCTGTGGGGGAAAGTTCTGATTCGTCGGCTGGGGTTGCTGTTGATGTTGTGGCGGATTAAAGGGTTGCTGCTGTGGATTATTGTTGACCGAGACCTGTGGGGGTGGTGCTGGCTGTCCTCCGTTCTGTTGGGGTGAGTTTAAGCGACCGTTTTGGAACTGGACCGGAATCATTTGTTGCTGCTGGGGAGACGGCTGACCCGGTTGTTGAAGGTGTGGATTATAAATCATAGGGTTCGCGCCGGCGCCAATAGGAGCAGTACTACTAACAGCTGGCAAATGACCGGGAACGCTTGAAGGTGGCTGCGTGCTTGGCTGTTGCATAGATGACATATTGAATTGCTGGGGAAGATGATAGTTGTGTGGTTGCGACGGCATGAACGGGGGATACGGGCCGGGTCCGGGTCCGGGTCCATACATCTGTTGTGGATTATAGCCCATAGGCGGCATGTAGCCAGCCGAGGGGAAATTCGCTCTATCATCACGCATTAAGGTGTGATACAAGTTAATGGCGTCAACGAGATCGCTGGACAGCTGTGTGAGTTGGGCATGCTTACGATCAACACGCTCGAGTTCGGCATCGATCAATGGACCCATTTGATGGACTTCTTGTTCGAGACGTAGCATTTCCTCAGTATCCTGGGACGAATCTTCCGGATTGGCTTCGTGCAGAAGATGTAGTAAACGATAGATCTTATGCTCATCGACCTCCACGACGTAGTTGTTTTGTTCCTCAGTCTTTTGATCTTCGTTTTTGGTATTTGTCTCGTCATCAAACTGAACGGACTTTTTCGATTTCTGATTAATATCAAGGGTCTCGGGCTCGACGGTCAGATCGGCTGTGACAAAGTTCGAGGGGAAAAGACCTTCACCGCGCTGGTTATAGCCCTTCCACCAGTTCGGATCGCTGTCATCGAGTACATGGATTATCTCGCCGGAGACAAAAGTCAATTCGTTCTCTTCGGCAGCTTCGAAATCATACAGAGCACGTACCTTTCGGGGCTCCGTCTGTGACATTGTTGAAGTAATGCTTCCCAACGATCCGGACGAGCTCGAGAATGATGGATACAACGACGGCTGTAACGAGAGACAAGAAACGTTCATGTTACTGGGCCCCAGGGTATATTTAAAGACATACGTATGTAGTCGTGGTCGTAGTCTGCTTCTTGGGACTATTCTTAGCCTCTTTTAGGGACAGCTCAATGGCCTTTGCGATATCTTCCTCCTCCTGTTGGCTGCTTACGACATTGGGATCCTTCAGAGCAGCAATTGTCGAAGCGGACTTTGGTGCTTTCTGCGACGTGTCCGAGAAATCATATCCTTCGCTCTTAAGCTTCTGATACAACGAGGGAATGAGATTCAACTGCGGATCGGTTTTAAAATCGTTTTCCGCCCAGTTCTTTATGAGTTGACGCATTTTCTACAACGAAACCATCGGTTACTGGAGGGAAATGAATATCAAATTGATGGCGACTTACCAATGAAACCTGTGGTTGTGCTTTGGACAGCAAACGTCGGTATTCGTTTTCGAATTCCCTGGAAGCGACTTCCAGGTGAAAGGGCTTGCCGCAGTTGTTACAACATGCGTCTAAGAGGGTGACGGCTTGTATGACGACATGTGGATCGGGGTGTCCCATGCGCCGCATGATCGCTTTCAGACATTCTTTGGCATTTCTAGGGTTGGATGTGACCTTGTCACATACATCTAATATCAGTGTCCAGTCCTCGTTGGTGTTCTTCTCACTCGTTGCCTTTTCTGAAAAGATAGGATGTTGATGAGCTTGAATAGGACTCCAGATCACCAAGGGAAGCGAAGGAAAAGACAAGGGCTCATGATTCCAAACTTTTTATGTATCGAGGCAAGTCGGCTGGATAAGATATAAAGTCAAAGTCAATAGCAGAAATGATTCACCGACTCGATAACCAAAACTCGAGTACCTGCCCAAGGCGATTAACCCTTGCCGACGTGTTTCCAGAAGCGATATTCACATTATCTCCCACTGAAAACGCGATAACACCCGCGACCCGATCAAACATCTTTACATCTCATTCCTCCACGACGATTGAGGAAGTAATCATATGCACCCGCGGCCATTGCTCTCAAATGCACATACCCAGTCCACCGCCGTCGTTCATGAACACAAAGGTCAGTAAGGTGTCAAACCAATTCGGCGATAATATCATCTGCCTGCTCCGAGTGTTGCAGGAATGATCCTCCCTCGCATGGAAAGCAAAACAAAGCGCATACACCAGAATGGACGGCACTGATACTGCGATTATTCAAAAACAAAAACAGATAACAAGCAACCATTCTGCTTCCACTGACTTTTAACTACCCGACCGCAGTAATACGACATGAGTCACGCGATCATCGGATCACCACAATACAACAACGAAGTGGTCTGGAAGGAAAAAATGACAATTTCATGCGCTTCTTTGTCAGAATCAGCTGAGAGCAATCATTATCACTTCTAAATCGAATTATCCCCACTCCGCGGCACAGTCTGGATGGGAAAAACGCAGAATGTGAAAATGGTTTATGAAATTAAAAAAAACAACTGAAAATCGATCGACATATTTCCCCGAAGCTTCATAGCTAATTAATAGACAAATGGCGAGCCTATGGAGCCGTGCAACCCCACCAGTCAAACAGTAGCTCGACTTAGGTAGACAATGGGATCACAAAGTCTCTCCAGCTGGTTGCTGTTTGGCAACTTTCTTTTATCATCTGCGGGGCAGAAGACGTTTCCATCGCACTTTTACACTTTTCCGCTTTTCCGCTTGTCCCCCGGTCGGACTTTTGCTTCGAGAAATCACTTACCAATATCAGCATCAAACGGTGACGACTGCCCGAAGAGACCCATTTTCTGTGTGTGTTTTTCCTTGTTTTTCGACTTTTCCTTTCTTTCTTCTCACCGATTTTAATTAATTTTCATTCAGTTTTGATAGATCCGCGGCTGGAACAGCTGTACGGGATATTGATGTTTACTTGTCGCGATAGTCAACTCGATTTGGTTTTTAGAGTTTTTGCTGATTTTCGACGGGAGGAAAATTTCAACGACAATAACTTGAGCGAAAGATAAATTACAAAAAAAAAGTGACTAATGAAAACGAAACGAAATCGAACTGTCATCGGTTTGTTGAGAGAAATGTTTCAGTGAGATTGGCTGATGACACCGCAAACATGGGGAACGGATGGTGTGGAACGAGGAGAAATTTCCCCTGAAGATGCGGTTACATCGAATAGAAAATGACTTTTTTGATAAAATATTTATTTTAAATACGAATTTAAGACATATTTATATATTGATCGTAAGTGGCATCTAAAAAAAGCTTCAAAACCACTGAAGCAAGTTTTTACAGCAATAGGTTGAATCATTTCCTTCAATTGACGAAGGTCTTCAACTCCGTTTCAACCTAACCTTTCCGTCCTATTATCGAGAAATTGAGCGCCTATGTATTTATCAAAGGAGCCCTATCCAGATAAAGGTCAAAAATATATAGCTCTGTGTCCGGTAGTCTATCAAATGTTTTTTTTTTTTTCGTCGCTATTTCCTGCACTAAATTTAGCTCAGCAATTAGCGCTTTGTTTGTTCAAAAAATAAGGTGACTTTTTGAATTTTGCGAGCTAGGTGCATTCGATTTTCAAACTTCTTTTTCCTTATGGTTGTCCATATGTCCCTAAACATATGTAGATATTGTCAGTCATTTTGAATATTTAGTTTATTTTCCACAGATAAAAACGTGTTTTGGTAATATTGGCGATTTTTTTTTGCTTTTAGAAAAAATGAATCAAAGATTTTGTATTAGAATTTGTGTGAGAAACAACATTAGTGCTCCAATGTTCTTCTCGCTCGAACCGTGGGCGCCGCCATTGGCACCCAAGAGCCACCGCGTGGAGGTGACAGCAGGAGTTGCTAGACACACACTGGAGTGTCGGCGCTTGTGCCTTCACATGTTCGCTTTAGCACCTACGAGCACTATGAACAGAAAAAGGAGGAGCATACGCTTCTGAGAAGAAAAAGATCGAGGAGATGGAGGAATGCTATTGCAGGAACGACGGTCGAAAGTTTTACCAGAAAGTAAAACGAGCATGCCAAGGCTTTAAAGCCAGAGCGGAAGCCTGCAGGGATGAACACGGAAAACTGCTGAGACTGTGGAAAAACCATAGGCAGAATGAACCATTCACAATGGACGAAGACGAAAGAGAATCCCGTCCACCCGACTGCTGGAGCAGACGGACTCCACGCTGAACTATTTAAAGCAGCTGGTGATGAGCTGGCACCAACTCATCTACAAGATATGGTCGGAAGAAAGCATGCCCGATGAATGGAATCTCAGCTTCGCTTGCCCGGTCCATAACCGTGACTACGCCAATAACAGAGAGATAAGTCTCCTGAACATTACGTACTGTGTAAGCGCCTGAAACCGTTCGTGGACAATCTGGTAGGTTCCTATCAGCGTGGTTTTAGGCCAGATCTTGGAGAAGACCCATGAATTTCAGGTCGACACGCACCACCACTTTGTCGACTTTAAAGCCACATATGACAGTGTTTATAGAGACGAGCTATACAGAGCCATGTCATGTTTTAACATCCCTGCCAAACTCGTCAGACGGTGCAGGATGACTATGGAGAATTCCCGCTGCTCCATCAAGGTCGGATGTGAACTAACCGAGACCTTCGATGTTAAAAAAGGATTTAGACAGGGTGACGCATGTCATGTGATTTCTTTAACATCATACTTGAAAAGATCGTGCGGGACTCGTGCGGCCAATAAAAGCGGTACGATCTAATTCAAGTCTACACAATTGCTTGCCTACGCAAATGACATTGACGTTATTGGACGCACAAAGCGAGACGGCAATGAGGCGCTTGCAAGCATTGAAGCAGAAGCGACTAAAATGGGCCTAAGGGTAAACGGAGACATGGACCAAATATATGCTGTCATCAAAGAAAGACGCGCAACACTTTTCTTTGTCAGAAGGTCACCTCCGGCAGCTATATTTTTGAAGTAGTCAAGGACTTCGTTTACCTTGGCTCGATAGTGACAAACAGCAACGACACCAGCGCTGAGATAAAACGCAGAATAACTCTTGCCAACCGCTGCTTCTTTGGGCTCAAGAAGCAATTGAGTAATAGAGCTCTCTCTCGAAAAACTAAGATATCCCTCTACAAGACCTCAATCATCCCGGTCCTCCTCTATGGCGCTGAGACTTTGACGTTATCAAAAGCGGATGAAAAAGCTCTTGGGCGTTTCGAGGGGAAAATTCTGCGTGCAATCTCTGGTCCCGTTCGTGTAAACGGAGAGTGGAGGAGAAGATTCAACCAAGAACTGTACGGGCTGTACAGCGACATCGGCCTAATTAGACGTCTACGGATCCGAGGGACGACGCACCGCATCTAAGGTGGCGCGCACAGGTGGAAAGGGACTTCAACAAACTGGCACTGGAAACAGCTGACCAAAGATCGTGTCGGCTGAAGAGGCTTGTTGGTTTAAGCCTTGGTGGAATCTGATGAGGTGATAGGTGATAGTCACATTGGTGACAGTCATTTTTCTCAAATTCTTCCTCAGAATTCTGACTGCGATCACTGTCTCATTGACCTTTTCATCTTTGTTTAAAAATAGCTCCAAGCACGAAAACATATTTTTTATTTTACAAAATACATAAAAGAAAAAAACAAAGTCACATCAAACGCGCAAAACATATGAAAGTGATGGCTAAATAGCGGTCACCAGAAAACTGTCACTAAAATGTGACAATCACAGTGACTATCACCTTACGCGATACCGAAACCGATTCCGCCCCTTAGTTCACCCTGAACTGTAGCGCCATCTATAGTAAGTATGTGAGCTCCATCGTTCTTGTTGACAGTGATATTTGACGATTCTTCTCTGAGCAAAGAAAAATGTATATTAGTAGCACAAGCTCTTTACAAAAGGCCGATGATGTTAATGACGATGCGCACTCTGGACGCCCCAGCACGTCAACATCGGATGAAAACGTTGCAGTAGTGAAGAAAATTGTTATTGAGAATAGCCGAATTACTATCAGAAGAGTTACCGAGTGCGCAGCGGCGCTGTTGTGTAGTGTGTCATCCGCTGAAGCGCGATGAGCTAGTTCGGATTCCGATAACAGCAACGCTATCGAACGTTTATTTCCTTCTCTCCTCGACGCGACGGAGACTGGAAACCCCTGTGCAGTATACTTGCCTTTAAAAAGCTTCCCGGCTCTTGCCGTTCGGAATCGTTCACTTTTGTGAGAAGCTTGGTTCTGGCTCTTCATGAGCTGTAATGCCATCTAAGAAGAAGAAGTTGCTGAGGATATTGGCACAACAGTTGGGTCATGTCATGACTTTTTGTCCAGATTTTTTTTTTTGCATGAAATGTATTTCAGCGAAGTTTGTTCCAAAATTGGTAAATTTTGACCAAAAGAACCGTGGCATGAGCATCATTCAGGAGCTGTTGAATGCCGTGAATTACTATTCAGATTTGCTGAAATGGGTCATCACTGGTGACGTTTATGTGGGCATATATGAGTAGTTACGACGTCGAAACCAAAGCCCAATTATCCGAATGGAAGCGACTGAAAGAGCCATGATCGAAAAAAGCAGGCCAAACATGGTCTAATGTGTAAGATCTGCTCACTGATTACTTCGCTTATAATTGCTGGAAGATCGTATGGTCAATAAGTAATATTATTTTGAAGCTATGCCAGTTAGCGTGAAGAAATTTAAAGAGGCAAGCCTCTGGTCACCGAGACCGTATGACCACGGCAGAGCTCTACCACTTCTGCCAACGAATTTGACATCTTTTCCTACGGACTGCATCACACCTTCCCTCGACTTCAATAGTGTGGTGCACTCTCACTTTCCTTCCACAGAAGAATCGAAAGCGCGTAACCAGCTTCTGATTTTCAGTTTCTAGTTGGAGCGCGATGTAGGATCGGGAATATTCTCGACACAACTGAATATCTCAAACTCATTCTGTCTTCTCGATCAGTTTTCAAAACTGAAGTGCTAGCGATCCGGGAAGCGTGAAGCGTGAAGTGGAAAGCGTCCACAGCAATTTGTAGCGACAGCCAAGCTGTCTCTCTTGTAGTAGCTCTTTCGTCTGCTACAATCTTCTTTAAACTGCTGGATCAATGAAGGAAGGCAATTAAACGAGCTGGCGGCTGTACTGATATCACGTTTCTTTGGATTCCATGACATATCAACATAGAGCCATATCAGAATGAGAGGGCCGCCCAAGCTCGAGACCATTTCATTTTTCATTTATAGGAAATTACACTGCCAGAATAGGCATCCGGCCTAACACCCACGCAGAGGAAACCCTGCATTTTATCTGCGAATGCCCAGCATTAACAAGTCGCAGGTTCTGCGCCTTTGGCAAATATTTCCTCGACCACCTCTCAGAGGTAGCCAGCTTGGCCAACATAACCATAAATGAACATCCCCCTTCACCTCCCTTAGATTTCATGAGTTTTGTGGCATTAAAACGTCCCAGTGAGTGGCGGAGCAGGCTTGGAGCACGTGACAGAGGGTCTCTGGGCGGTTACAGCGTCCTCGGCACCCTCTTTCTGTCGGACGTGTTACTGGTGTCCGCATGTCTTGTGTTAGTCTAAAAAGGAAAAAATGGTAGAAATTGAAATTAAGAAAGAAAAAAAAAAGAAGAGAGTCAATACAACAGCCAAATGGTCTCCATTGTTGCTCTAGAGGTCAACGAAATTTGTGATGATGTTTTGCCTGAGCCGAGTGCAGTTGACATTGATGGTATGGATTTGGAGTTCGCCGATTGCAATACAAACAATATACCACAAGAAGCAGGTGTAAATTTAATACTTGGTTCAGATTACTATTGGAATGTCGTTTCAGGTGAAAAAGAACTTCTTTCGCAGAATTTGGCTGCGGTTAACACACTATTTGGCTGGACGTTGCAGGGGACCTCTGTGCGAAGTTCTTACAAAAGGAAATCTGTTTGCCTATCGACGGTTATTTTGCACACCTTTAACGAAGAAACTCAGAACGAACCTAAACTTTGGGACTTGGAAACTATCGGCATAGTTAATGAAGACAAAGGGAGCTCCGATGAACAAATAGCGCTGGAAAAGTACGTTGTTAAAAGGGATGGTCATTACGAAACGAAATTGCTATGGAGAGGAAAAGACGTTCACTTGGACAGCTACAAGGAAGGTGCGCAATCCAGATTTGGAAATCTAATTCGAAAGCTTTCGCGACGTCCTAGAGATTTATTTGATTATGAGAAGGCTATGAACGACATGATCGAAAGTGGAATCGTCGAACGAGTCAAAGAATTTCAAGATCCACCTCAGCGAGTTTATTACTTACCGCATCGAGCCGTATATCGAAATGACAAAGATTCATCAAAAATAAGAATAGTCTTTGATGCATCGGCACATGTAGGTAACAATCCATCTCTAAACTCTCTTCTTTCACCAGGACCGAACTTACTTCCTAGTATATTACGAATTCTTCTTAATTTTCGAGCTGAAAGAATCGGATTAGTTGCAGACATTCAAAAGGCCTTTCTCCAAATTCATCTACATAAAGAAGATCGCGACGTGCATCGTTTCTTTTGGTTTAGCGAAAAAATACAAAATGTTACCAAATTACCGAACTGGGCTGAATTTCGAATGACGAGGGTAACTTTTGGAGTAGCATGCAGTCCTTTTCTTTTAAATATAACTATACGAAAACATCTGAGAGAGGAGCGCCTTCGATTTCCAGATACATGCGATATCCTTGAAGAATCATTCTACATGGATGACCTAATTTGCAGTGTCTCAGACGAAACAGCTGCTATTGAGATTTATAAAGAGTCTGAGAATATAATGAAGAGAGCTAATATGAATTTACATAAATGGAACTCCAATGTACAAGCTGTGCGCGAAAAGTTTCCGGATGCCAATCAATCTCCTAGTATGCAGAAAGTGTTGGGTTTGAAATGGTTTTTGAAAACAGACGAGTTAGCGATTGCAATAGAGCAGCAGAACTTAAAGGCTCTATCTCAATTGGGTACCAAGCGAGAGCTATTGGGGCTTATATCTAGAATCTACGATCCGTTGGGTGTATGCGGGCCCTATATCGTTAAGCTCAAAATAGCTTTTCAAGAAGCATGGAAATTACATTTGAAGTGGGATGAAATTCTACCACCTACCTTGCAGTCAATATGGTCAGAAACAACAGCAGAGCTACATTGTTTGGAGGACATCACAATACCCAGATGGATAGGCACCAGTCACCCTTCAAAGCTAGAGCTGCATATCTTTGTTGATGCTAGCACGAAGGCGTATGGAGCAGTAGCTTATGTTCGATACTTGCTTTCTGGTGGACAACCAAGCGTAAATTATTTGTGCTCGAAAAATAGAATTGCTCCTCTTAAGAACAACAACACGGCGGAACTTACTTTACCGAAGCTCGAATTAACAGCTGCAGTCATCGGTATACGACTTTATGCATACTTGAAGGATAACTGCAAGATGAAATTTGAGTCGATTAATTTATGGTCGGACTCACAAATAACGCTTCGGTGGATAGATGGAGATTGCTTTAGGTGGAAACCTTACGTAGCAAATAGGGTACGAGAGATAAAACAATACTCCAGTGATGTCATATGGAGATTTTGCTCAGGAAAGCTCAATCCCGCAGATATGTTGACCAGAGGTGTTTCAGCGAAAAGATTGAATCGAGAATTTGGCTACAAGGTCCTGATTGGTTGCAAAGTGACAATGAACCATACTTTCCTATTCCGGCTAAGGTAAATGATTTTGAAATAGAATTAACTAAAAATTTCCTTACGGTTTCTGAGGGAGAAAATCTGAGGAGGGTCGAAACAGATCGAGAACCACTGTTCCCGTTGGAAAATTACAGCAATCTGACGAAAGTTCTGAGACTTACTTCATACTGTATCCGATTTACTGATGTGCTCAAATCAAGATCCATCAGCCGACACCCTTTAACATTTGACAGCCAAGTTCCCAGTGCGGATGAGATGAAAGCAGCTGAGCGTTACTGAATAAGACTGACTCAAGAGACTGAATATTTTAGCGAACTGCAAAATTTGATCAAGGGGATACCGATTGGAGCTTCTTCGCCTATATCTTATTTGAATCCTATGTTGGATGAAAGGGGAATTTTAAGAGTCAGATCCCGTCTTGCCGCTCTAACAACTAAATTAGAGACTTCTTATGACGACGCTTTTCCCATAATTTTGCCAAGAAGATCCTGCTTTACAAAGTTAATTATAAATGACTTGCATCATCAGCGATTCCACCCAGGAGTAAGTACACTTTTGGCTCTACTGCGCAAGAAATATTGGGTTCCAGGAGCCAGGCAACTTATCAAGCGAACCACAAGCTCATGCACCATTTGTAAGCGTTTCAGAAGTAAAGCTGCAAATCAATCCGTAGGAGGATTGCCAATTGAAAGGATTTATGCTTCGAGGCCCTTTGAAAATACAGGGCTAGATTTTGCTGGTCCTTTGTTTGTTAAGCAACAAGAAGGTAATAAAAAGTTTTACATAATGCTTTTCACTTGTTCCACAGTTCGGGCCATCCATCTTGAGCTTGCACCTAATTTGTCTGCCGAAAGTTGTCTCATGGGTATCAGACGGTTCATCGCAAGAAGAGGATCCCCAGCTACTTTTATGTCGGACAATGCAATAACGTTCAAACGATGTTCATCAGAGCTCTCAGGGCTAGGAGATATTCTCATCTCTAACGAATTAAAGCATTTCCTGGCGGCTCGTGGAATATCATGGAAATTCATAGTGGAACGAGCCCCGTGGTGGGGTGGTTTTTGGGAGCGTTTGGTGCGATCGGTAAAAGATGCATTGAAAGCGGCAATAGGTCGAGCTACGCTTAATGATGAAGAACTCTGCACTTTTCTTACTGAAGTGGAAGACGTCGTGAATTCTCGCCCACTGACATATATTAGTGGCGATCCAAATGACTTAGCCCCTCTCACCCCAGGGCACTTCTTGAAGGGAGAGTTTACTGCCATAGATATCGATAAAGTAAACACAGTTTCAGCAAAAGATCTCCGCTGCAGGTGGAATAATAGGCTGCGAGCAACAAAACAATTTTGGAAACGATGGAAGATGGAATATTTAAACCTTTTACGATCAGCACACTTTTCCAAACGAGGCTCATCATATAACGTAAAAGAAGGTGATATAGTCCTCGTCTACGATCATCTTATTCCCCGTCTGCTGTGGAAGCTGGCTATGGTTAAAGCCACTTATCCTGGAAGAGATGGCAAAGTAAGAGCTTGCGAGCTGCGTTTGCCAGATGAGAGTACACTTCGGCGTCCCATCCAATTACTTTATCCACTTGAAATGTCCGCCCCCGGAGGATGTTAAAAATATTGTGACAGCTTGGCAGCACTTCCCATACAAATGTCAATTCTTTGCCTTTGCTTTTTTCTGGACCCTCTCTTGAAAACCAGCGGCCCTGTTACCCGCCCTTTATTGTTAACCATTATATTATATTACAAATATAGATTGAAGTCAAAATTAATAAACGTGTTATAACTCTCTAAACGTCTCTCCAACTGACCTTTTTCGACAACGCCTAAGCGCTAGTTGTACCCTGACGCGCAAGGTTTGGTAGCCACCGCAACTTACCTATGTACCTACCTGCGTCGCGATAATGCACCAGCTCACTCATCGTTGCTTGTGTGGAATTTTTTGACCAAAAATAAAACCGTTATCATCCATCTGCCACCGTGTTCATTGTACTCCTGCGATTTTTTTTTCTCTTCCCAAAACTGAAAGTCGGAGTCAGACGGATATTGCTGTAATAGCTCAAGGCTATGCCAAAAAGTGCATATGAGAAGTGTTTTATGGATTGCAAAGAGTGCAAATGTATTATATCTGAGGGCGATTATTTGAAACGGGATGAAATAGACATTGAAGAGGTTTTTTTCGAGAAAAATAAAAGTCACCCTATTTATTGAACAAACCTCTTAGTTATACCTCTGATGCCAGATCTACGATTGATGTTGAGGCAAGTATATATGACATCCAATTCGGCTTGAAAGGTACTGAAGAACAGTCTCAGAACTTTACTTCACACACTTATGACTATGACCACAAGATCATCGGCATATCCGTAACCAAGCTCGGCCTACATATTAGACAAGCGCATCAATAACAATTGACGAAAGATCTTTGCTCAGTGCTGATACTCCCGCCGGCATCTCTTCGGATGTATTGTCGTTGTTGTCACGGTTTTTGAGCATTGCCCAAACACAAGGCGGATGATCGACGCCTCCATGGGAGAAGGCCTCCAGGATCTAGTCGTTGCCAGTATGTCGAATCTGGTATGTCTATCTCAGTATATCATGATAAAGTCATCAGGTATCGTCTCAACTCATCTTAGATGATTTCCTGCCAATCTCACCAAACACCAAAACTTTTCCTCAGCGTGAATCCCAGCTTGACCACCATTTGCGCCGGCTGACCGCGATTCGGCGATGGAAATTCGGTCCATGAGTTTTTTTTTCATTTCGGTGGGGGCTATACTCCCATTTTATTGCGCTTAAATCAAGCTACATACTTAATTTAACTTACAATCTAGGAAACTAAGAAAGAGGGCGATTGAGACGGAGCTTTAGACAAGGAGTGCTGATGTTAAAGTCGAAACATGTGTATTGCGAGGGTTAGTGTAAAAAAAGATAGAGTTATGAAGGGCCACGCAGCCGATGGTACTTGAAAGGAGTCGATATATGTAAAGGATGTCAGATATCCTTCTTCGTTCTTCCAGCGAGTTCAAATTAATAAGTTTTAGGCGGTCTTGATAGGGAGGTAGGATCAGGGGTAAGTCACGAAGAGCAAGGCGGAGAAAACGACATTGGATACTCTCGATTCTGGAAATGTGTGAATGATAGTAAGGAGACCACACTTGAGAGGCGTATTCGAGAATAGGGCGAACAAAGGTTATATAGAGAGACCGAGTGACGTAGGGATTGGAAAACTCTTTAGACCATCGTTTCACGAAGCCGAGTGCAGAATTAGCCTTAAAGAATTATATCGCTGACATGTGCAAGGAAATTGAGTTCCTGGTCGCATAATACACCAAGATCACGGATCACCTGACGGGGAAGGGGTTGATTATGGAGAAAGTAGAGGCGAGGGGAGGTTTGTTACGTTTACGGGAGAAAGTAATAGATTGACACTTGGAAATGTTAAGGTCGAGGCAGTTCTTGGAACACCAGGTGGAAAAGCTGTTGAGGTCCGATAAGGGAAGAATCATGTTCTGAGGAAATGATCTTAAAGAACTTAGCATCGTCGGCATATAGAGAGATGTGGGAATGTTTGATAACGTTAATGGTAAGTTTAAAAAGAAGCGGACCTAAATGACTGCCTTGGGGGACACCGGAGGATTGGGGGCAAGGAAGGGGTTAGAGAGGGTAGATCTAAAGCGAACGCAGTAGTAGCGATTTTCCAGGGAGGAAATCAACTTTAATAAGATGCGTTCAAAGCCAAGAGAAGACAGTTTGAAGAGTATTAATGTGTGTGAAATTTTATCAAAGGCCTTACTGAAGTCAGTTGAGATAACATCAACTTCCTTGCCATTTTCATTTCAATAAAGTTTGTGGTTGTAGACCTACCTTTGAGGAAGCCGTGTTGTCGGGGGGAGATTAAAGACGTGCATTGAAAACTTAAATTGTCATACAAAATACTTTCGAAGATTTTGGGTATATGAGACAGTTTGGCAATGGGACGGTAGTTGTTAATGTCATTCTTCGGAAGGTTGAAGTCACTGAAAACTAGGACCTGGTCTTGGGGATCTCGTAAATGAATTAAATTATCGATTGTATCAATGGCCAAGTTCAGTCGTGCAGGGACGGGTTAAGAATATCCCTGCAGCGATACCTCTCGCTTGTCGTAAAAGGCGACTAAAACAAAGGTAAACAAAAATCACATTTAGGCAATTTAGAAAACACCAAGGTGAGCCTAGGGACACATATACCACCATTAAACTGCCCCACAAGTGTGCATGCAAATGAGTGGGTTGAAACGACTGGAGATCACCGGTGTTGTAAGAGTAAGATCAATCAAAAAAAAAAAATAAAAACCTGGAGCATGCCCGTGTCAAAAAAAGGAGGGGAAGAAAGAAAACGGTCAAACCGTAGCATTATGGAAAAGAACGCTAAAAGTAAAAGCACTACCCCGCCAGGCACTACTAATGGTCGTGATCCTGGGACGAGCAGCAATGCTCGGGTCAGAGCTATAGGATTTCCGGGGGATAGCAAAGTAATGCAACGGCGTAAGCCACACTTAAGAGTCGCGAGTTGGAGCGTTGGAAGCATGAGTGGTCGCAGCTATGAGCTTGAAGAAATGATGGTTAGAAGGCGAGTAGACATCCTGTGTGTACAAGAGACGAAATGGCGAAACACCGGTAATCGGGCACGTTTCTTGGATGTTAAAACAAAGGCTACAAGATGTTTTACTATGGACTGGAACAAGGAAAAAACGGAATCGCCATCATCCTTGCGGCAGAGCTACTTGGCAACGTCTTAACCATTTCAAAGTCCAGTGACCGTTTGATGACTCTCAAATTGGTGATGCATGATGAGGTGTGGAACATCGTAAGCGCATATGCTCCTCAAATAGGATGCGAACAAAAAGAAAAAGATGCATTCTGGCTAGATTTCCACAACCTTGTCAAAATCATCCCAAAGGAAGAGCTTTTGTTTGTTGGGGGAGATTTAAACGGACATGTCGGTAGACAAGCGAAGACCACGGAGGGCTGAGATACGGCACCAGGAACTCTTCAGGTGAAGATATCCTAAACATGTGCAAGTCGTACGGTCTTATAGTGCTAAATACCATGTTCGTCAAACAAAGCCGGCACCTGATCACTTATAGCAGCGGCGGAAATGAAACTCAAATAGACTATCATTTGGTATCCAGTTTCATGAAGCTAAAGATTGCAAAGTGATCCTGGGAGACGCGATCGCCCCTCAACACCGTCTCCTCCTGACTGAATTTTTTATGGAGGCGAGTAAGAAGTCAAAGCAGCAAACGAAGGTGTCTGAGAGAATCAAGTGGTATAAGCTGGATAAAAGAAAAGGCGAAGCTTTTATTACCATCATGAAAAACTACCTCTCTTCCATTATCGATGAGGTCGGTAATGAGGAGTGCCGACATGTGGGATTCCCTACAACAATCTGGCCTGGAGAAAGCCAAATCACTGCTCGGAACATCTAAAGGCCCCTGCCAACACGCAAAAGAAACCTGGTGGTGGACAGACGAAGCCAAAGCAGTGATACACGAAAAGAAAATGGCTTTCCAAGCTTGGTCGAAGTGCTCTTCTACTAATAGAGAGGAAAAAGCTCGCCGTGAAAAGGTATATAGATGTTGCAAAGGTATCGCGAAGAAAAAGTGCGCCGAATTCAAAGCGAAAAGCATGGAAGGCCTATATCAGGAGTTGGAAGAAATATCGTCTTCCGCGTCTGACAGGAACCAGGCTACCCAGGAGCTTCGACAAAGCAATTTGAACAAAGGAGCAAATATCTTTAAGATAGCCGCCCAGAGAAGAAGAAATGCTCAGGAGATTCGTTTCCCGAAGTTTATTAACAATGCTGAAGGCCAACTCCTTGTAGAAGACGAACAAAATTCTCCACAGAAAAGAAAAGTTGTTGGGCCGGACGGGATACCCTCTGAGTTCTGGAAAAAGATGGGAGACATCGGGTCTAGATGGCTCATGGTTCTTATCTCCAAACTTATGAGAGGCGACACTATGCCTCATCAAAGGAGGGAAAGCTATCTTCTTCCATTGCACAAAGGAAAGGGTGATACGCGAAATTGTGATAACTACCGTTCTGTCAAGCTGATGTCGCACACCATGAAGATCGTTGAACGGGTATTAGATAGCCGACTGCGGAAAATAATACGACTATCTGATGACCAGTGCTGGTTTGTCTCGGGTAAATCAACGACAGATGCAATCCAAAGTATAAGGGTCATGATGGAAAAGCATCGTGATTCTTCAAAGGACTTGCATATGGTGTTGGTTGATTTCGAGAAGGCCTTTGATCGGCAACCAAGAGATCTTTTATGGGTAGCGCAAAGACAAAAAGGAGTTCTAGAAACCTAAGTGCGAGTGATCATGGAGATGTACAAGAGAGCAACGACAAGAGTAAGATGCACCGCAGGAGTCACCGAAGAGTTCGCAATCATAGTCGGTGTACACCAAGGGAGCGTCCTCAGCCCACTGCTTTTTATAGCAGTCCTTGATTGCTTGCTTGAAGGAAAAGTGACGGACCCCAATGTGCACCAGCTATTCCTTGCTGACGATGGGGCCATTATAAGTGATGATCAGGCGTCCCTACAACGAGCACTTGATGTGTGGGTGGACATTTTTGATGGACACGGGTATCGTATTAGTTCAAAGAAGACAGAGTATCTGTGCTGGCCGTTCTCTGACCCTCATCAGCCTATTCCAGACATTTACTTGAATCGAAGAGTGCTTCCCAAGTGTGAAAAGTTTAAATATCTGGGATCTATGATTAATAGAGAAGCAACTTGTGATGACGACATCAAACATCGCGTAAGCGTAGGGTGGATGAAGTGGCGGGAAAACTCCGCCATCTTCTGTGATCGAAAAATGCCCCCTAAGCTGAAAGGAAGGCTCTACACTTCAGTTGTACGTCCGGCGCTCACATACGGTTCACAATGCTGGACAATGCACAAAAAGTATGAGAGCAAATTAACGGCAGCTGAGATGAAGATACTTCGCATGACAGCGAGAGTAACAAAGCGCGACAGAATTGGAGTAACAAAGCGCGACAGAATTAGAAGTTCAAAGATCCGAGGAAGCCTCCACGTAAAAGAAACCATCACAAGAAAGATAGAGCGCGGCCGACTCAGTGGGTATTGCCATGTTCAAAGGAGAGATCCTTTGAACCCCGTCCAAAAGGCGATATCAATCAACGTTCCAATTTCGCAAAAAAGGCAGGCCGAAAAACAATTGGTGCAAGCAAATGCAAAAACACCAGCATTTGATTGGCCTCAGCGATGAAGTAATCCCAAACCGGGAAGCCTGCCGCTACTTTCTGAGGTCAAACCGGCGGACCCCACAAGCGGACCAGTAGGAATGCAGTTAAGTGGGAAGGTTATGGTCCTACACTTCTGACCATAACAACGCCGGAGAAAAAAGGAAAAGAAGAAGAAGAAGAAGATGATTAATGGCCAAGTTATGTGTTTCAATATGTTGTGATGGCAAAATGTAAAAGCAAATAACGTCGGTCGGTTAACATCATCCTCGCGATAAACGCTAAAGTTGGATGGGAATGGTTCAAGGTTGTTTATACTAGGGATTAGGTTCGTTTCGGTTAAGGCAAAGATTTCAAAAGGTAAGGCATGTGATTGGATTGCCTGGGTTTTAGAGCGCAGACCTCTTACGTTCTGATAATAAAAGGTAAGAGGAAGGTTTCCGGGGAGTGGCACTCACACAACCAGTCTTTTCTTGGACCCAGCCTTATTCAAATGGTTACCAACGGCCTTTTTTGCAATGTTTAGAGCATGGGCAATCGGTGCTTACATAACTTTCGGACTCGACGATTTCCATGATTTTATCGACATTTCCGACAATTGGCCTTCCAGATCGTGGTGCAAATTATTGGAAGGAAAACGAAACCTAACTTACGCGTTATTGGCTGATACAGCATCAGGACACAGTGTGACACCAACAAAGTATTTGTGAGAATAGGAACCTTAGCGACTAAAACTTGTCTGGCAGTCAACGAGGGCAAGGCTAAGTAGTAAGAGTTAGTTAAATTGCTAACCCCTTTCTCGAAGAACCAAAGTGACTCATATCCCCAGTCGCGCTTGGTGTCTTAGATTATGAGGGTCCTATCAAAAGCGGTGAGAAAGCTTTTGCCCAATTCGAAAGGATAATTTTCATACGATTTTCGATCCTTTGACATTCTTCGTTTAAAAGTTTTTAAATGACTGAGGTAGTTGAGCGAACGAACACCACAGCTCCGTCCTAAAGAGTCGTCGACTCCGATTCCGAAGGACGATAGAGCAAAGGTCTGCCTTTTGAGGAGCAACAGTGGAATCAGCTGGTCACATATCGTATAGTATCGAGAAACTTATGGGTTGAGTCCAGGTCCACCCAGGATTGCAGCGCTAAGTGAGCACACTGCACGTAAGCAAATGAGTCTACCCTTCAAGTGGGTAAGGCACCATAATATAATTGCTAAAATCAGGCTTCTTCAGGTTGGAAGATTTGCGGTAGTTGAATTGTCCAATGGTTGGACATCCTAAGGAGGGATTATTTCACAATGAAAAATAACATTGGGAAGCCTACGGAACTACTTCCTCAAATGTGGGAATAATAAGGTATATTAGTTGAGAATTTTTATTCGACTCTTGACACTTCGAAGTAATATTAGCACGTCTTGCTAAAAATAGTAATTCCAATTCAAAAGAATCCGAATATGAATGTTGTGCCTTAAGTAACTGACCCTGACGGGAAGTGTCTTGAACTAGCTCGTATGCCTCTAAACGAACTTAAATCAACGACCATCCACCTTTACGGAATTTATAAAAATAACCTCTAATGAAATTCCACCTTAACAAATCGACCGATTCCGTCCCGTTCCACCCTTATCGATCCCTTTCACCCAACCCCTCTCCTTTTCAAATTAACAACTTTCATTCCAATCAGCAATTAATGACATTTCAAACGTCACTGACACGGAAAACAAGACGATGTGATTTTATTTTTGCCCGTTTCCCCCCATAAAAAATTGACGAATCCATAAAAAAAGGAGCAGAAAATAAAGGACGATAAATACATAAACGAAAAAGGATCAAAAAAATGTCCACCAGCCAACCGATGTTTCTGTGAATGTTTTTCTACAAAAGTTTCCACACAAACTGTAATCAAAATCAAAGTCAAAATTCAATCGGGAGCGCAACACAATGACATTCGTGCGTGATCCGTGCGGTATTGTTTGTTTGCTCGTAACATATTTGGCTGTTTTTTACGCCGATTATGTTGTCATGCGATGGATCATCCTTCAGACGATGCAAACCAGGTACGCAGAATCCTATCAAGAGTTCTCTGTTCCTCTCGGTCACTTGTATGGTTTTGATTTTACAGTATTTGGGCTCCATTGCATGTTGTCCTGTTTAACACGGTGGTTTTCCTGTTGGGCATGTCACACTTGAAGGCGGTGCTATCGGATCCGGGCACAGTGCCGTTGCCGCTTAATCGATTGGATTTCTCGGATTTACATGCGAATCAGAAGAATGGAACGGGCCACGATCATGGGGAGTGGACCGTGTGCACGCGATGCGAGACATATCGCCCGCCGCGGGCACATCATTGTCGCATATGTAAGCGATGCATTCGACGGATGGATCATCATTGTCCGTGGATCAACAACTGTGTCGGGGAGCGGAATCAAAAGTTCTTTTTACAATTTCTAGTCTATGTGGCTATGTTGGCGTTGTACTCGGTCGCGTTGGTCATCATCTCGTGGGTGTACCCGTGCGAGGAATGCAATGCTAACGTCGTCGAGTCGCAAACGAGGATGTGAGTATGACAATAAGATCGATCATTTATTGAATTAGACTAACTTGTTTACGACACATCGCCGTAAGAGAGAAACTAACCGAATGTCCCATTTCCAGGCTACACAGTGTGATATTACTATTGGAATCGGCTCTCTTCGGCCTGTTCGTCCTCGCCATAATGATCGATCAAATGCACGCTATACTCTACGACGAAACTGCCGTCGAAGCCGTTCAACAAAAGGGAACCTACCGACCCAACCGCCGCAAACTTAACCTACTAGCTGACGTATTCGGACGCGGTCATCCGGCCTGTTGGCTAATGCCTTGTACGAACTTTAACTCAAGGAAATACGATGCTCCACTTCTAAGTCATGACGTGTAAGCAAATTTAACAAAACTCTGAACTGATTTACCAACTGGAGATTCCAAAAAAAGCCAGAACAAAACAAAAACCGAAAAAACCGCGAAACAAACCGTTGAACAGAAGTAATTCGATTTACAAACTCCTTCATTGGCATTCAGCAAGTTGTCTAGCTAACGTATTTGTAATTTATTTTCTATGTTTCTACATACAAATGTACATGCATAACTGAATCTAGGTGAAAGTTAATTATGATTTAAGCGACGAGGGGGCGGTACGCGGCGCAGCATGGGGTCATGTAGCGGGCGCGTTTGTAATTGAATGGGATGCGCGCGTGGTCTCATAGGTTCACCGCATTTCTTTGTAATACTTTTATACATTCTTCTGTGTTTCCTTTCTTTGTAAATAATAATTATGGTTCGATTCATCTCGCTTAAGTAGACGAGACGAGAATGGGCGAGTAGTTAAGGGTTAGACTTTTTTTTTGTGTACAATGGAGTTAGTAGCTGGGAGCTAGATGGAGTTTAATTGGTAGCTGAGATGGGATAGGGAGCAGCTCTACAATATGCGTGTTCATCCTCAGTTTAAGCAGTTTTAACCTACTTACATGCCTAACCGTTGCAAAGTGTTTTAAACCAGTACATTGTTCGACTCTTCACAACGTGCCAATTGCATTGTCAAAAACCAATTCCGAATTAAGGTCGCGCGCTTAGTGACTAAAGCATCCGTCTTCCGATTATTTCAATTTCCTTCTATTTTCCAAGCAAGCAGGCTGAGAAAGTCGATGTTAAGCTCTTATCTTCGCCAATTCTGTTTGGCTTTTCCTTGTTTAATTCCCTTGTAGCTGAGGCTCCGCCACTCGGTCTTCCTTTAACACATCTTTCCTGTGTGGATATTGTCGAGCTGACAAGTCCCTTCAACCTATCTGTTCACCAAGCATCTTCAGCTACTTCGTTGGTTTATTGGGCTCTTTAAAGGGACTTATTCAGACTTGACCCATGCTCTTCCTAGAATAGCTTTTTCGTGAGCCGTTCTTTTGCTAAATCTTTACTAGTGTCTTCCTTATGATCCCAATTGAAATTCAACCATATTGGACCGTCTTGCACCGCACCTGGGGCTTATGCATTCCCTTTGTTGGTTTGACAAACTTTATTTTGAGGCTGCATAATGTTCTGATGATAGTCAGGGACGCCTGGACCTTGTGGTGTCTTTTTTGCCGGATGCCGATGGCATGGTCGTCCTCGTCTTCGTTTGAGACACAATGTTGCGACCTACTCAACTCGCAACGCCAGTTGTGGAGTCTTTGGCGGAGCGAGCTTTCGCAAGCGTTTAGTAAAGTTGACCCAGCAACGACCAACCAAAGTGACTCGCTTCTTCGATCGAATAAACTATAAAAACTAACTTGGTGCGATCATAATCTAGATCGTTATTGACTTGAAAGCGCTGATATTGCTTTACTTTTTTGATCGCGGCATGTCTGCTGTGCGATTGGAGACCCAACACAGATTGTGCCAGCTTGACAATAGCAAAATGACAATAAACCTACGACATAGGTCGTTAAGTCCGCAGACTAACCAGTAAGAAGATTTTTTTTTGCAAAAAACTTTTCTTTCTCTGTAGCGGTACAATCCTCTCAATGCGTTTCTAAACTCTCCAAGCCTTTCTTATATAACGATTTGTCTCTTGCCTCAAAGTAGGCTTCAGTTACGACTATAATCTCGCCGTCAGAGCCAATTCTCAGTCCCTGGAACATCTGTGGAAGCAATTTGAATCGTAAATCGTTCGATTTTAGCACGGTTTTCATCGACTTGTGGATCGGTGTGTTGTCTTGGATAAACAGCGTTTTTTTCTGCTCAATTGCATCATCCAATCGATCCAATAATGCAATGTGGTAGTCGCTGTTGATCGCCTGGCCTTTGGGAAGAATGTCGAAGAGCAAAATTCCGTGCGTGTCCCAAAACACAGAGACCGGGACCTAGTCTGCAGACTGTCGTGTCTTCGGACGCTTTGACCGGCTTACGCTCTCTCCTTTTCACTCCGCTGAAGCTCCTTTAAACTCTGGCGTATAGTGATGAATCCATATTCGTACCATTGTTATGAGCCGACGTAAAAATCATTTTTATTAGGCGTAAACAACTTCAAGCATATTTGAATGCCCAATTTTGAACACAGTATCTCTTGATATCTCTAGAATGTCAGCTATCACTTGCAAGTTCATTTTACGATCGGACAAAACGATGTTCAGTTATTCTAGCCACCTAAACGGACGACCTAGGCGCTGCGTGGCTTCGCTGGTTGTTCCAACGCGTTTAAAATCAACATACCACCAAATTCTCCAGCCATTGCTGAGCTTAAACCGTATTTTTTCCCATTAACACACGAAACTCGTTTTTATTCATCATTTACAAAAACAATTGTAGCCCTCAATGACCTCATGGAGGTTCGAGCAAACTCAATGACTCTCATGTCGAGTTGAAGCTATTCCAATGACTCTGGCACCTGATGATGTCGATGATAATCCTGACGGCAATTTGTATTTAATGTCACCTCAACAGCGTTGAACGATGGACATTTACACTAGTCTATGTCTTGTTCCAACCCTTTTTTAACGGGGACAACTTAGTTTTTTTTATACACACTCCCACGTCCAGTCGAAGACGATTTGACCTACTAACCATGCGATAACTGATTCGTGCAATCTTTTCTAGCTTCGATCGCCAATGTCCCGGTCATATCCCTGTCCCACAAAGTCAGCCTGCAAAATCTCGTCGATATCTTCTTCATCAGTGTCCATCCACTCCGGTTAATTACTGGTCACAATTCCTTGTTCGGCTCTTGCATTATAATCGAATCGTCCTTGTCTACCTAGCCCACCTAGTCCAATCATAAATAACAGAAACAATTAAAAAGACTTGGTCCGGGTCTGCGTCGTAGTTTCGTGTGGCCGAGTGCTATCGGGACAGTAATCGTCACGGGCATCATACCAAGTTAGGCGATTGCGAAGTCATTCAGCACTGTCTTATCGCTATCGGCTTTAACATAAAGATCTCTCGTATAAATGAGCAGCACACGCATCAAGTCTTTCCATCTCGGTATAATGAAACACTACGATATTGGGTGATCGCTATCACCTAATCTTAAATCTCTGTATTATCACGACTAATTGCCTTTCAATGACGTCTGCACATGGTCCGTGAACGTTTGGATTATCAGTGGAAGCTATGCCCGACGAGGCAACTTTGTAGTCACTGAGCGCTATTTTTGTTTTTTTTTTCAACGCTGTCGTAGCTCTTGCATTTTTACGGCCTTGGACGTTTTTGATTCTTGGATTCCTTTCGGCGCGGGCAGTAGTGCGTTGCGAGCTCTTTAGAATGACATCTGAATCGACATCCTAGCTAAACACGTTCTCACCCTGCACTAAGTCCAATGAAGTCACAGGCAACTTAAATGCTGCACAAGAAACTCTCACAGGCATGCCCTACTTGTTGTTGTCTACTCAACGATTATTAACGTAGTTGTTAGCGATTCAAATCCGACTCATCTTACTCGTAACACTATTTAGCCGTCTTTATGGACCCAACAATGCGCCTACTGTGATCCAGTGATTTACCTCAAGATGCGTCACGAATAAGTGCCCATAATTGGTGGGTTTTATTGTTAAAACAAAGACTTTCAATAGGATTCAAATCAGGAGATTGAGCTGGGCATTCCAAAGCTGGAAATCCATTGTGACGACGCCAGTAATCGCTCGCCAGATAGTATGCAGCGGGTCCTGCTGCTTGTTTTCCATCTCCTGCTGACATTTCCCACTCCGCATATAGCAGCATTACAAGTTCTCAAGATACTCATATAAATAGGTCGTTCCATTGCTGTATGGATTCGGTGAATAGGGTCAATACCATAGAAGAAAGCAGCCCCATTTCATTATTCTTGAGCTTCCATGCTTAATGTTTTTTTTGGTTTTCTTGCCAGTTTACAAAACCGTTCTTATTTTTGAACCAACATCCCTCCTGTTAGGAAGACAAGCCGTCTTGCTATGTGTTTTATTAGATGGTTACATATGGAATTGCCGATCTATATGTACCAAGTTGACGAAAATTAAAGTTTGTTCCACAAAAGAATTTCCTTGGACTAATCTCCAATATTTACCCAACGTTTTACTAAACAAAAAGGGTCTTTTGAAAAGTTTTTATCCCTTTAGCCAAGAAGTCCTCCGTATCCTGTTTTTTGGCTCTAGGTTTATGAACTGTCTATTTTAGAAATGATTGTTCAAGCTTCGGAACAAGTAGTAATCGGTCGGGGATAAATCTAGTGTGGTAGGTGGATGAGCCAAAACTGCGCTGACTGTGCTGTATGAGGTCTTGCATTTTCGTTCAGCAGTATACCAGCTGTTCTTGGGGCAGTTTTTTATACTACATATCGATTTTTCTACAGTGCGACTCGCCGGTTAAGAAACAATTTAGGGACTTGCCTACCATACTATTATCTTGCCTTGGTTAGTTCTCTAGGAGGCTTACTCAGGGAAAGGAGGCGACCAGTCCATTCTTTGGACTTTGAACCTTGCAGTAAAACTAAAAGCAGTCGTAGCTAGATTTTCTTCAACAGCAGCAGTTCTTCATTATCAATGATCCCCCTCTGGTCGACCCTGTTGGTTTATTTCATTTTTATATTTAGAACAGAAAGTGGAAATAAATTTGTGACATACCTTCTTCTATGGAGTGACTTTATTAGTCACACTAAACTCCATAAATCTCCAACTGGCATGCTGAGGTATATGGGCTTCAAATAAACCTAGTTGCCGATGAATCCTTGAGCAGTGACAAAGGGAAACTAATGTTAGTTCAGATCCTCATCCGTGTCTTTTCTGTAAATTTGATGAAGTTTAACATCAAAGCTTTGCGTTTTGGCAGAATACATGAAAAGTCGTTGGACATGCAAACTCCACAAGTTCTGATAGATGTAGAAACACTGAGGGCGTCTATTGTAACTTATTTTACTGAATGAAAATGAAGAATTACATTTTTTTTAGTTGATTGGTATCGAAATGGGACCTCAGTTTGGGGCGAACCTGAGTCCCCAATCAGCCAGTTGATTGAGGGCTGCTTTCAAATTTGCATGCCTCCTTAGTTTCGGTCGTTTCTCTGCAGAAAAGCCTTAGCCGAATTTTGTAATACATTTCAAGCTGCTTTCTTACTACACCTATCCAATGCAAAAGAAAAGTCAAGTTCCTGAGTTGCTGCTGCTGCGTCCATGTTTTAAGGAAAGACTAAATTTCTCTCCAGAACATCACGACGCAACGATACTTTAGGGATGATCAGTACGGGGGTTGCTAATTATATTTTCCAAAAATGGCTTTATTGTTTTTCGAAGTATTCTTCGTGATGATCAATACACTTTTGCATGCGCTCGAACCAATTTTCGTAACATTTTTCCACTCCGCTTGAGGCACCTCCGAAACATGGGTTTTAAAAGCATCAACGGCTTCTTCAGGCGCTAAAAAACGTTAGCCACGCAGTTTAAGCTTGATATGCGGGAATAAAAAGAAGTCATTTGGTGCCAAATCAGGGTTATATGAAGGATGACCCATTAATTCGACGTTTTGACCAGTCAAATAGGTGATTGTTTCAGTCGATTTGGATGATGGAGGATGATCCTTCGTTCTTTTTTCATATTTCATCAAGAGCACTTCGGGCAAACAAATGGTTGTGTACCATTCAGAATTCAACGTTCTACGTTGCTCTGACGGCACGGTTGCCTCACGCCTAGTTATTCTGAAGAAACAGACGATCATTTGCTTCGAAGTGCTTCGCGCAAGAATCACTTTTGTCGGATTTGGCTCATCTTGGAAGACCCATAAAGTGGATTGCTGTTTTGATTTGGGCTCATACGCATAGATCCAAGGTTCGTCACCTTTGTAGATGATGTACACAGCTTTTGATGCGCCGCGACTGTATTTCTTGAACATTTCTTTGCACCACGAGCATCTTTTTGAGCTTTTGTCAAATTATGTGGGATCCAACGCGAACAAATCTTTTTCACAACTCATGCAATATCTTATTGATGCTCGTCATACTAATGCGCAAGGATGCCTCAATCTCACGATAAGTCACATGACGATCTTGCAGTATCAGTTCGCGCACAGCATCAATGTTTTCTGGTACAACAATTGATTTTGGAAGACCTTCACGACTTTCATCCCTGAGTGAACTGCGACCCCGATTAACTTCGTTATACCAACGTTTCACAGGATGGGGCTTCATCGCCAAAGGTCGAAGTAAGTTGATTTAGGCAGCCCTCTCTTGATAACCCACGTCGGAAATCGTAAAAAATCATCGCACGTACATGTTCACGAGTTAATTCCATTTTTTCGCTGAGACAAAATTTGCAAATCACTGTAAACAACACAAATTGTGCTGAAATGATAAAAATTTGTGAAGAAAGTTATTGCTAAAAAGGAAACGTCAGTTGGCGCCATTAAACACTTAATGTTGTCAAAGCTCAAAATAGCAACGACCCAATAGAAAGAATGGATCTACATGGAATCCAGTAGTCTTACGTACTAATGGGTTGTTTTCCTTCGATGCTTGTCTGTGAGGTTATTATCGAAGAATCCTTTTTCGCTTAGGGGGACAGTGCTACGATCGACTCTTGGCGTAATTTTCCTTTTTACTTTTCTCTTCTTCGATATTTGGCTGTAACTAATGACGCCACCAGGAATTACCGTTAGCTTACCCTTGACAGATGTTCGCGTTCAGCGAAAGTAATATTCACAATATGGTGGTTCGTTTCGAGTTCACCCATTTCGATGGGTGGCTTCAGGTACCAATGGGAGAAATATGATAAAATTATTATTCGAGATGCGTTTTTTGGCGATAAACTCCGCAGAAATGTTTAGAAATTCAAACTTCACTCTCGCACACCTTTTCGCTTCTAAGCAAATGGAAGTTGCTTCAAGCTTACGGCCGTGGTTTGAGTACCCAAACGATGGTGCAGGAAATGTGATTTGTAATATAAACAACCATTTTTCCGTCAATATTTTCGATCTTTAGGGAAAGTCTAAGCAGAGATCGGGAGGGGCACTACTCCTATTATTTTTTTTCTAGCAAATTGTGGGATTACTGAGAGCATCAAGAGCTGTTTGACCTACTAAAAAGTGGCGCAAAATAGGTTAACTAAAGTGAGTAGCTTTAAACTTGACCTTTGAGGCATTCCCTTACTTCAAATATGATCTTCTGCGCCTTTTCTTACTGATTATTTTGCTATTTTTTGGTATTATTGGAAGGTTTACTAAATTCTTTTTGGAACGAGACTTTCCGAGGCTTTTCGCTGAGTTAACCGCGTTTCGAGCTTTTATTTTATGCTCTAATTGAAAACTGAGTCACGGAGTTTTGCCTTTCAACCATCTAGATCCTCTATTTCTCTCCCCCTAAACATAATATTCATACACGTCTGTTACCAACGTCTTAAGAATGAAGATCCCAAAATAAAACCGTTTTTTTTTATAAAGCCTTTCCCCTGTGATTCCTTCCTTTCTCGGACTATCCTTAAGTAAGACTCCCTCTCTAGGGGAATTCGAAGCCTACAGTCGTTTAGGTCATCCTCGAAGCCAACAGAGTTGTAAAAGGGTCTCATTCTTTCCACTCCTGCTTCCACTATTCGTAAGAAATTATTTAGGCACCCTAAAGTACATGATCATAAATTGTTTTTCGCATCCTTTGCATTTGATAAATCTCGCGCTCCCACGTGAACATTTCGTTGGAAAAAAGAAGCAAAACCCCGTCTAATTGTAAAGTGTAAACAGCCAACCACCAACAAACTAGTTAAATAAGAAAAAAAAATTAAAAAAATAAAACCAAAAACAGAAACCGAAAACAAGTATTTAATTTAATTTTGTGCTACGTCCCAAAACAGTTATTTATTATCCCGTCAACTCGTGTTTTAGTTTTAGTTTTATTTAGCAATTCCTGTAACCGAGCTTGTATTGCTTTCGCACTATTGTGCGGTGCTCTTCGTCCTTTATCGTATTTATTTCCTCCAATTGACAAACAAAATATATTTTTATCAACTCGAGAAAGTATTTGTATGTGTGCAATAAAAGATACTAAAATCACGCTTATTTATCATTTATACAAATTGATTACAAAAAAAAAAAAAAAAAATATCTATAAACGTACGAGTACCTCTAGTTTAGGAATGCGAAGACCCCATCAACTGAAGAATATACATTCTCAAATGTATCTTGATTTGTTTCTTATTCTTTTTTAGATAAATAAATGAAGAGAAATACTGAGAATACTATGTAAAATCAAAATGCCTACTGTATCTTGTCTTAGCAGTGTACGTACTATATACAATTCTCTCGACAAGAGTCAAAGAGATTTCAATCAAAAGAGATAAGGATAAGCATTCGATAGTACATGTTATTGTTTCCTGAGTGTAATGCATGTGAATATGACATCTCATTGTGTATTTATTTAAATTTAGTTTATATTTAAGGAGCAAGGTGGATGAACACAGCTTTTTGTGGAAGTAGAAATGAAATCGATTCGATTTGTTTGATTGTGCGAGATGATAAAGTAAATTTGTTTCAATCAATATGGAATAAAAATTTGTTTTTTTTTAACCCAAAGATCAGGAGAAAAAGCCTAAAAATTTTGTATAAGTTCATGTGCTTTGGTGTTTTAATTCAATTCGTCCATTCGATTGATGTGACAGATAGTACAGGGAGGGCCCTTACTTACCTAGATGGCGCTACAGACCTTGAGTCTTAACGAATAAGCGTCTTCTGCCTGCACTATCCTTAGACAGCTGTTTCTAGTTCCAGTCGGTTAAGGTCCATCCGGTTGGGTCACCTTAGATCGCTCACTCCTGCATTGTCTTTTAATTTTTAAATCGCACCGAAGCAGTGGTGTTAATCCGCTTTATCAAACCAATGATTCATTCCCCATCATCATTTGTTTTTCCTAAGGTCCATGCCCGAGCGCCATGAAGGTGGACCGGAATGATAAAAATGTTATGAAGTCACCTTGGCTTGGCTTCTCAACTGCCTTTAAAGACCAACAAGTAGCGGTTGGCAGCAATTATTTTGCTACGAGCCAACGTGAATAAGTTCTTGACCTTCGGGCAAAGACGGCGCGGCGGTGCGTCTGTTTTTTGAAAAAAAATTTGCGAAGTTTGTTCAAAAAAATTACGAAAGCAGTGAAGAAAAATGTTATGGAGGATCGTCGAATCTCGATCAGAGAAGTTACTTAGGATATTGGCTCATGCCATGAAATTTTTTCAGTTAAAAGTGTTTTTCAATTAGCGCGGGTAGATTTTGACGGCAATGTTATTTTGGTGACATCTGTCAAATCTGCTTATTATTCAGTTACTGATGCCAAATCACAATGGCACGATTGAAGAGCACGTCCACATGATAAAACTTTATTATCAAAATTAATGTTTGCTAGTGCAAATGTTGCACACGTTGCGTCCATTTTACCGTGGACGTGGTGACCCTTAACAGTCGACTCTTCAACATTTGGTGGCCAAATTTGAGACGACCGGTTCGGTAATCAATCAGCCAACATTCGTACGTCAAAGGAACGCAAGATTGGCTAAGGACATCGACGCGGTCCGTGAAAGTGTACAGCAGAGCCCACGGCAGTCGATTCCTCGCCATGCGCAAGAACTCGGCCTTTCACAACTTGGAGAATTTTGCGTTGGAACTTGGGCCTACACTCGTGCAAGATCAAACTGAACCAGGAGCTCAAAGTTCATGACCATAGACAATGCCGTTTGTTTTCTGACTGGGCTTCGGTTCGTCTGGAAGAGGACCCCAATTTTGGCCGAAAAATCATATTTAGCGACGATGCGCATTTTTGGATGAATGACTCTGTTAACAAACAAAATTGCCATATATGGGACAACACCAACCCACACGAGGCTCACCAGGTGACAATGCATCCTTAAAATCGGATCATGGCCCGACCACATTGGTGAGGCGGTCATCGTCAATGGCGAGCGCTACAGAACGATGATAACCCATTTCTTACGGCCCAAATTGAACCATATGGACCTAGACGGCATGCGATTCCAGCAGGACGATGCTATGTGCTACGCAGTGGACCGCTAGATTGACATCCCGCATGAACGATTTGAGAATAAGGTTTTCTCTCGCAGAGGTGCCGTGACTTGGTCACCGAGGACATGCGATTTCACCCCGCTAGACATTTTCTTGTCGGGTTTCCTGAAGTCGCATGTCGAATAAACCACAATTGACCGATGCCCTTAAGGTGAACATAACATCGTTCAAATTCAACCGGATCTCAAGTCACCGGAAAAGTCATTGTTATTCCATTTCAACATCTACCTGACCTTACTGAAAGTTGTTGATTACTCTCAACCTGGCGAGATGTCAGCAACGATCCCTGTTTCAATCTCCGGGTCAAGTTGACATACAGCCTCCTCGGGGCGCCCTCTGGATAGCCTCTTCAAAAACCATTGGGAGGTGAATAAATGTATACAGCCACAAAAGTTATGAATGAGCTAAATGCCTCGGATCAGCGGACGGATACGCGACGACGACACTATGTGAAAAAGGAACACGATTTGCGAGTATGCTCCTGGAATGTCAGAACTCCGTACACCCCCGGAGCTGCTCATAAACTGGAAAGAATCCTCACGCAGTACAAGGCGGATACTACTGCAGTCCAGGAAATACGCTGGATAGGAAACGGTATGATGAGGAAAAAAAACTGCGACATTTATTACAGCTGTCACAGAAGATTGCACATATTGGGATGTGTATTTGTCGTGGGAAAGCGGTTAAGGTCGAAGGTCAATGACAGAATTTATAACATCAGCCTCATATGTGCACACGCCCCTACCAAAGAGTCTGAAGACCCCATCAAGGAGGACTTCTATGACCTACTGGACAACGCTAACGGAGCTTGTCTGCAGTACGATGTTAAAATCGTACTCAAGGATTTTAACGCCATAATCGGTAAGGAGAACACCCTTGGCGAAGTGATCGAAAAGCACTGCCTTCACGATACAACAACAGACAACGGCTTCCGACTCACGGACTTTGCGACAGCTTGTAAAGCAAATCCACACAGCAACCTGGCGATCTCCGGATGGTCGAACCGCTAACCAAATCGACCATGAGCTCATTGACGCAAGACACTCGTCCAACGTCCTTGATGTGCGAACATTCAAGGAGGCAAATGTCGACTCTGACCTCGTAGCAGCAAGATTCACAGCTCGATTGCCCAATGTCAGAAAGCTGCACCAGCCCACCATGAGGAAGTTCGACATTGGACGCCTGAGCACACCGGAGGTTGTCAGAGTCTACAGGGAGCAACTGAGCGAAAGACTCTACGGTATGCCTACGTCGAACACAAATGCCAACAGTATGTATGCGCTCAGCCATTCAGGAAGTAGGCGGCGTAGTAGGCTACCTACCACCCCTGACAAGAATCCCATGGTATGATGGAGGGTGTGAGCAGAAAAAGCCATCAACCGACGAGGCGTATCAAAAGGCGCGTATTGGATGAACGAATAAGGCCCTTTTGCACTGCACTAATCGGCAGCTACCAGTGCGGCTTCCGGCCCGGCAAATCGACTATAGACCAAATTTTCCTACTTCAACAAATCCTGCAAAAGACCAACGAGTTTCAAACCGATACACACCATCTCTTCATCGATTTCAAAGCCGCGTACAACAGCATTCATCGTAAAGAATTGTTTGATGCGATGGCTGAATTCAGGATCCCGGGAAAACTGATCTGGTTGTGTAGCGCCGATGCACCGTGCAGCTCGGTTCTAGGACCTCAGAACGGTCTAAAACATGCACCGAATTTCGGCAAGTCGATGCGCTGTCGTGTGACTTCTTCATCCTAGTGCTGGAGCAGATAGTGCGAATGGTAGGCATCGACAGGGAAGGCACTATTTTCTACAAGTCTGTCCAACTACTACGATACGCGGATGACATTGACATCATCGCGCGGTCGCGCCGTTGAAGTTGTGGAAGCGTTCACGGCGATTGAAGAACAGGCAAAACGAGTTGGTCTTAAGGTCAATGAGGATAAAACAAAGTACATGCTGTCAAGTAATCACCAATCCGTCGCTTACCACCTGGGACAAAACGTAACAATTAACAGCTACAATTTCGAGGTGGTTAAGGGTTTATCTACCTCGGGGTAAACGCAAATTTCACAAACGACACAACAGTGTAGATCCGGCATGGAATCGCCCTTGGCAACCGCTGCTACCTCAGATTGTCCTAAAAACTTGGGTCAAAACTCCTCACTCGAAGAACCAAAGTCATGCTTTACACAACGCTTATACTGCCAGTCTTGCTGTATGGAGCCGAAAGCTGGACGATAAGCAGGACAGTGGAGCTGATTTTGGGTTCTTTCGAAAGAAAAATTCTGCGCCGGTTATTTGGTCCTATCTGTGAGGAAGGTGAATGGGGAAGAAGACATAACCGCGAACTCTGGATAGCCATAGCCCAGGTTCAGATCCTCCATGACTCGCTGGCCTGTTAAGTTAGTAAGTAATGAGATATAGACCGCATCGCTGGAAGAGTTCAAGCGAGAAGAACTACCTGCTGAACACCTTATTTCAGGCTACTACAACATATTTGGAGCTCAAGCCGATAAGGAACGGCACACTCAGCCCTTTGTTCTTAGGGTAAATAAGAACCTGGTCCTCCAGGCTGGGGGTTTCGCTTAGGATTAAATCCCTATCGCGTAAAATAAACACTTGTTCAGAGACAGTCCATAGCCTCGGATACGAACGAATTCCATGTTGACGACCCCGCAAACGTCTAAAAGCAAACGAATTAACAGACCAGAGGCGGCCGGACATCTGGTCAAATCTCTAGACTGCTATAAGGCAGACATTACTGCACTCCAAGAAGATGGGATGGGCCAGGTAAAAAGCGGATGAACAACTGTGATATCTACTACGGAAACTGCTACAGAGAAAATAAACAAGGCTTATTCGGATGCGGACTTGTTATTCGAGGAAGACTCAGGCAAAAAGTCTTAAGCTTTCGGCATGCAAGCGAACGCCTCATAACTATCCGCATTAAGGCCAATTTCGGCAATATGAGCTTAATATTTGTCCACGCCCCCACAGAGGAGAAAGCCGACCGACATAAAGATGACTTCGATGATCTCCTAGACAGAACAAATGCTCAATGTCCCAGCTATGACACCAAAATCGTCCTAGGAAATTTCAATGTGCAGCTGGGTTAGGAAGCTATCTTTTAACGAGTCGTAGGAAAGCACAGCCTACATAACACCATGGCAGAAAACGGACTAAGGCTAGTGGACTTAATGGCGGGACGTAATCTCGTAGTAACATAAGTGGACCTGGCGGTCTCCCGATCAATCGACAACCAATCAAATTGACCACATTGCGATCGAGGGCAGACACTCAGCATCCGGCAGAATCCTAGATGTCCGAACCTTTCGACAAGCCAACATTAACTCGGATCATTACCTTGTTGCGGCCAAGGCACGGATGTGAGTTTCTCGGAACCAACGGACTCGAGTAAGAACACCAAAATTTACCTCGGAAAGCGGCAATCGCAAGAGAACGCCAGGACCTTCGCCGATCAAGTCTCCCTTAAGCTCCCCCAAGACCCGATGTAATCTGCACAATCCATAAAATAGCAATGGAGACGTTGTCAGAACGCCATCAGAGAGGCCGCCTCAGATGTACTCGGTTTCAAGCCACCAATTTCGTGAAACCCCTGGTTTGATGACGAGTGCAGACAGGCCCATGTAGAGAAACAGAATGCATACATGGTTACACTGCATCGACGGACGAGAGCTGTCCGCGAGCTCTATGAACAGAAAAGGAGGGAGGAACATGCGCTTCTGAGAAGAAAAAAAAAGAAAAACGAGAAGTGCGAGATCGAGGAGATGAAGAAATACTATTGCAGGAACGATGTTCGATAGTTTTACCAGAAAGTAAAACGAACATGCCAAGGCTATAAAACCAAAGCGGAAGCCTGCAGGGATGAATACGGACAACTAATAGTGGAGTCACAGTCGATGCTGAGACTGTGGTTTTTCCAATTTCCACAAAATGCCACCGTCAGGCAGAACGAACCATCCGCGATGGACGAAGACGAAAGAGAATCCCGTCCAGCCGACTGCTGGAGCAGACGGACTTCCCGCTGAACTATTTAAAGCAGCTGGCGATGAGCTGGTCAGAAACATGCACCAACTCATCTACAAGATATGGTCGGAAGAGCGCATGCCCGATGAATGGAATCTCAGCATCTCGTTTCCCGGTCCATAAGAAAGGAGACCCCTATGACTGCGAGAATTACAGAGAATTACATTGCCTACAAGATCCTCTCTGTCGTACTGTGTAAGCACCTGAAACCGTTCGTGGACAATCTGATAGGTTCCTATCAGCGTGGTTTTAGGCCAGATCTTGGAGAAGACCCATGAATTTCAGGTCGACACGCACCACCACTTTGTCGACTTTAAAGCCACATATGACAGTGTTTATAGAGACGAGCTATACAGAGCCATGTCATGTTTTAACATCCCTGCCAAACTCGTCAGACGGTGCAGGATGACTATAGAGAATTCCCGCTACTCCATCAAGGTCGGAGGTGAACTAACCGGGACCTTCCATGTTAAAAAAGGATTAAGACAGGGTGACGCATTGTCAATCAAGCACAGCCAATACAAGAGGTACGATCTATTTCAAGCCTGCACAATTGCTTGCCTACGCAGATGACATGACGTTATTGGACGGACAAAGCCAGACGTTAATGAGGCGTTTGCAAGCATTGAAGCAGAAACGACTAAAATGGGCCTAAGGAGACATGGACCAAATATATGCTGTCATCAAAGAAAGACGCGCAACACCGACGTCTTTGTCAGAACGTCACCTTCGGCAGCTATATTTTTGAAGTAGTCAAGGACTTCGTTTACCTTGGCTCGATAATGACAAGCAGCAACGACACCTGAGATAAAACGCAAAATACCTCTTGCCAACCGCTGCTTCTTTGGGCTCAAGAAGCAATTGAGTAGTAGAGCTCTCTCTCGAAAAACTATGGTATCCCTCTACAAGACCTCAATCATCCCTGTCTTCCTCTATGGCGCTGAGACTTGTATTCTTGGCTTTTGGACGTTTCGTGAGGAAAATTCTGCGTTCAATCTCTGGTCCCGTTCGTGTAAGCGGAGAGTGGAGGAGAAGATTCTACCAAGAACTCTACGGGCTGTAAAGCGACATCGGCCTAGTTAGACGTCTTTATTTAGAGTCTAAGATGGCTGGGCCATGTAGAGCGAATGGACATCATAGCTCCGGCCTGAAGAGTCTTCGACTCCAATCCCGAGGGACGACGCACCTGAGAACGACCGCATCTAAGAGGGCGAGCGAAGCGTCGAAAGGGACCTCAACCAACTGGGCGTGCGGCGCTGGACCCAGCTGACCATAGATCGTGCCGGCTGGAGAGGCTTGTTGGTTGAGGCCTTGGTTCACCCCGAACTGTAGCGTCATCTAAGTAAGTGAGTAAGAAGCGTAGTTAGAATGATCCGATTTAATTCAAATATGCGCCGTATTGTTCAATAACTTGTTTCCACTTTGCATATAACTTTACGATGCGTCTCTCTCTTGTGATGAAAAATTGTGTCGACATTTTCACCAAGAAAATCCTTTGCCAGGGACAAAAACAGATGCTGCTAGAACCAGACTATTAGGTGGATGCATAAGAACCTCAAAACCAAGGTCCCGGAGCTTCTGGCTCACTATCGATGTGCTTCTGGCCGATCACTTTCCTCAAACAGTCCAATTGTTGACAGTACAGACTTGCTGTAAGGGAGCAGCTCAGTAGGTGACAGCCTTCCTGGTCGTCATTCCTGGCGCCTTTGCGCCGGCTTACCGCAATTCGACCACGACCGTTCGCTTGAAGTTGTCTTAAGTGAATCATCTAGTGTGCGTCCGATATATAACGCAAGATACAGATTACTAAGGCCATCTGTTGGAGAAAGAGGAGACCAGTACAGACCGACCTTTTGTGGCAAACATGCCATTGCTGAGAGACTACCAACATCTTCAAATATGAAAGGTTTACGTGCTGACCGGAATGTTAGGTCCGGGAAAACCCTAAACTTCTATAAAGCTGTGACATCTACAACAAGGTCCACCTAGATGAGGAGTTATTCGAGGTAGACTTAAGCATATTCTCCGCATTCTCGGCATCGCCTGAGATTCCACTACAAATTGTTTGACTTGTACCCTGGCTTAAACAGCCTTGGCCTGTTCATTTTACTTATTGGTTTAATTTTAAAACGTTATTCCTGCAGTAGTATCTTCTCATTTCCTTCGTAAAGGCGCATGCTTCTGTCTTCCTTTCTGTCTGTCGATGCAGCGTGCTAGCATTGTGATTCTCTACTTTAGCCTGTCTCCATTTCTTAGCCTTCCAAGGCATACAATACCGCTCAGGAAGGGCCGCAGCCGACATTTCAATTTGAATTTTCATATTTAACGATTGCATCAAAGTGCTATTGGCAGCACTACTGAATTTGATGATTTGAAATTCCTATTTCGCCCCGTTAATAGTCGTCTGCCCAAATGAGATAATCACAAGTAGCCACTTGGTCAGTAGTTCATCATCGACAAGTCTATTTATATAAAAGGAATCAACTTCTTGAATCTGAAACTAATAAATGTAATTCGCATGTCTCGCATGCGAGTTCACTCGTTTCAAATGGCCATCGATTTGAACACTGCCCTACCGACTCTTCTGACAACTTATTACCGACCCCATTGGCCGTCGATGTCATTCATGCTTTTCCTTCGTATTTCCTACCACCACGTGCGCAGCAACGAACTAAACAGCAAAAGAAAACGTCAACAACAGATTGGCATTCAGTCATCAAATTTATTTATTGTGCGTTGTTATATCGCGTTTTGCACGGTTTCAATAAACAAATTAAATTTTTCAAGAACCGCGAATCAATAACAAAAAGTTTGGAAAAACAAAATTTGGAAATCAAACCGTAAGTCGACAGAAGACATGGTACATTCATATCTGTATATAGTTAAAGGTTAAAGTTCCTGCAATATTGTGTGAAGGGTGCTGGTACGAAACAGGCACATCGTGTACGCGGTTGAACGATTACCCTTGGATCACGTTTAGGTTTCAAGAGATCCTTTTGCAAAAACAATATAATATCCGCGGATAAAGCGTGTTGACAGAGTAGACTGTTCGATTGGAAGTTGGCACTGTTGACGGCATAGCTAAGAATTGAACGGGCCATCAGTTTGGCCAGGAGCTGCCTGTCGATACCTGGAATTGTATGCATTCTGTTAGTCTTATCGAAAGAAACGGACAGGTATGCGAGGGTTAAACGAACCTTGTAGCTCCTTGCGGATGTCTAGGATTTGATCGTTCTGATGGCATTCGATCGCAGCGAGCACACGACGTCCGATACCAACCAGGAGTTGACGCTTGAACTTGATAAATAGGTGTTCGATGAATATGATTTCATCACGTCCCAACTGGTTATAGCTCGGAATGGTTTGCTTGAAGTCATCATCGTCATCAGTTTCATAATCGCGTTCCACAACTATCGAAGTCAAAGAGATCTGGAAGGAGATTTTAATGTTTTTATTAGTTTCAATGGCGGTTCCTTAGCAACTTCAGTTTTATGTCCAAATACAGAAGGTTTGGAACAGAGTTTGCCATCACACGGCTCATACCTAAACCATCTTCACCAGTTTCTTAGAATGGTATTCGGCAATCGCTTATAATCATTTTGTTCGCTTTATCCAAGTTATCATCAATAGTTGCGGTCATAGCGCTTGTCCCCAGGCTTAGTTAACCTATAGAAGACTCACCGAAAGGAATATTTGGCGGCTTTTGGTTTCATTTTGTCGAGAGGATTCTACAGAAATCGGGACAGGCCATGGTCAAAGTGTACTTTGTTCAATTAAACGCTCAGGCCTTTGTGTTGTGATGGAGGAGTATACTTTTTCTATTGGTGGTTTCTTTTTAGTGTTTGGTATAACCTCGAAGTCGAAGTCGATGGAAAAACGTCTCACACCTGAGAACGCCCAAACCACCTAATTGGACATATAGAAGCCAATTGTAATTCAAAGCGTCTTCCTCAATATCGAGGACCATTCGATACCACTGGGTACAACTCTATCACAAAGGCCCTACCTCAATTAACCACTGAGTTAGGGTGATGCTCAAAAATTGTATTATCGCAACCATAGATCACCTCAGTGACAGGCTGACCACAAGCTAAAATACCTTCAAAGTTACTATATTCAGTTGATATCGATGATCCGGTCTACATGCTAACGGATCTTGGTTAAGAAATCATCGGCAAATTGGACTTATAAGCCTGCAAACGTATGCAAACTGCGCCGCAATTTACCTTTAACAAGCAGCATCTTGCATTTTGAGCGCAATTGATGGTAACGCTGTCCTCACAGTTATCTTCGAAAAAATGGGCCAGTGATTCCACCGGACCATATATCGCATCAAACAGTTAATTTTCCCGGGTGCATTGACAGCTCTTGTATTGTCGGAGGTTGTTTATCAGTTGCTTATTATAATCTTCTTCCAGATTTTCTGAGGACCGTGGTAGGTCGTAATCGAGTTACACAATCCCAAGTGCTACGAACGGCGACAAATGGACAAATCCGGGTCTTCATAAACACTGGTGGATACAGCAGCAATATTACGCAAACGGGTAGATGGCCCGATTTCCAATAGCGTGAAATCGGTGCGAAATTTGATCACTATGGCTTGCTCAATAGGTTGGTTAGGACGCCCCTTAAATGGTCGAAGTGCATTAAAATCGTTATTTAAAGATCACGCCTTATGTGATCACGCCGATAATGTTCTTCTTCTTTTGATGGCGCTACAGCCCGGTGTGGGCATGGACCTCAAGCAACAAGCGTCTCCAGCCGGCGCGATCTCCTGCCAGCCTTCTCCAATTTCGCACACCAATTTGGTTGAGGTCCTTTTCCACTTGTGTGCGCTATTTGAGACGAGGGCGTCCTCTCTTGCGTTGTCCCAATGGCTCGGATTCAAGGACTCTTCGGGCCGGAGTTGTCCATACCCTCTACATGGCCTAGCTATCTTAAGTGTTGTATCCGCAGACGCTTATCCAAGCCCTTGTCGCCGTACAGCCCATATAGTTCGTGATTGAATCTTCTCCTCAACGCAAACAGGACCAAAGATTGCATGCAGAACTTTTCTCTCGAAAAGACCAAGAGCTTCCTCATCCGCTTTGAACAGCGTCCATGCTTCTGCACCATAGAGCAGGACTGGGATGGTTAGAGTATTATATAAAGCCAACTTGGTCTTTCTAGAGGGCTCTATTACTCAATTGCCTCTTGAGCCCAAAGAAGCGATTGGCAAGAGTGATTTTGGGTTTGATCTCGGTACCGATGTTGTCCTCCCTATTTACTGAGGAGCCGAGGTAGACGAAGTCCTGCACTACCTCAAAGTTCATGCTGCCCATTGTAACGCTCTGTCCGAGACGTCGATGTTGTGCGTCCTTTCTTGATAACAACATATACTTCGTTTTGCCCTCATTTACCGCCAACAAACACCTCATTGACGCTTCGCTGTGCTCGACCAATCACGTCAATATCATCCGCGTAAGCCACCAGTTGAACGGACTTCGAACTTCATTCCTCCTGTAGAACCTTTCCATCACCTCGACCGCGCGCTACTCAAGCTCTTTTTTTTTCTTTCTGAGAAGCATTCCCTCCTTTTCTGTTCGTAGAGCTCACGAGCAGCTCTCGTTCTTTAAGGCAGCATTGCCTTGTAGGCGTCTTGTTTGACTGCATGGGCCTGTCTGCACTCGTCGTCGTTGTGCAATGGTATTCATCACCGACTGTTGAACCGAGGGTCTGTAGTTCAAGTCCGTGCATAGTAAAGAACAATTCCTATATGGAAAAACTATGCAACAACATCAGTTGTGAATGAGAGATGATCAAAAAGTGCTGATGAAGGCATAACACTCGCAGCATAAGGTCCATACTCTGTGTGCATTTCCAATATAACACCTTCATAACATGGAAACACCCCGGGGAGTAGTGAACGAACATCTTCGACACAAACCATCTGCACTCCGTTGTTTTTTTGATACGAGTATCAGTGTTCTTACCTTGGCTACAACATGGCAATGATCCGAGTCGATGTTGGCTCCTCGGTAAGTCGGAGATCGAGAATACTGGAGGAGTGTCTGACGTCAATCGCAATATGATCAATCTGGTTGAAGGTTGATTGAACAGGGGACCGCCAGGTCCCTTTATGGATGTTGAAGTGTGGGAACCGCGTACTCACAGAGGGATTCCACCCCGAGGCAAAGTCCACGAGCCTGAGTCCGTTCCCGGATGTGTTTTCCAGTGACTAGCAAAAATTTCTTCTTTTCCCAGCTGTATATTAAAATCTCCTAGAACGATCTTTGTAGCGGTGGCATTGATCATATGTTCTTTCTAGGAGAACATAGAAATCACATTTGCTGTTGTCATCCCTGTCCTCTGTCGGAGTGTGGCCGAATTTAGCTTTGATGCGGATTGTTATGAGTCGCTCGCTTATTGAATGTAAAGCTCAAGACTTTTTGCCTAAGTCTGCCTCGAACAACAAATCCAGATCCGAATAAGTGCCGTCTTCCCCCCTATATAGCAATCGTTTTTTTTTATTTTTTTTTTCTTCAAAGCTGAGCTGTACACCATGTACACTTGCGCCTCGTAAATCTCGAGAAATCAAGTCTTGAATAAGCTCTCGGGGGTTCCCAACAGATGAAGTGGCCATTACTTATCTATCGGCTTCAAATTTCTTGCCTCGGATGTGTTCCTTGAGCCGTGGAAGAGGTAGAAGTTACTGAGAGCTAGATCTGGTGAATAGGGCGAAAACAGTTCGAATGACGTTTCTTTAATGACAACCATCGCAGCTGCGGCTTTGTGAGTGAGTGAACGTCCTGAAAAACGAGTGCTGTAACCTTTCTTGCCAAAGGTGAGACTTTTGATTTTTTTGGGGTTGGTGAAGAGGCCCGCCCCCAAGTTATCGATTGTTGTTTGGTTTCAGGATCAAAATGGTGAATGCAGATCTCGTCCATGGGCACGAAACGTAACAAAAACAATTTCTGATCTGCTTGAAATCTTTCGAGATTCACCCTCGAAATGTCGACTCGTTTTTTCTTTTACTCGTCACTTAAGGTTCTCGGTACCAAGAGACCTTTTTCATAAGGAAAGGAATTCTTTAAACGCTGCCAGATGAGCCCCCTGTGACCCCAGCTTTATGGCCAGTGGGAGATGTAGATGGGCGTCCTTCGTGATGTTTATTTTCAGTGGATGTTCTAGCTTAAACTCATTGGCCCAGCGTGCTACTCTGGAATATGGAGCAGCAGAGTTCCTCAATATTTTCACTAAGTCGCTTTGTTGATGCTTTTTCTCTATTTCTAACCCCCGACCAAAAAGGAGAGGAGGAGGAAGGTATTTTGAGGAGGTATTTGTAAGCCTGTGTGTCTGTCAGTGGCATCGCGGCTCCTGAACGAGTGGACCGATTTTAATGATTTTTTTGTTGTTTGAAAGCTAACGTTATCGAATTGGTTCTTAGCTACAATTTATGAAGATCTGTTCAGGCATTTCAAGGCCATAAGCTCTTTTCGTTAACTACGATAGGGATCTTAGGCGCGTAATGAGTATTTACATTACTTTCAAACATATCTGTGACCTTACATTGGGAATACCCATGTATGGCGGTACTTTAATGATGGAATTCGAAGGTAAGAGAAATCCTGGTTTGCCTATTAGAAAACCCGTCAAGTTGGGTCTCATTAGATTCGGTCCAACCAGTTCTGTTCAAGGTGGCGCAAAATTAATCACCCTATCGGAAGATGTAATAATTTTTGCAAATGGCGCCGTACCTTAATCATAATTGACGTTAATGAACTAGGTAGCTGCAGTATACAAACAAACAGGCAATGGAATGCTATACTCGTACTCCGCAAGAGCGTGGAATAATTGTGTCCATTGTTTTGACCAATAATCGGTCGGTGGTGTTAGCGCAGCGTGAATTTCGACGTTGACTTCCTAATCGTGTCGCGCCAACTGGGCAAGTTGGCCCATACCAAAGCCCATACAGAGCGTGGCCGCCAGCGGACTGGTCGTTCGGCCGAGAATATCGCGGCTGTGGCTGCCGCAGTCGTTGAGAATGAGGAAACATCAACTAGACGACGGGCCACACAATTGGGCATCACCAGTGAATGAATCATTGTCAAGTTATTCTTAATTTCAACAACGAAGAAGACGATTTTGTGTCGAAAATGGTGCACGAGGAGCCATTACATCCATCCAAAGTCACTGTGTGGTGCGGTGTTCACGCGGGAGGAGTGATTGGGCCGTATTTTTTTGAGGACGCCATCGGCAACACGGTCACTGTTATTGGCGAATGCCTCAGGGCCATGATAAACGACTTCTTGCTACCGGAATCGGACGAGCGGGGCTTAGAGAACATGTGGTTTCAACAAGACGGCGTTCCGCACACACAGCACGAGCTACAATGGATATTGTGAAAGAAGCGTCCCCTGGTCGCGTAGTCTCCCGTTTTGGCTATTTAGCATGCCCAGGAAGATCGTTCGATCTAACCATCCGAGACTTCTTTCTTTGGTACTATTTGAAGGCGCGGGTTTGTACCAACAAGCCTCAGATAATCGCAGCCTTTTAAGAGAATATTCGACAGAAATCCGAACATTTGTCATCTCACATCTTACGGAAAGTCATGAAAAATGCGATAAAACGGATACAAATATGTATCAACACTGGCGGCAGCCATTTGACGGATGTTGTCTTTTTCACTTAATAGAAAAAATTGTAAAGGTCCACCTAAAGATTTCCATCACTCACAAAAGTTTTTTGTTTATTAAGGGGTTAGTCTCATGTGACCACTTCGAAATTTTTTTTCATATTTCGATAGTAAAACCTATCGAAAATATGCTGTGAAAAATTCAGACCGAAATTCCTGTTATTAAATAAGTTACAACTCATAGTCGCTGACGCGCCGTAAGCGACTTGTCTGCCGCGCGCCAGGTTTGCAGCTGCTACCTTTCTATTGTTGTCACCGGTCTTTTATACCTGCATACGTTTCTGACGGTCAACTTTAGTACATTACCTACCTGTGTATATGTGGAATAGTGTGTATAAATTTTTGTCGTGAATATATGTATATAAAATCCTAGAACAAATTTAGCAGTACACTTTTGATGCTCTGTGTGTCAACATCAAACAGGAAAAAAAATAAAAATGCATCGAAAAGGCTCGAGAAGCTCCACAAGATATCCAGGGCAAAATGAAAGAAAAATGAGTTTTCGAGGGAATCAGTATACTGCTGAAACCAATACCGAGTTTGTGAGCACATCAGCTGAAAAATTTAAAGACATGACTGATTTTGATGTACCGATTGACGAAGGAGTCAGCTACAGCATTCTGTGTTTCTCGCTAGTGTTTATAGCCTTGCAATCAATTTTAAAGTGCAAGTTGTGCGATAGTGACGTTAAATTTTTGAAAAAAATAACTGCGAGGACTAGGATTCAAGTTGTGTGTAAAGTGTTCGTGCCAAGAATTTGACATCAATTCTTCTCCTATGGTCCAAAATGCTTACGAAATCAATCGACGTTTTGTGTTTATTATGCGACTACTTGGAGTCGGTCTGGCTGGAATAAATTTATTTTGTTCGCTAATGGACTTGTGTGATGGAATTAGTAAAAATGGATATTATGGTATGCTCGACCAAATTTATATTGCTGTAAAGTCAGTAGTTGATACTGTTTTTAAAAAAGCCGTTGCAGAAGAAAAAAAATTAAATGTTGAAAACGGTTGCGCTGAAAATAAAATCACGGTTTCTGGTAATGGATCATGGGCCAAGCGTGGTTTTACCTCACTGCTGGGTTTTGTTTCTTTGATAGGAAATATTCTAATAAAATTGTCAAATCAAAAGTGTGTAAGGCATGCGAGCAATGGATTGGCAGGGAAGAGTCAAACGAGTTTTTGAAGTGGTATGAAAATCACATTGAGCATTGTGAAGCAAATCATGAAGAAAGTTCCGGTAAAATGGAAGTTGACGGTGTGATCGAAATGTTTCGGCGGTCTGTCGAATACTATAGTATATACATTGGAGATGGTGACAGCAAAACATTTAATAATTTACTGGATGCCGATCCTTACAACGGCGATCCTGTGGTAGGAAAAAAAAAGAGTGCGTCTTGCACGTCAAAAAAGAATGTATAGACGAGTGAAAGAAGCTAAAAAAACACATAACTAGTATTTTAAAGCTAAAAAAGGCTTGGAAGAAGCTGAAAAAAAGAAGGCCAAAAATAATCAATAAGATGAAGCAGGTAAAGATGCTGTCACAAAATGTACCTCGAAAAAAAAATCATCCACTAGTGCTGCAACAAAGAAGTCGACTCTTGCATTGACCAATGCCATGATGGTTAAGCTAAGTACATACTATGGTCTGGCTATTTTCAGAAATCCAGATTCTCAAGAAGAAATGAAGAAAGCAGTGTGGGCTACATACTATCACTACATTTCAACCGAGTGCAAGTATTTACAACATACGGCAGAGAATACAGAGGAAATGTACACACATCCTCCAGCATCTGATGAAGAAAGAGCAATTTTTTTTTAAGCCAAATTACGAAGAATTATCATCTGATGATCTGATACAAAGGTGCTTGGAAAAATACACTCAGAACAACAACGAGTCGTTTAATAGTTGCATCTGGAACTTGGCTCCAAAGCATCATTTTTTTGGAAAAAAGACGCTGGAAATTGCATCATGGACAGCTGCATGTATGTTTAATGAAGGATTTTCATCCATCCTTAAAATAATAGAGATGTTTGGTACGCAAATTGGCCGAAACGCCTACTCGTATGCTGAGGAGTACGATGAACGACGAATAACCCGTGCAGAGCGATCCACGTCCGAGGCATCCAAAAAGGCAAGGGCTTCCCTCAGGTCACAAAAATTGGCAGAAAATGATTCATATGAAGCCACCGATGGGTTATTGTATGGTCCAGGCATAGCAGATTAGTGTAAGTATACATTTTCCACGAAAATTCTGCTCTTGAAACTTTAAACGTATTTTTCTCGAAACATCATTTTCTAAAACTGTCATGGTCTTAAAAGAAAAACTATTCAACCGATTGCTTTGGAATTTGTACATGTTCTTCTGCTCATTAATGGTTATCGGCCGTATCAAAATTGCTTATTTTCGAAAATATTTTCTTATTTTTTTTAAACGATTTTTAACAAAACAACAAAAAAACAAGATTTTTTTCTACAGTCCCAATTGTTTAATTTTGGTAGGGCCGACAGACCTGCTGAACAATAATCCATTCGATTTTTTTATTTCAGACAACATGGACAGCCGCTATTACCATGACCAGTGACCTGTTTTTTTTTTGTGTCTAATTTAATTTTAAAAAAAATATATAAAAAATGTAATATAAGAAAAAAAAAAAAAAAGTTTAAGATACAAATAAAAACATATAAAAAAATTAAAATTATTGAATTTTATTGTCTTATAAAAAAAATTCCCTAAAAAGAGGAAAAATTTATGCGTTCACATGAGACTACCCTCTTAAAATTTTTAATTTTAGCTCCTGCGAGTCGTTTTCTATTTATATGATTACAGTAACCTAATGGGTATATAAGCAAGCAAAAAATGTTTACTTTTGGATCGCCCCTTGCACCTCAATGAAGACCCATGTCAGACACTAGCTAAACCTGCAAAATCGTAACAAGTAGATGACGTAAGTTTCAAAACGCTCGAAAGCATTTGGGTGCCGTACCAGTTGAAGCCGAGAGAAATTCCACATGTGAATTCCTGCTTCAACGGCAGAAAAGGAAGTGCTTATTGCATGGTATCGTAACCGGCAATAAAAGGTGGATACTGTACAACAACGCGCAAAAGATAGTGGGTTAAGTCCGGTCATGCATCAACATCGTCGCAAAGCCAAAATAAAAAATTCAAGTGGCGCGGGTAGGTCTTGGCGGCTTGTGGCGCCCATGTTGTTTTGGTCAATTCTGTTGTTTATTATTCAGTTACTGATGCCAAATCACCATGGCAAGTTACACGATTAAACAGCACGTAGAAATGACAAAACTTTATTTTCAAAACGTTGCGCTCGTTCCGCCCATTTTACGGCAAGCGTGGTGACCCATCACGATCGACTTTTCAACGTTTGGTGGCCAAATTTGAGACGACCGTTTCGATAATCAATCGGCCAACATTCGTGCGTCGAAGGAGCGCAAGATCGGCCGAGAACATCCCCGCGCTCCATGAAAGTGTACGGCAGAGCCCGCCGTCCACAAGATCTCGGCCTTTCACAGACTTCAACTTGGCGAATTTTGCTTAAGGACTTGGGACTTTTTGTGCATTGTCCAGCATTGTGAACCGTATGTGAGCGCCGGACGTACAACTGAAGTGTAGAGCCTTTCTTTCAGCTTAGGGGGCATTTTTCGATCACAGAAGATGGCGGAGTTTTCCCGCCACTTCATCCACCCTACGCTTACGCGATGGTTGATGTCGTCATCACAAGTTGCTTCTTTATTAATCATATTTAAACTTTTCACACTTGGGAAGCACTCTTCCATTCAAGTAAATGTCTGGAATAGGCTGATGAGGGTCAGAGAACGGACAGCACAGATACTCTGTCTTCTTTGAACTAATACGATACCCGTGTCCCTCAGAAATGTCCACCCACACATCAAGTGCTCGTTGTAGGGACGCCTGATCATCACTTATAATGGCTCCATCGTCAGCAAAGAATAGCTGGCGCACATTGGGGTCCGTCACTTTTCCTTCAAGCAAGACTGCTATAAAGAGCAGTGGACTGAGGACGCTCCCTTGGTGTACACCGACTTTGATTGCGAACTCTTCGGTGACTCCTGCGGTGCATCTTACTCTTGTCGTTGCGATCTTCTACATGTCCATGATCACTCGCACGTAGGTTTCTGGAATTCCTTTTTGTCTTAGCGCTACCCATAAAAGATCTCTTGGTTGCCGGTCAAAGGCCTTCTCGAAATCAACCAACACCATATGCAAGTCCTTTGAACAATCACGATGCTTTTCCATCATGATCCTTATACTTTGGATTGCATCTGTTGTTGATTTACCCGAGACAAACCCGCACTGGTCATCAGATAGTCGTATTATTTTCCGCAGTCGGCTTTCTAATACCCGTTCAACGATCTTCATGGTGTGCGACATCAGCTTGACAGAACGGTAGTTATCACAATTTCGCGTATCACCCTTTCCTTTGTGCAAAGGAAGAAGATAGCTTTCCCTCCATTGACTAGGCATAGTGTCGCCTCTCATAAGTTTGGAGATAAGAACCATGAGCCATCTAGACCCGATGTCTCCCATCTTTTTCCAGAACTTAGAGGGTATCCCGTCCGGCCCAACAGCTTTTCTTTTCTTGGAGTTTTTAACCGCGTACCGAACTTCTTCGACTGTGATGTCGGGTATTTCGGCATGATTCGGGGCGGCTCTTGGAAAGTACACTCGGGGAAACTGTTCGTTCAGAAGTTCCTCGCAATACTGTCGCCATCTGTGGAGAATTTTTTCGTCTTCCACAAGGAGTGGGCCTTCAGCATTGTTCATAAACTTTGGGAAACGAATCTCCTGAGCATTTCTTCTTCTCTGGGCGGCTATCTTAAAGATATTTGCTCCTTTGTTCAAATTGCTTTGTCGAAGCTCCTGGGTAGCCTGGTTCCTGTCAGACGTGGAAGACGATATTTCTTCCAACTCCTGATAGAGGCCTTCCATGCTTTTCGCTTTGAATTCACGGCGAGCTTTTTCCTCTCTATTAGTAGAAGAGCACTTTGACCAAGCTTGGAAAGACATTTTCTTTTCGTGTATCACTGCTTTGGCTTCGTCTGTCCACCACCAGGTTTCTTTTGCGTGTTGGCAGGGGCCTTTAGATGTTCCGAGCAGTGACTTGGCTTTCTCCAGGCCAGATTGTTGTAGGGAATCCCACATGTCTTGTGCTCTGCACTCCTCATTACCGACCTCATCGATAATGGAAAAGAGGTAGTTTTCATGTTTGTAATAAAAGCTTCGCCTTTTCCTTTATCCAGCTTATACCACTTGACTCGCCACCTTCGTTTGGTGCTTTGACTTCTTACTCGCCTCCATAAAAAATTCAGTCAGAAGGAGACGGTGTTGAGGGGCGATCGCGCCTCCCAGGATCACTTTGCAATCTTTAACTCGTGGCTTCATGAAACTGGATACCGAATGATAGTCTATTTGATCAGGCTTTGTTTGACGAATATGGTATTTAGCACTATAAGACCGTACGACTTGCACATGTTTAGGATATCTTCACCTGAAGAGTTCCTGGCGCCGTATCCCAGACCTCCGTGGTAGCCTTCATAGACTTCGCTTGTCTTCCCGACATGTCCGTTTAAATCTCCCCCAACAAACAAAAGCTCTTCCTTTGGGATGATTTTGACAAGGTTGTGGAAATCTAGCCAGAATGCATCTTTTTCTTTTTGTTCGCATCCTACTTGAGGGGCATATGCGCTACGATGTTCCACACCTCACCATGCATCACCAATTTGAGAGCCATCAAACGGTCACTGTACTTTGAAATGGTTAAGACGTTGCCAAGTAGATCTGCCGCAAGGATGATGGCGATTCCGTCTTTTCCTTGTTCCAATCTATAGTAAAACATCTTGTATGCTTTTGTTTTAACGTCCAAGAAAGGTGCCCGATTACCGGTGTTTCGCCATTTCGTCTCTTGTACGCACAGGATGTCTACTCGCCTTCTAACCATAATTACTTCAAGCTCATAGCTGCGACCACTCATGCTTCCAACGTTAAAACTCGCGACTCTAAAGTGTGGCTTACGCCGTTGCATTACTTTGCTATCCACCGGAAATCCTATAGCTCTGACCCGAGCATTGCTGCTCGTCCCAGGATCACGACCATTAGTAGTGCCTGGCGGGGTAGTGCTTTTCCTTTTAGCGTTCTTTTCCATAATGCTACGGTTTGACCGTTTTCTTCTTTTCCTCCTTTTTTTGACACGGGCATGCTCCAGATTTTTTTTTTTGTTTGATCTTACTCTTACAACACCGGTGATCTCCAGTCGTGTCAACCCACTGATTTGCATGCACACTTGTGGAGTCACACAACATGACTCGTTTTGGCTTTATTGCAAACATTTTCTGGACGAGCTATTTCGCGTTTTAGTGATTGGAAAATACACCCATAAACCGTAGAAACTGAAAACTTGGTCAGTTTTCTATTGTTCCATACAGATCGAATGGGCACCAATGTTCCGGCTCGAAGAGTATAAACTCTACAGACAAGCGCATTTGTCGCAATCAGATGGAAACGGAGCTCAACGAACTGCGCATCACTGGAAGCTACTGGTGAAAGATCGTGAGGGCTGATCATACCCAGGATCACCATGAACAGAGGCTCTCTTCTATAAAAAGTAGGTCGAAGGACGAGAATAGAGAAGGAGGTAAGGGCTGGTAAATAGGCCACTTTGGTCTTGGCTTAGAAGTAACAAACAAAATAACTTGAGCTTACCGTCGGCGTTGGCGGCCTCTCTACAGTCAGTTTAATCGAACCCTCATTCAAAGGGTAACTGCCCTTTCCTATTAGAGATGAAAAGTTGTTGAACGACACAAATTTGGACAAGGACGGTTTCTTCCCCTTCATTCCCGACGAAATACTGTCTCGTGTACAATGTTCATTGAATCCGCTAATGATTATCTGAGTAGCTCTCTGGAATGATAAAATTAAAAGACCGAATCAAATGACCGCCAGACCCATGTCCAACAATCTTGAACGCTCACCTTGAGTGCATACTGTGACACTTCGGTAAATAGATTGTTAATTCGCGTCTGCAACATACATGATAGGAATATGTCGTGGCTCAGATCCTTGTCGAATTTACACAATATTCCTTCGAGAATGTACTTGGCAGCCTTGTAGATGTAGTCTTCCGTGTCGTACTCCTTACATTCGGTCTGCTCCTGTAGATTGATGGCCGTTTCGAGGGCATCTTGAATATCCTGTGGCGTCAAATTCTTCAATTTATCATCGCCCGACTGTTTATGGATGGAGTTCTATGGTCAAGCTTTGCAAATGATTGAAAATAAAATGTAAACCTGTGTTATGCTCTGTTCGATCTTTTCGACTAGTTGCTTACGCATTGATGGTTTCTTCACATGTCCGCGTGACCGTTCTTCTATTTGCGTTTGTATTCGGTCCCATTTCCTCTTGTATTTTCTCATGTGATCCTGGACAATGACAAATAGATGACAAGCTGACATACGTGCCGATTCAAGAACTCACCTGGATCCAACCCTTCATTCTCTGTTCGTTCTCTTTGGTTACATCTTTGAGGTATTCGTGTTTGACTATTCTGGCTTTCAGGTGCATCTCCCACGACTGCCTGGCCTTATCCTTAGACTGCTGGTCCGTAGACTCCTTGAGCCGTTTCATATTCGTTTTGAGACGATCCTTCTTGAATTGCAAGTTTTTCTTCAGCGTAATAAGGCGCTTTCGCTGTATGTCTAAACACATGTCCAAATGATGTTTAATTTTGAAGTCGTGCATCTCCTTCTTGTGTTGCTGAATCACGGCCCGGATTGCCCTCCTATTCTCGATCTCTTGATCCTTACGCTGGTTCTGTTGAAGTAGCGTTTGTATCTTCTGGGCACGTTTCTTGGCAATCTCTTCCTTACGCTCCTGTACGGTTGTGCAGGTGAGCATTGTTTGTTTCTTCTCACGCACCTTCTGCTCAAGCTGGGCTATGTTCTCGGCATTAGCGATCAATTGCTTGTCGCGTTTCTCATCGTTCAGCCGATTACGTTCCATTCGAATGATGGACAGATAGGTTTCATGGAGTGGGATTCGATGCTCGTTGAACTCTTTCAGGGTGCAAATCACATCGTTGTCCTGAGTAATCTCGCCATTGTCCCGTAGTCGCTACAACATCACAATCACTCGAGATTAATCGAAAGTCGATACGACATACTCACCTTCAGGAGCTTCTCGTTCATGTAGAATCTTCTTAAGTGCCGGTCATGCAGCGGATTGTAGTCCATCTTTGAATTGAGGCACACCGAATCGAAATCGCGCTGCGAGCTCTCGAACTACAACAAAATCACATTAAGCTTGCGCGACACTTGGAGTGCTCGTACTTACCGATCTACCGATTTTGTTTTTCGAAAATATAACCTGATTGTCGGGACACTTGAGCATCGGGAGTTTAGAATGTAATGGGATGGCCTCCCATCCAGGTAGTGCATTAATAGGCAATCCATGCGGTCGTTCAACTTCCGGCGTTTTATCGTATGTATGCGGCAAACTAAGCAGAACTGCCAACTTCTCCATTCTTTTACTGCTTAAAATCTTCTTAGTCGTTTTGGGTAACTTTTTGTTACTGCTTATCGAGTCTTGTGACATTTTTGTAACACGAACAAAATACCAATTAATTGTAATTGATAATCCAAAAACATGTACTGTTTTTTTTGAAGTTTGAAAAATTAATAATTTTAACGGGAAAATCTCGAAATTTAGAATTTGTTTTGAAATCAGTGATGGATAGTGTCGAAATGAAAATCAAAGTGTGTTCAAAAAGTATCGGGAATTATGTGGTTTGATGAGTTGTACCAGTGGCTGACTCTATAAAAGTGCAACATATTGTCTGGAACGAATGGATACTAGGCAAGACCTTCCTCTCGAGTATATTCACTGCAGGGCCTGAAGTCAATAACATAAAACCTAGAGAGACTGAGTAACAACGACACTGATATCCAAATGATGAAAGCGATTTCTATGGTGTGGCATAAGTGCCGATAACCATGTCCTTCAGCGACATAGGCTTGTCCTAGAAAAAAGCTATCGGAGATTGGAGTTTTGCGGCTTCTGCAAATGCACTTGAGTTCTAACAGACTATACTACTTTCACTGTAGTGTCACACAATGTCACTTTCTATTTAGAGAATATTGCACAGTTGTCAAAGGCGTATCAGCTTAGGCTACGACTACACCTGATCTGAAACCCGTGATCGTACCCCTACGTGCGAAAAAAAACGTCTGAAATTTGGAAACAGAGTTAGCTGTCAAAAGCAGGTCCAAAAACGGAAAAATGTTAGCATATTCCTCGAAGAGCGAGTGACATGAATATATTGCATAAAGCTGGTGTCTATGCGGACCTAGTCTATTCGATTGCCTTTCACGTGGTTCCTTTAGGAAAACTCCTTCACATCGCCAGAGGGACAGTTGGAAGGAATATGTTACGTATACGCCCTGAAGTGCGAGGTGTGGGCAGCGTTTCTCCGCCTCCACAGCTACTCTTGTGACGTGAATATAATGCAGAAAGCTGCTGTCTATGCGGACCTAGTCTATTCGGTTGCCTTTCACGTGGTTCCTTAAGGGAAACTCCTTCACATCGCCAGAGGGACAGTTGGAAAGAATATGTTACGTATACGCCTTGAAGTGGGAGGCGTCGGCAGCGTTTCTCCGCCTCCACAGCTACTCTTGTGATGTGAATGTAATGCAGAAAGCTGGTGTCTATGCGGACCTAGTCTATTCGATTGCCTTTCACGTGGTTCCTTTAGGAAAACTCCTTCACATCGCCAGAGGGACAGTTGGAAGGAATATGTTACGTATACGCCCTGAAGTGCGAGGTGTGGGCAGCGTTTCTCCGCTTCCACAGCTACTATCGTGGCTTGAATATTATGCAGAAAGCTGCTGTCTATGCGGACCTAGTCTATTCGATTGCCTTTCACGTGGTTCCTTTAGGAAAACTCCTTCACATCGCCAGATGGACAGTTGGAAGGAATATGTTACGTATACGCCCTGAAGTGCGAGGTGTGGGCAGCGTTTCTCCGCTTCCACAGCTACTATCGTGGCTTGAATATTATGCAGAAAGCTGCTGTCTATGCGGACCTAGTCTATTCGATTGCCTTTCACGTGGTTCCTTTAGGAAAACTCCTTCACATCGCCAGAGGGACAGTTGGAAGGAATATGTTACGTATACGCCCTGAAGTGCGAGGTGTGGGCAGCGTTTCTCCGCTTCCACAGCTACTCTTGTGACGTGAATATAATGCAGAAAGCTGCTGTCTATGCGGACCTAGTCTATTCGATTGCCTTTCACGTGGTTCCTTTAGGAAAACTCCTTCACATCGCCAGAGGGACATTTGGAAGGAATATGTTACGTATACGCCCTGAAGTGCGAGGTGTGGGCAGCATTTCTCCGCTTCCACAGCTACTATCGTGGCTTGAATATTATGCAGAAAGCTGCTGTCTATGCGGACCTAGTCTATTCGATTGCCTTTCACGTGGTTCCTTTAGGAAAACTCCTTCACATCGCCAGAGGGACAGTTGGAAGGAATATGTTACGTATACGCCCTGAAGTGCGAGGTGTGGGCAGCGTTTCTCCGCCTCCACAGCTACTCTTGTGACGTGAATATATTGCAGAAAGCTGCTGTCTATGCGGACCTAGTCTATTCGGTTGCCTTTCACGTGGTTCCTTAAGGGAAACTCCTTCACATCGCCAGAGGGACAGTTGGAAAGAATATATTACGTATACGCCTTGAAGTGGGAGGCGTCGGCAGCGTTTCTCCGCCTCCACAGCTACTCTTGTGATGTGAATGTAATGCAGAAAGCTGCTGTCTATGCGGACCTAGTCTATTCGATTGCCTTTCACGTGGTTCCTTTAGAAAAACTCCTTCACATCGCCAGAGGGACATTTGGAAGGAATATGTTACGTATACGCCCTGAAGTGCGAGGTGTGGGCAGCGTTTCTCCGCTTCCACAGCTACTCTTGTGACGTGAATATAATGCAGAAAGCTGCTGTCTATGCGGACCTAGTCTATTCGATTGCCTTTCACGTGGTTCCTTTAGGAAAACTCCTTCACATCGCCAGAGGGACAGTTGGAAGGAATATGTTACGTATACGCCCTGAAGTGCGAGGCGTCGGCAGCGTTTCTCCGCCTCCACAGCTACTCTTGTGACATGAATATAATGCAGAAAGCTGCCGTCTATGCAGACCTAGTCAATTCGGTTGCATTTTACGCGCTTCCCTTAGGGAAGCCTCCTTCTCACGAAAAATGTTACGTATCCGTCCTGTAATGCGAAGTGTCGGTGACTGGTTAGGGAGTCTATCCACCCTGGGACAAACTTATAGTCCACAAAAGAACCGCCACTGCTTCAGTCTGGCCAAACAACTTTGGTAAACAAACCTAAAAGGAAAATTCAACATAATGCTTTACAAAACGCTTTGCCGCGGTTCCCACAACATCCAATCAGGGACCACTTCTGCCTGGCATTTGTAAATCACAGGTTCCGCGCGTTTGGCAGTCACCTTTTCGATGACATGTCGCAATCGATTTTCTCCTTTCCTTCTACAATCCAGGTTAAACGAGGTGTGGGATTTAAATGGAGTTTCAATGCTAATTGTACTCTGAACTCTATCTGAACTGCTATCAGTTGGCTAACTTTGTCTACCGACCCACGTCAGTTCTCTGTGCAAGCCAAGCACTAGGAACATTTGACTAAGACCCCGAAATTAAGAGACGGGAATGGACGTCATATTCATATAAATTTCAAGATGTCCAAATTGGAGCTTATTTTCTTTATCCACATTAGGACACCGACACCTTGTATTCCGCGCTGTTGAAATATTGTTATTAGATCATCAGAATCAGTTATGAGATCAACTGGTGTTCGACGTCTATCCACCACGCAGTGACGAGCTTTCACATGGTCATTAAAAAGCATTTACATACCCGTACATTCAAAATTGCATATCAAAACCGCCCACTCGCCCACCCCTTAGCATATTGCCGACCAAGCAACCTCAGGGATCCTAAAATATGTCGAACAAAAATCAATGAAAAGGCATAAAATATAGATTGTCTTTGACGAGATGCCACCCCGAACCACCAGAGAGTTGAAGCTGCATATTTATGCAAAAACGATTACGATGCACATGTGGCAGAATTGCGAAACAGAACTTGTTTCCCATGACCCAGCCACGCGGGCTGACGTTGAGGATGCACTTAACCTATGACTGTAGGTAGGTGCTACTGTATGCATACGGTTGAGCGGAATTCCCATCAAAGTCTTCCGCTGTTCACGTGGACTCATGCGGGTATAAAGGCGAATTATTTCTGTGACTTAAGTCCTAATGCGGCTTGTCGAACGGCTTCGGGCTGTAAGAACACTCTCATTTCGAGTATTCAATCGTCACCCCCGTTCTCTGTATTTATTTTTGCACCAAATTCCAAGCGTTCGTTTCACCGTTAAAACCAACAACCAACAAGGAAAATCTCGCAATGCAAACAGCCCGAATATCACACATTCAAAAAGGCACTTTGTTTGAATAATTAATGTCCCACACGCTCCACACTACATTCACACTATCGTCCTGACGTGCCTTCGACATCGTCAACGCCAATTGCGGTTAGGTTTGAGGAACTCTAAAGAGGAGTAAAATAAACACAGTAAATCCAGTACCTGTAGTCGGTTGTAAAGCTTGGAAAAAACGTCGTCACGTTTGACGCTTTATTGAGTGCACAGTCTCGATAACATGGATTAGTAGCAGCTACCAGCTATAATAGAATGCCCACCCCCTTCCCAAGTGTACGAATCCTGAATTTTCATTCAAGACAACAAACATTATTTTTTAGAATCCCACTTCACCCCGTTCTATCTCCGTAATCACATGGATCTCGGCCGTGCAATGGGGAGGACAACAAGCGAAACAATGACAGTAATAAAATCAAAGGCAACGAAACTACACGATTGTCCTTACGCGCATTTTCCTTTTTATGACACAGAGTGGAACACAAGGGTTGTTGTTAGCGGTAGCCGAACGACAGGTGACGTCGATTTTCTTATTTTTATTTTTATTGTATTGTTTCGGCTTAAGGGTTGCTGCTCTCTTTGGTAAAGTACGCATGTCCACAAGAACGGGCTACTAAACAGTGGATAGAGTCTAGAGCGAGCTTTATGGATTGTGCTTTTCGATAATGATGAATCGGATGTCGTATTGTTTAGATTTGATTGATGGCTTTTAGGATTTGTGCTTTTCAAACTGCCGCTACGTGTGCCCCTTAAAGTCGTGAGTGAATTAAAGGTTTTTTTCTTTTCCGTTGTTGTTGATTGATTGACTACTGGTTGATAGCAGCTTAATTTGGTTCTGGCTTTTTTTATGGTACTGGCGGCAAAAGGCTTATAAAAAGCTACAATGAACAATAGGGGTAAACAACTCATAAAAATCATTGTTTACGACTTTGTTAAAGGTATAGTCGCCTGGGGTGTCCGTCGGTGAATAAAAGTGTTGCAGCTATAAAAATAAAAGTCTTGGATAGTATGTCACCAAGGAGGGCTTATAAGAGACGATTGGACAAGGTGTCTTCATTAGGTTGGTACATTTTGCAATATACATTTTAAGTTTCGCGTCCTTGTTGTTTTTTTAAAATGAGTTATTCGAGTTCATCTAGAATTTAAGGCCAGCAGACTATGCATGATGTCGTACTTCTGTTTATTGGACGCTTAAAATTAATTAACAAGACCAAAAAGCTGTTATTCGCGATATGCAGCCGCAATTATGCGAAAAAAAATTAATGGGACAACATTTGGCAGATATCCCCTACTTTTAATTTTTTTCCTTCTCATTTACAGCGACTAGATGTGCTTTTCTTAAGGTCTTTCATGTTAAGAAGATTTCTTACTTCCTCGTTTACATGCTCCTGACGTATTTTCTTGTATGCCTTGGCCCTTGATCTCTTCAAAAACAGTAGATATCCTTAGGTCCCAAACTTAAGTGGAACTCCAATATCAAAAGCAAACTCGCAAAGACAACTAAGGCACTGTGGGTCTGTCGACGCACCTACGGCAAAACCTGGGAATTGAAACCTAAGGTAATCCATTGCGATAGTAAGACCCATCATCACTTATGTGTCTGCTGTATGGTGGACCAAAGTTGAACAGAAAGGCCCTTGGGACTAGTCCTAGTGTTTTTCAAGCCGAACTATACGCCATCCTAACGTGCGTCAACCTAAACTTAGAGATTGACATAAGAGATATAACCATCAATATACTGTCAGACAGTCAGGCAGCGCTCAAAGCCTTGCTCTATAAACTTAAAATCCGTCAAGGATGCCCTGCAGGACCTAGGCAAAAGAAATAAGGTACAACTCTGCTGGGTGCCAGGCAACGAAATCACCGACCACTCGCTAGGAAAGGTTGTACATACCGCCAGATATCGCAAGAGCAACTTACTATCGTGTAGTACATTCTAGTAGACGGCTACTGTCGAAATTTATAGTTTTGGATGGATCGTAGTTTTGTTTTGGATGGTGTGTACGGCGATTCTTCTCCTTCGATGGCGACCATCAAAAATTGTCCATCAAAAACTGTCACAGGGCTGTATTATGCCAAATTATTGGGCCGATTCGACGCCGAATTGAAGAAAAAACGGCCCCACTTGGCGAAGAAAAAAGTGCTCTTCCATCATGATAACGCACCGGCTCACACCTCCGCCCTCGCCACGGCCAAATTGGTCGAATTTGGCTACGAACTGCTGCCCATCCACCGTATTCTCCAGATTTGCCCCCGTACGACTTCTTTTTGTTACCAAACTTGAAAAAATCACTCGCCGGGCAGAAATTTCAGTCGAATAAGGAGGCCATCGCCGCCACGGAGGCCTACTTTGCAGACCTTGAGAAAACGTATTTTTCAGACGAGTTAAAGAAGTTGGAGCATCGGTGGGTCAAGTGTATCGAGCTAAAAGGAGACTATATTGAAAAATAAATCGCCATTTCTACAAAATTTTTGTTTTTCTTTTGTAGGCTAAGTACTTATCGGACCACCTTCGTATATAGGTGCCGAACATTTCTGTCAAGTCAAAAATAAATTTTCTCTTAGACAAGAGGGAAAAATCGCAACACTATCAATTTTTTAACAGTGTTCAAGGAGTCCTACAATCGTAGAGATTCATATGGCCCCTGAGCAAACACTCTATCTACATATATTCCCAAATAGAATAGAATCGATATCAGAAGACTGGTCAGGTTAATTTTGGGACGCTGTAGTCTGAGGTAACTCAGACTGATTCTGTCGAGAGGACGAGGATACTTCAGAGCACATACTATGCGAGTGTGCTGCCCTCTGCCATGATCAGCTCAGCTCCTGTGAGGTTGTCCTCAGGTTTATTAAGAAACTAGAGGAACTCCATGTCTAATTGGCTAGCAGGCGCAATAGACCTACTCTGGTCGCAGTGCTCTATGGTATTTGTTAACACTAGCACCCAATTCAAAAAAAAAAAAAAAAAAAAACGAATCCCTAGGTCCCGATGGAGGTCGCTATTTCTGATATCCTATGGAGCATTCACAATATTTCTAAGGACTTTATTCTGGACTGCAATGTTGTTTTGGCTAGTATATACCCACAGTTGAGCACCATAATTCTACACTGGTTTTAGGACCTGGTTATATAGAAGAATTTTAATATTAATTGATAGACCTGATTTCCTGCCTATAAGCCGTTCTATTTTTCGCCATTTGATATCTAGTTCTACTCTCTTGACTTTAATGTGCTCGTTCCAACAAAGCTTGGCATCTAGGGTCATACCTAGATATTTCACTGCATATGGTATAGTCGTGCCTGATAACCGCTATAAGGGAGTACGAGGCTGACTTATTTATGAAGTCAATATGTACAGATTTGCTCGAATTTAGTTTTATTCCTAATATTGAGTCCAGCTGTCTATTTGATATGTAGCAGCTTGTGATTTTTGCGTCGTATCTTATGTTGTGTCTTCCACTTTTTTTCTAATCTATTTTTAATTCATATATCTTGGAACTATCTTACGTTAGTTTACGCACAATTAGACACTGCCATACAGGCTGAAGCTGCAAAACAAGCCTTAACCTTACAGAGAACCTACAAATACAAAGAAGGAGACCTTGTTAGACATCTAGAAATTCTTAAAAGAGTGGACAACATTTGGGAGACAACCCGAGTGAGTGATCTGATGTCCTCTGAGTTGAACTTTAAAATCTACTACGAAGTACTCATGCCAAGCAGTGAGGAATGGAAATCAACCCCCTTGGATGAGAACAAGGTAGGGACTGGTGCAATAGGATCGAGGTCCAGCAATAGGACAATCCCCTCTGCATTGAGTCAACTATATTTCAGGCTGAGCATCAGCGTCAGGAGACCCACTAACACTAGGATAACTATATTCTCAGATAATCAGGCAGTTATTAAGGCGCTAAAGAGGTACACTTTCAACTCTTCTTCTTTCTTCTTTTCCTTTTTATCCCGGCGTCGTTATGGTCAGAAGTGTAGGACCATAACCTTCCCACTTAACTGCATTCCTACTGGTCCGCTGAAAGGTACACTTTCAACTCTATCTGGGAATTTCATAAAACACTTAACAAACTGGCTGTAAATAACAGACTAAAGCTGATCTGGGTGCCAGGTTATGAAAACCATGAAAACAAATACAATTCAAGAAAGGTGCTTAGATACCTTTTACGGGTAATCCTCCATTTATGGGATCGACTATTCGGGCATGAACCTACATTTACACGAATTGATCAAAAAACAAAAGAACCAATTCTGGAACAGGCAGGAGGGTATTAAACACTCAAGAACGTTTATGGAACAGAATCACAATCCCAAACGTGCAAAAGAAACTCTAGAACTTAATAAAGCCGACCTAAGTGTGCTATATAAGACACTAACAGGACAAGGGGCATGCAACTACCACCTTTATAAAATTTGTTTCAGCAGCACAGAAATCTGTAGGCGATGTGGGCTTAGGAAACTATGGAACACATACTGACCGTCTGGCCAAGCCTTGCCCGATAAAGATTCAAAATGACAAGTAATACAAGCATAACAGGGAAAGAGTTTCAGAAAATCCTATCTCGCGAGGTTGTCAAATTTTTGAAGGCAGCACTCAAATCCTAGACCAAAGAAGGGGGCACAATAGAACTTTATGGTTGCAATACTAGTGTATTCATGTGACACACCCCGAGTTCTACAATTCAATTCAATCTTACGCTAAACAAAAATGCTTGAAACTAGCTTAAATAACTTAAAATACCTTACTGGCCCTGTACGGACACTCTAAAGTGTTCAGAACGACATAAAGTACTTGTTAATCTGCAGTGTCTACCACCGCTAGGATTGCCGGGTCGTCGGCAAAGGTTGCAGTCTTAGTGAAGGGTGTTGTTGGCAAATCTTAGGTGTAGAAGAGGTATAACTGGGGCCCGAGGACACTTCCTTGAGGCACTCCGGTTTCGATCTGCACTAGCTTAGAATCACAGTTATGTAAGGCCCCAAAGGGCAGTAGTACTGTTCTGGCAGGTACACTTTTAATTTATTGGCAACTCATCACAAACAGCATCATTAGGCTTGAAAGTATTCGCTAGATGGTCAACAAAAGCATTAGCTTTTTCCTTATTGCTTTTAGCTTATTGTCCGTTGCAATATTATTATGACAAAGGGAAGAGGGTTGCGCAGGCTTGTGAAAAAATTGTGCTGTGTATGGTGAAGGTACTTTATCGAAATCGGCTACGGAAATGGTTCGCTCGCTTTCGTTCCGGTAGTTTACCGGTCGTCCAACTATTGAAAAAGTAGATAAAACTCTTAAAAAACTGAAGTAAGATAAGCATATCAGCACTGTCGATATTGGTATAGAGCTAGGCATTGACCACAAAACAGTTTTGAACCATTTACAGAAAGCTGGCTACAAAAAAAAGCTCGACGTATGGGTTCCTCACGAGTTGAACGCAAGAGACCGATGATGACCGGTGATGAAAAATGGATCACATACGACAATCGATAGCATAAAAGATCTCGGACAAGCGATGCTGAGCCGTCACAAGGATACGCGAAGCCAGGATTGACGCCGAAAAGGTGATGCTGTGTGTGTGGTTGGATTGGAAGGAAATCGTCCACCATGAGCTACTTCCAGTTGGTCAAACAATTAATTCTCAAGTCTACTGTGGACAACTAGAGAGATTATGTCAGGCAATTGAAAGAAAACGGCCTAAATAGAATAATAGGAAAGATGTTATCTTCCATCACGATAACGGCCGAGCGCACACTTCTTTGATGACCCGTCAAAAATTGCGAGATCTAGATCTAGATCCAGACATAGCACCTTCTGACTATCGCTTGGTCCGATCCCTACAGAACTCTCACAATGAAATTAAGCCGGTTTCAAAAGAAGGCTATGAAAACCACTTGATTCAGTTTTTCAACCAGAAACCATGGCAGTTCTTCACCGATGGCATCATGGTTCTACCCGGAAAGTTGCGAAACATTGTCGATAATAATGGAGCATATTTGGTATAAATAAATTAATTTTCACACTATAAGAAAATCAGTCGAATTTTACTAACATAACGCCACGAACTTTTTCTCACACCTAATATATTGGTGAGTGGTTCGAGTTGAAATGTCGCAATGAGTCGTGATTCCCAGAATGTATGTCTACTTCAATTATAAACTTGACCATTTACATTGCAATAAGCTGTTGATATTCACTTGAAGAAATTCAATGCCTGGGAGGCCTACAGACCGTTGTTATTGAAAGAGGCTGATTTATAGTTTTGATGGTTACTCGTGTTGTTTGAAACTTTAGGGAACTTATTTTCTTTTCTTTATAGTGATCAATGGTAAGTTACCTTCACCTTTCATCACCTTTCGTAGAATAATGCTTTGATCAAAGTGAAAGGTGACTTAGTAAAATAATTTCTCTCCCACCAAAGCAATCCCTTTCCCACAAAATACTCTTATGCCAACGTCTTTTCCCAATTCTTGAAATAGTTGTTAAACTCGATTACCGATGGTGCATGGTAATCATCTTCAACTGTTGAGCGGAAGGTCTGTAGTTCAAGTCTGTCCATAGCCAAGAACAATTCCTATACGGAAAAACTGTGCAACAGCATCAGTTGTGAATGAGAGATGATCAACAAAATGCTGACGAAGGCATAACACTCACAGTATAAGATCCCTTCAAAATTCATACCTTAATGAAAAAGAAGCAAAAAGAAGTTACCGTGACCTATAACCAAGGCGACAAATTCAGTCGAATCTCTCGAATCCTATCTGGGACAACCACCCTCCCGGAAAGTAGTGAACGAACATCTTCGACACAAACCATTTGCACCCCGTCCAGGTTGTGTAACAAGCACCATTAAAGCGTAATTCTTAAACTTGCGCGAACCCTATAAGAAATGACATGAAAATTGACACAGCAGTACTACCGGCCTATAAAAAAAATAGTTTCCCCTGAATCGATGTGCCCTTTAAGTAATTAGAAAATAGCCTTTCATTTTCATCACAGTATCATGTGCAAAAAGTAACGGGAATTTTAATATTTGACGGGTTTAGGGGTATTCAAGTCTTTATGTTGACTCACTTGTGTCAATTTCCAGTCGATTTTAACTCCAGATTGGTGCAGGGTATAGAAGGATAGAACTGGGCAAATTTTGGGAATATTTCGACCGATGTACTAGTTTAGATAGCGCTACAATTTGGGCTGAAACACCAATTTATCTCTCAAAACAGCAAACGGCGCCCGCATGCGCTTTCCATATGGCCCAAGTTTTATGCCGTAGGGGAGACTCGGATGATCACGGTTTGGAAAAGAGCTCTATCTCTTAATTGTTTCCCTGCATCTTCGGTGCCGTTGCCGTTTCTGAGTAGTGAGCCAATATAGACCAGTCCTTTGATCACTTAAAGTCATATCTGCCAAAGCTGCCCTAAGACCCACTTCAGCAGCTTCTGCTTCAATACCTTATACCCCTTCATTGACGTTCACTGTATTCGTTTAAGCACGTCAATATCAATGACGGATTGGAATAGATCGTGCCTCTTGTATTGACTAGTTAGCTTCGTACGATCTTTCAAAGATCGCGACATATTATCTTCCATTATATCATATTATCTTATGGATACATACGAGGGGCAATCAAAAAGTAATGATAATACAACATTTATTCTTTCAAATTAAATTTACTTTTCTACATAATCTCCTAATAAGTTTATACATTCAGTCCATCTCTTCTCTAAAGCTTGTATTCCATTTAAAAAAAAATCGTTGTCTTGCTCCTCGAAAAACGCTTGTACGGCAGCCATCACTTCACTATCATCGGCAAATTTCTGGCCTCTGAGGTGCTCCTTGAGGCGAGGAAAGAGATAGAAGTCGCTGGGGGCTAGGTCTGGAGAATAGGGAGGGTGCTCAACTAATTCGAAGCCCGCTTCCCGTATGACATTACACGCAACTTGAGCTTTGTGAGAGGGTGCGTTGTCTTGATGAAACAACACCTTCGCACACAGTTTGCCCCGCCTTTTTTCCTCAATGGCTTCCCGCAACTTTCTTATTTGTTCTGCATAGTAGGAGCCTGTAATACTAGCTCCCTTCTCCTTCATGATAATTCCCTCGGCATCTCAAAAAACAGACGCCATAATCTTGCCTGCCGAGCTTGAAACCTTGAACTTCTTAGGGGTCGGTGAAGAAGGTCTTTTCCAGGCCATAGACTGTTGTTTAGTCTCGGGGTCGAAGTGGTGTACCTAGGTTTCGTCCATCGTTACAAAACGAGTGCAAAAAGCCGCCGGATCCTTTTGATATTTTTCAAGATTCGCTCTTGAAATGCGAAGTGGCTTCTATTTTTGTTAGTCGGTCAACATTCTTGGGACCCATCTTGCGGAGACCTTCTTCATGTTCAAATCATCTGTCAGGATACTTTGAATGCTTCCAAATGAGAGCCCTGTGATCTTAACTAAATGTTGGATGGTCACTCGTCGGTCATCTAGAACGATGTCTTCGATTATTTTGATATAATATGATTCCGGAACTATGGATTCGACCCACTGCTTACTTTATGATTATAGCTGACTCAACTTCTTTAAGCCATTACCCTGTCGTTTGCAAAACCGAAATAATCATCTCCTTCCAGCAATCTTTGTCGTAAGAATCTACGGTAACATATTAGAGTACGTAGTACTGACATTTGGGGTACCCCTGCAGAGATATAGTATCTCGTACATTCCTCTCTTGTTGGTGAAGTAGATAGAGACTCTCTTTAACAGTGGGCGATCTCCTGATAAGAGATCAGTCAGGCGAGATAAATGCGTTTCCAATGTTTCATGGCTTTAACAGCATCGTCGATTACAGCTGCGACCTTCTTAATCTATGCTTTGGGTCGGTTGTTATTCAAGGATGAACAAACTTTAAATAGAATTTATTTTTGGAGTCAGTTGAGTGTAAATAGTTTAAGAATGTTTTACCTTTATCAAATCGCCATTTTTTTCACTTAATCTATTCGTCCCCTTGACGTAGTAGCAATCGCCAAATACGTCAATACCGTCTCGATTGTTGGGCACCAATCTTCTATTTTGCCGAAGCGAATTAGTGTTAGATAGCTGGGATTAATTCAAGACTCCATAGATTAATTGCTGATTATCATGCACTTTCCCCATATAAAAAAATCGAATTGCCTTAAGCCCACCAAGATCCAGTAATCCAAATCGTAGGTGTTATCTGTTCCCGAGTAATTGGCTCTGCGCAGGGTCTTAAGACTTACCGATTACCGCAATTTCAAAAACAGCCAAGGCGCAGTTTTGTGCCTTTCGAATATAAAAAGCCCATCTGATATTCTTAGTTAAATTTTTATTTTCGATATTGGTACGATTAGTTCGTACATTTACAATGTCTTAGCGTTCTCTTCAATCCACGAGACTAGTTCGGGAACGGAAGAATAGACGCCTGGGTAGTTTTTGCGAGCGCACATGTTGCCCCATGACACAATACCAACCAGTTTACCACCAGCGACCAATGGACCACCAGAATCACCTTGGCAAGCGTCCTTGCTACTATCTTCAACACCGGCGCACACCATAGTCTCCAGAATCTGATTCCCGTATTTGGAGTTCTCAATACAGTCATTACGTTCGATAATTTCAACTTCGGCTTTATGAAGAACCTTTTGAATCGAACCAAATAAATACGCGTTAGTACCCCATCCAGTGACCACAGCTGGAGTTCCTGTTTTTGGCATAACAGTGGCCAGTGGGATTGGTTGAATCTTGTCTGTAAACCGCACCGGGGTACTGAACTTGATCAGACCGACATCATTGATAATTTTCCTTGCATCGTATCCTTCATGGAACCGGAAGGCGCTAACAGAGACCACTTCGCCGCCCGATTTGTAGGTGGAAGAACCAAGACGGACTTTAATTTGAGGAGCTTTGTAGGATTGCAAGCAATGAGCAGCGGTGGTGGCCATGTTGTTAGAGATCAAACTGCCACCGCAGAAGATACTTCCATCCTTCAGCAAGGCTACTTGGTATGGGTGGTCATTAATGTCGGTCTCTTCACCACCAACGATACGTCCAGTATCACTGGCGCGTGGTTCAATGACTCCAGCTAAAGCGCAGCCCAATAAGGCAAATACAACTGTCAATCGGAACATCACGGTTTAGGATTGGTAACTTAACTAAGGTGACTTATGAATATGATTGGGCTTTTATATGCAGTGCCAAGTGCCAATCCCGTGCTTGAGGTTTCTAAAGTAGCCGCAATATACCATGGGGCGATAATAAAAGATTAACATGTCTGCCCTTGGCTATTTGTTATACAATAGTTTGTGATTGATAATTTATATTTATTGGTTGAATGTTTCCCAGAGGGATTAGCCTTAATGCGCGCAAAAAGATTAGAAAGTTGTCCCTGATATCGCCAATTTTAGAAATAATTTATTAAGAAAAAGAAAAAAAAATGAATTGCTTGACGAGCGGTGACCGATAAGTCCTGGAATTCTGAATCGGTTGTGGCCAATTTTCGGTCATAATAACCGTTCCAACAGGCAGGCTATGCGAGATATAATGTTCCTGTATCAATGAGACAACGCAACGGTCAAAATACCGATAATATCGCAGCCGTAAATTTTTCAGTTCAAAATAAGCCAAAGCAGTCGGTTCCATGCTCTTCACAGAAATTTCTCAGTCTAAATTGTGGCAAAATTTGCGTAAAAGTCTGAGCCTAGACCCTTTCAAGATCACATTTATTCAAGGACCTAAGTCTTTTGATCATCTGGAGCAGCGAAACTTATCTAATTGGGCTTTGCATAAGTTTGAAGAAATTACTGAATTTTATCAAAAAATGATCTTCGGCGATGAAGCTCTTTTTGGCTTAATGGTTTTGTCAATAGGCAAAATATGGACATTAATCAGACCTTATGTACTTTAAGCGACTCCATTGCATCAATGAGAAATAATCGTGTCATATGGATTTCATGCAGGGGGTGTGATTGGACCGTATTTTTTGCCGATAAAGATGTTCGCCGTGTTACGAGTATGATGGACTTCTCAGTCGAGAAATGGTCCCTCGTCCTCGGGTTTACCTTAAGTCGTTGGTTTATGCTGAAAAGCCAACAACAATAGAGGAGTTCAGGAACAATATCGTAAGCGAAGTTGCCAACGTTCCGGACTATATGTATGTGAAAGAGTGGGGGAAAATTATCCTCAAAGAATCGATCGCGGCAAACATGTTCGCGATGGTCATATGAGTGAGATGAAATTTCATACTTAAATTAAACAGATAAATAATAAAACTAACGTTCGCTGTCGAACTTCTTTATTTTGCCAGATGTGTCGCCTTTAGACGTTCGATATCGACTGGCTGCTCTCTCTACATTGATGGCATGCGAGCCATACTCTTAACTTACAGTCGGCTATCCTCAACTGATCATGCCCCCACGATCCGTCTCCTAATGGTCAGCTTTACCTACGGCGTCATCTTTGTCTTCTTCATCGACGTCAGAGATCAATCGACCTTCCTTCGGTAGCTTATATCACGGTTCAAGCTTGTCAGAGCTCATTACAACGTGGAATCTTCTTTGATTTCGCTGCTTACCTGGGATGTCTTTAATTACGTACCGGTTGTCAGGCAGCACTCGACTTACGATGTATAGCCCCCAGAAGAGCGACTCCAATTTACGGTACTCACCTGCGGCAGTTGCCTCCTGCTCGACCAATACGAGGTCATCCACCTCGAACTTGGAGGGCTTGCGGTGTCGCAGATTGTACAGTCGTACAATCGCCTTGATCGCCTGAATCGCCTGGCTTCTCTCTATGTTTGTACCGCTGACGCTCTTCTTCGTTCCATCTCTTCCGGATCGACTGCTTCTGACCTTCCCAGCTACAGCAGCTTGTTTTCCTGGATCTCCCTCAGCGTATACAGGGACGGCAACGCATATGGGCTCGATTTTGTAGTGGTGCTTCTAGCGGTATTTATCGCCTACTGAATGGACCTTAAGCAATCCTTCCCTGCTTATTGTGCACACTTCAGTGCAACCAGAATCGTCCGGTTGCATCGTTTCACCTGCCTATTTGCTCTGGGTGTTCTCACCGCGGTCTTGACGTGCTGTATAACACTGCCGCGTCGTAGGTCTTTGAGATGAACGTTGTCCCACGATCAATAACAATTCTTCTCGTTAAGCCAAAGTATCCCGATATCTCCTTCATTACAGTGAGCACCCCCTTCGTGTTAGCAGTCTTAACGATAAGTATTACAATACATACTTCGTAAAACGTCCACGATCGCTAGTACGTACTTTGTTCCGCCTTTCCCTCGAGCACTGTAAAACTCTCCTTCGGTCATTCCGCCCCTCCTTTTAGCAGTCTACACTGCGCGTGAAGCTCCGCATTCTTTTGCGTACTCGGATAAGCGTCTTTTTCTCAGCTAAGTGTCCCGCGTAATCGTGACAAAGCTTTAAAATTCGCCAACGTATTGAGTGCGGCACCACCCACTTCGCAATGCCTCCATCAAGTCGAAACAAACGTAGCCCCTTTAGTCGGTACTTCCTCTGTAGCTGTCTTTTCTTTGACGTGGATTCGGTCGACTTCATTTCGTTTATTATGATTCGAAGATCTTTCAACTGTGATGTATAGATTGAGTATAAATAAGGACACCCCTTCCACCGCCTTTTCCTCCTCTACCGGGTGCCGACTGGGTGCTTTCCGACATATGCTGCTTTCCGCTCTGGTTGATATACCGCCTTGAGCGCAAACTCCTATAACTTCCACCATCTGCCATCTTCTTCGTTGCGATGATTGAACCACTTTTAACTCCCTACCTAACAGATACAATCGGAACCGTTCGAGGCTGTCTACGATCGCTAACACTTCCAGTTCATAGGAGTGATACTTCCGTTGATCCTCACCAGCACCATCACCAACTGTTTTGAACTCGCATGTCCTGTCAAAAAACCTCCCTGCAGGAAATTGGTTCCCTGGTGGAACGCTGAGCTACAACGTCTTTGGAAGCCAGAATCTCCTGAATAGAACGCTTAAATTGAACTCGGGAGATGACTGGAATAAATATCGATCGAAGCAAAAGGAATATAAGAAGCTTATTCGTAAATCGAATCCTTCTCGAATCGAATCCTTCTGCGAAGAGATCAAATCCCTGAGCGCGACCAGTAAGTTGGTTCATGTTCTCAAGCAAGGAAAATCGAACAAGCTGCAAGTACTCAGAAAATCTGATGGTACCTTTACTGAGTCTACAGCGGAAATTCTTAGTCTGATTTTCCGGGAAATGGGTCTGAAGCAATAAACTGTAATCCACTCCTTCAATGATAACTGCTGCTGAAACGATGAAAGCAACTCGGCGTAGTTGATATATTGCGTCACATGTGGTAACTACTGAGGCCATTGAATATGCTGTGGCATCTTTCGATGGCTTCAAGCCGCCAGGTACTGATGGGATATACCCTGTTATGCTGCAAAAAGGTATACGACAGCTGCATTCTACTCTGAATAGAATTTTCACTGCTAGCCTGGCAGGTATATAGGCATACCTATTCCTTGCATCCTCTCTCGGACATGCAATATGGTTATCAGCGCGGAAAATCCTGAGAAACTGCGCTTCAAAACCTAGTTGGGAGAATTGGATGCGCTCTCGAAAGGAAAAAGTATGTACTAGGCATTTTCATCGACATTCAGGAAGCTTTTGATAACTCTACTTTCGACAGCATGTGCAGCGCTGCTAAACGGTATGGCGTAGATGAAGCACTAGTTTTGTGGATCAAAGCACATTGGTCGCTGATGCAGGCCTCAAACAATGTGTCAAGTCTAGCGTAAATAGGGGCTGCCCGCAAGGTGGCGTGTTGTTTCCGCTATTATGGTGCATGGTGGTCTATGTCCAGGGCTATGATGTTGCTGTTCTCTCATGTTACTCATGTCTCAAAGCACTGGCGCTAAATGCGATCGAGGACTGGTGCACGGTTAATCCGCTTAAGACTGATATTGTTCTCTTCGCGAGAAGGGGGAAAAATACTGGCATTACTCAGCTGGTGCTAAAATGTATTCCCATCCCGACACCCAAGGAAGTTAAGTACCTGAGAATCATCTTAGGTAGCAAGCTTCTTTGGTCAAAGCATGTTGAGTCAAAAACCGCCAAAACGCTGTCAGCTTTTTGGCAAAACATGGGGCTTATTGCGAAAAAGGGTCTGGTGCAACGCAAACACGTTGTGGCCTTTTTCACCAAATTCCAAGGAGCGGCCTGTCTCAGCTGTACCGGGGCTTTCCCCAGCAGACCGGGAGCTGCTCTAGATTCTATGATGAATCTTCCACCCCTTGACATATATATCAGAAGGTGCGGACCAAAAGCCATATCTCGCCTCAAGTGTAATGGTTTCTGATACAACTCGCACTGGAGTGACAGTGTACTTGCGCGAGAAATGTCATGCGACCCCTGTCGCAGGGATATGCCTTCCGACGTAATGACACCTGCCATCATATTGCGCTATAATTTCACAGTCAAAAATAGGCGTCTGTCTTTCAATCAGAGATTTACGCAATCCTAATGGCCATGCACTATGCTGTAAAGCACAGGTGGAAGGAAAAAAGCATATGCGTCTGCAGTGACAACCAAGCTGCATTCAAAGCTGTGGGTAACCCTCTATCCAACTTAAAATTTGTGCATGAACTCAAGACCTTTTTGAACAAAGTCAGAAGACTAAATTCACTTAGGCTTGTATGGGTCCTGCAGAAGGCTTGCGGACGTCATTACGGGCCATTACACTTTTGCCAAGCATCTCTAGGTGCTTGGCATCAATGAGAGACCTATCTGTGCCGCATGCTGCGAGGAGGATGACATAGCAGAACACTTTCTCTGCGACTGTCCCGCCTTGGGGCCGATGTGGTGTGTGCCGGATCTCTTAGCTCTACATCACTGAAGCCTCTCCTCACTTTTCTCCGGACAACGGGGAAAATACAATAAAGAAAGGTGTCTGTCTGGTAGTACAATGGATCAGTATTTGCGTCTGAGTGCTCCAACAGATAGTAGAAGCCTCCTACAAAAAAAAAATAAAAAACAAAGCTTAAACAAAAGCCATCACGTTCTACTGCTCTTCGTGGATTTCAGTAAAGCTTTTGATACGCTGAACCATAGAATAGAAGTACGGGAATACATTAGCATAGGAGGTTTGATGGCAAATTGGTTAAAAGAATACCAGAAAAACAGGCAATTTTGTGTCAAAATCAACCGGCCAAAAGGAACGCGTGCAATATGGCGTCCCTCAAGGATCAAAATTGGGTCCAAGCCTATTTATTCTGTACACCAACGAGCTGCTTCGGATATTCAAGCAAGCCGTACGCTTATGATACGACGGTAGTGCTACGCCATAGGCCTTTGAATACGGCAATAGCAATAATGCAGGAGGAGTTTGATAATGGGGTGAAATGGTTCCATGATCACGGTCTAACGATCAACACATCAAAAATTAAGATGACGCACAAACGAAGTCCGCAGTTCAAGGCTACTGAACAACAAACATATTCTAGAAACGATTCCTGCAGTACCTCAATTGACATAGTTTGAGCTACAAATACGTTGGAGCCACAATTGACAGTCATTTTCTGTATGATATGCATGTCGATGAATTGCGCATGAGTCGGAAAAAAGCGTTATACGCACTTACCCATCCAAACTTCAGGCCACTATGTCCGTGATAAGAAAGGTGTACTGTGCCCTAGTGAAATCGAAAATACTAGCATAAAAGTTCAAAGTAAACGAAATAGTACCACTTCACAGCAAATATTTTGTCTTTTTTTTAAATTATTATCAAAAAACATCCATAAAGTTTAAATGGACCACCCGTTATTAATAAAGACCGTGTCGCGGATAGTGTTAGCGCTACAAAAGTGGTGATATCGATGTAAAAGACAAGAAGCGTCCCGGCCCATGACTCAACAAAACAATTTCTATAGGGTGGGAAGGGTCCAAAAACCAGTTGCAGCCCAAAGACAAGTTCTTTTCATTAGCGAACTGCTGCTCCAGCGGCCAACAATTTTAATTTAATTCTTCTCTAATAACTTCAAATTTTATGTATTTCCTAATCGAAAGTCGATGGTTCTATTCAAATATTTTTTTTTGCTTAGGACAGAAGCTGCCAAGACCTTCTTCGTCGTATCTGGAAACAAGACACAAAGGTAAGTGAGAATTCCTTGCTGAATACTCCTACAAATATCTCACCAACCACCTCTGCAAGCAAGAGTAACCACCCCTCTAACAAAGCCTAACAATACGTAAAAGCTCATCCACCTGCTCGAAATCTTTTTTTTCCCCCATTTGGTTATAGCTCCACCGAGAGAGCTGAGTTAAACCGATAGCAGTAGCCGTAGAGAAAGATAGAAAACCGAAAAGCGCTTTTCCGTCACGCAAACTTTGAGCACACATCACCGAACCGACAGACTTCCAATCAGTTGTATTTTTCTGTCCATCCGTAATGGTTAGGAACCGCACTAGCTTTTCGCTCGTTCGTTATGATTTTTCCTCTGTTGTGGTAAAATCAAATTTTCCACACATCTCCAGCTAGTTCAAGTGAAAGCAATAAAAAAGGGAGATTTCAAAGCACCCTTATCTCACGCGTTACGTCCACCGTATGCCGCATATCGTATTGTTCGTTCCGTGAAAACAACCCTTCCGCGACGATAGAAGGGTTTTGCATTCAGCTTGTGTTTTTTTTTTTGTTTTCCTTTTCTTTCTCGTTTATGTTGATGTCAATTAACGGGTATTCATTGTATCTATTGTGATTATTGTTGTCGTTACACATTGAATGGTTCTAAACACGCAATCGGAAACTCGATAATTTTCAATGAATTGAATGAAAAGTGTTTTAAGAGGATCTCCGTTGTCCTTTTTCTCTGTTACCCTTACACTACGCCTGCCATTCAACCGTCCTATTCTTTCCCTGACATCAACAATTGTTACATAAACACGACGTCGGAAAAGAACAAGAAGAAGAAAAAAAAAAACGGAGAAATAAACACACCCAGGACGATAAACAGTGTAATCTTATTGCAGGCAGACTTAGCCAATAAACTCGGACCATACTTGCTCCTACTTATTTGTGTAAAAAGGATATTCCTTGTGCTTTAGTTTGTGACGCGATACATTAAGGTTTTTGGCTTTTTACCATAACGATTTAAAAGCAATGTCCTTTGATCCTGACGATGTCGTGCGTCAGAGAGTGGATTTCTAAAAATATTCGCAATACAGTTTAAAAGCGGAACGCGAGAGCTTTGTGAATCGGGTTTTGCTCTTTGACTGTCAAGCTATACGGGATTGCATTGATGATTTTTAGTGTTTTCGGGACATGAAATTGTTCTGCAACTAAAGGCCTTAAAAATGTTATAGAGAAAAAACGGTTTGATATGAGATATAATTGTTTTTGGTGATAAATAGTGATTAAATTGTTAGAATTGATGAAAACATAGTGTTTGGAAGTTTTTTCGACTTACGATATTGTACGTGATTTACGATATTAGTTTTTAAAAATTGAGATTTTGGCGAAATTTAAGACAGAAATTACATGTACTGATGATAATTTACATTTACCAGCAATCGCCGTCGCCATAAATATTGCTAGCACAGAGATCCATTTACGATATTTGTAGAAAAAAAATCAAACTTTTGAAACGCAAAATAAATCACACCCATGGAATGCCGCTTCTTTACCTATTCGACCCACAGTGTTACCGTGATCTTGAAAAAAACGCTATAACATGCTCCCAGAGCATACAAACACATCGAATCGAATCGAAACAAACGCTACCAATGGCCATACGCTAAGTAAAGCTGCATCTTCCGAACCAGCCACCGAAGCAAGCATCACGCCAAAAACGCATATAGTGCACTTTGCACTGACCCACACCAATGCCAATTACAAAGAAGACGAAGATGACGATGGTGGGGATGATGAGGACGATGACTATGAAAACAATAATTCGCGGGGTCGCCGTAAATCATGTGCTGCATGTGAACTGTCCAAGTGTATATCCTTTCAGGATAATGTTGCTGAAGTGCAACATCGTAAGGGACGTCGCTTAAACGGTTTACAGCTACCACTGCATCCGTTACAAGTCTTTGGCTGGTTTGTTTTAATCCTATTCGGAGTTGCTTCGTTTTGGGTATTGATTCCATCATTTGCCACCGAACTACAAGGTCCTCTATACGGTCTTGTATCGGGCTTGTATATCGTGCACATAGTCTCGCATCTCGCAGCTCTCCTCATCGATCCAGCCGATCGGGAGTTACGAAGACTTCATCGCAACGATCGAATTGTCCCAGAATTCGATCGAGCGAAACATTCGCATGTCATCGAAAACGGCCGTTGCCACCTGTGTAACATACGAACGACCAGTCAGCGTACGAAGCACTGCTCGGTGTGTAACAAGTGCGTTGGTAAGTTCGATCATCATTGCAAGTGGTTGAATCATTGCATTGGCTCGAGAAACTATGTAGCATTCCTGATGTGTGTCGTGTCGGCGGTTATAGCGACATTGGTCATTGTGGCCGCCGCTGTTGCGCAAATAGTTCTCTATCACCTCCACCCGGAATGGCTGAACTTCTGGTATATGGAAACGGAGGTGGCGATCAGCAAGGCTGTCGTACAAGGTCCGTTTAATGAATCGACTTTGGAAGATGTGACTGTGAGCCCGCAAAATATCACATTTTGGAACGACACTGTGTTATTCGCCAATCAAACGCTGGAGAACGCGACTATAACCACAATGAATGGAACTATTACATCGACAAATCTGGCCAAGGAGGTAGTCGAAACGGGCGCCATCAATGGCATTGGCTTCAGTGACACTATTTTTCTGGTCTTCATTGGATTTCTCGGCGTTTTAGCCGCAATCACAGCTGGCTTACTGCTGCATCTTTGCTTTTTCCATATCTACATTTCATTTCTCGGCCTCACCACCTACGAGTACATCCGCAATCATCGTCAACAACAACAACAACAACATGCCCTCTCCACGTTGCCAAAGAATGGAAGTTTCAACAGCAGCAACGGTAGCCCAAGCAGCGACAGCCCCGATCCGTCCAAAAGCACGTGCAGTCAAATGTACTTCTGCTCCAGTCTTCGTCATCCGAATAGTTTCCCCGAAGACTTCCGTCTCTTCCAAGCCAAATCCGAAGACCGCCCGATCACATTGCATTGTTGTGAAAATTCTCGCGAATATCATCAGACTGCCATGAAGACTTACTACATGTGTTCGATGCTGGAAGCTGACGTAAGCACCACGGCCAGTACTGCTGCGGCGACCATCGCAGCTGGCGCCGATATCGAAGGGCTGGAAAAATGCAAAACCAAATCGTTTCACTGCTGCTCTGAGTTCACGCAACGCCGTCGAAAACTCAGCGCTGCAGCTAATAAAGCCACGATGATGGGTCAGATTCAAGCGTCCGCAACCACGCGCTCGTTTCTGCATTTCAGCGAACAGTGCACATTCTGCACGTTCCGGATTAAGACACCACTCAAGACTGAGAATGTTAAGACGCTCTCGAAACACCATCGTTGGCGTCGAAAATGGAATTGCTGCTCGAGCGTACCTGACAGTCCGGACGTGCCGACCGACATTATCTCAACGATTTCCATGAATATGGCCGGACCGGATGTCGAACACGGCAATAACGTCGTGATAGACAAAACCAATAATCCCACGCAGATTCCCGTACATTTCATCAAGACAAACGGTGCCAACTACAAGCAGCCGCAGCGCGCCCGCTTACACCGACCGTGGCCGATCGCTCGTTTTCGTCACATGATGCGTATGATCAATCGATATCGGCGACCACGCTGTCGTCACAACGAATCGATGGCAAATCCAACACATCAATCCGTACGCCATCCAACGCCAATGGCCACCAATATTAAGCAAAATCAAATTCGGCCAATACCCTACCCTCCGATGTATGATAACAACAGCTCACCGTCAAGCGATCATAGCAGCGTCCAGTCAATCGAGACCATTTTGCCCACATCAGTCATACGCGACGAGGAGAGTTACACGTATAACGTGAGTAATGGACTGACAATGCCGTCAGCTCCACCGCCCGCACGAAGGAAGATGCCCAATCGAACCGATCTGGACGAACTGGCCGATTCGCTAGGCTTCGCTCGTATCCCGCAAAATAATCAACAACGGTTGCCAGCATTAAATTCAGCTTATCGACGACAACGAAGGAAGCACTTTCTACGAACGCGCTCGCCAACCCTGTCGCCGATACATGAGTCGGGCTTGTCGAATCCGACGTCCCCGCAGCCATGTCGGCATGGCATGAGTGCCTCATGCTCGCCGGCCATGACGAAGAGCTTGTGCAGCACGGAACTGAAGGCGTCCAATGGATCGCTGAATAGTGACAGCGATAGCAGTAGTGGCGCAACGTGAGGAGTATGATTGAGTGTGATAATAGGTGCTTTAGAAAGAGAAAGGTGAGCGAGGTGAGGGGGATACCACTTGGTCACGATATGGATGTAGTGTTGTTGTTGAAGGATTATGGTTTCCGTCCGATCCTGAGGAGTTTTTTTTTTTTTTCTTTTTTGTATTCTGAATCCGTCTTTAAGTCCGCGAATCCGTCTCTCGTTTTGTTGGAAAGTGGACGTCAATGGGTTCAGTTGGACGTTGCTTCTCTCCTTGCTACGGCCGTTCAGGCCTTAATGTACTTGTCATCTCTTCTTTTCGTTGAAATTCTAGTTTGGAGCCACCCAGTGCGCTCATTTTAAGTAGACTAATAATAAAGGAACGACTCTTTCAAGTGACCTGACTTAATGTCTTAACTACCAGAAACCAACGCATGGGGAAAGCGTTTATGTAAGAAGCAAGCGAAATAGGAAAAGTGATTATGACCGGTTGCAACGTAAATCCATTAAGACGACCTACAATTGACGACAAGTACCTTTTTAGTGGGCTGGGCTCTTTGAATGTCTGTGGAACGAAGTGATTCGGTGTTTGTCTCTGAATTTTACATCATCGTCGATGTCTCAAGAGATAGTTGAAATTATTTGTTCGTCTATGTAACGTCGTAGGTAAGGTTGGGTAAAGTTTATTTTTTTTTTTGCACTTACCTATCGGAGTAAGTGACTACTGTTGGACTGAGGCTTGTTTAAATGTGCGTTTTCGATGGCGAAGTTTTTATAGTTTGTCATTCTTTCTCTATCCATTACTCCTTTCTTACATAAGGCCCTACGTCTATGAAGAATTCGAAGCTTCATAATTCTAGATTCACAGCTTAGCCCCTATTTTCAATAATAATATATTGTGGTCTTACTGAGACAGTTAATGTCTAGATAAAATCTTTCTTGTTCCAATCAAAAAGTATCCTGATTCTGCTTATCAAAACTTAAGGCTGGAGGGTTGGGGCTTTAGCTTTCTTTTAAAGCCACCAATACACACTACCCAGTTACCATATATGTAGTCCAGAATAATCGTTAGGCATATCGTCGTTCAATTCTTCAAGTAGCTTTAATATTAGCATGTTTAAACAGCGGTAGTGCTTCTTCGTCTACAATTCCACAATCAACCCCATATCATTAGGTCTTATTCCCTTCTGCCTATGTATGACCTATGTATGTATCCAGAAATAGTCGATCTCGATTTTTTTGGAGAAGTTTAAAGGATCTCAGACCCATTCAAAGGATCCAAGGTCATAACGCCTTGACTTTGACTAGGTTTATATATTAGTTCTTAGATTTAAAAATCCTCGGATCCAATCATTCGGTAATGTCAACATTCGCTGGTTACTTACGTTTAGGTTTGCAAAAAAAACATCAATGAGAAACCGGAGCCATAAGTCAATTTTTTTTTGTCATTATGTATGGAATATGACATCGTTCAAATGCCCGCCTCGGCTTTTTACGGTGGCTCGGATCCGAGTGGTCCAATTTTCAATGTGTTTTCCACATGGATTCGGCTAAAATTGAGCGAATGTCCTTAAGGACATGGGTCGATTGTGGTTTATTCGACAACTCACAAGAAGTCCAGCGGGATCAAATCGCACGACCTTGGTGGCCACTTCTCGTCATACTGAATGTCAAGCGTGGCATCCGCTGTGTGGCATGTAGCGCATGCTGGAACCACATGTCGTCTAGGTTCATATGATTCAATTTGGGTCATTAGATATTGATTATATCTATTCCTGCTTCATTTTGGAAGAAATACGGACCGTTGGTTCAGTGACTTTCCAGGAATGTAGTTCATTTCGTATGGATCGGTATTGTCCCAAATCCGACGATTGTGCTTATTCACATATTCATAAATGGCCTTAGTCGCTAAAGATGATTGACACAGGGTCCATCTGCTCCTTAGCTCAATCAGCGAACATACGACGTTATCTATGGTCGTTTACATTTAGTGACTGGGTCAGTTGAATTTGATACGAGTGCACAGACTCCAGTCTCGACTTAAAATTGGCCAAATTGAAGTCGCAAAAAGCCAAAACTTGTAACGAAGAGGAATTGCCTACTTCGAGTTTTCGCGTACGCACGACAGCAATGCTTTCAACAAACCTTGGCTTTCATTGACTTCTCTTCTGCTTCTCGGCCGTTTCAGTTCGGGGTGAAGTCGGGCGTAAGCCAACATGCTCCTCCAGCTAGCACGATCTTTCCAGTGTCGCATACCCAATTGGCTGAAGTCCCTTCCAGCTGTGTTCGCTACCTTAGGTGTGGCCGTCCTCGGTTTCTTCGTCCCTCGGGATTGTATTCAAAGACTGTCCGGGCTGGAGGTGCGGCGTCCTTTCGTTGGATCCCTAGACGCTTGACTAGACTCATGTCGCTGTACCTATAACCCATTGGTTGAATCTTCTCCTCCAACCTCCGTCTATGTTTATAAGACCAAAAATCACACGAAGTGGCCAAAGCCCTCTTCATCCACTTTTGATAGGGTCCATGCTTCTGCGCAATTGCCTCCAGCGCCCGAACAAGCTGTAATTGAGTGATTCTGCTTTTGATTTCGGAACTGATATCGTAACTGCGGAGCCAAGGTAGACGAAGTCATTGAGTACCTCGAAGTTATAGCTGCGAGCATTGACGTTCTGGCCAAGAGCGTCCCTTTTTGTTTTGCCCTCATTCATTATCGAACCAATTTTCGCCGTCTCCGCCTCAATACTCGTAAGCGCTTCATTGGCATCTCGCTGTGTTTTTTGTGCCTCTTGTGTTGGCCAGTGAGTTTCGCACAATCATTTTCACAATTAATTATTCCTTTTTCGACATCAAAGATGGGTTTTGTCTGCACCGATAGCTCGTCTCTTACGCTATCGTATGCCGTTTTGAATTTGACAAATAGGTGGCGGGAGTCGACCTGGAATTTGTTGGTTTTCTCCAGGATCTGCGGTAATGTGAAGACTTGATCGATGGTGAATTTTCCGAATTTTACGAACGGCTTCAGGCGTCATAAAACGACAGAGAAGATTTTATATGCGATGTAAAGGAGACTTAACTCTCTTTAGTTGGCGCAGTCAAAAGGGTATCCTTTTTTGTGGATCGGGAAAACAGTGCTGAAACTCCATTCCTCGAGCATGTCTTCCTCTGATCTATTCTTAGAGAAGAGCTGGTGCATGCTCCTAACAAGGTCATCTCCAGCTACTTTTAAGAGCTCAGCAGACAGTCCGTCTGCGCCGGCAGCTTTATTGATATGAGAATCGCCCGTTCTAGCTCCCGTTTATAACTTTGGCAAGTTCGCTTTTCTGTTGATAAAGCCTTCGATCGTCATGCCTGCAATAACACCTCTCATTTTAGCTCGTAGTGTTCACGAGGCTTTATATATCTCCTGCTCTGCTCTTCACTCGTCATCGAACCAAGTGTTTCGTCGTGGTGAAGCCAGAAGCCCAGGGCTTCAGTGCAGAGCATTCCAAAACTTGTTTGCAAAGGTTCCGTTGTTGTTCTATTGACTGAGTGGAGGGTTGAGGTGTATAAGCGAGCTTAAGGGAGATGTGACTGGCAAAAGCACTGGCGGTTTTGTGTTCGTGTAGGTGCATCTTGGCTACTACATGATGGTGGTCCAAGTCGATGTTTTCTGCTTGGAAAGTTTGAACATCAGGAATAGTGGAGTAGTGTCTGACGTCGATCGCGATGTGATCAACCTGATTAGTGACTGATTGATCTGGCGACCGCCAAGTGCCTTTAAGTATTTCGAGATACGTGAAGCGCATACTGGTTAGAAGAGGATTTCGAGACGTAGTAAGATCTTCCAGCCTGTGTCCGTTATCGGATGTAATGTCATGACTGTGCTTGCCGATGATTCGCTCAAAGATGCCTTCCTTACCCAGCTTAGCATTGAAGTCTCCTAGTACAATTTTGATGTCATAGCTCGGGCATTAGGCGTACAGTGTAGAACTCATCCTTGTCTTTCGTGAGGACGCAAACGCAGATCAGGCTGATGTAGAATGATGTAGCCTTGTTACGGATCGTTATAAGGCGTTTGTTCACATGCCGAAAGCTAAAGACTCTTTGCCTTAGTCCACCTTGTACAGGAAATCCGCATCATCATTGCGGATCATTATCCTCTCTCCCTATAGGAATCGCCGTATTAGACGCACTTTTTCCGCTTTATTGCGGTCTAGGCCATCCGCAAGTTTTTCGACTGCACTTTGACTTTTCATTGATTTATGGTTAATACGGATTTGGCCACCGAACCTGGAATAGTCCACACTGCAGGATAGTTGTGATGGGGATAAGAATCGCATAATATGTCGAATTTTGTCGAACGGAGAACTGATTTTGAAAATGAAGTAAAAGGGTTGTCACACGTTGTTCAACGCCATAACAAATAAGTTATCCGCCCCTCGTACTCTTTTATGGGAAACCTCCTGGTCAATTTGCATGGACTAACCGAAATCGTTAGAAAACGAATTGCTTTCTAATAATAAATAATCCCCACTCCTTTATATGTGAACTTGGCACCAGTGCTAAATTAGATCTTCCCACTCAAATCACTGCGAATATGTGCGCCCTCATAAAAAAGGCCATTCTAACCACATCAACGTGTCCCGCAACAAACAAGAATACGTATAACTCAAGTTAAAAGTTTAATGAGATTCATAGAAGCAAGACAGTTGCTGTCATACACACTCGCATTCGCAAAAAAAGCCATGAAAGGAAGTTTAAAATTGTCGTTCAACAGCAACCCCCATGTTCAGTTGACATTTGAATATAATTACGGCTATAAGAATCTCATTAGAAAGTAGGACTGTGGTCTCGACGTTGTTCGGCTTTGGACAAGTAGTTCGTTTTATTATTGAAAAAGAAAAGAAAGAAACAAAATCATGGCAAAACCGTTAGAAAATCAACTTTCCTTAACGTTTCTGGAACAATGTTAAAAGTATTAAAAGGGCAACATGCCGAAGGTGTTATTGTCGAACGAAACACTTAGCAATAGTTAGCGACATGTAGTCGTTGGGATTCAAATCATAAAACTTAATTCGACTTCAGTTAGGAAGCACCACTATTAAACTTAAATGTGTCATAAAAGTTGTAAGACAATGGGGAGAAAACAAAATTAAGTATTTTAGGGTGAAAACACAAGACATTATCACCTCATTTGAAACTTCGCTGACCGAACTAATACATCCGCTTTCCAACGACTTTTTTTTTTTAAATTGAATACATTTTAAGTGTTGTCAACCGTCCTTGTTACTGAGAATCGATGCCGACCTATCCTATAGTACTGACCAATCGGATCCCCCTTCCCATAAAGATAACAAAGCAGAGGTAAGACAACTATAGGTAAATTGCAAACTTGTTGCTTGTATCATTGATATTTTTTTGTATGTAAACAACCTAAAATGAAAAAGACACGTTTTAGTAAGCCTAGTTTTAAGCTTCTTTATAAGACTAATTTTAAAATAAAAACATAAATTCTAAAAGAGAATGATTGTCATGACAAACAGAGTTTTAAAACAAATTTTTGAAATTAGCTATAAAAATGAATAAATCAAAATCGTGCAATTATTAGAGATTACCAAAAAGAATCTATTCACTCATGCCGTCGTTAGACTAAAAGCTACACACAGCACGTTCGAAACCACTTAGGTGAGCTTTCGGCTTGAAAACTGTTTTTTTTTTTCGTTTCTCCTTTAAATCCATTTCATTTTGCGTAGGTCACGGCCAGTGTATCCTTGTACCAATGTATACCTCTCTTCCGAGCCCAGTCGGTCATGATGCCTGTGGGTTGCATTGTTTAATAACGGTTTACTCGTTTTTCCTTTCCCGGAATTCCGTGCACCTTCACTTCCGGTGAAAGAATCTTTTGACTGACGATGCCGATTTCCAGGGGTTTCAAAACAAGGGTGTGTTCATAGAATACATTCAAGTTCATACCTATGAATAATCTCCTTCGACGGAATGAGTGTTCGTATCTCATTTTGCAGCGTGGAACCTAAATGGATCGGTAGATAGTATTGAGTAGCCATCCATTTCATCCAACTGTAACGTGTGTTTCATGGATATTCACAGTTCGGTCGAAGTAATCAATGCTCTTCGAATGGGTAGAATAGGAATGGAATTTAATAGTCTTCTGTTGAGTACACCTCGTCTGGTTATGAGTATATTTTTTTTATTCAGTTCGTTTTGAGGTGGGTTAAATGGAATTTTATGACAAACACTGATGGCCTTGGGGTTTTAATGGAATATAAGTTCAAAGGCGCGCTAATGGCCAGCACATAAGGCCATAGGAAAGGCGTGAATTAGTTTTCTGGTGAGCGTTAAAAGTGTTTTTTTTTTATCGATCCAATGATAAATGTTTTTTTTTTTTTCCTAACTACCCTTTAAATCTACATAAAAAGACCTAAAAGAGGAAGGCCAATATGACTGGAACACAACGAGAATATAAAAGAATAATTAGCTAATGGTCAGTGATAGAATACAATTTAGCTGAAACATCGCTTAATAAGTTGGAATGGGATTGGATGTTCTTACACATGTTTTGGAGTGAGACAAATGAGGTTGGAGGTCTTGTAAATATACTCCATATAACATTCCTAAATTATGCTACTGTATTATTGGTCCCTGCTAAGTAAATTAGCATCCTAAATTGCCGCTTCATCTTTAGAGAGTGCTTTATCTCATCACAAAGTTATAAAGATTTCATGAAAAATTAGGTAAATATATTTCAAGAGACTAAAACTAGAACTGTTGGTCACCGCTACTCTTGGAACCATTTTGAGTGCTGAATAAAATTCGATATTTTGTAGATTTCCGTTACCGAAAGATCCGTCAATTCATTAAAGAAATATTCTCCCAGAAATCGTATTTTTGAGGAGGCTAGAGCAGAGCAATTATAATACATAATTAGATGGGATGCAGATTCTTCCTCTTCCTCATCATCACACCTACTCCAGTAGTCGTTATATGGCAGTCCTAATCTTGCGGCATGTTTTCCTAAAGCGCAATGTCCTGTTAGGACTCCGATTAGGCTGCTTATAATCTGCCTGCATATTTTTAGCAGGCTTGTGGTTTTAGGTTGACAATACCTGGGCCAAGTTTATCTCGCATAGTTGCATTTTTCAAGGTCACGTCATCTCTGATTTGGATATTAAAGTGCATTTTTCGAGATTTTATATTTTAGCGTTTCCATTGGTGAGTGGATTTCATTTTTAACAGTTGAGAGCTCCAGTGTGGTGCCTATTTTGGCTTTACAATTACCTGGTCGCTATGCCCAGATACCCAGCACAACGTTACAGCGCATCTGCTCGATATCTCAGTTACAGACGTGCAGCAGTGCCTGACCAATTTTGATCTTATTATTGGTGATTCGAGTGCTGTTATTTCCGCTTGGCTAACTGTGTTGATGACGACTTCCCTATTGTTCATCGATCTCACAGACAGCCAATCGGCGGTCTCACGAATTGTCGCTAATTCAGCTTGAAATATGCTACAGCGGTTCGGTAGTCTAAAGGATTGGCTTATTTTTAGAGTCGGTGCATAGACACCGGCACCCACACCATTGCCTGTCCTGGATCCGCCTGTGTATATTTCCAGTGCAGTACCTTTTTTGGAAATTCATTCCCATCCCATTATCGTCGGTTGGGAATTGTTGTTTTATAAAGAATCTTGAAGTCAAGGGTCGGGATTAAGTAGTCCGTGACTTCGCTTAGATCATTGTTTTGGCGAAGAATACCAGCTTGCCTTATTTCGGAGAACTTCCAGTGAGCGGATTCCTTAAGTCGCAGCGCCGATTTAATTGCCTTTTCCTTGCCAAAAAATTCCAAGGGAAGTAGGTGATGCATCGTTTCGAGGGCTGCAGCCCCTGTTATCGCGATGCACGTCATCCTTTGAACTCAGCTTAGCTTAGCTTTCCCTCTTCGGCATATAATATTATAACACGAGGAATGTTCTTGTGAATGAATTGAATAGTTTTTCCTCTTATCAAAAATAATGGACCAAATCTATTATAAGAAAAGTTTAACAAAATCACCATTCGTGCACTTCAGTGGTTTTAAGAAGGCGGCTCATACCGAGGTTGGTCAACTAGTCGGCCTTCTAAGACACTCTCTATTGGGACCAGAGCCAATTGTTAAAATTTCTTCATTCATCTGCTCAAAAAATATTTTCCCATTTCGACAGTGGCCATTGGGTGTGATCTCCAACGTATTGCATCCGTCTAACACAGTGTTACTTTGTCAAAAGAGGACTTTTCATCGACTTTCTGGTTTTAATTTGGCCTCAAAAAAGTCGTTCGTACAGTTGCAGCATTAATTTCCAAATGTAAAACCGCCTTTTTAAGATAGCAATCAGTTCGCCCAGCTAGTCTCATAATTTTACACTTTCTTGAACAACCATTTTACGGGCCCCTCCCTTTTCATCTGTTCGTATTCTTCTGTGTTTGAGCACAAAACTGTCAACACTGAGTTGCACCTCCTTTAGGTAATAACCGAAGGCATTGAGATCCTAGATGTTCAATAATATCACATGATATTCCAGTATTCTATACATGATTCAGAGCTTCATTTAGTCATTTTTTACTCTCTTGTTCTCTTCAGCCACCTAACGTTTCATTACATGCCATAAATGTTCGAAGTGCTTGATTCCGAGCTGAAAATTATTGTAACACCGTGGTTACTTCCTTGATTATTATTTATAAAGTATTGGGACTACAAATTAATTCAGTCAGTTTTTTTGTGTTCAAATTTTTTTTTTTATTGAAAAAAACGTAAAAAATACATCACTCAAAGTAATGACCGTCGGAAGCGACAACTTTTTCCCATCTCTCTGGTAATTTTCGAATACCATCTCTAAAAAATGAGTCCTCTCTGGCATCGATCGAATCATTGAGCCATTCTTCGATTTCTTCAAAAGACCCGAACCGGTGACCCCCCAAATCGTTTTGCATCCGTCGAAAGAGCCAGTAGTCGGAAGGAGCAAATTCTGTAGAATACGGCGGGTGGGGTAAGACCTCCCATTTCAGCGTTTCCAGGTAGTTTTTGACCGCTACAGCCACATGGGGCCGAGCGTTATCATGTTGCAAAATCGCCTTTCGGTCGTTTCTGGCCGTTTTTCACGCAATGCACGGCTCAAACGCATTAGTTGTAGTCGATAACGTTTCCCATCAATGGTTTCGCCTGGTTTTAGCAGCTCATAGTATACCACACCCGTCTGGTCTCACCATATGCAGAGCATGACCTTTGAACCGTGGATGTTTTTCTTTCGCATCTATGTAGACGATGATGGAACGGGTTCACCAGGCTTTGCTTTCTTCTTGGGGTTATCGTAGTATATCCACTTTTCATCTCCAGTCACGATCCGGTGCAAAAATCCCTTCCTTTGATGTCTTTCAAGAAGCAGTTCCGAGGTGAAAAATCGCCTTTCGACATCTCTCGGTTTCAACTCGTACGGCACCCAATTTCCTTGCTTTTGAATAAATCCAAATTTCAAACGGAAATTGTTTGCTGAGTCACTCCCAACGATTCTGCGAATTCACTTTGCGTTTGGCACGGATCTTGATAAAGTAAAGCCTCCAATTCCTCATCTTCAAACTTTTTGGGCTGGCCAAGACGCTCTTTGTCTTCGACGCTAAAATCACCACTTTTGAAGCGTCGAAACCACTCTCTGCATGATTTATCGGTCGGAGCAGATTCACCATAAACTTCTACAAGCATTCGATTGGCTTCAGCTGCACTTTTCTTCCAATTAAAAAAGAAAATCAAAACTTCCCGCAAATGCTGTTTATTTAAGACAAATCCGGACATTTTCGAAGAGGCAAAAAACAATGTTGTTGTCAGAAACAGACGCTGATGCACACTAATTATTGTTGACAGATGTCACACCTTTCCAATGAAGTAGGTAATCGCTTCCAAGATCAGCCACAACTTGCAGGTGGCGCCATCTTTTGAAAACGGACCGAATTAATTTGTACCCCAAATAGATTTTAGAAGTTAATTTCTAACAGTTTACACACTGATTTGGCTCGATGACAAGGTGCAGAATCATAGGAATGATAAATGATCTTCAATGGCTGACACCAAAAACTGCCTTATTATTTTTCTTCGAGCGTTCATAGTTTCATTAACAAATCACAAAAAATCCAAAACTTAAATAAAAAAGCATTTGGTTTTGAGAAAACTCCATACGCTCGTTCTTAAACCTTTCGCCTTCTAACCGTCAAACGTATGACAAATTGTCACCACACAGCGAATTAAATTTGCTTTTGACGGATCATATCACATATCGTCAATCATCCAGCGTCCAACTTTCATAATTTTTCACCCACGCCTAATGAGCTGTTTTCAATTTTATGGTTCTAAGAGCCTTTTTCACTGGTCGTCTTCTATAAAAACTTATCTCCATAGCCTTCTACGTATCGCTCCGGTATTTAGATGAATTTAGATGCGTATAGCATTTTTAAGCGATCTTTCCAACTAATGCTTTATATTCCGTCTATACTGTCGGTCTCCTCGGTTGATTTCCGTGTTCGCCTTGAGCCTTTTTCTATCCAAAAGTTCCAATTTTTTTTTTTTAATGGCATAATGAGAGCATCATATTTTAGCTGCAATCCTACACAGATAGCCCTTCCTCAACCAAAGTCAATATTTTTTGATTTTAAGTCTGTTGCTGATACTTATCGGAGATATCATTTTTGTGTATTTATCACAATCATAACTTCCAAGAGAATTTTGTTGGTACCGAGTATAATCCAAATGTTGTCGGGGGAAAAACCGCTCATAATTTAAAAAAAAACACTTTGATGAAATAAACCATTTTCTAATAACTTCAAGTAGTAGTAGTAGTAGTAGTTTTCTTCCGATTTTGATATTTCGCCATTTAAAATGAGCCAAATGTGGAGTCCTTACCGACGAACAGCATTTCAATTTTTTTTTACATGGATTATTCAAAAATCGAAATCGACGAAGACACTACACTGCACTTATTACACTGGTTCTATAAAAATCCAGAGGCGGAAGCACTGTTATTTTCCCGAATACAGGTGTATAATTTTTGGTTTAAGTGGAGGATCACAGTTCACCATACTTTTCTGAACAACTAATACAACACCCAGTTGCCGAAGACACTGTGAATTATAAACCTGATGTAAAAATTACATTCAACTCTCCATTCCATCTTGGAACGCCACTTATGGGAAGACATTCAGGCTATGATACAGCACGTTACTCGTTACTATAGTTCACATAATGTAATGAAAATGAATATCCTGGTTTCTGTTGATGGTTTTGATTTGGCGTTACATAGGAGATATCGATCCTATGATCAAAAGTTGAGGCAAAAGTTCTACCCAAGGGTAGCAAAAATTTAAAGAATTCTGCATCGTCTTCCATCCCCATGCTCATTTGCAATGACATCCAGTTGTCACCTCTTTATACAAAGTAAATCTACTTGCTCATCCCAGCTCAACGTTTCCAGATTGTACTTTGTCTGTCTACGCCTGTACTCGGGGGCGTCGAATCTTCTAAGGGACAAATCCACTTTCGTACTCGTACAGTTGTAAGAGTTCATCAAGATGTCAACGTGCACAAATCCGCTGATCTTGATAATATTCCCGCCATACTTCTGAAGTGTTCTTCCAAGGTGTCTAAACCACTACGAAAGCTTTTCCATCATCTCCCGAGTAGATAAAAAATAGGATTTTTTCAGTCTATCCCTAAGAAGGGTGAATCCTCGTCTCATTCCACCTAATGACCATCTTTTTAAGGTCAAGGTGACGCTGATAAATCATCAGCTTATGAAATATTTTGATTCCCGGAATTTTCTTAATGACCGGCAGTATGGTTTCCATACCAAAAGGCTTACTGGCTATTTGATGGCATGCCCCAACGTGTCTCCGATCTTTGCACAACTTCGGAAAAGCGATTGCGCTTGATACGAGTATGTGCAAGGTGGCGCAAAATTAATCATCAATATTTTTTTATTTTGTTTTTAAATTATTTTTTACTAATTAAAAAATCATAATTTTAAGTGATTGAAATCTTTATTTGGATCTTTATCATTTTTTCTGTTAAGGGGAAAAGATGACATTTGTCAAGTGGCTGCCACCAGTGTTGATAGATATTTGTACCAATTTCATCGCATTTTCCATGACTTTCGGCAAGATGATAACTGTTCGCATTCCTGTCGAATATATTCCTTAAGGGCTGCGATTGTTTGAGGCTTGTTGGCATAAACCCGCAATTTCAAGTAGCTCCAAAGAAAGAAGTCTGGAATGGTTAAATCGGGCGGTCTATGCCAAATTGCCAAAACAGAAGATTATGCGACCAGGAAACGCTTCCTTCACAATATCCATTGTGGCTCGTGCTCTGTGTACGTTTGTACGGTCTTGTTGAAACCACATTTTCAGCAAGCCCTGCTTATCCAATTCCGGCAGTAAGAAGTCATTTATCATGGCCCTGTAGCATTCGCCAGTAAAGTGACCGTATTGCCGATGGCGTCCTCAAAAAAATACTGCCCAATCACCCCTAACGCGTGAACGCCGCACCACACAGTGGCTTTGAGTGGATGTAATGGCTCTTTGTGCATCACACTCGGATTTTCAGTGCTTCAAAAATGAAGATTTTGCTTATTGACGTAACCGCTTGAGTGGAAATGGGCCTCGTCGCTCATGATGATTTTCGACTCAAAATCGTTCTCTTTGTTGTTGAGATTAAGGATGGCTTGACAGTAAATCACACGCGACTGACGCACTGTTTACACTTTGTACGGAAATATGTGTAAGCCTTTCGCTGTAGGGTCCGTCTGGTGATGCCTAACTGCGTGGACCGTCTTCTGGTTGATGTTTCTTCGCTCTCAGCGACATCGGCAGCCACAGCCGCGACATTCTCGTTCGAACGACCAGTCTGGTGGCGGTCACGCCCTGCATGGTGTCCTGTGTTTCCAGTCTGTTCGAATCGAGTAACTAAGCGCCGGGATGTTTGTCCAGTTGGCGCAATTTGCAACAATTATAACAACCTCTGATAGGGTGATAAATTTTACGTAACCCTGTATAAAGCATTTGACAGAGTTTAGCATGAGGCTCTTCTTCTGTGGATTAACAATGACTTTTCGGCCCATCAGCTCAAGGCATTTTGGTTGGTTTCAAGTCTGATATTCATCAAATAAATGCTGGTGTTCCCCAGGGCTCTGCTCTGTCACCGATATTCTTTCTCATTTTTAAATGATCTTCTGTTTGCTACTTCTTATCTAATGCACTGGTACTCTCAGTTTTTCATATTCGTTCCAAAACTCACGTCCTTGGTCTTCGGCCGAAGAATTTGAACGGCAACGTATATTAAGCGTATTAAATTTCCACCTCAAAAGCATAATTAAGTCGGGTGTAAACAACAAGGTGCAATTGAACGCTGCTAAAACCCAATTCTGTCACCTGAGCAATAAGCCATTATCTTCGAATCTACAAATGGTCCTTGTGTCGTTTAAACCCAACATGTTCCATCCTTGGTATGTGCGTTAATAAGACATTTGGAATGATCACATACTTATTTGAAATGCCTAGGTTTCTCTTAACTATGATTTAGCTTCAATCAGTAAGGCTGATGCTCCCAAGACCTTCTTGCACCTGCTAGATAGAATTCAAAAGCGGGCAATAAAACTTGTACGATATTGCGATATTGAGAAGTCACTTGACTTTCTATCATTGTTTTATGGCTAATTTAACAAACAATTCTCAAGCGAGCTAGCCAATTTCTCCTTTTCAAGAAGTCAACTATAATGCTCGTATAAACCTCTTCAGAAATATAGTTAAATTTAGAGAACCACACGAATATGGAAAGCTCTTTCCAGCCTAATATTGCTTACTCATTACAATCCACAAGCAGCTTCTCCCTTTTCACTCAAGGGTATTCATAAACCTCTTGCACGCACTAATTGCAAGAAAAAATGGTCTTAAAGTATACGGTCTTCATCTGCCACTTGGCATGTCTTCATTATTACTCATTCCCATGATGCCAGTCATTTATTACAAAAACAGTCATGTATCAAAAAACACTCAAAGCAGAAAATTGTATTGTGCCCTTAAACCACTTAGTTGGTCATTAAAAAAGTTGCAAAACTCATTACGTTAATATAATTTTGCGCCCCAATTGTTTCAGGAAGTTTCATTCCTTGACAGTCCTTGCTCATTTTTAAAACGTTAAACAGCAACTTTAAATCATTTAAACTGAAGTGAAATCAGGTTAACTTCCTCGTCGGTCTCACGAAATGGACGTTAATTATAGTAAACTCTCTCTTCAGCTCAAGATTTCCGTGGGATAATTAGCACACCCACCTTCCTGTGACAAATATCTTAACAACATAAAACGAAACACACTTGAGCTTGCGAAAACCCACTCACATGTATAGCGGTAAGTTTAGCCGTGACGCTAGTGCCTGGAGTGGTTAGACTTTACGAAAACGGGAATGTCCACCCTTTTTCCGACTGCGTGACAAATCGCATCATCCAACCGTCTGACACCATTCGAATCCATTATTCAAATTACGTTTGCCAGCTATGACCGTTGGCTAAGTGAAATATCGCATTAGTAACGAAATTAATTAAGTAAGTTCGACGAATGGGCATGTGGTGCCATCTGAAGGATGTCTAGCTTTGGCTACATAGCTAATAATATATGGATATGATGGATATGTATTGAATGGGTACTCCTCTGGATTGTCGGAGGTGCGGTTTTCCTATTGACAGGTGTGGTTAGTGTGCCTGTGGTTTTGAATTTCCGATTGGCAGTTGATCTAGTTCGATTAGCCTCTCCCATCTTCAAGGTGAAGGCTAAATCCATTTGGAATTTTAAGACTCAGTGCCATAAAATCTTCAGAAATGCAACCACACCCAGGTTGGGAGTGAAAACGTTCCGCTTCACCTACGTCATTAAGTGGAAATTCAAAAGTGTGCACGAAGCAGTTTAAGGGTTTACCCACGCCACTTGCCACTGTTGTCATGGCCACCTGTTAGCTATGTTTATTTAAGAACTACAATAGCAACAGAGCACTAAATTCCAAACAAAACTTTATACTTCGACCCTTTCCTCCCAGAAGTCTGCCTTCTATGCCCACCCACCGAAGTAAATCGAAAATGTCATTGCCTAGGTAATGCTTGCCTGCTTATGCACCCTTCCTCGGATTGTATTTCATTTCCAGCAATAATCCATAAGCGAGTTCGTGTAGTTCAACGAACCCTTGAGTAAAAGCTCCTGAGCCCGTAAGTTCTCTAAGCCGTTAGCTCATTAGAAATAAACTGTAGAGTATCGGATTCATATATATTATGGCGGCATGTATCTGTAAGCCTCAGAATATCTACCCTTGAATGTCAATGTTAAATGAAGTAAATGTAACTGCTTGCTAAATGTAAAACACAAACTCAAAAAAAACAAAAAAAAAATGCTAACTGAATGTTCAACGTACTTTTCCCATTTTCCAAAAAAAGGCAAAATAAATATCCAACCTAGAAGCGTAGTTAGGATTAATTAAATATTTATTTTACAAAAACGAAAATCGAAATTTTGACAAAAAAGCGGAAGAAGTAGTCAGAGTTTGTACTAATTTTTGCAAATTAGCTAAGAAAATAACAAAAATAAAATACTAAATGTGATTTTAAATTAAAATACTTTAGAGGAGGAAATAATAAATTTTATTCTTGTTACCGCATATATATGTAAAGTATATAGATACATAAACGTAAAAATGAAAATTGGGAATTTCAAATAACACGAGAGGATTTTGCAAAACCTCGTGACTTGATGTTTTTTGTGCAAATTGAAATATAATTAAGGAAAAATGCTGAACTTTTGTGGAAATGTTTTGTGTTTAAGCTAAAATTGGAAAATGAAACCAAGAAATATTTTATAGTATTGTGCGAATTGTGTATTGATTTTATGTTTAGTTTTGGGATATTTTTTTATAAACAACTTGTAGTGAGGTAGATGATTGATTTTTGGTTTTTTGTTAAAATAAAATATTTTTGAAAATCAACGTTTTGTGGGATTTTATTTCTTAATTATATGCTTGATTCAAAATTATTGCAACATTATAAGCAATAGTGATTGCACAACGGTAATTTCGAAATCCGAAAAAAATTACTAATGTCATTTGCCCTGTATAACATGGCGATAACGTATTTTTTCCTAACCAGCATCAAAAAAGTTCGCAATGTGAACACATCGGTTAGACTAGCAATAGGTTACACCCCAGTTTATAGAGTCAGCCCCTCTGCTTCACTATCTGTAACCATCGATGGACATCGAGCCGACTAGGTTAAGATGACTAGGCTAACCGAGATCGCCTGGGTTTATTGGGTGAAGATCGAGATCTAGCCGACGATATGAGTGACGGTCAAAAATGGATCGACTAAATGAGTCGTGATCGAGATCGAGCCTTCTAGATAGGCGACCGATCGAAAAGGGTGATGATCAAAATCAATTGGAATAAGTGGGTGATAATCAAGAACGAATCGACTAGAGAGGTGATGATCCAGATCGAGCTAAATGCCCAATCACCGTATCAAGTTACACGATTGAACAACACGTCCAAATGATAAAACTTTATTATTATCAATATGATTGTTCTTTAGTGCAAACGTTGCGTGTGTTGCGCCCATTTTACGGTGGACGTGATGATCCTTCACAGCCGACTCTACAACGTTAGGTGGCCAAATTTGAGACAATCAGTTTGGTTATCAATCAGCCAACATTCGAAAGTCCAAGGAACGCAAGATCGCCGAGAACATAGCCGCGGTTCGTGAAAGTGAACAGCAGTCGATTTCTCACCGTGCACAAGAACTTGGCCTTTCGCAGACTTTAACTTGGCGAATTTTGCGACGGGACTTGAGCTTACACCCACACAAGATCCATTTGCTCGTTGACTGGGAATCGGAGCTGTTGGAAGAGGATCCCAATTGGCGTAAAAATCATCTTTAGGGATGAGGCACATTTTTGGATAAATGGCTGTGTTAACTGGAAAAAATGCCAACGACACCAACCCACAGGAAGTTCACCAGGTGACAATGCATTCTCAAAAAGTTACCGTTTGGTGTGGATTTCTAGCCGGCGGCGTCATTGGTCCGTACTTTTTCGAAAACTAATGTGGATGAGGCGGTCATCATCAATGGGGAGCGCTACAGAACGATGATAACACATTTCTTATAAGGTGTAAGGTTAACTCCTGCAGAGGTGACATGAATTGGCCACCAAGGTCATGCGATTTTACCCCGCTAAACTTTTTCTTGTCGGGTTTCCTGAAGTCGCAGATCGAATACGAGTAAACCTTAATCGACTGATGCCTTTAAGATGAACGTAACACAGACCATCGCTCAAATTCAGCCGAATCTATGCGGAAGGGCTATTGAAAACCGCAAGAAGTCGAACTGTGCATTTGAACGATGTCATATTTTTTAGATGACATCTGATCAAGATCGAGCCGACAATGGGTAGTGATAGAGATCAAGCCGACTAGATAAGTGATGATCGAGATCGAGCCGACTAGATGGGTGATGATCGAGATCGGGCCGACTAGGCGGGTGATGATCAAGATCAGGCCGACTAGATCTGTGATGATCGAGATCGGGCCGACAATGGGTAGTGATAGAGATCAAGCCGACTAGCCGGATGATGATCGAGACCAAGCCGACTAGGTGGATGATGATCGAATCGACTAGATGGGTGATGATCGAAATCGTGGGGGCTATGTGGATGATGATCGAGATCAAGCCGACTAGATGGGTGATGATCAGAATCGTCCCGACTAGTTGGTTCATGATCAAGATCGAGCCAGCTAGGTAGGTGGTGATCGAAATCGTGGCGGCTAGGTGGATGATGATCAAGATCGAATCAACTGGATGGGTGATGATCGGAATCGGGCCGACTAGGTGGGTGATAATCGAGATCGAGCCGACCGGATGGGTGATAACCAAGATTGAGCCGACAGATGAGTGATGATCGGAAAGGTTTGTGATGATCGATACCAAGCCGTATATATGGATGATGATCGCGACCAAGCCGCATAGATGGGTGATGATCGAGATCGAGCCGACTAGATGGGTGATGATCGAAATCGTGGCGGCTAAGTGGCTGATGATCGAGATCAAGCCGGCTAGATGGGTGATGATCAGAATCGGGCCGACTAATTGGTTCATGATCAAAATCGAGCCAACTAGGTAGGTGGTGATCGAAATCGTGGCGGCTAGGTGGATAATGATCGAGATCGAGTCAACTGGATGGGTGATGATCGGAATCGGGCCGACTAGGTGAGCAATGATCGAGATCGAGCCGACCGGATGGGTGATGATCGAAATCATGGCGGCTAGGTTGATGATGATCGAGATCGAACCGGCTAGATGGGAGATGATCAATATCAAGCCGAAATGGACATCCGATTAGTTGGGTAATGATCAAGATCGAGCCGACTAGGTGGGTGATGATCAGAATCGGGCCGACTAATTGGTTCATGATCAAGATCTAGCCAACTAGGTAGGTGGTGATCGAAATCATGGCGGCTAGGTGGATGATGATCGTGATCGAGTCAACTGGATGGGTGATGATCGGAATCGGGCCGACTAGGTGGGCACTGATCGAGATCGAGCCGACCGGATGGGTGATGATCGAAATCGGGGGCTAGGTGGATGATGATCAAGATCGAGTCAACTGGATGGGTGATGATCAGAATCGGGCCGACTAGGTGGGTGATAATCGAGATCGAGCCGACCGGATGGGTGATATCCAAGATTGAGCCGACAGATGAGTGATGATCGAAATCATGGCGGCTAGGTTGATGATGATCGAGATCGAACCGACTAGATGGGTGATGATCAAGATCGAGCCGACTAGGTGGGTGATGATCAAGATCGAGCCGATTAGGTGGGTGATGATCGAAATCGAAGCGGCTAGGTGGGTGATGATCAAGATCGAGCCGACTAGGAGGGTGATGATCGAAATCGAGCCAACTAGATCGGTGATGATCGAAATCGAGTCAACTAGATCGGTGATGAACAAAATCGAACCGACTATGATGATAAGCGAGCCGAGTAGGTAGGTGATGATCGAGAGCGAGTCGATTAGATCGTAGATCGAGCCGGTTAGATCGGTGATGGAGCCGACTAGGTAGGTGATGATTCAAATCGAACCGGCTAGATGGGAGATGATCGAGATCGAGAGGGCTAGATGGTGATGTACTAGATCGTGCCGGTTAATGAGCGATAATCGAGATCGGGGCGACTGCGTGGGTGATGATCAAGATCGAGCCGACTAGGAGGGTGATGATCGAAATCGAACCAACTAGATCGGTGATGATCGAGATCGAGCCGAGTAGATGGTGATGATCGAGATCGAGCCGAGTAGATCGGTGATGATCGAGATCGAACCGAGTAGATCGGTGATCGAGCCGACTAGGTAGGTGATGATTGAAATCGAACCGGCTAGATGGGGGATGATCGAGATCGAGCCGACTAGATGGGTGATGATCAAGATCGAAATGACTAAGTTCTTGATGATCGAGCCAACCCATCGAGACCAAGTCGACTTATGTTGAAATAAATAAATTGAAATTGAAATGATTATCGATACTGAGTCGAGCCCAAAGAATTGTAGACTTATTTTTGCCTTTACTCCCGGCTTATTTAGATTGACATCTATAGCAGAGAGGAGGCTGATAACGTTTCTGTTGGCTTAAGACTAGTAAAGGAAATACTCTTATCGGTACAAACTGTTATAGACATGTTCATTAGTTGGGATCGTAAAACTGATGTTTCCGTTGTCTAGCTGAAGAAAAATCTGTAAGCCCATTATTGTTATTTTTTAAATTTGAAAAATATTAGAATATTAGAACAGTGAAATTGAATTTTGATCTTTCTATCTGCCTACTGGAATTAGTATGGAGCGAGCATAAGCAATAGAAGCAAAGACCTTATTCACGTTTTCCACTTATGTGGCTTAAATGCTTAAGCTTAATAAAACAATTTTCTGCTATTGTAAGTTAAGTGGCGCCCTAGAAAAAAATAATATTTTTCGAAATCTAAATGTCCTAGAAGCTTTTCAAGAGTTAGAAACACCACTAATCAAGTTGGCTAAACGAGAGTTTAATGCAGGGGCTCACCGCATTTCACCACATGCTTAGTTAGTCATCAGAGCTATATCTAATTTCCCATAATTCCATAATTTCAACCTGAATCGATAATACTGTTAACTCGTCAAAGTCTAGTTAATGATTCGCTTCAACTATTCCTTATATGGAATAGGCACATAACCTGCTCATTATAGCAGAAAAGCCAAACCGACAACAACTAAATTGAAATCCATATCCCCACCTCCATTGAATCCCCCATTAGTGTCGAGCTAAGGCTGCTTTGTCAGTTCCTTGTCATAAGAGAATACAAAATGTGTTCCATGGCAGGCCATTAACTATTAAACATCCATTCCATCATCGGCAGGTATTCAACGTCAAGCAATTTTGCGGCACAACCGACAACCGCCAACTGAGCCGCGCTGAATTATTAAAATGCCCGCAAAACCGTACTTGTTGCCTGATTCCTTTAACAGATTGCACGTGCGGAACAGAAACACGCACTATTCGGTGTTCCTGAATCGATTTTTGATTTTTTTTTTATAACCATTGCCTTACTACTAGCCTCATAGTGCAAAATCAAATACTATTGCCTCATAGAGTTACACGTCTGCCTGCTCCGGTGACCCAGGTCAATCGTTTCTTACGGTGCTTAATAATTCAAAATTAATTTATTTCAGTTCAAAGAATTGTACTGCTAGGGTGATGAAACCATCGTTCCTCGTCTTAATCCCTGGTCCATGGAGACCAGCTGGTCATAACAAGACATTAATTGAAATGCATTATTGGTTTTGAATATGGAATAGGACTCGTCTTGTCTAGGCAAAGCTGCTTATGCAGAACGATGTTCTCAGAGTACTTCGATTATGCATGCTCTCAGGGGAACCTTGTGTGCTTGAGATATGATATTGGATTGTCCTTTTGTCGGGAGGTTTTATTAGCGCAGCACAATGGGATTTGCGGTGTATAGTATGTTGAAACTGCAGGGAATGGGCTTCCATTGTCATATGTGAATAGGGTTGAGCGGCGATTGATAGCCTTGAACAGAGTAAAGACAATACGAATTTGTTGACCTTAAATGGCTTTGAGATAAATTCCGTTGGAAATGGAAACAAAAGACTCGGTGATGTGTGGGCTGCGATGGGGTGGCTAAAGGTTACGAAATGTCTTAAGTGCTTTTGGATGTTGAGACAAAGAAGCTGCTTGGCTTTAAATTTAAACTTTAATAACCCTTTTGAATAACCCTGGATGCGCCAGGCTCCCTTTTTAGAAATTCTATCACAAACCTAGGGATGGATTCATTTAGAGAGCTGAAAATGAAATAACTTTCAGTCCTACCCACTATAGTTGTTAAGTTTTTGCTCATTAAGTTTCAGATTTCTTTGTTTCCCGATGCCATTGTCAGCTCCACCTGTGTGTCTGATTGCAACCTTCGCCTTAAACCCCAAACTACGAGTATCGTCACACGATGAAAAGAACAATTCACAAACGAACTGTGTTTAAGCCAACGTACCACTTTTTGCACTACGCTCCGAATCAACTGCTCCTCGACCTTATTGTACAATAGTTTCGCCCAAAAGCAAATCCAGCGCTACATGGCAGTGGGCACATTAGAGTCTCGCTTAAGCATGGAAACAACAACAATTTAACATCAATGCTCATTTGACGACCCGGGAGAAGAAGCGGAGCAGAGAATACGAAAAAAAGGCAGCTGCTTTCAGAAAAGTGCAAAATTAGAAAAGCGAAAGGACTCGTGTCTCTTTGTGGCAGTTCTCCTACAACCATACTATGCCAACCCAGTCTACGGCTTTCTTTATTCGTTCGTTTTTCCTTTTTTGTACTTTGTTGTTCAACAGTTGTGGGAGATCTCTTAGTAAAGTTCCTATAAAATGCTACTTTTTCAAAGGATGTTAGAATAGCCGATAACGGTGTGGGACGGTTGTTCTATAGTCTGTGTCCCAATAGCTACTACTGTGTTGGAGGCAGGCTTTAGAAGGAACTTGTTTGATTAATGTTTTCTAAGGAAAACATGTCACAGGGTAATAAGGATGTAGTGTGCCTATAAATTTACGTTTTCCTATTCCGTTTTCCTCTATTTTTAGATTTGTTTTGTTGACTCTTTGGTGTAGGAGGAAGTAGGAGTTGGACTTAAATTTATTTATACTCGTATAGTGGAAATGATTTTGAGTGACATGTCGGTTAATGGAGAATTGACATCATTGTCAGCAATGTGCATCTGAGATGTCAAGTTATCTATTTTTATAGGGATTCAAGACAGTTAATTAGAACAATGTTTTTCAATCAGAACATAACAATTTTTTATTTTCAAAAGGCACAGGATAACTGAGATAGCGGTATGAAATTGTGCCCAGGCGTTGTACACATGTTAAATTTAAATAAAAAAATCGATTTGGTTTATATGACTATCGCAAGCACTTTTGCAACGATCGATATTTCAGAGTCAGTTTTTCAGCATTCTTCCTCGCATATTGATGTTGTTCTTGGGCTCCTTTAACTTAATACTAATACGACTTAACGTATCCCCATAAGCAAAAATCGAATGGCGGTAATCGTATGAACAAGGAGACCATTCGACCTTTCCCTTCAATATATCAACTGTCAAACAAGCTATGTGACTTGTTGTCACGTTGGAGCGTATTTGTTGTAACATATTCTTCTAACATGGGACGATAGAGAACTCCGTTAGTCTTAAAATCATTTTTATCGACGAAAAAATACGGTCTAACCACGCCTCCCGCATTAAGTCTATATTACACGACCACTTTTTTATGGACGCGATGAAGTCTTCCAACATGCATGTGGATCGTTGATTTTTCGATGAATTTCAGGATTTTCTTCAAACTTCTTTAGCTCAATCGGAGAAACGTCAGCACTTACCAAGAGACTTCAATCCTTAAGTTAATCAAGATCAACGGCGATTGAGAGAGACCCAAACACTGTGAGCTGTGTGGAATCGACTTGATTCGGTACATTTTGAACTGATGTATTTACGGTCGCGATATTTTCGGTACTTCGATCGATACATTGTCTCACTGGCACAAGAACGTTGAATAGTGAATACGTAGGCTCGAAATTATCCACTTCCTCACCCAGATCCTGTCAAGGAGACTATTTCTTCGACTGAAAATTGGAGCAAGCGCTTAACTTGCGCCCACCTACTGAGAAACGTTACCTGTTCGTGAAAAACGTAAACCTTGTCTCAGGTTCTGACTATGATAGATTATAAAAATTAAAATACCAATTGTTATGTCCCTATTGAAAAGTCCTGTATGAGAGCGGCCCTGCGACCACGGGCTAAATGCTTTTTGAGATTATTTTTATTATTAAGATTACAGCGGAAAAGACTGGCCCCTGATTCAGGAATATTTGCCTAACGAAATAGGCACTAATTTTTACATCCAAAGGCTTTTTTTATCAATTATCGCTCTTGCCACGAAGTTGGTCTCGAACATGAGGATCAAATGACAGGCCTTCCGTTGGTTTCGCTTTCGAATTCTTTTGAAATGAATAAAGGCAAACTTTCATTTAGTTTCGGTAAGAATCATAATCCGCGGTTTTTCAATAGATGGCGCTAGCAGTTCAAGCTGGTTTGAAATGGCGCTTCTTCTGCATAGCAAGCTTGGGTCAACAACGGCTCATTTCACTTGCGAATTTTCATCTACGTCTTTTTTTTTTTGCGTAAACCTGTCATCTTTCGAGTTAAATAAATTTGAATTTCGGGAAGTCACGAATAGTTTCAACGCCACCAAGGTGGTAACATCCACGAGGAAGACAAAGTGAAAAAAAGTTTGAAGTCACAGAATTGGGAGCCTTATTAGATCAAGATCCATTTCAGACACAATAAGAATTGGTCGTAACTCAGCAGGCCATTTCCCATCGATTGAAAGTCCTTGGAATGGTCCGAAAACAACGAAATTGGGTACTATACGAGGTAACGCCAAGGGAAGTAAAACGATATTTGAGCGAGCTGCTGCTACAGCGGCAAGAAAGGAACGGTTTTCTGCATCAAATTACAACTGGCAATTAGAGGTTGATCTATTGGGTTGTACCGCATGAAATGTCCGATTTTATAGTAAAAATTTAAGAAAAATTATTTTTATTCAATCAAAATAGGATCCCCTGGCATCTATGACATTCCTCCAACGTGATACAAGATCAAATATTCCTTTTTCGTAGAAGCGCTGACTTTTTGAGACAATGAAATCTTCAAATGCCCTTATGACCTCTACTCGGTTTCAGAAAACCTTTGGCCGGCAAAATAAATCCAGATTGCGGAAAAGATATAGTCCGTAGGGCAAATATCAGGAGTGTACGTTGGATGCGGAAGAATTTCAAATCCCTACTGCAACAATTCTGCACCGTTACTTGTGAGGTATGAGGTCTAGCATTGTCATGCAAACGGACCGAACCGTGCCTGTTGCTTTTCAGCCAATTTGCCGTGAAGATCGGGCTTGAAGGGTGTGTTTTGGTTTTCCATCTCCACCAACCACTGCCCAGGTCTTTTACGGTTCTCATACAGAATCCACTTTTCATCACAGGTGACTCTCCGGTGCAAAAACGATTCAGTTTGATTTCTTAATCTAAACGATGTGCAGATTTCCAGTCGCCGTAGTTTTTGGTACACATTCAGTTCATGGGGTACATACTTATCGAGTTTCTTCACCTTTTCTGAGAAAAGTGTCAACTTATTGCTATTGGGGACACTCCCATGCTTTGTGCAATCTCCCGCACCGATTTCGTTGGGTCAGCGTCCACTCTTAAAACATCGTTGTCAACTAACGTTTCCAGCTCTCCACGTCGTTCATTTTTAGGCTGAAATCTCCCGAACAAAACTTTCCAAAACAACGTTTGAAACGTTAACGTTCTGGTACAGATGTTCATTAGAGATCTTCTCATTTTCAACTGAGCGAAAATTGGACATTTTATGTGGCACCACCCAATATTACAATATTGGGTTAGTCAAAACATCCATCCAATATAGCATAAGCTGTATATTTGATGGGTGAAGCCATTTCCAACCGCTTGGAACTGACGTTTATGTTTGAGCTGAGTAAAGATCTGACAAAATGATTTTTTAGCAAGACAATACTCGGCCCAATATTGCTTAAGTCACTATGGGAAAAAAAATTGTTGTTTAATGTTACAACATTGCTTCGAGCAAGATCTTTAATTTTAACAAGTGTTTACGATAGGGAGCGGTTAGTGTTTAACATCTACACTAGCGATTGTTTTCAACAGCCACTACACTAGGTTTTCCCAGCCACTTATAGCGTGCCCAAATGCCTTAGTAGCGTACAGATGAAGTCATAAATTCAACGTTGCATAGCGACTACGGTCCTATCAAGAAATATTGCGATGATTGGAAATTAGTTTAGGATTCCGTTGTATAGCGAGACCTAAATAGTACCGTTTAGGTCGTCAAGAAGAACTGGAGAAAATTCGCGATCATTGTGCAACATGGACAACCATTAGCGGTGAGAAACTGGCGGTTAGATATCTGGTCTTCATTCACCGACCAGGATGTTCAACCCGATCACGACTATTTTTGATATTTGAATGACTGTCCCCAGACGTCTCTTGTCTCACTGAACATAACCCCCGACCTAATCACCGAAAAAATACGCAACCAATGGACGACTACTCTCCCGGTCCTGACTGTCTGCCTACCATAGTCTTAAAAAAGTGGGAAAAGTGGGCGAACCATTTTCTTTTACCCCTTACCGATTTATTTCAAAACTCTATTTCTCAAGGACGCTTTCCTCAACTTTAGAAATATGCTTATATCTTTCCAGTGTCCAACTATCGTCTCATTACCGAGCTCTCATGCATACCTAAACTTTTCGAAAGCATCGTTTATGATGCTCTATCCTTTCACTGCAAAACCATATTATCTCCTAACAGTCATGGGTTCCTAAAAGGTCAATCGACAATCACTAATCTAATCGAGTCACAACCTTTATGTGCACTCGAAGCCGGCAAAGAAGTAGACATTGTTGCCACAGACTTCAGCAAGGCCTTTGACAAAATGTCTCACCAAATTATTCTCTTCAAGCACATTGCCCTCTCCCGGTTTTTTTTTTTTTTTATAATTCGTGCAGGTTTAAGAGTGTACGCTCTTTTGGTGTTTGTCGCCCAAACTGGACGGGGTGCAGATGGTTTGTGTCGAAGATGTTCGTGCACTAATCTCTGGGGGTGGTTGTCCTAGATAGTAATTTGAGAGATTGCATTGAATTTGTGTTGGTCATAGTTCACAGTAACTTTTTTGTTTCCATGTCATTAAAGTGTTGTATTGAAAACGCACACACAGAGTATGAATTTTGAAGTAATCTTATGCTGCGAGTGTTATGCCTTCATCAGCACTTTGTGGTCATCTCTCATTGACAACTAATGTTGTTGCACAGTTTTTCCGTATAGGAATTTTTCTTGACTATGGACGGACTTGAACTACAGGCCTTAGGCTCAACAGTTGGTGATGATTACCATTGCACCACGACAACCCCTCATCTCATAGATCAAATCTTATCTAGAAGATCGTCAATACAGAGTTATTTTCAGACCTTCTATTTCTTATTCAATTAATGCTACCTCCGGTGACCCACAACCATTAATGATTAAATTATGCTCTGCAAACCAGATTCTTGATGATTTAAGTTAAATATATGCCAAAAACTAGATTTAAATTACTATCCGAAGCATAAGCGCGGCCCACATCATCTGCAAATGAAGTGAGAACACCTCTAAAACTTAGTCCAAAAAGGGAATTTATGCATATTAAGTGTAGTATGGGTACCAGATCAGAACCTTGAGGTACTCCAAGGTTAATATACTTTGTCCGATTCCTAATTGTATCAATTAAGATTATGAGACTTGAAAACCAGCTTTCTCAAGCCAACGGTATATATTTTAGTGTCTAGGTTAACAAATATTTGTGAACAGAAGCTTAAGAGGACCTCTTCTATTGATTTACCTTTATGAAAATCAAACTGGGCTGAACTGAAAAATTTAGCATTTTTTTTTAGAGAGAATAGAACAAGCACCCCTATTACGTTTGTCGGGAGTCGAAAACGACTTGAGTCGGATGTCGAGTCGGGTCGATGGAAAATCTAGATTCCGTAGTTTATTCGACCGACTAGACGTGTACTAGATTTTTTTTTCGGCTGTCAGTACAATTTTTTCTTTTTTGACAGCCCACAAGCGAAATTTCGTGTTGCGTGAAAGAATAGTTTGTGTTAGAGTTGAAAATAAATAAATATGATCAGTGTTGGACATTTTATGAGTAGCACCGAGGACGAAGAGGATGAAAATAAAACGAAACTGCTACTTCTTAATAGGAAAACGCTACTTTCAACTTTATTAAAAACTTCATACAAACCTTCTGCCAACCGTCACCATCTCTTGATGGAGGACCTAAACTGTTTAATTTAACAGCAAACGAACTCCACTCACCTTCTGTATCGACTTTATTTCCCGATCTCGAAAAGCCCCTTGCAAGGTGAGGCTTTTCTTGCATAAATGCAATCAAAACCTCAAACTGCCTTTTATTTGTTATTCTCATTTTTTTTACTGTCGACAATTCCAGATCAATCTGAATGTACAAATATATATATAAAATGTACCTGTTAATAAACAAACGATTTACTTACTTTCTTTACGCGCGATCAATCGTTCACATTTTTGTTATCGACTTGAAATGGCATTTATCCGCCCGCCAGGCGACAAACAGAATACCAGTCGAAGTCGAAAATATGTTCTAATCTACTACAAAATGCAAATCCGACAAATGGAATTTGCTACATTGCGAGTCGGTCGAAACAAAGTCGTTTGAGAGTCGAAACCGACAAATGTAATAGGGGTGAAGAACAATAAAAATGAAGTCGTTAAAACCTACCTGTAAATACTTAAATCTAAACGTCCTGCACCAACTACCGCATTGTCCAGATTTTGCCCATTCCAACTAGCGTCTGTTTCAATCGAAGACTTGGCTGAGCAGCAATATAACGATAAAACTTATAGTTTTTTCGACTCATAATTCGTATGGTGCCAGAAAGATGGGCAAAAGTTGTAACTTGCGATGGGCTCTAATTTTAAGAATAAAATGTAACCATTTTTCGGAAATAAGGCTTCTAATGGCGAAAGGAGAGCAAGAGATTCCTATTTGAACATCTGATATCTACCCATTTAAAGGTGTCTGTGCGCGTGTGTATGAACGTTTATAAGCTGTTTTTCTCCTTGTGATTAGAAGCAATCCATGTATCGATCCATTGTTGGAATTATCATAAAAAGTAAGCTTCTGCTCGTACAGGCCATGAGTCATCGATCGGAATAAATGATAGTCTGAAGGTGCGATGTCTAGACAGTATGAAGAGAAGGCATGAGTTCCAAGTATGTTTTGACCGATTTTGCGTCATACAAACGCGCATCGTCGTGCCTTCAGAGTATTCCCGCCGATTTTTCTGCAATACCCCTCTCAGTATCATAAAATAAAGTCAGAAGCCATCTGCAGTGATGGTTCCAGGTTTGAGCAGTTCATAGTAGACCACACCATCTGATCCCACCAGTTATGGTGTATAAGCTTGAAAGCTTGAATCCATTAATATTTGGTTTCGCTGTTAATGTTAAAGGTTGACCGGAATTTTCCCATGACAGGAATTGTCCTGTTCCTGTTCTGTCGTCAAAGCAGTTATTCCTAAATGAAAAAACGCTATTCGACGTCCCTTGTTGTTAGTTCATACCCGATTCAGTTTCCTTGCTTTTAGATCATTCCCATAGCTTTAAGGCTCAGTCGCCTTCCAACGAATCAGTGTTTAACACAAATTTTTGTCAGAAAGTTTCTCCAATTCTTCATCTTCGACCATTGAAATGCGGCTGCTCGGGTCCTTTCTTCAAAATCGAAATCACCACTTTTTAAAACGTGAGAAATTCCTCCAACAAGTTTGCTCAACTAAAGCTTCGTCATCATAAACTTCCACTAAAATACATTGACTTTCGACAGCTCTTCTTTTCATATTAAAGTAATGAAGTAGAATTCCCAACAAAAACCATTTATCCGAGACAAGGTCCGACATAATCGATAAAGAACAAAGTGTTGTTATTCACGTTTGAACTTAATGACATATACGGATACTGACGCCTAATGACAGGTGTTGTACGAAACTTATTTGGGGTAGTTTTTCACCTTCATTTCCACTTAACAATCACTTAAAAAGTACACGCGTATTTAAGCTTAAAATGTAACAATCATCTACGATGGTCCGCGCAAGCAACTTCTGGATGACACCGTCTGATACGTCATCAGATGGAACTGATATGTGTGCGTGTCATACCAGAGGCGTTACGTTTTAATCTCCTTTTCCTTTCTCCTTTGTAGCAAGGACTCGTCCGCGTTTTATGGTCTCCAATCCGTTTGTTAATAAAGAACTGTGCCTACAGCCTGATACAATCGCACATAATCTGCTTCTCGCTCTGTCACAAAATTATTCAAGAACTTTAATCTCATTTCCGGCAAGTCGTACCCTTTCATCAAACAACTTTGTGTTTATCACTTCTCTGTTGAACTTTACAGACTCAGTTCTGTCACTTTTGTTTAATATTACAAGCTCCGGGATGAAACTTCTTCTAAAACTTTCCAGTCCAAGTCATGACTTATGCAAGTCGAAAGGACTTTTTTCACTGATTTTGTGACCATTTTCGTCGGGACAAGGGGTTCACGAAAAACATATTGGCTGCCAGGGGCCAAATAAGTTTCGATCCCCTCTAAAGTGGGACGAGTAAAAGAGTTTTTTCTTAAATACCCCACTGGCGCCGAGCGATTTCCTATCCCTACAAGTAGGCATTTCCCCATTACTAGCCCATTTACATACAAATGTATGTCACTTTCGACTTTGTGTATGACGGCTCGTAAACTATTATGTCGTAAACGATTACGTCGCACGAGTTCTATGTCTGGGCTGCTGAGGCGGTGGCTTATTGGAAAACTGAATACAGACAGACGCAGACATAAAAAACGTTGAAACAACAAACCAGAATGGAAACTGGAAAACTGTCTACCACTGAGCACATTCTACCCTGACTTTGACCTCGTTACCCTGGCCAAATGCAGTAGTACAGGTTCATCCTGATGACGGGGGGGTATGGGTGTCGGCACAAGTGGTGCATAATCATACAGCATCGTGTCCATACTTAACCACTGCACTATGACGGAACTCGCAGCCGAGTGTCATGGAGCAAAGGAGGAGGAATATCAAAATCGATTTGTCACGGATCTAGATCTTCATCCACGAAGTAGAAAGTGAGAAGCACCACTTACAGTCGCCTGGGCTGCATTTAATGTGTTAAGTGAGTTAACCATCCGCATGTGGCAGTATATGCCTCCGTTGGAATGAATCATCGCGAGGTAAGGGAGACGCCATAGAGTCATGGTGTTGGTTATCAGAACGACGACGACCGGCGGTTGGTTGGCAAGTCTTAACTCAAGCAGGTCGACGCGGGAACGGAATCCAATGGTGGTTCTTCGGTAAAGTTAGTTAAACAGCCGGTGATTTATTCAATGTCAGTTGATTGAGTAAGTGCAGTTTAAGGAGGGTCGGAAACTAGGTTACGTGGTAGAGGCGATAAAGCATGGACCAACGATTGTGGTAGGAGACTGCCTGAGACGAGGTCGCTGGGTAAATATTGGTTTTCTCTTATGTATGCGCTTGGAAAAGTCAAACAATTAGGGAGAAATCATTTTTCTTGTATGCCTTAAGGGGTAGTTTAGGACTGCAACGTAGCTTCCTTCTTTTATCCTATCTCTTTGGTTGTATATGAGGGTTCTGTGAGAGCTTAGATAACTTGACTATGAGAATGGCCATCTCAGTGAAAACTTAATATAAAATTACGAGCAAGTGCTCATGTCACTAAATGGTATCCACTTTAAGCCCATAATATGTAAAACATTTCTAAGATCAAGGTCCAAAGTCAAAGTGCAAGTCTGTGTCGCTCAGCATCCACATAGCTCTTACATTGCTTAATTAATTGTAGACCTCCCATTTCGCTGGAAGGATCTCTTCAAGCCAACTCTTGCAGTGGCTCAAGTGCCCTTAATATCCAGTTGTGCTTTCGTCCTTAAAATATTTTTTTTCTCCTTCGCTTCATTAAACGTTTTCTACTGCAGCAAACGCTCCGTTCCCTAGATTCCCTTTGTTATTCCCCGGGCATTAATGTTTGTCGTGTCAGGAGCTGAAGTGTCTTCTAAGGATCTCTTCACCTAGTTCTTACCTGCTTTTATCATTTTCTTCATTCCATTTCATTTCGTCGGTGTACGACTAACTCTTCCGTGAAATCAAATAAAAATGCAACATAGGGCAGCCTAAGGCGTGTAGAGAACAAAACAGCTTAATGCAATGACGAAGAGCACAATCCGACCAGTTGGGAATGAATGAAAAAAAGTCATAAACAAGCGATAAGGACATCTCAGGCGAGGACAATTAATTAGTGTCCACCCTTAATCGCATGGCAACTGAACCGGAATTTAGGCCAAAAGTAGTTAACAAAAAAGGAGGGTAACAGGGAATAATCCAGACAATTAGGGACGCTACGGGTACCCGGGAATTAGGTCAGACTAGCACAGTGTAGACTCCCCAATGCCCTTGAGTCTTCGGTCGCTTAATTGAATTTTCCATCTGAACATGATAAACTTGAATCCGCACGACACGAACTAGCGGTAACAGTTCTGTGAAGTGTGAAAAAGGTTTCAGCACTCTAAACTATTTTAAGGACAAAGGGACGAACTAACAACCACACCGGATGTGAATGACTCTCGAGTTGGCCATTTATTCGTATAAGGATCACAACCAAATGATGCGGGTATTTCGACATTTTTACTTTGTTCTCGTGTCATTTTCGCAATAAATTAATTCTTGGGCGTGTACACGTCAACCTAGCTGAGTCCTATATGAAACCTTGACATCGTACGTGTAATTTGTAAGATTATACGGGGGTGGTACCAATTTAAGGATATAAGCGTGAACCAAATTATCATAACTGGAAGGGCAACAACGGAAAAGGGATACCGGGGAAATGTCGGTTCCCGGATCGTATAATTCGTTCCGGCTAATGTGAAATGTTTGTGTTATTGGAGCTTTGTCAATAAACGGTTTAAAGGCCAACGAGGAAACTTGTGTGTAAATATTTTTAATGTGCGTTAGATGGCGACAGTATTGCGAGGAACTTCTGAACGAACAGTTTCCCCGAGTTAACTTTCCAAGAGCCGCCCCGAATCATGCCGAAATATCTGACATCACAGTCGAAGATGTTCGGTACGCGGTTAAGAACTCCAAAAAAAAGAAAAGCTGTTGGGCCGGACGGGATACCCTCTGAGTTCTGGAAAAAGATGGGAGACATCGGGTCTAGATGGCTCATGGTTCTTATCTCCAAACTTATGAGAGGCGACACTATGCCTAATCAATGGAGGGAAAGCTATCTTCTTCCTTTGCACAAAGGAAAGGGCGATACGCGAAATTGTGATAACTACCGTTCTGTCAAGCTGATGTCGCACACCATGAAGATCGTTGAACGGGTATTAGATAGCCGACTGCGGAAAATAATACGACTATCTGATGACCAGTGCTGGTTTGTCTCGGGTAAATCAACAACAGATGCAATCCAAAGTATAAGGACCATGATGGAAAAGCATCGTGATTCTTCAAAGGACTTGCATATGGTGTTGGTTGATTTCAAGAAGGCCTTTGACCGGCAACCAAGAGATCTTTTATGGGTAGCGCTAAGACAAAAAGGAGTTTCAGAAACCTACGTGCGAGTGATCATGGACAAGAGAGTAACGACAAGAGTAAGATGCACCGCAGGAGTCACCGAAGAGTTCGCAATCAAAGTCGGTGTATACCAAGGGAGCGTCCTCAGCCCACTGCTCTTTATAGCAGTCCTTGATTGCTTGCTTGAAGGAAAAGTGACGGACCCCAATGTGCACCAGCTATTCTTTACTGACGATGGAGCCATTATAAGTGATGATCAGGCGTCCCTACAACGAGCACTTGATGTGTGGGTGGACATTTTTGAGGGACACGGGTATCGTATTAGTTCAAAGAAGACAGAGTATCTGTGCTGCCCGTTCTCTGACCCTCATCAGCCTATTTCAGACATTTACTTCCCAAGTGTGAAAAGTTTAAATATCTGGGATCTATGATTAATAAAGTAGCAACTTGTGATGACGACATCAACCATCGCATTGGTATTGCCATGTACAAAGGAGAGATCCTTTGAACCCCGTCCAAAAGGCGTTATCAATCAACGTTCCAATTTCAACACGCAAAAAAGGCAGGTCGAAAAACAATTGGTGCAAACAAATGCAAAAACACCAGCATTTGATTGGCCTCAGCGATAAAGTAATCCCAAACCGGGAAGCCTGCCGCTACTTTCTGAGGCCAAACCGGCGGAACCCACAAGCGGACCAGTAGGAATGCAGTTAAGTGGGAAGGTTATGGTCCTACACTTCTGACCATAACGACGCCGGAAAAAAGGAAAAGAAGAAGAAGTTATGAAAGGGAACGATAGGAGGTAAACAAACTTGAGTGTAACTAGGTGATTTTCAATTCGCGTCTCGCGTCGTTCTTAAAAACTCAAAGTAAATAGCTTAGAGAAGGGAGTAAGGCATACAATAGCGTTGTTTTCGAGTACCTACGGTATCAGGTAAATGCTTTTAGTCGGAGCTTGTAATGCATTGTGCAAAGCCTAGGGTCACGCGCTGACAAAGTCTTGATTTGATGGATGTTTTCTATAATCTGCCCAATATCATCTAACATTCGAGTAGGGCAAATGATTAGACGGACTCAGTAGGGCTCCTACTAATGTAGGGTCATCATCCATCAAGAGGTGTAATTTGCAATCAAAAGAAAAACACAAACTTTTTACGTAACGTGTTATTTTTAGTTTGGTCTTAAATACAAACATCTACCCCTAGTTTCAAAGTACAATATTTGCTAAATGCCCATCTGTGCTTTATCTAAAAATAGTCATTCTTTTGATACAATTTTTCAACACGTTTTTTCCATAATCGCGGCTCTATTTTGCGAATTACATTTTTGAAGCTTTCTTTTAATCCATGAATCATCAGTGGAGCATTAGAATAGACTGTGCCTTCAACGGAGCCCGGAATAAGAAGGTCTTGGTTTTTAAAATCGCGGGATTTCGGCTGCCACTTGAAGTCTACTTTTACTATGGGAATCAGCCTTTTTTTTCAAACTTAAAGCCTTATTTCAGAAACAATGGCTAGATGTGTATTCTTCTATAATATTGTTCATCGCTAGCTTCAACCTTTGACCATTTTTTTGACACTGTACGAATTCCGCGTTAAGAAAACCGCACACGAAACGCAGGTTGGTTGTGGCTTCTTTGAAAGATCGGAAGTGCTGCTCAGCCAGGCCGTGGTCATCTTGCGAATACTGTGAATGAGGTAGAACGTCCCATTTCAGTTCTGCCAAGTTAATATTAATTACCTAGCCTATATTTTACCCAGCGTTGGCATGCTGCAAAATCACTTTTTCATGTCTTTGCTCGTGTTCTCCTCGGTTCAAACGCATTAGTTGGTTTCAGTGGTGAGCTCCTGTGATGGTTTAATGCAGCTCAAAAACTCAAAATATACCACGCTGGGCTGGTCCCATCAAATACAGAGCATGGACTCCATGGATGATTGGTTTCGCCGTCGATGCTGACTTTATTTTTCGCATAAGTGAATTATAGCCTTTGACCAGGTTATAAGATCCAAGATACAAAGCAGAAGTCAGAGATAAATGCTTCAACCTTGGCAACAAAGAAACTTTGGGCAAATTTGCCTTCTATTGGGATAGGTAAAATTCAATTACTAACTAAAGTGGCAGTCATTTATGAGTTAAGTGACGCTTTTTCCCCCGATCCTAGATGTTTTCGCCGGAAAATGACAACCGCTTTTGGCCGACCTTCTCGACATTCATCACTGACGGACGCACGACCATGACGAAATTCTGCAAACCAATTGTAAACAGTCTTCTTTGATGGTGCTTCATTACCAAAAGTTGCACGAAGCGGTTCTATGCATTTTTGTTGAGTAAGACCTTTTTAAAATCATAAAAAAATCATCCAACGTAAGCCTTCACGGGTGATTTCCATTTTTTGCACAAACTTGCTTCTTTTAAACGTTCACTATCAACAACTTACTTAGTCAATTTCTACATTGCCACTGGCTTCGCAATAACAAACGTCAATGTTCACAAATACAGTGGTGCCACAACTCATTAACGCCACCTATTGTTCGATTGTAAGAACTTAAAAGGCAACCTTCGCAGTATCGGAGTCGGACGTGATCCTGCAGGTTCGCTCTTAAATCTTAAGCAATTAATGAAGGCGGTAAGGATTCGCGTTTTAATAAGCTCACTTCATCCGTTTCATTTCTGCATTCCTTCTTTAACTTTACGGGATTGTTAGAAACAAGTAAAGATTATCCCGATGCCTGAAAACAATCATCTCCAACTAGCCCCCGATTTTTACCAAGTAGTGTCGTGCCATATTCATCTAAATACTTTGAAAAAGTTCTCACGACACAAATCGATCACAGTGCTCGACGACATTAAAGTTCAATAGAGGAAGGCTTATCTCTCACTGCGCAGTTTATTAGGCCTTCGACATTGTAAGTCATGAAACTTTGATTTTGTTTCAGTGATTTATCTAGATTCCATCTGATTAAGAATTGGCTTACTAATTGTGTTCAAAGAGTGTTTGCTAATCTAAATTTTATAAACCAAAAAATATTCTGTCTGGCGTTTCCCAAGGTTCCATTCTCGACCCAAACTTTTTTAATACCGATTACAAGAATGTCAAAACGCGCCAGATATACTTTTTCCGACCACTTGGCTTAGTAGAAGATCTTGTAGTCAGTTTCAAATTGGATTTGTCTTTCAATGCTACCCGGTCCCTAGATAATGGTCTGTTGTGAAACCTAAAGAAGAGGCATTTTGATTTCTATAAAACTTTATAATATTGAAGGGTTCTCGTCTATTGTTCTCAATTCCACGAGATTAACCTTTACTGTGGTAAGACTTGGATACAAGTTGAACTGGTTTCTGATAATGTTTACTATGTTACAGCACGTGTTTCAACAGAATTGTGAAAGCTTTGGTTGTTCTCTAGTTTTATACCGGTTAGCATAAAACTGAGGCGGATAAAGTCGCTTCTTCTGCTGTTGTTTTTGACTATGCTATATGCTCCACTGTAAATCAGATTCCTTCTCCAATAGCAAATTACTTCTCACTTTTAGCGATATGGTTCGTTTGGAGTCTTTGGAGTCACAAGATACGGTCATATTCGTATGTATATCTCAACACCATGTGCCCCTTGTCTTCCATGTCGAAACCATGAAACCAACCATGTTCCTTCTATTTTCACCGCTCATTTGGAACTCGGAAGTTCGCCAAGATTTTCTGTCACGAATGTGGTCCTTTTATAGTTTGCTGTGCTGTTCTATCTTTTCATGGTCCATCCTTAAATTGCCTCTTTTCTACGGGTTTTCCACTCATTATTCTTTTGGCTGTTCGTCTACTGTCCATTCGTTTTACGTGTCCTTAGTCTGCGTGATTTTATTACTCAGACAATGCTTGGAGCTGAATAGAGTTCCTCGAGCTCTTGATTGTGTAGTTTTCTCCATTCGCCTATTTCTTCGTCCTGTTTTCCTCTTCAAGAAATTTTTTTCAATGACTCGAAACCTATTTTCCTCCTTCTAAGTTAGGAGGATTTATAAATATGAGTTTTGACATTGCATTACAAGAGTTCTTTCGAATAAATCCTTCATCGCGAAAAACATGCGTTGGCCATAAACAGCCTTTGTGATTTCGATTTTTATGTAATATACGAGTACATATTTTCCAGATATTTGAATTCAACGTCCACTTTCTTATAGAGTTTATCTGAAGTTAGAACTTATCTAGATCCAGATCGTCAGCGTAAGCTGGTATGGGCTTGATTCATTTATGGGTCGTATCCTTATAATTTTTCTGAAGGATCTCATTGCGTATTTCAGCACCAAATGAAAAAGTAGTGGTGAAAAGGCGTCTCCTTGTGTTTATTCTTCACGATCTCGAATGTTTAAGATAAGGCGCTTCCTACTTTGACTTGTTCTTTGTTTACTTTTAGGCATACTCGTAGTTTTTGGGGATTCCCAGTCTTACAAGGACATGATACATTGTCGATCGGTTTATAGAATCATAGGCCTTTTTAAAATCTACGAATAGTCGGTGGCCTGTCTCTTTTATAGAAGCTTTCGTATCGTGAAAATCTGGTGACTCGTCGAGTAACTCCTCCTGAAGCCACAATGGGAGTTTCCGATTATTTTGCATAGCATATGATGTTTTTTAAGGGCAACCCGATAGCAGTGATATTTCAGTAATGAGTAATTTTTGCGCTGTGTTCGGTTACCCTTTTTTAAGAACGGGAATAATGACCGAGTTTTTCCATTCCTCGGGGAATGAAATTCTTAATTCATCTCCAGAATATTTTATTAATTCGATTCCGATAGTATAAGGTCGACGCCTGTGGCCGAGTTATTCCTGAGCCGAGGGATTGCTTCTTTTACTTCCTCGATGATTGGCATTTCTAACTGAATTTCTGCTATCGTTGTCAGAAACGAACTTCCCACTATTGTTCCTTGTAAATCCTCATCTTTGCTCCAATATTCTGCGCCATTCATTATTTCTGAATTTTGGAAAATTTTGCCCTTGCCATTGTCGAAGGAGGCTAACCTCTTCTCGTAAACTGTTTTTTCTTTACGATATAGACTTTAAAGTCTTAGAAAATTATGGGTTTTTTCTCGTAATTCTCGTCAAACCAAGGCTTTCCTTTGGGGCTATGCAATAGCCTAGTTTGCTTTCTACTGCCCCCTTTCCCCCACTTTTTATTGTTGACCATGCTACTTCTTCCTATCTTGTTCCGTCCTTAGTTTTAATGCCATCTAGTAGGGCGAACCGGTTATTTTTTTTTTTAGCGTTCGCGCCGGTTTGAGAGTATGCGCTCTTATAGTGTTTATCACACAACCTGGACGGGGTGCAGATGGTTTGTGTCGAAGATGTTCAATACTCTCCGGGGTGGTTGTCCAATATATGATTCGAGAGATTCGACTGAATTTGTCGCGTTGGTTGTAGTTCACAGTAACTTTTTTGTTTCCATGTCGTTAAGGTGTTATATTGCAAATGCACACACAGAGTATGTATTTTGAAGTGATCTCATACTGCGAATGTTATGCCTTCGTCGGCAGATTTTGATTATCTCTCATTCACAACTTATGTTGTTGCATAGCTTTTCCATATAGGAATCACCCCTGGCACCGATATTAGTGCTGCATTCGAGGGTCCTTTAATTTTCATCGTTTTAAATTTGTTCATACATTGCTGTCCTCCGCCTCTGTAAATTTGGTTTCGACGTTTAATTTTGACGATAATTAGGATGTCGTCTGAATCGCAGTCCGCTCCTCTGTATGCCTTAACGTCTATTGCGTTGATGGGGTGTCTTCTATCTAACAAAAAATTATCAATTTGGTGTTGCGTTACTTCATCCGGTGATATCCATAATACCTTGTGTATTCTCTTGTGTTTGAATGTTGTAGTTTTCACGATCGTATTTTTGACCTTGCGAAACTTATTATCCTAAGACTATTATTGTTTGATAAGATATGGAGACCTTCTCCTATTGTGGGTCAATATATCGCTTCTTTTCTTATTTTCGAGTTGAAGTCCCCGAAAACGATTTTCACGATTTCAAATAGTTTATCCATTGTTTCGTAAAACGATTCCTTTACCTCTTCATTCATATCTTCCGTAGGACTGTCTACGGTCAGAAGTAATAAGTTTTTCAATTGGCGCGGGTAGATTTTAGCGGCCTTTGTTGTTTTGGTGACTGTCAAATCCGTTGTTTATTATTCAGTTCCTCTTCTTTTCCTTAAATGGCGCTACAGTCCGATGTGAACCTGGGCCTCAACCAACAAGCGTCTCTCGCTGGCACGATCTCTTGCCAGTTGTTTCCAGCACCGTACTCCCACTTGGTTAAGGTCGCCTTCTATCTGTGTGCGCCACTTTAGAGTCAGTCGTCCTCTGCTACGTCGTCCCTCAGGGCTCAATTCGAAGATTCTTCGGGCCTAGCCATTTTAGACGTTGAATCCGGAGAGGTCGCAATAGGCCGATGTCGCTATACAGCCCCTATAGTTCGTCATTCTCCTCCACTCTTCGTTTATATAAACGGGACTATAGATTGAACGCAGAATTTTCCTCTCGAAGCGACCAAGGGCACCAAGGTTGACGGAGTCCTTGAGCACTTCAAATTTGTAGCCGTCAATTTTTACGTTCTGGCCAAGACGTCGGTGTTGTGCGTCTTTTTTTGGATGACAGCATATATTTTGTTTTACTCTCGTTCACCGAAAGACCCATTTTAGCCGCTTCTGCTTTAATGCTTTTGAACACTGCATTGACGTCTCACTATGCTCGCCCAATTACCTCAATGTCATCCGCGGACGCAAGCAATTGCGCAGACTTGACATAGATCGTACCCCTTGTGTTGGCCAGTGAGTCTCATATGATCTTTTCAAGCACGATGTTGAAGAAGTTACATGACAGTGCGTCGCCTTGCCTAAAGTCTTTTTTAACATCGAACGTGTCGGTTAATTCGCTACCGACCTTAATGAAACAGCGAGAATTCTCCTTTGTCATCCTGCAAAACCGGACAAATTTGGCAGGGATGTTACAACTAAACTGGCTCGGTATAGCTCGTCCCTATGCACAATGTCATATTGTTTGTCGACTTGGAATTCTTGGATCCTTTCCAATATCTTCCGCAGTGTGAAAATTTGGTCTATTGTGAATTTACCTGGCCTGGAACCACATTGATAGGAACCTACCAGATTATCTACAAAGGCCTTCAGGCGTTTACACAGTACAGCAGAGAAGATCTTGTTCAGTTATTGATGCCTAATAACCGTGGCACGATTGAACAGCACGTCTACATGATAAAACTTTATTATCAAAATGAGTGCAAACGTTACGCGCGTTGCACCCATTTTATGGTACACGTGGCGGCCCCTCACAGTCGACCAACACAAGGCCGAGAACTTTCATGCCGCGGTCCATGAAACTGTACTGCAGAACCCGATGCAATCAATTCCTCGCCGTGCACAAGAGTTCGGTCTTTCGCAGACTTCGAATTTTGCGTCGGGACGTCGGCCTACACCCGTACAAAATCCAACTGATCCAGGAACTCAAAGTTCATAACCATAGACAATGTGATTTGTTAGCTAACTGGGCTTTGGATCATTAGGAAGAGGACCCCAGTTTGGACCTAAAAATCATCGTTAGCGACGAGGAACATTTGGCTGTTTCAACATGCAAAATTGTCGTATATGGGACGATCCTAACCCACACGAGGCTCACCAGGTGACAGTGCATCTAGCGGCCAGAGGCGTAATTGGTCCGTATATTTTCGAAAATGACGTTGGTGAGGCAGTCGCCAATTTTTTTATGGCCCAAATTGAACCATAAAGGTTCCAGTAATGCCCAATTGGACCACTCGGATCGGTGCCACCGTAAGAAGCCGAGGGGGCATTTGAATATATCCACGTATAATGGCATACATTGGCCTTTCAAATAAAAAAAGAGTTTTGTTAATACCTCACACACAGCTTGCTTTATTCCATTTCAACATCTACCCGCCCTTATTGAAAAACCTTTTAGTTACGCTAAGCCCCCCAGTTTAAAGGATTTTTGATTTTTTTATTTTCTCTCTATTCTATGCAAGACTGTTTAGGAGAAAGACTACTGTATGAAGATGCACCTAGTCCCTATTTCACATCTTTTCTTCACAAAGCTTGATAGGCTAGATTGCTTTGCAAGGTCGGAATCCCTCATTGATCCTCACTGACAGTAAATTACGAATTGAGTATGGAGCCACATACAACACCAGATGGTCTCGTTTGTGTCTGCATTTTACATCTCTTGTTCGTGATTAATTAAAGTTTCAATAAACGACTGAATATCTCAAGAGTCGAATTGCATGCGATTCAGTACACCTGGATGTGGACCTAATATGTAGGAAGTGCATGTCAAGCAGAGCTACAACTGTTATCTGATTTCGACTGTAACACGTGTCCGGAGTTAGTCACTTGTGATAGCTTTCAAGTCAAATATATGTTTGAATGAGTGTATTCAGCTCCGGTGAAAAGCTCAAACAAAATGTTTAGTGCGTCACGGCAATCGTCACATCCACTTGTATAGGCTTCGTACAAGATGACACGCTCAGTAATTGTGTAAGTATCGTAGGACCATCAAGTTATAAGTGGGTGCCACGCTGTAAGCTACACAATGTTTAACCACAATGTGGTATTTAGCCGGAAAATCAAACAACTTACCAGTCCTTAGCGTTGACAGCGTTGGCATTTTGGCACTTCGCTTCAGTGCGAATCGCTTTCACAAATTCAACGGTAATTGACATAAACCTTGGGAAAAATTGTCCAAAGTTATCGAAATATGGACAAAAATTCTTAGAAAAACGAAACAATTAAAATCCATCACTCTCTAACAAGCACACTCATTCGTAGGCTTTAAATGCTAAAGGTCACCCCGCAAACGCCCACAATGGTCACCGAAACGAAAGAATACAAAAAACCTTTCAAGATGCAAAGGAGTCCACACGCACTACCCTCACGTACCGTGCGGATTCGCAGTGGCGTCATGATGGTGACTACGGCAACGATGTCCTTGAGTGTGTATGCAAATTGCTAGGTTTCGATAATTTATTGCAGCCTTGTTTACCAGCTTCGCCAGACATATTACAAGTTAATCCCTTCCCAGCGTTCTCCTTGCAAGTACTGCCTGCCTCTTGTTCTTCTTCTTAATTATTCAGCTTATAAGTCAAGTGCATGTGGTGCGGTTTCCACAATCAGATGGAACCACAAGTGTTTGCCTTACATAACCAGCACTCACGACTCGCAACACACACTCGCGGCGGTTCCTCTTCCTGTTTGCCATTTTCATGACGAAACCAATACACTTTCCTCCTCCCGTTGCTTTGTGTCTTTAATTGACTTGACGAATTGGTCTTTTAAAGTTCCGCCATACAACTCGCAGCACACCAGGTGCAATTGTATGGAAGAGCTCATAACGTAACGAACAATTGTCCAATTGGGTTGTTGGGTTAGGTCGTTGCACCGTCCAATGGATAGGAAAATCGATTAGATGCGAATGGAACGATATACGGATTATGGAGCAGACACGTTTGGTTTTTATTAGAAGCAATTATGTGGAAGAGAGTGGTCGACATAGTCAATTGTGGATTCGGAGAGGTGCTCGTGTGAATAGGTTTCGAGTGCGGATAATATTGGGCTTATGGATGCCGTGATTAGATGGTGGACGTGCTGATCGAGAGAAATGTCTCTATTCATGCAACAGACCGAGAGTTGAGAAAATGAAGTTGAGTGCTCGCTGCCTGAGTGCTATTAATTGCTTCCGCTTATTTGTTCATTTCATCAGATCTCTTTGATTGTACCAAACTTAATTAGAAAATCTCATTCCATCTAATGAAACCAAAAAATAAAGACAAAGGACGAAACCTCTCAGTCTCTTTGGAACAAAAATCTGTGTGACTAGGAATGGTTTTTATCGGGGAAGCCTCTACTTTTCATAAAGTTCTCAAAGATGAATTAAAACTAGAATGCGAAAAGCATGAACGTCAAACAAGGACAAGAATGCTCCATTCCTTTGACGTAGATAGTAAAGCCGGTTATGATACAGGGTGTCCCAAAAAACACTCACCCAATAATTGTTGATTACGATTTGAATTCTTTTTATAGCATTTTCAATCGCTTTAATCGGGTAACAAAATCTCGCGCTCTTGTTAGATATCCTTTTAGAGACCTTCCAAAGTTAGTCGGTGGATCTGCTAGAGCCTTGAAAAAAAACCCACAGAAAGAAATCGGAAGCGGTCAAATCGGACGATCTTGCCAGCCAATGCAAATCACCGAAGCGAGACATTAGCAAACCGGAAACACCTTCGTTCTTCAAAATGTCTCAGAAGCAGTTCCTTGCGCCGGGACAAATCTTTGAAAGAGTCAATAGAATTTGACTTCAAATTCACTACTTTTAAGAGGTTTTCTAGACTTCTTCCATGATTTTATCGGAGTAGCGGGAGATAATGTCTTAAACTAGATAGGTTGTCAAGAGTCGAAGAGAATCCATAGTGCGAGCATTGCCGGCTATTAATATGCTAGGATAAATCGTGTTGGTAATTGAAAGCACACTCTTCAGAGTAGCAAAATCCTTATGATAACGATTTATAAAAGGATCTAGGCAACAAAAAATGGAGATTCTTTTTAAACCTTAAATTGAAGATGTAGGAAGGACGTAGAATTCGACATTAAGAAAATTGTGCCCCTTCGGAAGCTACAATTATCGCCAATTTTGAAGTATTTTACGAATTTTGTTTTTTTACCTTTAAAGTATGTCCTATCTTGTCCTATATGTCTTCAGCTTTTTCAGTGAATTTTTTTTTTCTCAAAACACCGTCCTCGAAATAGTAATTTTATTTTAAAGAATAGAAATAAGTCAGATCAGACAAGTTCGACGCTTGGTCGAAACAGCTCGCTTGAGTCATGCTTGGACGGCCTCAAAAGATATGATCATCTCTTGTGCCAACTTTTTAAGACTCACGCGACGATTTTCAAACAACAACTTTTGGTTTTCATCGTTAAAGACATCGACTTGAACGAGCAAATCGACTTAAACCTCTCGGTGCTTATATCACTCATACAGAGTTTATGCAGCAAATATCGGGAAAAGTTCCGGCAAAACCTTGAAAAACTTCAAAGTGTGTTACACTTCTTTGAAAACTTCCTCGAAAAACGTTGGCCATCAGTTTTTCCACGACTCAAAAACTCCCTGGTAGTCGAATTTTATTGGTTCTATTCTATGGAGGATTGAGGAAACATCGCGACCTCGTTTTGCTTCAGGAAATCGGTCACCTTGAATGAGATGTGACTGGGTGCATTGTTGTGATGCAATTTTCAAATTTCCATGATGTCTGTCTGTAGACTTATCATCAGTCAAGTTCATGGTCAAAAACATCATTCACTGTCTACCCGATATGTATAAATTCTTTCTTGCCGTTGTCGCCGTCAGGCGTGGGGCTGCGCTGCACCCTCTCGACCGTTTTTGAAGAGCTTGTGTCGCTTAAAAAACTGCATTTTGGGGCATGCTTCCATACTTAAACACTTGTCGAATCATGCCCTACATCTCGCTACCGCTATTCAGTTTACTCCTTCGCTGCATATTGAGCTTGCACTGAGTCATTCGACTAGAGTCCACTAAAAACTCGATCTAGCTTAAACGAACACTCGCAAACGGCTGATACCCGGCGCATTTTGAAGATCATCAAAATATAAATTCTGGATACTTTTTCCACAAAATTTATATGTGTTTTGATGGCCTATTACTCCTTAAGGCATTTGAAGCTGGTACCCCGCTTTAAAGATCTAATGTTTCAGAGAAACTTTTAGAACAAACAAACGAAGCAAATAATAAAGCGACTTATTTTTCAATATATTCTCCTTTTAGCTCGATACCCTTACCCAGCGATGCTCCAACTTATTTAACCCGTTTGAAAAATACGTTTTCTCGAGGTCTGCAAAGTAGGCTTCCGTGGCGGCGATGACCTCCTCATTCGATTGAAATTACTGCCCGGCGAGTGACTTTTTCAAATTTGGAAACAAAAAGAAGTCGTACGGGGGCAAATCTGGAGAATACGGTGGATGGGGCAGCAGTTCGTAGCCAAATTCGACCAATTTGGCCGTGGCGAGGGCGGAGGTGTGAGCCGGTGCGTTATCATGGTGGAAGAGCACTTTTTTCTTCGCCAAGTGGGGCCGTTCTTTCTTCAATTCGGCGTCGAATCGGCCCAATAATTTGACATAGTACAGCCCTGTGACCGTTTTTCCCTTCTCCAGGTAGTCGATGTGGATCACACCTTGTGAATCCCAGAAAACGGTGGCCATCACCATTCCGGCCGATGGGACAGTTTTCGCCTTCTTCGGAGCACATTCGCCGTGTGAAGTCCACTGTTTCGACTGTTCCTTGGTCTCTGGATCCATGTTTCGTCGACTGTCACGAAACGACGTAGAAACTCCTTTGGATTGCGCTTAAGCAGCGTCAAATACTGCTCTGAGTGGTCTCACGGTTGCGCTTGTTGTCCGGAGTGAGCAAACGCGGCGCCCATCGCGCCGACAGCTTTCTCGTGTCCAAAATTTCATGCAGGACATGACCCACGCGATCTTTTGAAATGCCTACTGTCTCAGCTATCTCGCGCACCTTCAACCGGTGGTCTACCAATACGAGATCGTGTATTTTTGTCACGTTATCCTCTGTGGTAGCCGTTTTCGGGGCACCTGGATGTGGCTCATCACAAACCGACGTGCGACCACGTTGAAACTCGTTGAACCAATTTTTGATGGTCACCATCGAAGGAGTCACCGTACACAGCATCCAAACACTATTTGATTTCGCTGAGCGATTTTCCTTCCAAAAACAAGAATCGAATCACCGACCGATATTGCTCTTTTTCCATTTTTCTAAAATCCGCGGACACTCCTGCTTCCACACGCCGTCAAAACAAAACTACGAGTCCGATCCGGCTGAAATTTCGACAGTAGCCGTCTACTAGAATGTACTACACGATAGTGTAGCGCCATCTGGCGGTGAAGCTAAGTACTTATCGGACCACCCTCGTAGGTTGAAAGTCATAAACTTCAAATAGCTTTATGAAAAATAGCTTTAGTCTGACTCGAAACCATACATTTACACATCCCTACATTCCATATCCCTAGAAACATCAAATGGGACAAGCATTTGGTCATCCTCTAGTGTCACCAAGATTAAAATCACCAAGCATGCCTAGATACTGATTAGAAGGCTAATTATTTACTAAATTTGAAATAAGATCAATGTACAGATCTAAGCTGCTCTTAGGCCTTATATAGTTAACGGCAAAGCCATAATTAAATTTATTTAGATTACCTGAAGAAACAACAACGCATATTGTTCAAAGTGGATTGAAGATGTTTGAAAATATAATTGTTCAACTTCAATTAATGCCCCTAAAACTCGAACCAATCTAACCTCCGGAAAACGAACCACTCGGTATACGACGTATGAGGAATCAAACAACTCAGATGAATAAATTTCAGGTTACAGCCAGGTTTCTGTCAATATTATTACGTCAAAGTCATGTGCAGCTGTAGTAGCTGTAATAAAAATTATGAAAGGGAGAAACAGTTGCCTGATTTCTAGCAAGGACCAGACAGCGTGTTTTGAGCAGATCATCTTTCAACGGGGCTCTGAACAACTCGTTGCTTCTGTCCTGTACGTCTGGCTCATTTATGCAATCTGATACAAGATTTTTTATGGGACCAAAACAACACTAGTTGTCTCTGTACACAAGTACACCCTTTTCCTATTTTTCTTATTTATATCTCAATTCAACCTCCAACAGCTTGATACCTTTAGTGCAGTGAGATTCTAACTTTTTCAAGTCGTTGCCTCTATTGCGGCAACAACTTCCACGTTTGAAGTGAATCCCACTCCGCCAAGCAATTTTTTTTATGTTTGGAAGAAAAAGGAAATCACAGGCCAAACCTGGTAAATAGGCTTAGCGTAGAGCTTAGCACGTAGCGAGCTGGTGCATTGTCACGACGGAAGAGCACTTTTTTCGTCTTCTTCTTCTTTTTTATCAATTCAGTATCGAATCGGTCCACTGAATCCACATAGCACTATCCCGTGAAGATGATGTTCCGTCAATCCCAATAGCTGGTCATGACTTTTCCGGCTGATGGAACCGTTTTCGTCTCCTTCAGAGCAGGTTCGCCGGGTGAAGTCCACTGTATTGACTGTTCTTTCACTTCTGATGCGTATTTTTTTTTATAGTTCGGTTTTTTATGTAATTCGTGCAGGTTCAAGAGTGTACGCTCTTATGGTGTTTGTCACACAACCTGGACGGGGTGCAGATAGTTTGTGTCGAAGATGTTCGTTCACTACTCTCCGGGGGGGGTTGTCCTGGATAGGATTTGAGAGATTCGACTGAGTTCGTTGTAGTTCACAGTAATTCTTTTGTTTCCAAGTTATTAAGGTGTTATATTGGAAATGCACACACAGAGTATGAATTTTAAAATGATCTTATGCTGCGAGTGTTATGCCTTCGTCAGCAGTTTTTGGTCATCTCTCGTTCACAACTGATGTTGCTGCACAGTTTTTCCATATAGGAATTGTTCTTGACTATGGATGGACTTGAACTAAACACCTTCGGCTCAACAGTCAATCTATACTTTTATGTCAGAAGATTATCTTTCGAATAAAGTCAATTTCATGTCAATTAAAAAAAATCATCTTTGTTTTATTCCATTTCAAAGTTCTATACTTCTATAAAAAACAACCTTTATATTTCTAAGAATATAATCATTTTAACCCTAGAAGTCGTTCCAAAGGACATTCTGTATTATTCCATACTCGCAACCATACAATCTCTTAACTTCGTCGTCAAATCGGATTGTTTTTTGTTTTTTTTTTTTTTGTAAAAGATCAAGAACCTGAGAAACCTACTTTCTGCTTTCCCCACAAAAAGCCATCAACATAACGACATGAGCAGAATTTTTGTTTTTTTGTGTTCACACCATACGACTATATGAAACACTCCCTTCATGAAGAACCCCACGCTGCTTTACAATCTTGCCCCAAAAAACCATCATATGCCCAAGCATCTGTCACAATATACTCGAAGCATTATACAATTTCTTCTCGAGCTATAGGTCATAGAACCCAATCCCTCCCGGGAACCCACCCCTCGCGGCGGCAGAGAACGAAACCGAAGCAGTGAATGCCCGAAATAGTAACTCAAAAGGATCATCAAACTTTTACAAGCAAGAACTTTTGCCAGAAGTCTCATCATCATACAAATAAGAGTAAAATCCCCAAACGGACAGACAGACACACAGTCAATTGACGTCATGTCTCGGATATCGGTCAGGAAACAAAACAAAGTGTGGAACAATGTATGGATCCATAGCAATCGGGGTCTATAGCCATCACGATGAGGAAGATGCAGAACCGCACATTGCACTCGCAATTAAAAAGAAACTTTACGAAGGAACAAATTAATTTTAATGAGATGTGAGCTCCAAGCATGGACTGAATGAAGGATATACGTCGCAGACGCTTGCTCGTTCAGACAGTGAAAACAGTCACATGGGCAAAGATGCATGTTCCGCAGTGCATATATGAATTTCAGACTTTTTTCCTCCCATTTCTCGAAACTCCTCCTTCGTGCTTCTGAGTCAGACAACGCAGTGGGGGCAGGGGGGGGGCGCAAACAACACGTTAGAAGTGTGTATTCCGCACTGCATTTGAATAGAGCAATCTTACTCACTCGAGCGCAGTTTGGCTGCACCATTTTGTCCACTCGAACGAGAGGGAATTAAAAAAGTTATCTGCAATAATAGCAGACACTTCGGGTAGAGGAACTCGTTTATTACGATTCCTTTCCGGAGATGGATACAAAGTGGATGAGGCATAGCTTCAGATGAGCATGATTGTAGAGGAGTGATGCGCTTGGTTCTATTGTTCTATTGGTTCTATTGAGAAAGAAATTAATTTGCAACTTGTTTGGCATGGAATTTTTCGATAAGTCAAGAACTTATTGTTGTTTTGTTCCAACGACCTCGAAACAAGGATTATTATCATCGATATGTGTTCCTTGTGGCGTGACCGAGCACAGGAGTCTTCACCTTGCAAATTTACTTGCATTACGTGATCACCATCGATTCCGGATAAAATGGCACGTGGTATACATAGGTTGTCATTAAGTTGTCATTTGAACTAGCACCAACTCTATCAATCTGGTGCCACCCACTCCAGCTGCCCCCATTCTAGCTTCTGATACATATTAAGTCCAAGTGTCTTCAACATTTCTGCGAGCATCAGAACCTCCGATTATGGTAGTTAAATCAGGTTTACTGTAAGATGAAAGGACCAACCGCTCTTTTCCTATGTATGCATACACTATCATCAATTACAATTATACTCAAGTACGTACGTGATTGAAGCCAAACCTCAATACGTACGATTTCCTTTGGTTTAAAAATATTCGTATATACCTTCGTCTAGTCTAGTACAAATTCTCACTCCTTCGATCTTGACGTAGCTACTCCAGCTCAGGAGCTAGTTAGCTGATTAAATGCTTTTGTCCATTTGTTATTCATAGCCAAAAAGGGCGTAGTTTATAAAGCCTAATTAATCGATTGGAAGTAAGTCCTATCCCACTTAGTAAACATTGTTTTTCAATAATTCGATGGCCTACTTGTTTATAGTTTGAAACAGGACAGGAGGTACATATCGCCTCCCCTTATCAGGAACACTTTTACTCGATAATTACTTCACCGTTTTCCACTCCGAAAACATGTACATAGTTTCTGCTAAATCCTAACACGCACCTGTCCTTAGGCGCTACTCCAAAGTCATTAGTTGCCTTACCTTAGGCATCTCCCATATTAACCAAAAAAGAATTGCAGCTCTTCTCCAACCTGGTACACCAAGAAACTGAGCTCTAACGCAACAAAAGAAACAAACGGTGGCGAGCCTATCTTAAATGCCGCTCAGCATCCGGCTTTTGTATTTACCTGCCACTTCTTACAATTTTCTACCACTTTATAACTGCAAAACAGCTTATGACTATCCCTCCTTTAATTTTCTCAGTACTTCTTCTCATAATCCTAAAATAGGTGCCAACTTTTTTGCCCGTTTCTTCAACCAGCCACTGACATATCAGGTTCTTCAACCCGATCATAACTACTTTCATTATATGAAAGAGTGCCACCAGACGTCTCTAGCGTCAGTGAGCCTTAGTTATAAAGAAAATCACGACTGCCTGTCCTGCACAGTTTTATAAAAAAAGCGCAATTCATCTGATCTCCCGGCCTTATTTCAATGTTCCATTTCAAAAGGACGTGTTTCCTCGCGTTGGAAAAAAAAATGCTTACATGATCCTAATAACCACAAAGAATGAAAAAATGAGGTGCCCAAATATGATCCCATTACTATACTGTCTTTTACTCATTCCGTCATCGACACGACATTTTTTCTGCAAGTTAATTTTTTCTCCAAATCAACGTGGGTGTCCAAAAGGTTGATCGACAAGAAGAAACCTTGTATGCATTTGAAGATGGCAAGAATTAGACTTTGTTACTACAGACTTCGGTGATCTACAGCTTAATGTTATTTTCCGATCTTCTACTTTTAATCAAATTCAAACCTCCGGAGTCCCTCAAGGCAGCCAACTCGGTCCACTTATTTTTATCCTTATCATTACTGATTATAACTGTGTTTAACTGCGTGATCAAGAACTCTCATCTTTCCGTATAAGCTGATGATATGAAGATCTCCAAACATACATCTTCTCCTGCTGATTACTGCTCCCTTCAATCCGGCCTAAACATGTTTACTATTTGATATAGAAAAAAACCATCTCGTGCTCGATGTTAGCAAATGTCAATCTAAAGCGACTTCCTCCAGCCCCAAGAACCTTATCTCTTAATGTTATCTGTAACTTCGCTAGGAACCTTCTTGAATATGCTAATCAGGTCTAGTTTAAAACCCTATGAGAATCGCTTAAATATAATCAGCCCACAAACCCTAGAAGAAAGACGCAAGGTCGCAGGCATAGTTTTTCTTCATGACCTATTTAGCGATAATATTATGGCCCCGCATTACTTCAAATGATTCACCTTAATACGAATCTCAGAAACCTTCGGTCGTGAACCTTTTCCGCAGGAGACCTCAGCCAGAATGTTGCGCGAAGCGTAGTCCACTCTTTTCGACCCTTACTTCACCAAACCCAGTCTTAGCAATGTTCGCTTTCATCCCTGAGAAGACGGAAAATTTAAAAAATATCCAATGAGATAACGACCTATATCCTACAGGTCTCTTATCCTAATACGAAATATTCGAACTTCAAACCTAAAATCGCTCGCGATCTTTATGACAAAAATTCAAATTGTTGAGGCCACAACCGACTCATAATTTTACAGAAGTGTGTTCAAAAAGTAATAGGAATTTGGGATTATCATTTGATTCGGGACATTTTTGTTTTTTTATGTTATCTTAGTAAACATGTCGAAGAATTACCTGTAGACTAATAATCAAATGGATCGTTAAGTCGACCACCATTTGCTAAAGAAGAAACTCGCTTAGGTACAATTCGGAAATTACATATTTATTTTGATTACAGGTTTTTCATTAAAGCAGTTAAGCTAAACTCAGACTAGCTTTTGTTAACAACGCTTTGAGTAAAACTGAGATTTACGAGAAAAATATTTCCAGGAAAGTCGTGAAAGTGTTGAAGATGACAAGCGGCCGGAACGCCTTAACAGCATATAGAGTTCTGAAAAGGTTAACAAAACCAGAGATTGATAAAAGCTAAAGCTATCCTAGAGACCGAGCTCCAAAAGTGTTTAGGAAATTTTAAAAAGTGCTGCCTCGTTATGTCTTATGGACATTTTTATAATCATTAACACCCATTTCGAACTCAGAAGTTCAGAGACATCAGAAAACCCTTCGCCAAAACTTCGTGTTATGAGTGTATTCGTTCCATATTTCGCTGGTCTGTGCCATCTCTTCTAGGTCCATCCTTATGTCGTTCTCCCATCTATGCCTTCATGGCGGTCTTTTACTTTTGGGTTTTCACTCATTCTCTTGACTGATTGTCCACTATCCATTTGTTTTAAGTATTCCATCCAGTGCTTGGGGCTGAATAAATTTCATTGAGTTTTTTATTGTGTAGTTTCCACCATGGATTCTTCTCAAGATCCTGTTTCCAGAGATCTGAAATCTATCTCCCTCCTTCTTAGTCAAAGACTGAGTTTCACATCCGTAGTCACAGTCACTGGTATTACCGTAGTGTTATAGATATCGATTTTGACATTACAGGACAAAAGAGTTATTTGGAATAGTTCCCCCATCGCGTTGTCCCTATGCACCCTTTTATTTATTTTGATTTTCATGCCGTCTGTGGCAGTCGGTATGGTTCCCAAACCTTGCCTCCTTTCCCAGAACGTTTATTGATAACAGTGCGAGGTTTGGATCGATGCCAAATGGTCAGTGACCATATGTTTGGTTTTCTCTTCATTTACTTTTGAAGCTGCTTCCATGCCTGCCGTTATTATACGGACGTTCTGCGGTGGAAAAACTCGGTCATCATGCCCGTATTTAAAAAGGGGGAGCGGATACAATACTAAATCAGTTGTCGCATGATGTTATCAAATATTTTCTTAAGCAGACTGACATCATACGCTAAGGAAATAGTCGAAGACTACTAGTGTGGCTCCAGAACGAACGACGAGTGACCAGAAATGAGAGTTCCGCGAAACGGTCCATCAAATATCGACTAAAAATATTCCAGCTCCTGGGAAACCCGGAAATCGAATTAATCCAGCGTAAAGGCTTCATACAGCAACCTGAAAAATCCTCAGCCGAGCCATTGGAATAGTTAATTGTACCAAAGTGCCACGGGCTTAAAGGTCTAAACGCAATCTCGCTGTCTAAAGTCTAGCAATCAGTAAATCGGTAATGAACTAGTTTAAATATAGGTTCGACGACCAGTGACTTTGAATATTCTCGGTAATTTTTAATAATATGCTTACTTCAGGACAGGCGACAACCCTTTTTCAGGCAAAGTATGACTCTCTGTTCCATAACCCTTAGAACCGTATTTATTTCATTCGTTTACATAATCTTTAACTAGAAGTGTCATTTGGACTGCCAAATGCTGCACTAAGCACATTGAAACACTTTTATTACATCCCATAATCCATAAATGAAAACAAAACTCGGATTTCTACAATTAATTGCTTCATGACCTAACTTTAAATCAAAAACAAAAGTTGATTCCGGAATATGAATCTTAATTTGCGGTTAGTTGTCACGTTATATAAAGCGAATTTCAAAAATTGAAAAGCAAAAAAACTTGGGTAATTAAGTTTTAAATCCATCAAAAAGTTGATTGCGTAATAAAAATATGTGAACACGACTTTCGGACGCAGTGATTCGAGTTGTGAGGTAAAAAAAATGGATATCGTCGAGTCGACAGGTCAGTTGATGATAGTTGATGATAGTGAGCTAAAAAGTTTTCATTTTTTTTGTTTATTATTTGCGTGATGAAAATAATTAGTGAATTAAAGCCTTTTCAGGCGACATTAAACCAAAATCATTTTTTTCACGCTTTTTTTTAAAATATTCTGGTATCTCCCATGGAGCTGATAAATTGTTTGAGAAAAAAGTGGCATTTGCTTGTCAACACATTGGGATTCGACCCTTGGAGACTAGTGTACGTGAGACGAAACGCTGAAAGCATACTAAATACTCGGTTTGTCTAGCAATGTGCAAAAACATTTTTAAAAGTATGTTTCAGATATGTTTACCAACATAGCAATGAAAATGAAAATGGTTGAAACCAATTCCTAGCCAAGTACTACTGTCCAAGGGTCAGGTAATAGGACAAAGCAGGAATTCAGCCCCGAAAACTCATTTTAAAAAACTGTAACATAAAATCGATTGTTAGAAAATCGAAATTTCACACAAGCTCTGAGAAAACTCGAAGTGGTACTTGTTTCTGTCGCCCAATGTATTAACCTTTACTACCTGAAGCCCCCCTTTGCCAACTGCTCCAGCCTTGTACCACATATATCACCCGTTTCACAAAATTCTTTATAGTTGCCCACGGTAAGATGCATACCAGTATATAGGACAACACGCTCGGATGCCTACTCGTATCCTCCCACTTTTATAATATGATTTAGCTATGTCAGAGAGTTCGAGCATATACTGCCAGTTCGGCAATAGCCGCCTAATTCATATTTTTGGTATTTTAAATCGGGAAACTAGGTTGTTCACTGGTCCGACAAGCTACCAACTTGTCATTCTGACTCACGAGATATCGGAAACGGAAAACATTATTCAATGACATACCGCCAATCCAAACGTTTGAAGAAGCTTATCGAGTGCTCGTTGTGCAGTTATGCTTCGAAAGGAATTGGTCTGGGGTCGATATCATAATTGGCTCTTGAGATATGCGAGGTGAAAAAAAATGTCACAAGATTTGTACACACACATTTCAGACTCTGAAACGCCGAGATATGTCAAAATTGTGAATTTTTCAACTTTCCAAGTAGAGATTCAGTTGACATTTTTTGTCTCTTATAGTCGGCCTTGTGCCCAAAAACGCGTCGTCTGTTTATAAACAAAGCCTGACATATCAGGCTTGTTAAAAAAATAAGGATTTTTTGAATTTTACGAGCTTAAGGGGTCATCTCAGTGTGAAATGTTCAAAAAAAAATTATTGGATAGTATACACTGTTATAAATATTCTATCAAATTTTTAAATCGAAATTCCAATTATTTCGGTCGCTACATCGTTTTTCGTAGAAGAGGAACGGAGCGGGACATCTGTCGCGTCAGTCGTCCCGCCATACCATTATTTCTTTTGTTCTTTTTCTGCGCCTGTACCTTTCTAGGGTACTTAGGTCCTACAACTTCGTAAAATAAACTGGCCAATAATTTCAGTTCGTTTTCGACATCCACCATGGATAGACCTAAAAATAGAATTATCTAAAATTTTCGAACTGCAAACTTTGAACGCGTTTTTCTCGGAACGGTGTTTTTCAAAACGGTGGCCACTCTCAAAGGCAGAATTTTCAAGCTTTTCATTTCAAATTTTGGGAGAACATTTTTCACGTCATTCTCTATCGACCTATGGAAGCTTTTTTTTATGAAATCTTCCTATTTTTTTTTTACGAAAAACTGTCGAAAAAAAGGTCAAATTCTAGACGTTTTGTTCAAACCGCCGCCATTTTGTCAAATTTCAAAAAAAAAAGAAAACCTCCATAGGGAGATAGCGACTTTCCTACAGATTAATAATCTTTTTAAACTTTTTGTTTCAGATCAAAATTGAGGTCGCAATCATGGCCACCATATAGGACCTTTTTTTTACGATACTTTTCAACAATTAATTAAACTATTGTACTAAACCTCTTGTCCTAAACCTCTTCCGCATGAGGCGTCAGCCAGAATGTTGCGCGAAGCGTAGTCCACTCTTTTCGACCCTTACTTCACCAAACCCAGTCTTAGAAATGTCCGTTTTAATCCCTGAGAAGATGTAAAATTTAAAAAATACCCAATGAGATAACGACCTATATCCCACAGGTCTCTTATCCTAATACGAAATATTCGAACTTCAAACCTAAAATCGCTAGCGATCTTTATGACAAAAATTCAAATTGTTGAGGCCACAACCGTCTTATAATTTTACAGAAGTATGTTCAAAAAGTAATAGGAATTGGGGATTATCATTTGATTCGAGACATTTTTGTTTTTTTATGTTATCTTAGTAAACATGTCGGAGAATTACCTGTAGACTAATACTCAAATGGATCGTTAAGTCGACCACCATTTGCTAAAGAAGAAACTCGTTTAGGTACAATTCGGATATTACATATTTATTTTGATTACAGGTTTTTCATTAAAGCAGTGAAGCTAAACTCAGACTAGCTTTTGTTGACGACGCTTTGAGTAAAACTGAGACTTACGAGAAAAATATTTCCAGGAAAGTCGTGAAAGTGTTGAAGATGACCAGCGGCCGGACAATTAATTAAACTATTGTACACTAAATAAATCAACATAAAAAAATCATTTTGTATTTATCCTGAATATCTTTATTTATTAAAAAAAAACAGGACGATTAGTTTATTCCAACCATGAGAAAAAAAATTGCGAAAATTAGGGATTTTTCGGAGGGTCACACTGAGATGATCCCTTAAGTCTTTTTTAGAGGTTTGATTTGTAAATTGTCCACACTGTTTCTACAGATTTTTCATTTTACAGTTGAAAGTTGATTTGTCGTTAGTACGTTTTGCCATTTTACCATGAATAGGCTAACGCCAGAACAACGAATGCAAATTGTGTAAACTTATTTTGAAAACCATGGTTCGGTCGCCCAACTTATCGTGCGATACGTCCATTTTACGGTCGAAATGATCGTCCATCTGAGCAATTTACTCGGAATACGATGAATCGTTTTCACCCACGTACACTCTATAAGTAGTTAATAATACACACCCCAAAGACGACAAACTGTGCGAAGAGAGTCAGTTATTGCCGTTGTGGAGCTCAGTGTTGTGAAGAATCCGAATGAGTCGATTCGCTATCGTGGACAGCAATTGGGGTTATGCCCATCCGCTTAGTGAAAGACTTTACAGACAGATCTTGGCTTAAAAGCTTATAAGATACAGCTTATGCAAGAGTTGTAACCGCGTGACCCTTATACGTGTTGTAGGTTCGGTGAATGGGCCGAAAACATGATCAAGCAAAATGTTGTTCTCGGATGAGGCCCATTTTTGGTTAAATATGCAAACAAGCAAAATTGAGTAGAGAAAACCTAGAAGGCTCATTGTTTGGCATTGACGTGACAGAGTTTTGATTTCGCATGCCACTAGGCACGCAGCACCATCAATTTATTGCGGAAAATATTTGCTAAGCCCATAATTTCACGTGATGGACCTGTAACCTGACCTCCACGATCCTGTGATCTCACACCTTTAGATTATGATGTGAAGTCACTAGTCTATGCCAATAAATTAGAGGCGATTGATGATTTGAAAGTCAACATTGAACCGTTGACGTATCAGCATTATTGCTGATATACGACTTCAGTTGCTCGATAAAGTTGTCAAGAATTGGACTTCACGATTGCGCTTCATTCTAGCTATCCGTGGCACGCATATGTCCAAAGTCATATTTAAACAGTTATGGCATAAAATTATCTACTAAATAAAGCTAATTTCATGGACATTAACATTAGCTTCAAGCACTTTATTTCACATTGAATTTGTATACCTCTAAAAAAAACACCCTTTACATTAGTTTTTCAATTTTTCTGTTGTGCTATGTTGATACACATGACTCCTAACCTATATTGACGTCAGCTATTTTAAAAATTTAGTTTGTTTTAACAGATGTTAAAGTTAGATGTGGTTTGGTTTGCTTGACGATGTTTTTCTAAAAAATCGAAATCAAAGAAACCATTCAGTTCAGTGTGAAAAATATAAGTTAGTGCTCCAACGTACTTTAATGTTGACTGTGTAATTTTGCGAGGCACAAGCTCTTCATAGAAGGTCGAGAATATGTTCATGACGAAGACCGCCGTGTACGCCCCAGCACGTCAACAACGAATGAAACGTTGAAGCAGTGAAGAACATTTTTACGAGGGATCGTCAAATCACTATCAGAGAAGATGTTGAGGATATTGGCATTCGGTTGGCTCATACCACGATTTTTCAAATATCTTGCCCATGAAACGTGTGTTAGCGAAGTTTGTTCAGAAATTGCTAAATTTTGACGAGAGGAGCTGAGCATCGCTCAGGACCTGTTGAATGACGTGAACGACGATCCAAATTTGCTGAAAAGGGTCATCACTGGTGACGAAACATGGCTATATGGTTATGACGTCGAATCCAAAGCCCAATCATCCCAATAAAAGCGACCAGTAGCGCCAAGATCGAAAGAGGCACACCAAATTCGGTCAAAAAGGTTTCAAAGGTCAAAAGTTTCTTCGATCACTATTTTGTTCGGTTACAATTTGCTTTACATGAGCCATACCGCAAAGGTAAATAAGGACTCATTGTTGCTTGTGCGTAATTTTTTACCCAAAAAGAATACCTTAATCATGCCTTAACCACTGTATTCACCGAAATTGGCCCCTGCCAAACGAACGTTTGCCAGGAATGAGGAGATAAAAACCGCATTGCTGGAAGAGCACAAGACTATGCCATAAAACACATATCAGGAATGCTTCGAGAATTGGCAAAAGAGCTGGCGCAAGTGCATTGTATCCCAGGGGGATTACCTTGAAGGGGACAATGTAGATATTGATGTATAAATAAATATTTTCGAGAAAAATTAAAAGTCACCTTATTTTTTGAACACACCTCGTATGTTAATACTTTTAATTTTAAAAATCGAACCTATTTTGGGAAATTTCAAATGAAAATCAAAACCTTAAACTTTAACCTTAAAACCCTCCTATAGGCGGTAATGAGCCAATAACTTTGTTTCTTTTTTGAAACAGCATTTAGCATTGGGGCTCCCGATTTTCGGCAAAAAAGTGGTTTTTCATATCTTTAGCAATAGGTGCGATTCCTTGATGCTCAAGCTTATCCTCAGAAACGTCTGTTCTGAGTTACATTTTCCTCACATTCTGGCAGTACTATCAGGCGTTTCTTCTTCTTTATGAGACTGCAGCCTATCTGATGGCTGAAATTGGTCAAGGCGTTGACAGTTTGACATCAGCATGATATATGGATAGTCAAGACGTTAACCATCGCCATCGGATTTTCGGATTTACATTTGAATGAATTTTTCAATGAAGTTCACGTCAGAATTATAGCTACAGAGGTCTGACCCTTCTGGCTTATGATTGTGATGTGTTGCGATGTATTATTCTCGTCCCTCTCCTAATTGTCCTTACAATACGATACAACAGCACCAATATCGCTAATGAGCAACAATCAAAATCAATTTCGCGACTTGACGCCCTTGAATTACTTTTACCACGCGAATCTGAATGACAAACATATTATGCACCTCCAACTGTTCTCTACAAACCGTCATTTCTGTCACGCAACTTCCACATACACAAAACAAACAAACAAATGAGCCAAGTTCAGGAGCAAAGAAAAGCAAAATCATAGCAAAAAGTCATAAGAAAAAAAGAACCAAAAAAAGAAAAACGCAAGGAACGCTGCAGAGAAGTGTGAATGGCATAATATTGAATCATCATTGCTACCGCCATCGTTACGTCGTCTTCGTGCTCGAACTCCGACGCGACCTCTTCGGATTAGTTATTACTCAAGCACCGAAGACGTCGTCTTCCAGGTTTCTCTCCATTCCGCTAGCCTCAGCATCGAGATTTGGATACGATTGCAAAAGAAGGAAATTAGTATTCCATTCAACTTCGGTGGGAAAGAAGGACTAGTCGTGCGGCGGTTTAGTTTATAAGTTCGTTTCGTAAGGACGTCTGATGTCGTCATGCCGGATGCTATTGAGAAGGACAAGGACATTTTTTGATCTTATTTCGCATAAAGGTCCTTGGTAGTGATACCGTAAGGAAATGGCAGCAAATGGAGCAGGTAGAGAGACGGTTTAGGTGGAGGGAATGGCACGCATCTCTTCTTTAGATTAGATCGAAGTTGACGTAATTTGGTTAAGCATATGACACTTATGGGATGGAAGTGTGTACACAAGTGGATGGTTCTGCACGTGTGTTTGATTTATGGATTATAGGATATTTATATCGGCACGACCCACTACACATGTCGGAACCAAAAGACCGTTGAGTGGTTGACGGATCGAAGTAAGGACAGATGACGGTTGAGAATCGTTTAAATGTCTTCATATGAAATGATAATAGAGGAAATCACAGCTCTTAAGGCTGCATGACTGGGCGTATGAGTAACCAAACGAACGCTCCTGGGAGTTCCAATGATATTTCACGATGTCAAATAGGTAGCTGATAAGTAGTGCTGTAGGAATCCAGTGAAAGCGAAAGTGAATTACTCCTAATGCAGGCAAGCGGTGAAGAGAGCATACGAGTGAAACGGACGCTTAATCGAAGAAATCAAATCGAGATGAAGGGTGCGAAGACAATTTATCATCAAGGAACCGCCTACATCGTCGGTATAGTCAAGATGTTTAGCTAGGTCTTTCGAATTCCTCTGTTTCCTACCAAGAAAGCTGCAGAAAGAATCTCGCCAATCGCCAAAAGGAATGGTAATGATGTTAACATACAAGGTTGTCTTACCCCATCCGGTTTCACGAATTCCTTTTAAAACCTTCCTCAAGACCTTCTCTCCCTCACTCGTCAATCAAAGGTATAAGTCGATGTTTGTGGCGCTGCTTGAAAGAACTCCTCGGGAGCACCGCCAAACTCTTCCGCCTTGTTTTTCAATGCTTCGATCAACGTGGTACTGTTCCTAGTATGTATTCAGCCATTTCGTACCTCGCATACCTCCGTCTGTTTCGAGTGTATACCGCTGGGTATGCTCCTTCCATCTCTTGAGTTGGTTTTCATCCAACCTCAGTAAAGCACCGTCTAGATTTTTCATTGGATGTTAACTGGGGTTGCGACCCCATGTCAAATTGTGACAGAGATTCTACAAATGGTCCTTTTGTCGCACTGGCGTGCAGCTTTTTCTCCGTCTGTACCCAGCGTTGATGTAATTGCGCTTGTCGCGTCTCCCATCTTCATGTGACTCTTGTTGACTCCTCACTACTACGAGTAATGCGAGCTTTCAATGATTTTCCTTCGCATCCAGGTAACAAGCCAAATCGTATGTCTTCTTTCAATTAAAAATACATAAGTGGTCTTGGATGGTTGAAGCAGGCGAGTTCTTGATTGCTTTGACAGCTTCCGAGAGATCATCCTGGTCTTTCGATGTCGAGTGATAGTGACTGATACTATTCCCACATCTGATCCTCATCTTTTGTTGACGTCCAGGAAACTACTTCCAACCCGACAGTTGGTGGCAAAGTGATCAACATGTTCGAAGACTGCTTACCTATTGTTGGACACTTAAGCAACTTTTTGGCGGGATTTGTGCTCACTCATCTTGCCACCATCCAAATCCGTACACACTCTTTGTTATTGTGGTTGCTTGGACAGCATGGACCTGTCCGATTCTTATTTTTAAATCTCTCATGGTAATGTCTCTATTCGGATATGATGGTGACGCGGTGTCTAGTCCACCATACAGCTGCTACTGGAGTTAATAGCAAACTGATTATATTGTGCCGACTTTCCGCTTTGTCTTGCGACAGTTCCACGCGTCGGCTCTTATGCTGCATCAATTCGCCTTCAAGTTGGGCAGAGCTGGCTTTGTGAGGTCGCTCTTATACCCAGTTGAGGAGCGTTTTCCAGAATTTTTCATCCGTCCGTCTACAATAGCCAGAAGTCTTCAACATACATAAAATCAGTCCCTACCCGAGGTTTATTTCTTTTTCGTTGTCTTATAAGCTTTGGATATCTCGGGGTGATAACTAACGTTATCTAGATTAGAGAACGCTAGACTCGTCGCACTTACGTATAGGATTTATAAAGGGTTTTTCAATTGGCGCGAGTAGATTTTGGCGGCCATGTTGTTTTGGTGACATTTGTCAAACTTGTTGTTTATTATTCATTTACTTATGCCAAATCACCATCGCAAGTTACACGATTCGACAGCACGTCCAAATGATAAAGTTTTACTATTGAAGTGCGTATTCGTTAGAGAAAACATTGCGCGCGTTGCGCACATTTTACGGTAGAACGTGGCGGCCCTTCACAGTCGACCGGTTTGGTAATCAATCAGCATTCGTACGTCAAAGAAACGCAAGATCGGTCGAGAACATCGTCACGGTCTATGGAAGTGTACAGCCGAAGCAGTAAATTCTTCACAAGAACTCGGCCTTTCGCAGACTTTAACTTGGCGAATTTTGCCTCGGGACTTGGGTCTACACCCGTGCAAGATTCAACTGACTTAGGTGCTCAAAGTTCATTACCATAGACAACACCGTTTGTTAGCTACTTGAGCTTCTGATCGTTAGGAAGAAGACCCCAATTTTGGCCGAAAAATCATCTTTAGCGCTGAGACGCATTTTTGGATGAATGGCTGTGTTAACAAACAAAATTGTCGTATATGGGACGACACCAACCCATACGAGCTTCACCAGATGACAAGACATCCTCAAAAGTTACCGTTTGGTGTGGATTTACGGCCGGCGGCCTCATTGATGATAATCAATTTCCTACGGCCCAGATTGAACTATTTGGGCCTAAACAAAATGTCGTTCCAGCAGGACGGCGCTACGTGCCACACAGCGGACGCCACGATTGACATTTTGCATGAACGGTTTGAGGGTAAGGGTAAGGTCATCTCTCAGCAAAAGTGACGTGAATTGACCACCAAGGTCATGCGATTTGACCCCGCTAGATTTTCTCTTGTGGGGTCTCCTGATCACCCAAGTCTATGCGAATAAACCACAATCGACTGATGTCCTTAAGGTGAACATAACAGACGCCATCGCTCAAATTCAGCTGGATCTATGCGGAAGAGTCATCGAATATTGGACGCGCCAACGTGGCAAACATTCTGGTGCTTAGCCACTCGACTCGAACAGGCTGGAATTACAGGAGACCATGTAGGGCATGGCTGCCACCGGACTGGTCATTCAGCCGAGAAAATCGCGGCTGTGGCTGCCGATGTCGCTGAAAACGAGGAAATATCAACCAAACAACGGGCCATTCAATTGGGCATCACCAGACGGACCCTACAGCGAATTTCAGTGAAAGGCTTCCCGTAGGAAGTGCAAACGGTGCATCGGTTAATGCCTGCTGACGGTCAGTCACAAAGAGGACGATTTTGTGTTGAAAATCATCATGAGCGCGAAGCGCATTTCCACTTAAGCAGGTAATAAGCAGTCAATAAGCAAAATCTTCGTTTCTGGGGCATTGAGCCAAAGCCAGTGTGTAATGCAGCTTTCACGCGGGAGGACTGATTGGGCGGTTTTTTTGTTTAGAACGCTATCGGTCATGCGGTCACTGTAGGACAATGATAAATGACTTCTTACTGCCGGAATTGGTAAACATAAGGTGCAACCGCACACACAGCATTTCCTTTTGGCGATTTAGCATGGCCAGCAAGATCGCCTGATTTAACCATCCCAGACTGTTTTGGGGCTACTTGAAGTCGCGGGTTTATGCCAACAAGTCTCAGACAATCGCAGCCCTTAAGAAGAATATTCGACCAGAAATCTTGCGGAAACTCATGGAAAATGCGATAAAACGGGTACAAATGTGTATCAAGACTAGCGGCAACCACTTGACGGATATCAATTTTAAAGGACCAAATAAAGATTTCCATCACTCAAAATCATTTTTTTTTATTTAATAGTAAAGTAATTCAAAAACAATTTTGGATGATTAATTTTGCGCCGCCTTAAAAAGGTACATATAAAGGATTTCCCACTTTCTAATTGCGAACTTTCAAAGTTTGTCTCTCTGTCGTTTCAAGTAGCAATATTGTCATTCCTTCACGCTTGTGTTCTGTCAATGTCACCATGTAATCGTGGAGCGGAATTATTAAATTTCATTTCGCATCCATTCTGCCAAATGATTCGAACTACGGCGGAAAAAATCGTCAAGCCGAGTAAACACTTCAACGACTTATGCCAAAAGTAAGGAAAAGATTTGGATGCAAATCGCGCAGTCTCCCTGCGACTACTGTTTCTGATAGTGCAGCTGAAGGCCTAACATTTTTCGATTCGTCGTCTTGTACTTTGGCTTTACTGCGACCTCAACTTGACAAATTTTGGGAAATTGATACAAGAACTGAAAGCGCAAGATCACCAAGCTCGATGTACGGGCACTGATTAGGCCCTGGAGCTGTTGGATCCAAATTTTGGCGAAAGAATCATCTCCAGTAATAAATCACCTTTTTGGTTGAACGACTTCGTAAACAATCAAGAGTCTCTATTGCATTCGGCGAAACTTACTGTTTACTGTGGATTTTGGGCAGGTGGTATCGGTGGGCCATACATTTTCCAAAACGAGAATCACCAGGAGGCAGTTGTCAATTGCGGAAGGTATCAGGCCACGATAACTGACTTTTTGTGGCTCGATTAGATGACATGAACCTAGACGACATACGCTTTCAACAAGACAGCCCCGAATACCGTCACTTGGGGTCTATTGAAGTTGTTGCAAGAAATGTTGAGCTTTTTGGAATAGAGGCAATGGGACAACCGCGGAGGCCATTGGAACGATATCATTTTTACAAGAGTACTTTTTATTTGAAAGGTAATATGAAGAAAGCCTTTCGGGGTTGTACTATATTGATATGGGCTTGGCGTAAATACAAATGCAGAACCTTTCTATTAGCTTACAAATGGGTGATAAAAACCACCACATAGTTGGTAGGTTATGAATTTACGCTTGTATTTTTACTTATAAACACTTCTTTACACTTTTATGTGACTACTCACTATAACGAGAGAAAGCAAAAGTCCCTGAAAAGCTACTGTTCCATTAGATCATTCTCGTTTATTGCTTCTCTAAATACCGCTAAATAAAACTTTTTCTTTCTTCACCTAACGACCGACGTGCCACTTATATTTTATCGACATTTAAGGAAAGTGCGACGCACTTGGGCTGACGTGGCACATCAGTATTCGATTTTCATTAATTGTAGTCACCGTTAATGCATGGTCAGGTCGAAAGTGGAGTTAAGCACGTTATAATAAGGCCTGTCATTAGATTCCTCAGAAGCAATCAGTAAGCTTTTGTTATGGTTACAACAATGCAACATAAGAAGATTCAGAGATAAATTAAATCTTCGTCTGAAATATCTATTGTGCAGAGTATAGAAACGGTTCCAAGTAATCCACTACACAATTAGTGATGACTGTGAATTCAATTAAGATTAGGTGACAAGCCGAAAGCGAAGTGCATGGAAAATTACTATTGTCTTCTGTCGGCTTTTCTGGCCAGTCCGATGACACTCTTACTTTCCTCGCGGCATAGGTGTGAAAGATTTCTCCACATTTCCAATCGAAATTTAATTGATCCCCACCGCATGGCTGTTTCGTTATTCCTCTAATCCCAGGCACATGCTTTTCGTTAATTACGCGCGAATAGAGAGATACTATAAACCAAGAGGAGCCGTCGTCAATGAGCAGAAAATTACACGCCATCTAATGTTCGTGGATGTGATGTGGGTAACCTGTAGATGAAGTATCTTAGTTAGGGTTTTGTTACGGATTGATGTGCAAAAACGATTTTTTTTTGTTGCTTTTAATTGCATTTGTACATGGATAATACGGTAAACGTCTTGCGGTTTGTGGAGCAGACTTATTTAGCGCGGAAAGTAATGATTCTCATTAGATGAGTGGTGCTAGCGTTTTTCATGGTCATTGCATTACACGATCCGTTCGAGTGATGTGGTTGGATTGTGAAATAGAAGAGAGGCGGGGCGGCAGTTGTGGTGGGATTTCTCGCGAATGACCTCGAGAAGTGTTTGATTAACGAGTTCTCGTGAAGTTCTTGTTGCATCATGGAAAATATCCGAACTGTTCAGATGCACACGTGCCACTATCGCGGCGTTAAGACAAAGGTTGCAAAAGGGTAAGATGTGGATGAAAAAAAATTGAATGAGTAGATAGATCATTGTGATTTAAACAAGCAGCATATATGAATCGGGATTGTTCTCTATGACCTGGAAAAGAGGTAGAAACACCCTCCAACCATATGTATATGCCACCATCGCGAATAACCCGAAAGAGGCTTCTTTTTGAATAATGTTCAGTTATGCTAGCTACCGATTCCATGATGTCCTCAAATAACATTCGAATTTTTGGCACAGGTCATTTCTTGGCTTAAAAGCCTAGTAAACCTATCAGAGTCGATAATTTCGGTTGTCTATTTAAATTCTTTTAAAATGACAAGGGTTGTAAGTCAAAATCAAATAACTTCGCTATGTCTCCCAAGTAAATATGTATAAGGTTATTCAGTTCGTGTTTCTGATTTGATATCCCCGTTTCAATCATATGCGTCAGACCGAACTTTCACCCGACATTGTATATGTTTAGTTAACGTTTTACCATTTTACAATATGGATCATTTAACAATCGCTATTTGTATATGTAAGCTAAATGTTAGCGTTTGTCTAGGTGCACCCAAGATTGTTTCCGCTCTGTTCCCAATCCATCGGAACATTAGTTTGCAGTATGTTGCTTGGTAAATAACAAGTAACAATAGCCAGTAAGGGTAGCTTGAGACTTTGAAGCGTTAATTTTTATCTTCCAATCTTTGAAGTATGTTTGGATTGTATTCAAGGTAGATTGTAAGTTGGTTTCATTATTAGAACCAATTTCATCTGACGAGATAATACAGGTATCGTCCACATGCATAGCAGATTCACAGTTCCTCAGACGTGGTTTGAGTCCCGAAGCGAAATGAGTTTGTAACCTACAATTAATTCATTTTTCGAAGCATTTGCTTAACGAACTTAAAAAACTGATAGGTCTACGAGGGTGGTTCGATAAGTACTTAGCCTCACCAGCAGATGGCGGCAGTGGCGCAAGGGCAACTTACTATCGTGTAGCACATTCTAGTAGACGGCTACTTAATTTCAGCTGGGTCGGACTCGTAATTTTGTTTTGACCGCGTGTGGAAGCGGGAGTGTCCGCGGATTTTAGAAAAATGGAAAAAGAGCAATATCGGTCGGTGTTTCGATTCTTGTTTTTGGAAGGGAAATCGCGCAGCGAAATCAAAGAGCGTTTCTCCTTCGATGGCGACCATCAAAAATTGGTTTAACGAATTTCAACGTGGTCGCACGTCGGTTTTTGATGAGCCACGTCCAGGTGCCCCGAAAACGGCTACCACGGAGGATAACGTGACAAAAATCCATGATCTCGTATTGACAGACCGCCGATTGAAGGTGCGCGAGATAGCTGAGACAGTAGGCATTTCAAAAGATCGCGTGGGTCATATCCTGCATGATATGATATGTCGGCGCGATGGGTGCCGCGTTTGCTCACTCCGGACAACAAGCGCAACCGTGAGACCACTTCAGAGCAGTGTTTGACGATGTTTAAGCGCAATCCGAAAGAGTTTATGCGTCGTTTCGTGACAGTCGATGAAACATGGATCCACTGGTACACACTAGAGACCAAGGAACAGTCGAAACAGTGGACTTCACCCGGCGAACGTGCTCCAAAGAAGGCGAAGACTGTCCCATCGGCCAGAAAGGTGACATCGACAACCTGGAGAAGGGCAAAACGGTCACAGGGCTGTACTATGCCAAATTATTGGGCCGATTCGACGCCGAATTGAAGAAAAAACGGCTCCACTTGCCGAACAAAAAAGTGCTCTTCCACCATGATAACGCACTGGCTCACACCTCGCCCTCGACACGGCCAAATTGGTCGAATTGGGCTACGAACCCATCAACCGTATTCTCCAGATTTGGCCCGTGCGACTTCTTTTTATTTTCAAACTTGAAAAAGTCCCTCGCCGAGCAGAAATTTCAGTCGAATGAGGAGGTCATCGCCGCCACTGAGGCCTACTTTGCAGACCTCGAGAAAACGTAATTTTCAGACGAGTTAAAGAAGTTTGAGCATCGCTGGGTCAATTGTATCGATCTAAAAGGAGACTATATTGAAAAATAAATCGCCATTTCTCCCAAATATTTGTTTTTCTTTTGTAGGCTAAGTACTTATCCGATTCCGTGCAGGGACGGGTTAAGAATATCCCTGCAGCGATACCTCCCGCTTGTCGTAAAAGGCGAAAAGGCGACTAAAACAAAGGTAAACAAAAACCACATCTAGGCAGCAAGATGAGCCTAGGGACACATATACCACCATTAATCTGCCCCACAAGTGGGCATGTCAATCAGTGGGTTGGCACGACTGGAGATCACCGGTGTTGTAAGAGTAAGATCAAACAAAAAAATCTGGAGCATGCCCGTGTCACAAAAAAAAAAAACAAAAGGCAGGCCGAAAAACAATTGGTGCAAACAAATACAAAAACACCAGCATTTGATTGGCCTCAGCGATGAAGTAATCCCAAACCGGGAAGCCTGTCGCTAATTTCTGAGGTCAAACCGGCGGACCCCACAAGCGGACCAGTAGGAATGTAGTTAAGTGGGAAGGTTATGGTCGTACAGTTCTGACCATAACAACGCCGGAAAAAGAATAAGAAGAAAAAGAAGGCTAAGTACTTATCGGACCACCCTCGTATAATTAGAGGGTATAGTAGCATTTTTCGCGGTTTAAAAATTGGAATGACTTTGGCTGATTTCCAGTAATTGGGGAAGTACTCCAATTCGGTGCAGCTATTTAACAACCCTTTTAAGAAATCGAGAACTTTTATAGAAAGATGTTTTAAATATAAATTCTTAATATGGTCAAAACCCACAGCTTTTCTAGTTTCCAAAGTGGATATTTGAGCTTTCAGCTCAGTGCGATGTATAAGGTTATCGTCCGGTTGTTGTATGAATTAAGAAAGCTAATGGAGCTCTCGATTGCAGATATATTATGTTGCTGCTTGTTATATGATGGTTCGCAATGAACTGGCGAGCTAATGCTGTTAAAATTGTACAGTCGATTAAAACAAAATATGTATTTATTTTAATTCAATTATTTTATTATTAATTTTAATTAGAAAAAAAATACAATTAGATCACAAGTGCTTGGGTCGCGTGCCCATCATCGGAGAGTAAACGGAAACGACTGACTGCAGTTTATTTCCAGCAGTTCGCAACCTTTCTTTATACATATATATTTACACAACATTTACATATGTCAACAATATGTCAAGACTAAATTTATTCATATGCCAACAAATGCATTTGTCTTTTCTGTATCCGATAATAAGATACAATTTCCTTCTTTGAAAGTAGGAATACGAGATTCCAAAAAGGCTTACTTCTTTCTTCTAATTTTGAGAACTCTTAAATGCTGTTAACATTAGTCTCAATAAAAATCATGACGTGCTGGTAATGTTTGTGGACTTCAGCAAGGTATACGACACGCTGAGTCACGAAAAACTACTTGATGTCCTTTACATAATCGGTATAAGAGGTACACTTTGAAAATGGATGGAGAGATTTTAAAGTCAGAGTAGGAAGTTCATGGAGTCAAGAAAAAAGCTGCACTCGTGGTGTACCACAGGGGTGAAAACTTGGTCCGGTTCTGTTCATACTCTTTACGAACGTGCTTTTCCGAGTTTTCTAGAACAGCACAGTTTTCGCAAACGCAGACGACATAGCAATTGTTGTTAGGCACAGTTGTCTTGAAACCGCAATTTCTACGATGCAACAGGAGTTTGATGAAGTCTCTCAATGGTGTCACGATTTTGGATTGTTCATCAATGCTACCAAAACAAAACTAATGCATATTCGTACACCCAACAAACAAAAGGAGCCAATAAGTATTTTCTTCCAAAACCCAAGATTTATAACTGACGAGTTCAGCTGCGTTGGTCAGGGAAAGGTCAAGTGTAGAAGGATTTGACCTAATATTGGCTGGAATTCCGCAGTAGGTAGGTTAATCATCCATCCGACCGTACTATAAGGCACACTTGTGAAAATAATCAAAGGGACTAGCCTTGTTACAAAAGTCTTAGAGTCTTAGTTAGTCTTAGCTATCCATCAATCCATCATCGAAATGCACGGTCTGAAGTTGAAGCCATCGCTTATAACGAATTTGTTTTGTTATGGCTTGAACTAGATGGTAACACATATCACACAACACGATCCGATTTGAATTATTGCAAGAACAGTTCCTGGGCGAGTTATTCCGCGTTTCAACGATGTGAACTAGCCACCGAGATCGTGTGATTTGTCGCCACTGAATTTTTTTTGTTGAGAGGATACGAGTATATAAGAAATTGTGTTAATGCACACAATTCGCAAGCTCTTGATGCTTGGGAGCCGAATATTCGTAAGCTATGGCCGAGTTATGGCCCGATATGAGCCGAAAAGTCATCTAAATTGACTTGTTCAGAATCGACTCCTCCAAAAACTGTCATGGAAGACATTTATATTCCCCTCATAATGGCAAGATTCAAACAATATATTGACATAAAAACTCGAAATTCAAATCATTCAATTCAATTCATATTTTAATAATATTTTACTTTCGGAACTACAAATTGGATAATCCTGAATTATTAGTTGCTGCAATCGGGTGTAACCATCACAAGAGCTCGTTACCAAACACAACGTCTGCCTTTGAGCCACGTTTCTCAGTACTTCTTCACTTTTCAGTCAATCGTTTACTGTGCAAGTCTATCAAGCTTATCATGGCTACCTTTGTTATATGAAAGACTGTCTCCAAACGTCTTAGGTATCAGGGAATATAACTCCCGCCTTAGCTATCGAGGAAATAGTTATAAAAAAATGTGTGAACCATCCGATCTTACCTCTCACAGTCTTATTTAAAGGACTGTTCCCTCAGCTTTTTGAAAAAATACTTACTTTATAAAAATCCACGGCTCGTCGCTAAAGATGATTTTTCGGCCAAAATTGGGGTCCTCTTTCAAACGTTTCCGATGCTCGGTCAGCGAAAGAACGGCGTTGTCTTTGGTCATGAACTTTGAGCTGCTGGATCAGTTGGGACTTGTACGGGCGCAGGCCCAAGTCCCGAGCAAAATTCGCCAATTTGAAGTCTACGAAAGGCCGAGTTCTTGTGAACGGCGAGGAATCGACTGCTTCGGATTCTGCACTTTCACGGACCTTTGACGTACGAATGTTAGCTGATTGATTACCGAATCGGGGGTCTCAAATTTGGCCAGCAAACTTTGAAGAGTCGTATGTCTATTGTTGAACGCATATTGATAATAAAGTTCTATCATTTGGAAGTGCTGTTCAATCGTGTAACTTGCCATAATGATTTGGCATCAATAACTAAAGAATCAACAACAGATTTGACAGATGGCAGCAAAACTACATTGCTACCACAGGCCGCCAAAATCTACCCCCGCCAATTGAAAAACCCTTTACAAGTATGTCGGTATAACGATATTTTTAGATCTCCCACTTTTAATCCAATTACTGCCACCTCCGGAGTCCCTCAAGGTAGCCATCTCGGTACATTGCTATTTATTCTATTAATGAAAAATGTGATCATGCTTCTTACCTCACCGTATACGATGATGATATGAACATTTCCAAACATTTATCTTCCCCTGCTGATTCCCACTTCCTCCAATCCGTCCTAGGCAGGTTGAAAATTTGGTTTAAAAAAACCATCTCATCCCCAATATTCAAATTTCAAGCTATCACTTATTCATGTGAGCGCTTCCCTCCACCCTCCAGAGCCTACCCTATCTATCGTGAAACTACTCATTTTGGAGCTTAACCTTCGCTTCATATCAACAACAATTTCAAACGTGTCTTCTCTGCCTCCGGGCTTGTGAAACATGGGAAGAGTTCTCGAATAGGCTCTTTCTAGAATAAACTGGTCCCTCTCATATGGCTTACTCCTAACACTAAAATCACCAAATTCAAATAGTTCTTCACAAAACACTTGCGTAACTATGAAATCCATGGATTTAATAACATGAAATTTAACATAGCAGACAGTACTACCAAAGTAAAAAAAAAGTTACTCAGGACCTACGAGTATATGCCCGCAGTTTAAATTTGAAAGTCACATTTCAATATGTTCACAGTACTACACCTGATATACCAAATAGTCCCAAGGATAGGTCCTTATGCCTTTGAATAAATTGAATTTGAGAAAGGCAATCATTGTTGAACGTCCCAGCTCCTTCTCTTTTATAAAACTTTTGCACAAGTCGTTTGGGGGGAACAAAATTACTTTTAGACGATATACGGTATTCTCCACCGATTCTTTGAGATTGTAAAAGCCTCCCCGGTGAAGAAGTCTATATCCACTTTAATTTCAATTGGAAAATAATGCTAAACAAACGCCATTAATCTATTTTTCAATTATCAAGCTATTCCCATCGTTTGCCTTCCATGACCTTCCCATTCAATCTTTTATCTACTGTCCTTGCATACTGTCCCATTATCATTAATAGGAATCGTTATCTTTTATCTACGAGGTTAACAGATAGCTTACAATCTATGTGTCATTTGCCCATTAATATCGCACACATGGCGCCTTAAAGGCCATCCATGCCTATAATCCTTGCCAATCGATTTATTCGCCCATCCCGTCAAGGCTACCATGTCAATCTCTAAACTACAAGACGTAAGGGCTTTAAGTAGTTTAGATTCGCTAATGTATCCAAGATATCCGGCAATATCTGTTGACCTTTTACTTTTATGAAGTGGAGAAAAAAATATCCGCAAAAGCATATTTGGCGCCAGAAATTCATGATATTCACAGGACCACCTGAGGTAAACAGCCGTCGTAAACCATGCATAACAATAAGAGTAGCGAATGGTTTGCAGCTGTTTATTATTTCATGGAAACCATAATAGGCAATCCTAAAGGTTCTCACAAACGAAGTTATGGTCTTCGAAAGTTTTATGAGATTTTGAAAGATACAGCACGAAGAACGCTGTAGGAGTTTCACGTTTTTGTTTCAATTCGAGTGCTTTAATGACTGATGGAGTATTCTGAGAGTTCCTTTTAATGACATAGCAAAGCAACTTGCATTTAATAAGCTTACTTGCCATCCGATTACAAAGACAGCCATATTCAAAAAAGCTTTCCAGGTTGATATTTTGTTTTTAAGGAGCCATCCAACAAAAGGTTTCATTTTAAACTCGGCATGGTTTCTGAAATGTGCGTAATCAACCATCATTGCGATGACATCTGATAAGTAAAAGTTAAGAGGTTGATTGATAATACACTATCGCGAAACGTGAAATTTCAGTAAAAAACACTGTGAAAATACTGTAGAAACCTTCTACAACACCCGTGTTATTTTTGGTCTTCATTAAACGTGTTCTTACACAGCAATAGTAAATTGAATCTATAAATTTGAATATCTTGAGAGTGATGTGAAGGCTCCAACTCGTGTCTATTCAGTAAGGTCCACAGAACACATCGTCGCAATAGCTGAGAGAGTGTCGCGTTGGTTGTAGTTCACAGTACATTTCAATTTCATTGAGATGTTATATTGAAAATGCACACACAGAGTATGAATTACGAAGCGATCTTATACTGCGAGTGTTATGCCTTCGTCAGCATTTTTTTTTCGATCATCTCTCATTCACAACTGATGTTGTTGCACAGTTTTTTTCATATTTTTGGCTATGGACAGACTTGTACTAAAGACCTTCCACTCAACAGTCGGTGATGATAACAATAACCACGACCACTCCCCAGATGAATGATCATATCCAAATGGAGAAAAACGAACTTAAAGCTTTTATCAAATACCTCTGCTTAAAAAATCTGTCTAAGATCTAAGACATACACAGCCACTTGTTGAAAACATTGGGAGACTCTGCTCCTCTATATTCCACAGTAGCACGCTGGGCCAGGGAGTTTAAGCCATCCACGTCCCACACTGAAGATAACGTGAAAAAGTCGAATACGTTGTGTTGATCGAAGAGCGATTATCAGGCATATAGCTGAGGTCACAGGGATCTTATTTGGCTTGTTTATTGAGTATCGAGAATGTTGACCGAAGAGCAAAAGAAAAAAACCGAGTCGACATTTTAAGGATGAATCTCGAGCAGTTCCAAGCAGATCAACACCTTTTTTCTTACGTTCAAGGAACGCGATTCGAATTGCACACGCTCTATTCGACAGATCTTGCTCCTAGTGACTTCTACCTCTTTCCTCGGCTCAAGGAATACATCTGAGGTAAGAAATTCAAAGACGATAGTGAAGTTACGGCCGCTATTGAGGCATTTCAGGAGGGTTAAATCAGAATTTTTTTTTAAAAGGCAATTCTTGTAGACTATGTAGAAAAATAAAATATCTTTTTAACTATAGTCACCGCGTTCTATTTTTATTATCATTACTTTTGGATCACCACTCATATTTATCCAATATTTTAAATTGTGCCCAATCGTTCGTACATAATGTTAGCCGTGGATTAGAAGCATCAGCTTACGATGCAGAATCTGTTGCAAAGCGTAAAAAAACATGACATCTTCAACAAGTGCCATCAGTCGTTGAGAATATTCCTTTGAATACTGAAGCTCCTTAAATGTTGTGGTTTTTCTGTGATGAAAAAAAAAGTTGATCAAGGTCAGATAAACAACCACAAAAATGATAGATGGCATGTTTAAATTCTATTCCAGCTACTATCATGGTTTTAGGAGCTGTTAGCAACGAAGGATATATTATGCCATCTCATATTGTCGCCTACATCAAAGTTTTTGAAAATGTTCTGAAACTCTAGATTGATAAAGTTTGCGGGGACAGACATTTTGTCCATCAGGACTCTGCTTCCCCACACAAAGCGGTGGCGACACAGAATTGGAGAGCTGAAAATGTCCATGACCACATTAATCCTATCTTATGACCCCTAGCTTCCCAAACCTTAATCTCCTGGATTATTATGTATGGGGAAATGAAGCTTCTTCTTTCTGAGTGAAGGATGCTTTGACTGACACAATGGTCAATATGAATAAAGAGCATTTGATCGGGGCATGCCATCGTTTCCGGCCGAGGATTGAGCAGGTTGACTCGACGTTGTATTAAAATTCTCTGCCATGTTTTTTGTTCCTTTAAAAAAATATTAGTGCCCTTAAACAGTCACAATTTTGCCAAATCAAAATTTCACCACAGTTCATAAGACAGGCTTAGTTTTTCTATGATTTAAAATATTGCGTATTGTTGGATGTCCTTTCATTTCTCATTTCTTGTGCCCTTCTAATAAAGATTCTGAACATGGACCACCTGAGCCATCTACTAGGAGTCTTGTCATAGTCGTTTTCTTTCTTTGACTGGTTCTTATTCTCGTTTTTACAAAGTCCTGGTAGCTTCATTTTTTTTTATTATTATTATTTTATTTTCAATTTTATTGTGCAAATTAATTGCTTTGTAATAAACGAAAAACAAAAAAAAAACCTTTAACCCTTAAAAGCATTTTGTATTCTCTGAACGCGACTGAACGGACATACTTGTCGTGTCAATCAAATTTAATTCCGCCTGGCTGCAATGTTACCATAAGACGAACGACTTTTTCCAGAGGGTCAAACAAATTCTTCGGAGGACTCGCATATCATTCAAATGAAATCAGACGTGTCAGAGGTGACTGACATGGTTTCCGTTGCAATCAAAGCCTTATACTCCCGGGCTATATAGTAGAGCTGACAATCATTTATCACGTTCCTTTTAAGTATACAAAAAAATATTTGTATTGTGGCCAATTTTCCTGCAACATGGTCCTGCAACATGTTCCTGCAACATGTTCCTGCAACATGTTCCTTTAACGTGTTCCTGCAACGTGTTCCTGCAACATGTTCCTGCAACGTGGTTCTGCAATATTTTCCTGAAACTTGTTCCTGCAACATGTTTCTGCACCATGTTCCTGCAACATTTTCCTGCAACATGTTCTTACAACATTTTTCTGCAACATGTTCCTGCAACATGTTCCTGACATTCTGCAACACGAACTTGCAACATCTACTTGCAACATGTTCCTGCAAGACGAACATGCAACATGTTCTTGCAACACGAACTTGCAACATGTTCTTGCGACACGAACTTGCAACATGTTCTTGCAACATGAACTTGCAACATAAGCTTGCAACACATTGACCTACATTGACCTTGGTCAGGTCAATGACCTTTATCAGGTCACTGACGAGCACGCGGGCGTCACTGACGAGCACGCGGGCGTCACTGACGAGCACGCGGACGTCACTGACGAGCACGCGGGCGTCACTGACGAGCACGCGAACGTCACTGACGAGCACGCGGGCGTCACTGACGAGCACACGAGCGTCACTGACGAGCACGGAGGCGTCACTGGCGAGCGTTACTGACGAGCATGCGGGCGTCACTGACGAACAATATAATATAATTTATTATTTTGTTGTTGGGACAACGAGTTGCCAAATATCCACTACGGGACAACACGGTTGCCTATTCACTGAAAATAACGGTCTAGATGACCGGGGGATGATGAGGCGTAATAAAAAAAGATTATTAAAACGTCCTTAGTTGTCGTTGGTACGTTTCGTAAATCGTCTGCTTTAGGTTACTTTCCCCGGTTTGTGCCCTTCCGGTGTTGAGCACGTATCCTCGTGTATATGTACGAGTATGTATAAGGCTCTCGTTTCTTTCTTTGTCTCTTGTACTTTTCCCTTATTGTTCTCCGCTGGCGGCCACTGTCCGCCCAGCTTCACTCAGAGTTGTTCTCGAATTGATTGGTCATTGTCTGTCTGGCCCTGTCCAGCCGGGAACACATACATACACACACACAACTTTGGCCGTTGGAACAAAGGGAATCACCTCCAGAGTTCCAACGCCTCCGCATTCAAATTTTCGGACCTTCGGACATTCGTCCGGTTGGAAGGGGTTGAGGTGGACGTATTCACCACAGTATCTTACGTTAATTTTTAAGTCTAACTAAACATCCCTCAGTTATACAATAATAATAATTATTTCTATTTCTATTCTATTCTGATAATCTCTAAAGGTCTCTAGGGTTATTGGGCTACCCGTTTACATAGAATGGGGAGTTTACAATTACTATGTGTAGTTAAATTAACACACAAGTGGGGACGACACTTTACTGTTTGGGTTCACGATCTTCTTTTTCTTTTTATCAAACATTATATATTTTAGGTTGGACACGCGGCCTTTTGATTTGTTGGGGACCGTCCGTGTCTTTCACCCTGTTGGGGCTGTCCGCCCATTGTTGCGAGACCGTCCGTCTCGGTCGGTTGGAGCCGTCCGCCCTTCGCTTTGGACCGTCCGTCCAACATGTTACCTGTTGATGGTGCAACCTTCTTAAGGTGGTTGGACCAAACCGTGCCATAGCTCTAAATTCGCCAAAGGAACACCGGTAAGTTCTTCCCTCCTTAGGAGATGGTGGAGAAAAATGGTGGGACAATAATTTAGGAATGGAGAGGATAAGGTTCCGTGCGTATTTTGCACGTAACAATTCAAATGTCTCCACGGAAGGTATTGCAGGACTCGATTCTAACAAAGTAAATTTCGATGACTTTTCGACACACTACGGGCAATAACACAACGCCATTACTTAGCGAATATTCGTTGTTAAAGCGTCAAGAGTTTTCGAATTATGTTTATAAATACAATCTTTTGTATAGCTCCTCAAAAAGATTTTGAACAGCGATGAAAGACACGATCGCATCACCAAAACGCGAAATCAAGTCCGGGAAATATTCTGCAATAGATTCAAAACGGGTCATGTGTGAGATGTGTCAACATCTTGTTAAAATCTTATGTCTTTCACATCCATCTCTTCGATTTGAGGTCAAAAGCATTTGGTTCATATTTGACTGCAAGTGATGAGAATTTGCGGTGACTATCACGATTCGCCAACGGAAGGCATATTTTCTTCATGAAAGGCCCAAAGACTTCTGTATCACCTTTCAGAGACTTGAACAGCATGTGGCCGAGCGTTGTCCCACTGCAAACACCAGTCGCACGGAATACACACTTTCGATTTATGGGTGCTAAGTTTGGACGTCGAGCAACAGTACGCTCTTTAAGGAGGGACATCTCTATGCTTCAGCTCGCTTGCTCTCAATTCCCTTGCTTTTTCGTCAATCACAAGGTTTTCAAACGATGAAAAATGGATTGTTGAGTGACGGTCATTAAATCTGAAGGTTTTTGTTACGTTTAACATGAATATTTGTCCAGTGATACCTCCAAATCCATGTCTTCGCTTTTCTACTGGTCCGAAATACTCCTTATCTTCCACGTCAAAATCACTCCTTTCGTAACGTTGGAACCATTCACGGCACCTTTTTTCAACAATTTTCTCTCACCTCTATTTCCCGTCTAAATTGAAAGAGCCTGCAATTATTTCTGTCCCTAAAAATACAATTTGAAGCCATGCACAATGTTGACCTACTTCCAATTAGGCTTCCAATCCAAGCGTAGCTGTAGAACTGCCCTCTTGCTCCTTGAAATCAGGAAAGGTCTTAATAAAAAAGAGTTATTCATCCTAACTCTGCTCGATTTATTCAAAATCGTTCGATATCGTTAACCATTCAACTTTGCCATAATATATTGAATGCTTTTGAATTCTAGCGTTAAAAAGCAAGGCTGATCTTTTTAGATCTCATCTCACCTCTCACCTAGCTATAATAGCTATAAAATGTCAACAAATTCTACCCTTTTACCAATGAAGACAAGGATGCCACAAGGCTCTTTCCTTAGTCCCATTCTGTTCCTCCTGTATGTCCATAAACTATAATACCTAAACGACTGAACTACCTTTACCTCAATGCCAGTTAGTCTAAGTCACTTGTTATGTATGAAAACTTGGTCGATACCTCTCCGCCCCTCTTCCCGCTATCAAATTTGAACGCTTAACCTGGGACTATCACGGCAATAACATTGTAACACGGATATATGTTCGAGTCCTATAATCTACTCGTAGTAGAGGGAAGCTTAACCTGGTCTTCAATAATATTGTTCAATTGATTTCTAATGTACCTAAGTGCGCGCAAACCTCCACCTATTCGGAATCCATTTTCGTCTACTCACTCAACTCACCAGCTTTCACGAGATCCAGGCGACTTAACAATTGTATACAACCCAGTACGCATGCCTAGCGTCCGAAAGACAAGAAAGAAATTTTTCTCTTCCTTCCACCCGCCTGTAGAACTTTCTCGTATTGAGAAGAATTAGAAACGCTTTCCTATGATCCCCGATCTGACATTTCTGACCAGCATGTACCGCTAGCGCCATCTATTGGAAAACGGCGAATTCCCCCTTTTACACTTGATAACATGTAGAGAGTACTAGCATCAAAATACCATTCCACCCTGCTGTCCTAATTCCATTTCCAGTTTCGATATGATGTTTTGAAAATACCTCAGTAGACCTAGACGCAGGAAGCCAGTTAAGTTAGCAAATCATCGCGACAAAACATTTTCATCATTAACCCTCGCCTCCATGGCTAATGGAGTACTTGTATTCGTTAAAAGCCTTGTTGACGAAATTGAATTCTATTTAGCTTCCCCCTTACTGTTCTCGTTACCTCGTCAACATGTTTTGCTGCGTGTCCTTGAGAGCACAACAAGCAGAAGATATAAAAAGACATTTGTCATTTGTTAAGGGACGCCGCTAGGCATCCGTTTATCTTCCTTCTTGCTATATTCCCTTTCATTCCCATGGTTTCGTAATAAATACGGAATTGTTACGCCGCATCCTCATGTACATAAGCTGCCAAAAAATGTTAATTTAATTCCTGTTACGCCCGACTGCCTTGCTACTAGTCCTCGTAATACCCACCCCTCCTCTTGCTCCCGAAACAGATCATTCTTAGTCAACAGAATATCTCCATTTAGACAGGAAATATTTATTTCGGATTTCAAGGCAATGACTCAAGGTGACGACCCATCCGTGCGGGAGGGAATATCCTTCAGTAATATCATCTCTCGGCGAATGTGCATTGATGCGTTACTTAAAAATCGATTCCCTAATTGAGACACGAGTCCTACGCTTCCTGCCTACATCCTGTCGTCCCGGTAAATTGCCACAATTTTTCACGTTCCCTTTGTTTCATTGCACAATAAACTTAATTGAATTATTGTGTCTGTAATTATATAGTCCTGGACGAAGGTTCCGCATGGGTTGACTGGTAAAAGCAGAAAGGTTTTGCAGCGTTAGCAGGATGCCTGGTGTTGGCGAATCGATACTGGGCGATGCTGACGTTGTTATCGAAGTATATTTTGCAAATTCGCAGGACATACCCCCCACCGGGTGGGGCTTATTTGTTGCTTTGTGCTCATTGTTATGTTCGATTTGCGAATGGAACGGAATAAGTATCCTGGTATCGCACTCTCGTATTGCTTGATGAGCAATTTTCGGCTCGATTAAATGCAACAGGACAACGAGCGATCCGTTCCAAAGCCCGCAGAACGACATGAAGTCAAAGGACATCTCCACTCTGGTTTATGTAGTTCAATAACTCGAAAGCAGATTGCATGCCCATCGTGTTCGCGCTATTTCGATGCCCAGACCCTTTTCAAAAAAGGCGACTCCCTTGACGGTTGAAGTTGTGATAACTACCGAGCGAGAAGCATTTGCTTTAATTTTGCGCTGCAGACGCGTCTAAAGTTTTGCTCTGCTATAAATAGACTTCGCTGTGCAGATGCTGATGATACGACCGCATAATGAGGGTTCGTGCTGTTATGAAACTAAAGATGGCACTCATTTTTGAGAGTGAAATTCAAGGACTCTCCTTCGTAGCGGGGGAGACGGGGGGTAACAACTATTTCTGGTCGGATGGGGGTTGTATTGATTAGATTTTGACGTTCGATTATACTCTTCCCTGCGATGGAGAGCGAGGGAATCTTAATTAAGAGCAAAGCAAGTCGAGTTCTTGACGGTGTAGGGGGATGGATTGGATTAAGAAGCAAACAACGGACGGAGTTGAAGACCTTGCAAAATCAATTTGATGGAAGGACGAGTCAAATAAAATATTTTTAGAATGCCTTTTATAATATACCTTTTGGGTGTAGAGAACGATGAATTTGAATAGTTATTGATGGACAATAAATTCAGAGAAAGTTTTGTGGGAAAACGAAGACGAGAGTGGTTGGGGAGGAGGTGACCTTTTGGTATAGACTTGACTCCGCATTGTTTGAGTGAAATTTATTAAAAAAATAAGACAAATTTTGGAATTTTGGGAAGAGTTTTATTGCCCTTATTATCGGCCATTAAGGGCCTCGTTGACCACCCCTCGCCAAGCCACCCTGTCATAAGTACCGATATTCCTTCCCTGTTTCGGTATTCCATATCTTCTTGATCCATTCGTATACCCATAACAATAGTCCCCACTAGGTATTATATCCTTATGCAATCGGACCATGCAGCCCGCGAAATTATGAAATTCCTGAAATTTTTTGAACAGAACTCTTATTTGTGATCTTATCATTTCTCCTATTTCCTTCCATTAACATTTTTGAGCAAAGACATAAAAAACGCTTGTAAAGGGTTTTCCAAAAAGGACTTGACATCTTTTTTTTTAAATAAAACGCAAACCATTTGAGATATTTCAAAAACTTGACTTAACGTAGCCCCAAAGAAAATAGTCTAGAGGCGTTATATCGCATGAACGAGGCGGCCAATAGACAGGCCCATTTCTTGAGATAACACGCTCATCAAACTTACTCTTCAATAAATCGATTGTAACGTGTGCTGTATGGCTTGTGGCACCATACTGTTGAAACCACATGTCGTCCAAGTCCATATCTACCAATTCGGGCCAAAAATAATCGGTAATAATGGCGCGATAACGCTGGCCATTCACAGTAACGTGACGATCGTTATCGTCGACGAAAAAATATGGCCCAATAACGCCGCCGGCATGCAAACCGCACCAAACAGTTATTTTTTGTGGATGAAGTGGTGATTCATGAAGCACATGTGGATTTTCACCCGACCAATAACGCATATTTTGCTTATTGACGAATCCTCGAGCCAAAAATGAGCTTCGTCACTGAAGATGATTTTGCGATGAAATTCATCATCTTGGAGCATCTTCTCCAGAGCCCAATCGGAGAACGTACGTCGCTTCAAATGGTCCATCGGCTTCAATTCTTGAGTCAGCTTGATCTTGAATGGGTGTAAACCAAGATCCTTACGCAAAATACGCGATAATGTGGTCTGAGCGATGCCCAATTCTTGAGAACGCCGTGGAATTGACTGATTTGGATCGTTTGCTACGGACGCCTGAACGGCAGCGATATTTTCGACACTTCGACCAACCCGTTGTCTCACTGACACGGCAACATCACACAACGAATATGTAGACTCAAATGTTTGCACTAAGCTTGTTACTGCCTGTCTACTAGGGCGAGAATTACGACCGAAAATTGGAGTTAACGCTCTTAAAGTTGCGGTCACCGACTCCGAATTTCGGTAGAAAATGTATATAATTTGCAGACGTTGCTCGTTCGTGTACTTTACTATGATGAAAATGTTGAGTTTACTCAATAAATTGACAATGACAGTTCGATGATTAGTGAAAGGGTGCGTTCACAAATTAAATTCAAAGCTGTCACGTCCCCATTGGAAAACCCTATACTACAATACATCTTCAGGGATTATGTCAGACCTTTTATAACCAGCCTATAGGCTCTTAATGTCTTGATTCCTAAAGCCTGACGGCTGCCCTTTCACTCTATGTAAAACTTTCTTTACCAGATGGAACGAAAAGAAAGATATCCACGCCACGCTGCCCAATAATTCTAAAAAACAAATCTATGTACCTAGCTCTAAGAAACATAAAAATAAGCCTAACACCTGTGATAAAAACCCTAAACTTCAATCTAACCCCCGCCATAAATGGAGCTTCAATCTTTCACTCATCCCTCCATCTCCTATATGCAGACCTCTTCCTCTGCTCCACCAAAACCACCACGTCAACGAGTTTCCTTCAATCTGACTCCAACTGCTCGTTCTACCACCGCTAGCCCTTCGCCACAAACGCAAACACCCTAATTGTTTTCCTAATTTCGATCTCAAATCCGGAGACAAGTATCCTAATTTCCGCAGCTCCCACATCCTCAATCCCTCAGCCCCCGCCTTGTCTAATACATCCACTTCGCTCAAAAACCCAAGCAGTCTTTCAACGGTCTCATGCTTTACCATTCCAAATCTTTGCTCTGACTGAAACAAACTTGATACCTAGTATAAACAACCAAGAATTGTTCCCATCAAATTTTAACGTCTACCGCGACGACGATCTCAATCGACCTACCGATAGCTGCCCCTGTCGTGGCGTTTTAATAGCCGTCCTTAAGGCTAAGCGCAAATTGAGACACGTATAGCGCGTGTGAGGTGACGCAGCGCGACGCGTGTTTTTTGTAAACTACAGGATTGAATAGAACGGCGCAAATTGGTAAACACGTGTGACGTGTCGCGACCCGCGCGAGCCGACCGTCGCGCGGCGCAGTAGTCGAGACACAGTTTCACGTGCCATTCTCTCGCGTGTGGTTCTTGGTTTTGGATACATGGCAGAAGAAAAATTAATAGAGGCAGTTAGGGCTTATAAAGAGCTGTATGATACCCAATGTGCCAACTACATGAAGACAAAATTTAAAAATCGTATTAAAATTGATTTAAATTTCCGGTTCATTAAGCAATACAACAAAGTATCCTCTTCAGCTTCATCTGAATCTGATTCGGAATTTAGGTTTAATAATATCAATTGTTTTGATCGCGAATCGGACTTATGCGTTCGATCTGCGAGTACCTGCGTCTCAATTTGCGGATCACCACGCTACGCGTTTGGCACGTACGCGTCATGGCACTCGTGTCATGTCACCTCACACGCGCTATACGTGTCTCAATTTGCGCTTAGCCTAACTCAATCGACTCATCCCTTATTGCAATATCCTCTTCCCCGTATCTCGACTTCGTTTCAATCAAGATTGTACTGCCCCGTAAAGCACTCTATGTCATCTGCTTCTCAGCCTATTGAATCCTATGAACTCGCCATTAATACGATTTACGGGATCCTCATGATGAAATCCTTCTCTTTGGTGATTTCAATCTTCCTTCTCTTAAATGGGCTCCATCAGACGATCAAACATATCATATTGTCACTAATCCCTCTGCTGCCAAAGAATCACTTTTCTTAGATCGCCTAGCTGATTCAAACCTTAGCCAAGTGAAATGAACCTGGGCCTTAAACAACAAGCCTCTCCGGGCGACATGATTTTGTGTCAGCTGCTTCCAGTGCCACATGCCCAGTTGGTTAAGACATCTTTCCAAGTTTTAGATGAGGTCGTTCTCTGCCGCTTCGCAAATCGGGATTGAAATCGAAAACTCTTATTACCAGTGGCGTCCATTGGCGACCATTGGCTTTATATGGTGTAGTCTAGCGAGAATTTTCTAGTGTCAACTGGCTCTGTATACCTATCAGACTCTTTACGAATGGGTTCAGACGTTCGGACGACAAAGAAGATCTTATAAGCGATGCATAGGTAACGTATGCCCCTATCAGTGATGCAGTTGTAGAGTTCTCCTTTCTCATAAACCAGGCTTATAACAAGGCTGATAATCCATTCATCGGTCATGCTTTACTCTGACCATATTCTGAGATAAGCTCTCAACATATCACACAGGTGATATGGCCTGTGTTTTAAGGACATCGGTTAATTGTGGTTTATTCGCATAGACCTGCGACTTCAGGAAACCCCACAAAAAAAAGTCTAGCGGGGTCAAATCGCATGACTTTGGTGGCCACGTCACAAAAAATGCGAGAGAAAATCTTACCCTCAAATCATTCATACAGAATGTCAATCGTGGCATCCGCTGTGTGGCACGTAGAACCGTCCTGCGGAAACCACATGTCGTCTAGATCCATATAATTAAATTTGGGCCATAAGAAATTGGATCTCATTTTTCTGTAGCGCTCGCCATGGACGATGACCGCCTTTCCAAGTACGGACCAATGAAAAATCCAAAATCTACACCGAACGGTAACTTTTTGAGGTTGCATTGTCACCTGGTGAATTTCGTGTGAATTGGTGTCTTCCCATATATCGTATGGCAATTTTGCTTTTTAACACAGCCATTCATCCAAAACTGCGCCTCGTCGCTAAAGATGATTTTTTGGCCAAATTTGGGATCATCTGCCAAACATTCCGAAGTCCAGTCAGCGAACAAACGGTGTTGTCCATGGTCATGAACTGTTTTTTTGGAGGCTTCTAATATCTGTTGGAGTACTTGGACGCAAATACCGGCCCATTGTACTACCAGACAGACACCTTTCTTTATTGTAATTTCCAAGTTGTCCGGGGAAAAGTAAGGAGGAGCTGAATGATGTAGAGCTAAGAGATTCGGCACACACCACGTCGGCCCCAAGGTACGCCGCCATGGACGAGCAAAGGCGGGACAGTCGCAGAGAAAGTGTTCTGCTGTATCATCCTCCTCGTAACATGCAGCGCAGGTAGGCGTCTCACTGATGCCAAGCACGGAGAGATGCCTAGCAACAGTGTAATGGCCCGTAATAACGCCCGCAAGCCTTCTGCAATAATTTCTCCTTAAGAATAAGAAGAACGTTGCGGACTTCATGCAGACATCAGGGCATACGCGCTTAGTCATCCTGTATCCTGGATATTCCCTCCATCTACGACTGTCTGCATTAAAAACCCAATCGTCGATGTCGGATTTAATCATGGACAGAAAGAATGGCAACATCATCCGCATATGCCTGAGCATAAATTCCAGAGGCATTGAGAGCATCGAGCAGAGAGTCGACCACCATGCACAGCGGAGACAGGACGCCACCTTGCGGGCAGCCCCCGTTTACGCCAGGCTTGACACATTGTTCGAAGCCTGCATCAGCGATCAATGTCATGTATACAAGCTTTGATCCACAAAACTAGTGTTTCATCTACGCCATGCCGCCTAGCAGCGTTACACATGCTGTCGAAAGTAGTGTATCAAACGCTCCCTCAATGTCGACGAAAATTCCCAGTACATACTTTTTCCTCTCAAATGCGCATTCTATTCTCCCAAATAGGTTTTAAAGCGCAGGCTCGCTCATGAACTTTGAGCTCCTGGGTGTGTCTGCTCTACACTTTCATGGACCGCGGCGATGTGCTCGGTCGATCTTGCGCTTCTTTGACGAATGTTGATTGATTGATTACCGAACCGATTGCTTCAAATTTGGCCTCCAAACGATAAAGAGCCACAACGTCTACCGTAAATTTGGCGCAACTCGCGTCACGTTTGCACTAACTGAGAGTTCGTTAGTTTTTTTATTGAAAAGTTTTATCGTTTGGACATTCATTCATGTAACATGCCATGGTGATTTGGCTTCGGTAACTGAATAATAAACGACAGATTGGACAGATGTCACCAAAACAACTTGGCCGCCAAAATCTTCTCGAGCTAATTGAAAAACCCTTTACCTTTCGATTGTGACCCCACTATAAGTTGTCCGAGTTCATCCCTGCAGCTTTGCGGTCTGGCTCTATAGCCTCTCACCATCTTCCCAATCTTGGCCTTCTCACGCTTCTGAGAAGCGTATGTTATTCGTATAGCCCACGAACAGCTCTTGTCCATCGATGCGGCATGGCCATGTGTACATTCTCTTTCGTGGCATGGAACTGAGCGCATCAGAGGCGGCATTCCTGATGGCGTCTCCATGACTGCTTCATGGTTTGTGCTGGTAAGACTGGATGTTGTAAGATCTTAAGGAACATAAGGACATGATCAGCAAACGTCCTTGCGGGCACTTGGTGATCTTATTCGATGCCCGTATATTCAAAAGTGATGTCGATAGAATTTCCTAGAACGCTCTCGTTGTCATAGCTGGAGCATTGGATGTACAATATGCCCTTTTAAACAGGCCACAAAAGTCTCTTTCTCTTTTGTTTAGTACACAATTGTGAGAAGACAATATTGCTCATTGTCATTATAAAGAGCTTTCTCTCACAGTTATAATAATTTAATAGAAAAATTAAAAAAAAAATTGTTAACCCAAAAGAATGACAGTTTTTAGGCTGGCAGTGTCACTTTTGATCTACTTCTTTTGCCTAAAAGTGGTACCATGGTACGGTGTCCGCGAAATACAGCAAAAACTTGATTACGAATTTCACCAAAAGAATGGCTATTTACAGGCAGAGTCAATGTGGACATTTGGCAGATTTTGGATCAGAGGATTCGGCGGTTATTTTTTCTTAAAAAAATGTTGCGTTTTCTAATGACACCTATTAATTAATGCCCCATATTTGATATGGTCTCCACCTTTGCCGGAGATAAAAAAAAACTTTTTCAGGAAATTTCACTCAATTCCTGGAATTCATTTCAATATTGCCTTTTTGAACTTCTCTGTCGATAGCCATGTATTAATTTTCTGTTTTCCGTCGAAAAGTGTGGACGGACCTTTAGAAATACGTGTCTACCGTCTCTGCTCCTGCCGATCTAATCAAAGATTAGAACCGAGCGACAACTATCAATCTTCTTAACCCATCCTCAGCACCGCTCTTCAATGACAATTGGACAATGTCCTAGAGATGTGCAGTACATAGGAATGTGATTTGGTTAAAAATACTTATTTTGTCTATTATTATTTAAGAAAAGAAAAATTGTTATGCATCCTACCATTCCGCTCATTTTGTGCTCTATTACATGTATAATTACTGATACTACGTGACTAAATCTCTGTTTTTTAATCGTCGAATAATTAATAAAGTGGAAAGATCCATTACAATCGATTATTTAAGACAAAGTGAAGCAGTACAACAATTAGCACTAACATTGCACGATTTGCTAATCATCTTAATTGATAGCGATTACGACAAGTGCCTCCCTAACGGAAAAGTTGCTAGTGTTCTTGCAAGTTTATCTTTAGTTGAACTTTTGTTTTGATCTCACTAATTTCCTCAAAATCAAATTTGATCGAAAACTTTTCAAAATTTCAGTCCGATGGTACGAGAAACCGCCGCACCGAAGGAGCAAGCCGCCTGGGAATTTTACAACAATGTCCTCAAATCACCTAAATACATTGTAAGTTTCCTCCTCATTTACATGCCATTCCATTCAACTGAACATAATTTACCCATTAAGGTAGCTCCCATGGTCGATCAAAGTGAACTTGCCTGGCGGATGCTGTGTAGAAAATACGGCGCCCAGTTATGCTACTCGCCCATGTTCCATAGCAATCTGTTTTCCAAGGATCCCAAGTATCGTAAGGAGGCTCTTCAAACCTGCCCCGACGACCGACCGCTGATTATACAGGTAATTTCATAATCTCATCTTAGTTTCCATAACTAAACCACGTTGTCGTGTCCTGCAAAGCAAAATTGACACGTTAATAATTAAATTTTAATTAAGTTCCTGGAAAAGCATTCTTCTGGCCCGTGGCAGCTCTCGAATCTCGGAGCCATGGTTCTCGAGTGTAATTAATGAATTCCGATTAAGGAAGCACGTCGTTTGACAATAAATCGATGTAAACAAGCGGGATAAAGGACAAAGGAACTGCTCGCTATTGTCGATTGCATTCAATTACCACGAGGGTAGCCTGCCACGGGGTGGAGTTGTGTGACTTCCAACCAACACGTCGCTCTTGATTTAATTGCATGGTGTTTGTCTTTTTTCTGCCGCTCATCTCCTGGCACATACCTAGTTCTGTGGGAATGAACCGAAAACAATATTGGAAGCAGCGCTTCTGGCACAGGATCACTGTGATGCTATTGATATTAATCTTGGCTGCCCGCAGGCCATCGCCAAACGTGGACACTATGGAGCCTTCCTACAAGACGAATGGGATCTCCTCGAAAGCATAGGTGAATGAGCGTTCCTACATGGATTAGTCGGTAAATCCGAATCCCATACATTTTCCGATGACCGGTGTCGTGGCATATCGTGTCTCGTGACACTCTGGCATCGAATTTCTCGATTTCATGACCACAGCTAATTTAAATCAAAAAACATAAAAAAATCCATTTACAGTGAAAACCCTTCATGATAATCTGTCTGTGCCGGTGACATGCAAAATTCGTGTTTTCGAAGGCAGACAAAGGACAATCCAATACGCCCGAATGCTAGAAGCCGCTGGATGTCAACTGTTGACTGTACATGGCAGGACACGAGAACAGAAGGGACCGTTGACGGGAATTGCCGACTGGAGTTATATCAAGGACGTTAGGTGAGTCTGAGTTTGGTTGCGTGTATCGTTAATGAGATTTCGCTTGGCAAACGACACACGAAACACGACATAAAACTAAATTTCTACACCCGGGGCTCCTGCTATAGTTTTTTTATTTTTTCTGTTTTTCCATTTTCCTTTTCTTCGTGTAGGAACAATGTTAAAATTCCAATGTTTGCAAATGGGAATATCCTTTCGCTGGAGGACGTGCGACGGTGTATGGAAGAAACACACGTGGATGGAGTCATGTCTGCAGAGGGCAACTTGCACAATCCGGCAATTTTCCTGGGAATCACACCGACCACTTGGGACATGTCAAATGAGTACCTGAACTTTGTCGAGCTCTATCCTTGTCCGATCTCCTATATACGTGGGCATTTGTTTAAAATATTTCATCATCTGTAAGTTTGTAATCCAAGGAATGGGAATAGAATTTTCTGAAATATTAATTACATTCCGGGGATCCGTGAGGGTTTTTTTAATGGGAACTCCCAGATAGAAGAAGGACAGATGGGGACAATTGAAAAACTTGAATCTGAGACTGATTGTGTCTCGATTGTGCTTTCAAATTTTATTTATTTTGTCCACTTGACTTTGAGTAGATAGTAAATAGCTAAGTGATTTCAAGAAGACTCCACGGTAGCTCGAAACGAATGAGTTTTTTTTTCTGTCCCTCTTTTCAGACTCAATCTCCGTCCAAATGCGAAGATCCGTGAGGCTCTGGCTGTGTCGCGTGAATTACACGAGTTCCGCAGCGTCGTCAATATGTTTAAAGAAAAGTACGAACCTTACCACAATGGCGAACTTACTTACATGGACGAGGAAGTCGACCCCACCGTAGCAACCGTAGACGAAGGAGTAAGTAAACCCATGCAAAATGTGACCAATTTACGAAATTTCTTGATTTTAGTACAATCTATCGTTACCACCATGGATATGCCAACCGTACATTAGGCCACCGCCCGAAGAGCACAAGAAGATCATCGAAGAAAAAGTCCGTATTGCCCATGATCCCAACACCGTTAAGCGACATTACTTCGACAATGATGGCAACCAAATATCTCGGAAGAAAATGAAGCGACTTCGACGGAAAAATCGTCGACCCAATAAGCCCGAGGGAAAGCACGAACGGAGTTTGGAGAGCTGCGATTTGTGCACAAATCCCGTGGTATGCCGCAAATACGTCATTTCTAATTTCTTTACTAATCGTCGGTTTTTAAAGGGCATTAAGTGTTCATTTCGTCTATGCCGCATATGCTGTCGGGAAAAGTGTTATTCAGAGAACCACGATTGCCCAGGGCACAAGTGTTTAATCAAAACGCGTAGAGAGAAAGCTAAGGCATTTGGTAATAAAGGACCCTACAACATGGAAGACGACGAGGCTGAGAATGCTGTACTATCGGAAACTAGTAATGATAGTGAGGCAGAACTCGAGCTGGATAGTGGTGTCATCGCAGACAGTTGATAATTATTACATACTAGCAGCGGATTTAGTTAAATTTATCTAAACAGAAGACAATATATTAGGATAGGCTAAGCCTAAATTGGAAAAATCTTCAAATTATTGGAAATAAAAAAATATTCGTCAAAACGACCGAAAATAAATATTTTATTTCATAAAAATGCTGGCATTGCGTTTCCACCCAATGCTCATCCACCGGTTTTGACGTTTTACCAAACACGTGCATGTCAAACGAGTTCGTGACAGACGTTTGTTTATTTACTTTGAGAGTCAGTTGCTTGTTTTCATTTAAGAATTTAATAAAATGGAAATAACGCGAGGTTTTTACGACCTATGTGTCCCACTCCAAAACGATCAGAAGTGTATGAAAGCCATTGTGAAGGAACTCATCGAACGTGGGTATTTCTGAACAAGGTAATCCACATAGCATGACCATATGCTTCAGTTGGTTACAGGACAATAGCAATTGAGCAAGTGTTTGACCATTCGAAAAAGGATACAAACAAGAAAGGATCGGAGATATTCCCCCCACCGGCAGACTTGGAATTTCTTAATGAGTTCAAGAAACAGATGAAAATCCTCAGCAGACTGACAATAATCTACGGGGACGTGTCCGTTTCCCATGCTATGGTGCGACCAAACTCATTTAGTACATTTTACCTCTTAAAGTTGCCTTTTTTCATATTTCAGACAAACTCATTGAACTTGAGGAAGTTCAATATAATCGGTGGACTGCCAAAAACAGATCCTGCCTTGACTGTAATCACACCATTATCCAATTGAACCCGCCTAAAACGTCTTTTTTCCAGCACTGTTGCACAACTTTCAAGGGAGATATAATCACCTTCGATCCGGAGGGCGGCAAGCTGCTGGTCACACGAAAAAACTATCAAGTCGCTGCAAAACGAGGTGTCTTCTTCGAAATTAAGTACTCACCGGTGATAACGAATTCCAACTGCCGCAAAGACGTCATCAAGCTCACCCATAACTATCACTCCAGAGGCAAATCGAGGAACATAATTATGTCCAGCGGTGCGACGAGTGTGTTCGACCTACGCGGCCCATACGACATCAGCAATTTGTTAGTAAAGCTTTATTCCTTTTTTCGATGTCTAACTATGATTGTATGCCAACAGAGGTCTGATATTTGGTCTATCTGAAGATCAGGGGAAAAACGCGATTGGGAGCACGTGTCGCCAGGTTGTTCTCCAAGCAGGTACGGCCACTTTGGTATCAATCAGTCTTCAGTCACTCAAGGTACATTTTGTCTTTCGATAGAGTCCAGGCGATTGGGGAAGACCGTCATGTTTGCCAAAGGTGCTGGTCCGATTTGCCTCTCTTCATCTTCCGAGGAGGCAACGTCGGATGAAGACGATGATGATGAGGAAGATGAGAAGGGAAATGAAGATGATGATATGGGCGAACAACCGAATAAAAAGAAGAAACTTTCGTGACGCTGTTTCACATGATCTTAATTTAAGTGCTTTTTTCTTAAATGTGACTGTACGAGGAAATAAGCCTTTTTTATGCCTCCACAAGCTACGATTAGATCAGCCATCTACTTGTTTGGGAGGAGAACATAGAGATCGAATCAGCTGTCGCGCTCGGAGCTCTAGTCTAATAATAGAACTCAAGCTAAAATTAAAATTCTAGGGCTGTCGAGTAAGAATTCTGTTAGGCAGACCAAGCCGTATAATTTGTTAATGTCAAAGCCGTTTTTATTAAACGCATAACGATTGGCTAGAATACGTGTCTACCCTGCAAAGCTCGAGAGTCAATCGATGCCCTTTTAAACCCAAGACAAAATCTAGTAACAAATGACTGCCTCCTGAAGTCAAACTCTATTCAGTAACAGTTCCCTTCAAAAACTGTCAAGTTTGGAAGTCTGTTGAATGAAAAATTAATTTGTCGATTCGAGGCTGATTCGTACTCACGGTGAATTGGAGCTGTACGTGCTACCAGGCTAGTTTGAATCCGATGCTCAAATGAATTGAAGGTTCAACTCTGGCTTCGCAAGGGTCATAGACAATCTTAAAATAATGGGAGCTGGTAGCACGTAGCTATAGTTTATTCACGATGTAGAGACTCAAGGTAATCATCACCGACTGTTGAGCCGAAGGTTCAAAATTCATACTCTGTGTGTGCATTTCCAATATATCACCTTAATGACATTGAAACGAAAGAGTTACTGTGAACTACAACCAACGCAAATTCAGTCGAATCTCTCAAATCATATCTAGGACAACCACCCTCCGAGAGTAGTGACCGAACATCTTCGACATAAACCATCTGCACCCCGTCCAGGTTGTGCGACTAACACCATAAGAGCGTACACTATTGAACCTGAACGAATTATAAAAAAAAAACAAAAAAGAAAGAAATGATGCGTCCATGATGTACCCACTTCGTCTTAATGCAGATTATTTAACCTGTTGTTTGCTGAAATATTTTTTTTACTTATTTGGTGCACCACTATCTATGGTCCTATGGTGCTTATGGTGGAAATCAGTTAAATTGCATGGGTTGTAGGTATAGTTTATTCTAGAGACTATTAACTTGTTGTTTCCCTCCTCTTCTTTTACGACGCAGTGACGCAGAAGGGATATTGGCCTCTGATGCCGATAACGCCGCACCTGCTGAATAGGTGCAATTATGTTCCATGATGTTTCTCCTCCGCGGGGTACTGACAAAATCCTCTGTGAATCAGTTGGTCTAAAATAACTTAAAATTCACCGCTCGGACGAAGGATAAAATATATCTCACAAGGAGCCCTAGGTGTACGGGTACAAACCACCCGACAGTCACCAATAGTCAAGATGCTGCTTAAAAGTATTGAAATGATTTCAGACTGCCATCGCGGATAAGCTTTGGAGCGTTTTTTGTCTATACTTTGTTTCTCGTTTTCTGGTGACAATGAATTAGGAATACCATTTGTCTGTTGGACTAATCCTTCTGATTCAAAATGAGTGAATGACTCTGGGGAAATCAAGCCAGATAGGAAAGCTTGCTCACGTAAATCATCTCAAGTCAGAAATTGAGGATTAGGTTTTATCCTGCCTCGTCGTACTGCAGCTTAGAACGGCGGAATTCGGGGAAAAATAGAGCGTCTTTCCCAAAGCTAGACCACCTGAGTAGTGGTATGAAAGCCGTCTTGGTTATATTCCGCCGTCTTTCCTTCTCACTATATGTGCTCCATTGATGCCAAGCCCTTTCAAGTGTTAGAAAAAAGTGTAGTGGCTCGAAATAGTTCTAAGAGAAAAGCCGAGCGGTATATCTTTCATAAGCCTATTGTACATAAAATCTCATTTTCGGACGTCATTCCCAAGGCCCATGCACTACTTTCGAAATGTTTAAGCATACGAGGGTGGTCCGATAAGTACTTAGCCTCACCGCCAGATGGCGCCAGTATCGCAAGAGCAACTTACTATCATGTAGTACATTCTACTAGACGGCTACTGTCGAAATTTCAGCCGGATCGGACGTGTGGAAGCATGAGTGTCGGCGGATTTTCGAAAAATGGAAAAAGAGCAATATCGGTCGGTGATTCGATTCTAGTTTTTGGAAGGGAAATCGCGCAGCGAAATCAAAGAGCGTTTGGATGCTGTGTACGGTGACCCATCTCCTTCGATGGCGACCATCAAAAATTGGTTTAACGAGTTTCAACGTGGTCGCACGTCGGTTTTTGATGAGCCACGTCCAGGTGCCCCGAAAACGGCTACCACGGAGGATAACGTGACAAATGAGACGGCCGATTGAGGCTGCGCGAGATAGCTGACACAGTAGGCATTTCAAAAGATCGCGTGGGTCATATCCTGCATGAAATTTTGGGCATGAGAAAGCTGTGGGTGCGATGGGTGCCGCGTTTGCTCACTCGGGAAATCAAGCGCAACCGTGAGACCACTTCAGAGCAGTGTTTGACGCAATCCGAAGGAGTTTCTGCGTCGTTTCGTGACAGTCGACGAAACATGGATCCACTGGTACACAACAGACTTCACTCGGCGAACGTGCTCCGAAGAAGACTGTCCCATCGGCCGGAAAGGTGATGGTCACCGTTTTATGGGATTCACAAGGTGTGATCCACATAGACTACCTACTTATTGGGTCGATTCGACGCCGAATTGAAGAAAAAACAGCCCCACTTGGCGAAAAAAAAAGTGTTTTTCCACCATGATAACGCACCGGCTCACACCTTCGCCCTCGCCACGGCCAAATTGGTCCAATTGGGCTGCGAACTGCTGCACCATCCACCGTATTCTCCAGATTTGGCCCCGTGCGACTTCTTTTTGTTTCCAAACTTGAAAAAGTCACTCGCCGGGCAGAAATTTCAGTCGAATGAGGAGGTCATCGCCGCCACGGAGGCCTACTTTGCAGACCTCGAGAAAACGTATTTTTCAGACGGGTTAAAGAAGTTGGAGCATCGCTGGGTCAAGTTATCGGGCGGAAAAATAAATCGGCATTTCTCCAAAAATGTTGTTTTTCTTTTGAAGGCTAAGTACTAATCGGACCACCCTCGTAGTATTAAGCGTAGCTTAACTATTGTTGCTTACGCACATCTTCATTCCTTCAGTCTTTGCCTCACAATATGCATGGCCCTGCAATGCTTCACGAAGATCCAGAACCACAGGCTTGTCCGGACTTGGAGCTGTGCATTAGCGTAAGAAAGTATTTCTTGACGCCTTCGGTATGAGAAAGAACCGTGGAAAACTCACTGTGTAAGTGTAAACTGCCAAGGTGGTCGGAATTCCGATTCGAATTGTATCAATAACCAATCCTCTGAAAACGATATCATTATAGTTACCGTCCATTCGCAACTCGGAAGTTCCGAAACCCGGTGACAATCCTTGTGTTCCTTTCATGTTTCGCTGTTCTATTCCATTCTTATGTTGTCCTCCCATCAATGGCGCAGCCTTCCAGGCGCTCTTTCTGCCTCTACTTTTATTGCTTTAGCTGTCCATTGTCCATTCGTTCTTAGTACTCGGACAATGCTTGGGGCTCCATTCGTCTATTTCCTCGCCCGGTTGTCCACTATAAGTTCTTCTTAAAAACCTGTTTTCAAAGAACCGAAATTGTTAGTCAGCCTTGTTTCTTTCATCACGAAGACGAGATGTCACTTTCAATAGGTCTGTTCGCGTACTTTCTGCACCAAAATTTATAGAATTTCCACGGCATAAGAGCAAAATTCTCTTAAAGTCGCATAAAATTACGAAAAACTAAACAAGCGGGAACTACGGAATTTAGCCACTTTCAAACGTTAAGCTTAAAAGCAGCATAAACGTGTACACCATTTGGACATAAACATCTGTTTATGACAGATTTCATAATTCGGTGCAAGATTTCTTGTGCTTCTTGCTCTCTTACGAGCTCTCTCTTCTACAAAAAAAAAAATTACGATTTTTTTTTAATACTCGAATAGGATTTCGTAACTTTTTGTACAAATTCGAAGGCAGTGTTTTGGGAGGGTACACGAATGGACCTAACAGAGAGAAGAAGAACCGATCTGCCTCGGTTACATGGCAGCCTTTCCCTGTGCATCCGGTTCTACTCAGGAATCTATATAAGCATAGATAGAGGCAGATCGTTTAACGAGGGAAACGCAAGACAATTGATGTGTATAAGATCATTGTCGTATAGATCCAGACGAGTCTACTTGCTTACTTAGATGGTGCTTCAGTTTAGCTTGAATCTGAGCCTCATCTAATAAGCCTCTCCAGTCGGAACGAAATGTTTTTAGTGCCGTAGGTAATTCGTCTGTGCCAGCAGAGTTTATTAGATTTCGCCTGCAATACCACTACCTTAACCTAGTACAAGTCGATGCAACGCTGCCTTGTTTCTCAACAAGGACATAACAATTGTGAATTTAAGTAATAAGAGGGGTTTAACGTTGCAAATAATTCCAAGAGTGGTACTACATATGTCAGATTCAAGTTTGGAATTCGATCACATTCATATGACCACCGCGGGCACGTATGCAGCGAGCCATTCCTTGGCGCCAATTTTCCATCACAACAGAAAGTTGGTAATTTCTAGTTCAATAATGTTCCTAGGCTCTTCGAGCGTAGTTGACTTGTTGGTATAAACCAACGTAAGCCCCTAAAAAAATATCCAACTGCCTTAAATCGCAAGAGTCAGGGACCATTTCTCGAGATTCCCAAACTTCTCGTTCAATAGATCAATTGTTTGACCGGCCATTTGGCATGTCTTCTTGGAACCACATCCACGAAGATTGTCTTCCAACATGGTACGATAGCGATAATTATTGACCGTAACATGGCGATCATTTTCATCAAATCCGCATCACACGATAACTTTTTGTGCACGCAACGGTGTCCCTCGAACCTAGAGGCCTGTTGCTATCCCATGGCGCAGATTTTGTTTATTGACAAATACATCGAACTTCGGTAAAATTTCGATTTTCTTCAAACTTTTGCAGAAGTTTATCGGAGAAGTTATCGGGGATTCAAAAGTGATCAAGAGGCTTCAGTACTTATGTTAATTAGATCTTGCAAGTGTATGTATGTAATTAGGCGGTATTCCCCATAATTTGTCAATTCCCAAAGAATCGTGGATTGAACTTGGCTAACAAAGACCAGATTGCTTCAGACTGAAGACGATGCCGTACGTTCGGTGGGATTAGAGGGATCTACTATCAGCTAATGCGACCTAGTGAAACTGATCAAATTGCACCGTGTTCTACATGAAAAGAGGCCGGATAATCAACAAACACATGACAAGCTGATTTTTCTCCACGGCAGTGTGTGCTATGATACACAAAAATTGTGGTCCAAAACTACTTGGGGGCTATCCCATATCGCTTATTCACCAGACCTGGCACTTTCCGACTTTCGTCTGTTTTTGTTGAAGGCTCACGGGCTCGTTCTGGTCTCTTGCGACTACAGCTTTCTGATGTCAAATCTTGGTGATGTACAATTTATACCGGAATATTTGAAGATCGTGGTGGTGATGCCTTTAACAAGTAAAAATTCATTTTCCATTTCGTGAAGATCACTGAGTTTTAGAGGCCGACATTAGTTAAATAGGAAAAACGGCAACATCGCTGATATATAGCAATGAGTCGGCCACTACCTGTATACACCATAGCGAGAGGCGTAAAACCACTTCGAACGATGATAGAACTTTTCATAGTACGTGGTACATGCCCTCTCCTAAGCTCTGTCATACGTATAGCAATGGCAAGAGCTCTCTTGAAATATGTTATTGATTGTGATACCAAAATCTTGCCAGTTTTACTAACTGATTACTGATTGACCCTACTTTTTAATTTTTGTTAATTTTTTCCTCCGCCAATTTCGTATTAAAGGAATTTTATTATTGATTTTGTTTTAAGTTTTTTATTTTTCGCATCTTTTAACGAATTCCAATTTGCATTAATGTCATCACCACCTTAACCACTTACACGCTGAATAATCATATGAAAAACATGGCGCCACAATCGTATCTAACGCTACTCTACCGCCGCCATGTACACAACTCAACCCGGCGAAATTCATTTCGCTCTAAATTCCATCTATCCCTCCCTTTCACTCTCATCATTTTTGCCATTTCTTCTTCGTCGTTCTTTTTCCAAAAACGAAAAAAAAAACTTCTTGGAGCATAATTTTTTCTTTTTCTCATTTGCGCTCACATCTTCCTCGGTTTTTGCTCCCTTTACTTAAAAATTCTTAAAAACAAAATGGAGGTCTTTGATGTGCTGCGTACGTTTTGTTGAGTGTCAAGTAAAACTTCAATTTTCGGTAATAAAACATCAAATTAATTAATAAATCTAAGAAAAATTAATATCCAAACCCGTCGTACATTGATTGTGTGTAAAATTTTTCATTTATTTCTTGTAAATATTGCGTAAAATGTTTTCCGAAAATCGAATGCAATCTTTTCTATTTTTTTTTTTCTTCAATTCGGTGCTGTAGTACTGCCCCCGTTCGTTCATTCGTCTCTTTTTTTGTTAAAAGTGTGATGTCTGGCAGTGGGTTCAATTAAAGTTTTTTTTTTTTTTTACTTCTGAATATATTTTTGTTCTTTAACGACGTTTAGCATTTGGTTGCTTTTGTGTTTTCGGTTTTTTTTTTGTTGTTTTTTTATTCGAAAACACGATGGTTGGGAGAAATGTTTAAATTTTTTTTTGTAATGAAAATGGTTATTAAGTGAAAAGTGTACTTTTGAGCGATTTGGGAAATTTAGAATTTCGGTTGTCTAGAGGGGACTTTTGCGAAAAGATGGTGGAAATGACGGTGAGAGAAAAAGTGTGAGCAGAAAGAGAAGGCAGACAATTGAGCATTGGGCTGGTTGTTGGTTCGGTTGAGGTTTTACTTTATTATTCTTGTTTTTTTTCCTTCTTTGCCTTCACGCTTTTGTTGTTGGTTCGGTGTGTAATTAATTGAAATTACAAGAAATTGAGGAAAAGAAAAAAATATGCCACCATGAGAGAAAGAGTATAGAACGCGACACACGGCGATGTGGCGAGAAGAATATATGTACATATTCAAAAAATTAAGATGAAGTGGAAGAATTCGGATGGAAATGGAAAATAAGAAATGAAAATGAAGAGATTTTTTTTTTAAGTGTCGCGATTGATGAGACGTGCTCCATCTGGTCGGGTGTTGGATGGGAACGATGAGACGCAAACGAGAACAAATCAAGTGTTGTTGGGAATGATTGGTGAATTCGAGAGTGACAAGAGTTGGTTTTTTTTTTTGCTTTTGTAAGACATGATGAAAAGAGAAAAGATGGTGGTACAACTGGTACAAATGCTACTCTTCTGCGGTGTGTTTAGTGTATCCGGTCATCGTAAATGAAAATTAACCAATTTGTTCCCTTTGCACCCTTTTCGTTGGGTATTTTTTTTGTTCTTCTGTTTTGTTGGTGTTATGTGTAGATTTCACAAGAAATATGAATACGACGGAGAAAAGAAGCAGAACATATAGAAAAATAGAGGGAAAAAGCCGCTTGCGGCGATAAAGAAACATAAAAACGCGGCTGCTGTACACAATTAAATTAATTCCTCTACTCGTTCTCGTTCCTTTCATTACCTTGTTCGATCCCTCTTCTCTATGCGCTTCATTTGCGAGTGTGTACATGAAGAAGAGCAGGCATGGCATATAAAACCCAAGAAAGACAAATGCTACAAAAAGATTGTAATTATAATTATGCATGTGTATGTATGTATCTTTCGATTTGCAATAAAGAATAGGCAATTCACGAAAAAAAAAAAAACAACAACAACTCGTCCGATTATATTAGACGAGCATTTCTTCTACGTAACTGAAGACAACCAGCACGAGGTCTAATTGTATCGTTTTTTCTCCAAATATTTCAAAACACCATTTGATGGACAAAATAAGAAAATCAGTTCGGTTCGGTACGGGCAAAAAGAAAATGAATTAAAAAAAATAAACTTCAGTTTGCAGAGCATTTTGTGGAGATACAGAGATCTATCTAATCAAAGCAGTTTTCATGTACTATGTGCGGACATTTGCATTCGATAACAGATGGCGGCACAAACGTATTTGCAATTCTCCTGTGCAACTTGTGCATTACGGTGATTAGAATCTAGGTACGTATCCATTTCTCTCTATAGGGTAACCTATTTTTTTTATATCTTCTCATTATACTTGTATGCATGTCTATTTCTTGTATGTGATTTTCTGTTTTCCTTCGATCCAGTTGTGACGAACTGGAAAAGCATGAAGAATTGATTGGAGTTACAGTACTAGGTGATTATGACGACGAAACAAACGATAATGACGTTGAGACCCCTTGTGTATGAGAAGAAGAAAAAAAGTATTTCACTGTAGGTGCCTATCCACTATCGTTTCGTCGATTGTGTGCTGTGTATTCGTTGCTTATTCAATTCAAATTTTTTCTCTTCGGCGTTTGTGTGTTTGTTTACTTGGTTTCCCTCACTGTTTTCCATCGCAGTCGTTTTTTTCTCACAAGTTCTATTTATTTTTTATTCGTTTTTTGAAATACAATGTAAAACATGTGTACGTATGGCATGTAAGTTGGCGTTACCCACACGAATGGAGGTGGATTAATTACATGTTGTTGGGTTTTATGACATATTAGGCGAAATTTTAAAACCCTATACACAAGCCTATGTAGATGCATACATACTTACATGCTACTTGGCAAGTGTAAGTGCTTTTTTTTCATTTGCCATTGATCTGTGGCGTGTGTTTTAACATTTGCTAAGTGGCAAATGACTATTCTGTCGTGTGCCGCGACCTATTATTTATTTTTGCTTCTTGTTTGATATGTTTAATCAAATGTTTTCAACGAAACTCATGAAAAAAAAAAACTCGACGGTTTTAACCCGAACAAACCTTTGTTGTCGCACCCCTCCGTGAAGCATATTATTATCGAATTTACTGTTCTAATAGGTACTGCACAGGAAAAAGGGAGATATTTGACACCCTATTGTTTAATATCTTTTCTATCGTATTTAAAATGGCCATATACCCGTACCCATATGTATACACACATCACTCGTTGCGTGAAATGCACATGCGAAAGGAAAAAAAAAACTTTAATCAGAAATAAAAAAAAAGAGATTTGAATGCAACAAACTTGTGTAACACCCCTGTTTTGTTAAATGTCAAACGCTGCATTGGCTGCAGGAAAGAACAAGTCATCGAATTTACATGAAGTCAAAAAATAAAAAAATTGTTTGATAATTTTTACGATTTTCACCTATAATACATACAACAACAAGACGGACACGTGATCTCGCGTGTCGTACGACATATGAAAAGTAGCTTTCATGTGCTTGTGTGAATGCCAACATCTACTGCGTAGTGTTTGAAATTATTATTTTCAAGTCTTACCATCAATCTAAATTTAAAATGTGAATTTTCATTTGACCCAAGTCGAATGGGTTAATTGATGCTGATAAAATGACAAAACAAACAAAGCAAAGGGAAGTAGAACACCATGGACGTCTGTTGTCAGTTGAAGGTTATGTTTGGTGAAACTACCACTTTTTGATACATGAGAAATGAAAAGAACATTTGTTCACGATGTCGAATGGGTAAGTTTGTTAGAAATAATGTTTAACGATTCTTCCAGCGGCAAACGGATAGAGTGGTCAGGGAATCCCATTTTGCATTACATGGAATAGTGGACAATACTGGCGAATATTGCTTTTTACTTTCGTAGACCATAGCCGCTAAAGTCTACGTTGTGCCTCTATCGAACTAAGCAGAACTTCAACTGTCCCGATAGTACTTAAAATTCTCAAGAGATTCCTGGGGGTGAAGAAATGCTTTATGGAAAACCATCTAGACTGATGTGGGTCTATAGTCATTGCATTGGATAGCTAAATTGGCCACAATTAATATGAATGTCCATAGATGGCACCACTATGGATAAGATCATATGATTTTTAGCAACTACCAACCCTCAAACGACACATGCCAAAATTGTATGATAATCTTATGTTAATTCACAACTTGCAGTGGTTTACTGACGCTACTTTTGTAATCTTCAGATCAATGAAAAACCTCGTTTTGATTATGTTCAAGTAGTGGCTTAGCAAGTGTCACTCGGATTCTGCGTCAATGAGGCAAATGACAGAGTTGGGCTTGGCTGATTTTAAACCCGTCCATACCATGCCGAACGCTGTAGTCGCCCGAAATCGGTGTTTGTTCCAGAAAACCTACAAAAAAGTGGACAAAATGATTTTGGCCAATAAGAAATAGAAGTTTTGTGAGATATTAACCTTAAAGCCTTAAAAATATCAGGAAGCAGTGTATTCACCATTTTCCCTAAACATACGAGCATGGAAGATTCCTGTTTGAAATGGGACCATGTGGGATAACAGTCAATCCAAACGAATCAACGCGTCGACGATTCAGTTTAGAGCTGTTTCATCGCAAAAAAAACATTTTTTCATCGGGTATGTGACAATGGCAGGAACGTGGTTCCAACACTACACTCCAGAATCAAATCGGCGTTCAGCTGAAGGGATAAAAAAAAATTGAAAACCGTCCAAAGCGACTAAAGACGTAAACGTCCGGTGGTAAGGCCTCCGTGTTTCGGGATTCGCACCGTATTTTATCCGTCGATTAACTTTGAAAGGGAGTACCACCACCACAACCGAATATTATGTTGCGGTTTTATCCCTTTGGAAGAAGAAATTGCGAAAAAAAAACTACCTTAAATGGGGAAGACAGAAATGCTTTTTCATCAAGCCTATGTCGCACAAAGCCAATCCACATTGTCCAGATGAGGCTTCCAGCAATTACTACCTGTTTAAAGATCTGAAAACAATATCCTTGTCGAAGAGATTTGGCTCCAATGATTGTCTAAACCGAAGCATAGTTTAGCTCATTGAGTGATGGGTTAAGTCTCGAGCAATGCAAAACGAGACCTGCCTGCACTGCTTAACATCATCCATAATATCAGATATGTAAGTCAAATGGAAATTCGACGAAAAATAAAAAAGCTTTATGAAGAACCGCGCGACGTGACCAGATTTCTACTATTCGACAGCTTCTAGAAAAGAAATTACCAACTATTCGTAGATTTTAAACAGCGTGTGATTCTTTAAACCCATTGACAATGTATCATGCCCTTATATGGATGGATATCCCGAAAAACTTGGTGAAATGGTACAAGTATGCCTAAAGGGAAACAAACGAGGAGTTAAAATACGAAACGGTTTAGCTGAAACCTCCGAGATCATAATTTACGCAAGGAGAAGCCTTGTCCCTCTTTAATTTGGTACTGATCTGCATAACGAGATCCCTTCCGTTAAAGGAATCAAGTAAATGAAGAGAAAATCACCGGATTGATCCAAACCTCTCAATTGACTGGACGAATTTAAATGTCTGGCCAGCGTATTGACTTTGAAAAATGACATAAAGATCCAAATAAATCGAAGGCTTCATGGGGAACGCGTGCTTCTTCGCAACATAACAACTATTCAAAACAGCTATTTTGTCGCACAGTGTCAAAATCCGTTTATAAAACTATAATAATGCCAATGAAATTACGAATACGAGACTTGTTTTCTGACTAAGAAGAAAGAAAATAGATTTCGGGTATTTGAAAACAGGATCTTAAGCCAAATATATGGTAAAAAACAGGAGAAAGTAACGCAAGCTTTGTCAGAGAGTGCCAAATCGCGAAGCCTAAGATGGGTGGGACACGTAGAACAAATGGACAGTGGACACAAAGTCAAAAGAAGAATGGAAAACACGAGGGAAAAGACCGTCAGATAGATAGGAAAACAAAATAAAGGTAGATCAACGAAACATAGAAGAAACCCACGGTACAAGGAGACGTGGTGGAGAATATTCAAACGAAGCTCTGAACTTCCGAGTTCCAAATAACAATAACATTTTCATTCTTGAAAGCAATGTTAGCTCTAACTTTGGTCCAAGCCTCTGGCAGCACATTAATTCCGCATCGGGAAAACAGCACGTTTTTGGAGGCAAACCGCGAATGACTCCAATTGTTTATAAGGTTGCTTCCGCCGTTTGCCGATATCTGGCGATAACGTTAAGTAGTGGTCGAAAAAAACAGAGAAAACATCAGGCAGTTGGCTTGGACCTCGGTCAACAGTAGATCAGTCGATTTATGTCTGCATCATAAAGTTGTTCTCGATTGAAAATGTCAGTTTACGAGCCAAATTCTCGTCATTTGCGGGAGGTGTTACTGTTTTGTTTCAATATGAAGAAAACAGCGGCTGAGTTTCATCGAATGCTCTCAGATACGTATGGTGAGGACGCTATTAGTGAAAGAACGTGTCGTGAGTGGTTTCAACGCTTCAAGAACGGTGATTTTAACGTCGAAGGTCGGCATAGTGATGGAAGAGAGAAAGTTTTCGAAGATGCAGAATTGGAGACATTGCTGCGTGAAGACTCACGTCGAACTGGAACGTGAAGAACTGGAACGATTAGTGGGAGTGACACAGCAAGCCATTTCAAAACGTCTCAAAGCCATGGGCATGATTCAGAAAGAAGGAACTTGGGTCCCGTATGAGTTTAAACCAAGAGACCTTGAACGGCGTGAAAAGTTGCTTCAGAGGCGAAAACGGAAGGGTTTCTGCATCGCATTGTGACCGGGGGCGAAAAATTGGTTCATTACGATAATCCTAAACGTAAAAACGCCAAACTAAATATTCACGGCTCCAAGATCTTGCTCTGCATTTGGTGAAACCAGCTTGGCGTCGTGTACTATGAGGTGTTAAAACCACGTGAAACAATCACAGGTGCTCGTTATCGAACGCAATTAATGCGTTTAAAAGACAAACGTCCGCAATACAGCGAAGGGCACGATAACGGACATCTTGGACACAAACCATCTGCACCTCGTCCAGGTTGTGTGACAAGCACTATAAAAGCGTATCTACACTCTTGAACCTGCACAAATTATAAAAAAAAAAACATAGGTTTAATGAATTCAAACTAAGCCGTTTTTGATGAAGAGCGGCCAGACCGTCGTTAAGGTGACTACGGAGGAACCATGATAATGTATTAGCAGATCGACGGGTGATGATTAGAGTGATCAGTTGCTAACATTGTAGATATCTTTATTGACACATACGAAGTATTCTACGCGAAAAAATAGGGCATGAGGAAGCTATCTTATGATTAGAGAGTGCAGTGGGATAACACCAACGCCATCGAATGATTATTTCGTGGCTTCTCTCCTCGGCGGGTGACTGGCCAAACACCCCGTTGTACACTTGTCTTGAAAAAGCTTATCGGTTCTCGTCGTTCGGAATCAGTATTAAGCTTTAGGTTCTATTCACCTGTGTGAAAAACAATTCACACACAACATATGTGAATAAAAAGAAGCTTGGCGCTGGCTCTTCATGATCGGTAATGTCATCCAAGGTGTCTGTCTGGCAGTACAATGGACTAGTATTTGTGTCTGAATACTCCAACAGATAGCAGAAGCCTCCAACAAAAAAAAAAGCTATTGGCGAGGTGGGTGCTGCGTTTCCTCATAGTTTGTTCCTATGTCAAACAGACTATCTGTCATGACATGGACAACATGGATCCATCACTTCACTTCAGAGAACAGTTAAAACAGTGAACTTCATCCTGCTCCAAAGAATTGATACAAATCGGCTACATTTGGCGAAGAAAAAGGTGATTTTTCACCAATCGTCATAGCAAATGGTCGAATTACGCTACGAATTGCTGCCTCATCCTCAGATTTGGGCTCATGTGATTAATGTTTGTTTCCAAACATGAAGAAATGGTTTGGCGGAAAGCGATTCACTTCAACAGCGGAAAACTTTCCCCTCCCCAACATGGCCCTATTCTGTGGAGTTAGACAAATCATATTGTTTGGCTGACTTGTTAGAAAATTGTTGGACTAAATGTATCGAGCTGAACGGAGACTTTAATTCCTTGCCTTACAGAGGTACAGAGTGCGCCATCTCATATGGGTCGATGTAAACTTCGAATAACTTCAACAATTGTCAACCGATTTTCATATGTCATAGCATTTTGGAAACGTCAATTCAGTACAATTTTAACCATGAATCGCTTCACATGAAAAGAACGCGCGGAAATAGTTTCAATGTACATTAAAAATGAACGCTTGATTGTGCTAACTCAACGTGCGTATCGTGCAAAATATCGTGATCGTGTTGCGCCCAAAAAAGATACAGTTCGTCGTTGGGCCTCGAATTTTTTTTCAATTTGGTTCTGTGGCAAGCCCTCGTGAACAACCTATGTCACATCCGCGGCGTTCAAACTCATCTATTCAGTCTGTGAAGGCCAGTGTTCAAGAAGACCCGAGTTTGTCATATCGGCGCCGTTCGCAGCAGTTAGGCATCAGTGGAACCACTTTGCGGAGAATTTTAAAGGATGATCTTCACTTATTTCCATACAAAGCGCAGATAACTCAAGGATTTTTGCCACAAGATGAGCCACGGCGCTTGGCATACGCACAAAATGTCGTTGCAATGATTAATGCTGAGCCGGAGTTCTGGCAACAAATTTTGATGACCGATAAGGCACATTTTACGCTCTCTGGCTCAGTTAATAAACAAAGTTGTCGCTTCTGGCACCGAAAATCCTAACATTATACACGAAGAGCCGCTATATGATAAAAAAGTTACTGTTTGGGTCGGTGTATGTGCTAGAACCATCATTGGACCGTATTTTTTCAAAGTTAGCGATACAGTGGATGGCGATTGATACCGGTGGATGTTGGCCCATTATGTGGTCCCAGAAATGCGTAAAAAAGGCTTATTTCACTTTGGTTTCAACAAGATGGCGCGACATGCCATGCTGCGATCAAAACAATGAACCTTTTGCGTAAGAAGTTCCCTGGAAGATTGGTATCAAAAAAGGGCGATATTGACTGGCCTCCGAGATCGCCAGATTTGACTACTCCAGACTTTTTCCTTTGGGAATACTTGAAAAACAAGGTTTTGCCCTTCTCCAGGTAGTCGATGTGGATCACACCTTGTGAATGCTAGAAAACGGTGGCCATCACCTTTCCGGCCGATGGGACAGTCTTCGCCTTCTTCGGAGCACGTTCGCCGGGTGAAGTCCACTGTTTCGACTGTTCCTTGGTCTCTGGTGTGTACCAGTGGATCCATGTTTCGTCCACTGTAACGAAACGACGCAGAAACTCCTTCGGATTGCGCTTAAACAGCGTCAAACACTACTCTGAAGTGGTCTCACGGTTGCGCTTGTTGTCGGGAGTGAGCAAACGGGGCACCCATCGCGCCGACAACTTTCTCATGCACAAAATTTCATGCAGGATATGACCCAGGCGATCTTTTGAAATGCCTACTGCCTCAGCTATCTCGCGCACCTTCAATCGGCGGTCTGCCAATACGAGATCGCGGATTTTTGTCACGTTATCCTCCGTGGTAGCTGTTTACGGGGCACCTGGACGTGGCTCATCCAATACCGACGTGCGACTAGGTTGAAACTTGTTAAACCAATTTTTGATGGTCGCCATCGAAGGAGAAGGGTCACCGTACACAGCATTTTCCCTTCCAAAAACAAGAATCGAATCAGCGACCGATATTGCTCTTTTTCCATTTTTCTAAAATCCGCGGACACTCCCGCTTCCACACGCGGTCAAAACAAAATTACGAGTCCGACCCAGCTGAAATTCAGTAGCCGTCTACTAGAATGTGCTACATGATAGTAAGTTGCCCTTGCGATACTGGCGCCATCTTGCGGTGATGCTAAGTACTTATCGGACCACCCTCGTAAACAAAATGAGCGTTGATCCATGGATGTCTGACTTGCCTGTCTATGTTGATGCATGGTTGCGGCGCCTTCACGACTTCTTTGACTTTGGGTTATTTTAATGAATCTACTTTTCATGACCAGTCGCGATACGATGCTTCTCGCCACTCTAGCAAGAGTGAAACGACGTTGTTGGACGTCTATGGCACCCAATTTCCTTTCAAATGATAAGAAATGTTCAGTTCTTGTTGCGTTTGACATGGATCTTGATCCAGCAATGCCTCCAACTTTGCACCAGTCGCGAGACGCTCTTTCATCAATGGAAGTCCCACCGTAAATTTCTTTGATTATTTGAAGCATCTCAGCCTATATCTTCGATTCGAAGGCGTAGAGCTGGTCTATTTGGCGAGCATTCATCGCTGGTTCTCAATTCATTCTACAAATTGGGGTCATCTTTGACAAATGCCTTATATGTAGCAAAAACCTCTTAATTAAACAAAAACTTATTGAGTCTAGTCACATTATCAGTCTTCAGCTATCACTAGGTCTGCTAGATTACGATTACGTAGAAGCCTGATTACTAATAGCTGACGAATGATCATTAACTACCCCGATTAGCAATTCGATTCCATTCTGGATTCAATTATTTAGAAAGGAATTTAGATCGCTAGATATAGCCAATCGTTCTCCGGGTTTGTAGACGGAAGTTCAACCAAAACGTTCTCTATGCCATATGCAAATGGAGCTCATATAAGCCGTCATCGCTGTAGATTCTGTGGGTTTATGTGTACAAACAGGCCATAACTGGGCTATTTGGTTTTATGAGGATTCGTTGGACCGTTTAATGGTTTGGTAATGAACAACACCACCCAAGGCAATTGCACGTCGTAAGATTTGAAGAATTTTGTTTTTTCTTTAAAGGGTCAACGCACTCGGTTGCACACGGTTTATACATATTTCCATGTACCAGAGGTGATTCTCGTCACAGAGTACATTGCTTAGAGGCAGGGAAGTGTCGTTTAACCGCAGAATCTTGTTCATTGAAACCGTTGATGAAGGATTTTATGGACTATTGTTATACGGTCGAGCAGGAAATTTAGGAATTATATTCTACTCGCGAGAAACGAACGATCCACGTAGCTTGCGGCGAATACTTCTCGGAAAGACATAAAATGTCGTCGAGCAATTATTACGTGCATAATGTGCCATGATATGCGCCTCGTACTCGTATATCCATATGTGTGGTGGTTTTTCTCTTCTTAGCATATTAGCTTTTGAGCTTTAAACCGGATGACGTAGTAGTGGCAAATGAGGACGGGAGTTACAAGTAGATAGGCCGAAAATGAACCACATAAATGGTATGGAAGCAAGTCGGCTTGTTTGAGTAGAAAATGTTTACCTTCAAATCGAGCATCGAACGACCGGCAAAGAGGGGCAAGGGGGAGGGATGGAAAGAAGTGAATAAAGATTACTTACTATCGATTGTGTGAAGCTTTCTCCATCGTTTGTTTCTTCGTTCTCCTTTTGATGTTATTTTGTGTAACGACAACTACGAGTACAATCAGAGTGAATTAGCGCAATACATGGGAGATATTTAGTCAGCAACACCTTATTGTCGTCGCGACAACGAGAACGAAAAACCAACGTAACCCATACATGTGATAATGATTTGTGGTATTGTGCCTAACCCTTGCACTTTCCCATTTATTATTATTCGAGATACGGGGATAGTACGTTTGTCGGGTGGTATTGTCGCAATATTTGTTCATCAACTCTCGTGGACTGTACATTTCGTTGGATATCACAGCCGTGGGCCGGTCGGGCACCCTTCTCGGGGGTAGAGCGGCTATATAGCGAAAGCAGAAGATGAATTAGTAGCATTCGATCGTGTTTGCTGGTGACAAAAGTGGCAAAACGCAAAACAACGATATAAGCAACCCATTCGTCGTGTCTATGCCTATGGAGGAGAGTGCGGCGGCCTATGGTGATGACGATGGCGATATAGTCTTTCAGTGTGTTACACATCTGCAATAACACAAGAGACAACAACAACAACAGAACAGCTAGAACGTACAGAAGAAATACAGGAGAATAAAGGTAGAAAAATAGCAAATAACATAGATTTAATAGCGGAATGAGGTTAACGAACCTTTTTTTCTGTTGTATTTTGTGTTCGTATTTTATTTCTCGTTGGCTTGTTTGCCTCTTTGCTGCTGCTGCCGTTTATTGTACGGCGAACGAACGAAAACGAATAAACGGAACGCGACCAAGGCGCGCACTATCTTTGGTCGCGTTTCTCCGATTGAGTGTTAGGCGGTTAGGTTGCCATTCACCGTATGCTTGTCTCTCTTGCTCCCCTTTTCTCATCATCATAATCGCAAAGAATTTCATTTCTGTGCGCGATTGCTGCGAATTATTTTTCGTTTTCTAAATCTCAAACTCTCTCAAGTACGTGTGTTTGTTTAATTGCAATTTTTTTTTCATTCTTTTATTCCATATCTTTCCTTCTGCTGACTGCCCTGCTACTGCTGTTCGTTCGTTCCCTTTTGGTTTGCCTCTTGCCTCTCACCGCTCGTGTGTTGGGTCGGCCTAGTGGCTTTGGAGTTTTGTAAAAGGAAATTATAATAAAACAGATACAACACGTCCGTCGGTGTATATACTATATCGGTGCATACGTACGTGTGTGTGTATCTTTACCTAGCTGTACGACGGACGACGAGGTGTAAAAGATACTTTCGAGAATTTTCTTCTTTGCACAATCGTTTATGTGCCATAATAATTGATGTTGTTGTTATGCTTCTTCATGTACGGCTGCTATTATAATCATGTCGCCTAATACCTTGCCTGTATCTCGTTCCTCTTTGGTCATATTGTCACAACGGACTGCTAAAAGGTGTACATACCTAGTAGACGTTTTACTCTTCAGAGTCCAGATGTGTTTTCGGACTTCTTTCGCCACCACCATCACCCCATGAAGTGCTTGCTCTTTCTGCTGTCCTGTCCTGTCCCCTCCATGGCGACTGGCTACTGCTTGTTGCCCGAATTCATGTGTTAATCTCTCCTCTTTGCATGTTGTTGTTGGATTTTGATTCTTTCTAAAAACAAAATTGCTCGCCGGAACCGTCTTCAAGTGTCGAACGCGAGAGATAAATGGCTGTTGCCACTTGAACAGTGAATGCGAAACCACGTGGTGTGAGCCACAGTATCTCATTAGTCACAGGTATTATTCGAAAGAATTCAGGTAGAAATGTACATAATCGTATATCGATCAACTATGCGACATCTGCTCACACACACATACACCTTTGATTCGTGATAAAATGGAGTCCATTCGATCGGTTCTGTCTTCCTATGATCTAGATAAAAAAAAAAGTTCTTCTCTGACCTTCACAGCTGCCTTGTTCACTGGTCAGAATAGTGCGAAAGTAGAACGAAAGGCCATCGTGACGACTGCATTTGGGAGTCGCCAAAGTTTTACATAAAATCTATGCATCCTTATCGGTCGGTACTGTGAACCTTCCATAAACGTGCTCCCATTACCATTTCACGTTTTCGACTTTATCTTTACGTGTACACACCGGAGGAGATTACATACATATATCGACGTAGAATCGCGCGATGATGACGACCACCGTCGAGTTGGTCTGATAACACGAATCCGTCAACTCACACACGCGGAGCGGCGATAAGTGTAATCGCTTCCAATACATTCGTAGCATTCCAAGTGACAGTTTTTCTTTTTTCTTTATTACTTACATATTTAAATAGAATTCGAAGGGATGGGCTAGCTGGCTGGATTGGCTTTACATATCTGTGCGGCGGGTACACGTACTATAGCTCTCGCTGCTGTCTTTGAAGGAATTAATAGAGAGAAAATGGAAATGACGAGGGACAAAAAAAAAAAGGGCAAATAGTGCAAAGAGCCTCGAAAGCACACGGGGGCTGGCTGACTGGGATACAAAAGATGATATAAAGCACGGAATCCACCACCAAATGTCGGTAGCAATGGCATATTTGTATGTGTGTACATCTCATCCCTGTCCTATCGCGGAGAGTGTGCTGTTGTCGTCTGCTCTCCGGGTCCTGTTCTCATGCACATACGCATGATTATGCTTATAATTTGCTTGGTTTTTATTTTTTTTTTTTTTTATTCGATTTTCGGTGATATCACTACCACGCGTTGGATAAAATGTGTGATGGGACACGACAGCGATGACTTGTGCTTCATTCTTTCCACTCCGTTCAGCATACCGAGTCGGTTATGTGCTTTTTGAGGTTTGCCTCTTTTTCTGGTCTTGCGCTTGATATTATTTTTCTTCTTTTGGGTAAATAACAAAAGAAGGAAAGAAAACGATTTACATTTACACGCTTTTTTTTTAAAGCTTCGAATCCTTGTTGTGGAAGCTCCTCGTCAACTGGATGATGATGATGATGACAGAGACCGACCGAAGCGATAGACGGACAACTGTCAGATCCATGCAGCTGCCCTGTGTTCGTACCCCTCCCCCACGTCAGGAGATATCCATTTTACACTTTTTATTCTTTTTTCCCGTAAGCTCTCTCTCTCTCTGTCTCCTCCAACTCGAGAGTGTTTGTTATACGCGGAGCATTCGGTATGCGGTGTGTTTTATTCTGGTTTGTTTGCCTGTATCTGGCTATGACTTGCTGGTGAACAGTTTTTTTTTTTTTTGTATCTATCGCATTCGCATTAATTAATTTTGGTGTATGCGCGTCGCAAAGCACACATATTACTATCGGAATCGAACGGCGTTGTTCGCTTTTTTTTGCTCTTACATTTGCATTTTCATTTATGAACACACAATATTCCCTTTTTATCCGCTTCGCCTGTCATGTGCCTGTATTTGTTTTCTCTTTCTTCTTTGCGCAATAGTTTATTGCTTCATTATAATAAAAGGTTTTCAGATCTTTTTTTTTCTCTCTTATCTCGTCTTTTTCTTTCCTTCTTCGTTTAACTGTTTGTAATTATAATTGATTCCGATGACATTATTTCTTCGTTTTTTTTTTCTTCCCCACTCCCCCTATGATTTCGTTTCGATGTAGTGGTTTAGTGATGCTGTTGTGTTCTTCTCTTTGTGTTATATAAATATTCCATTGTTTCCGAGTGCACCAATGTGTCATGGATTCGATGAGAGAGGACGTTCTATTTAATTGTTGAGTGACAGTTGTCATTATATAAATCCGTAAACCCTTGGCAAAATGTCAGAAAATTGTTCGAAATCACTTTCGAGTTTTTAATTCTAAAAACACTTTCTTTTACTACCGCGTGTCCTTCGTCTTCAGCTGTTAATATGCAACATGACATTGTCTATACCCTCGTGTGCATGCTTTATATTTGTTTTTTTTTTTTTTTTTTGTATCATCACTTCCTTCACATTCATTCACTTGTTGTGTTGTCTGGCGTTCGACTATGGATAACCGTCCTACAACACGCTACTGTTGTTGCCGGCATCAAACAACACCGGCATGCCAGACGGCAGACTATACACGGAAAGAGAGGGAGAAAATACACAAAAAAAAAAAAGAAAACGACACACCGAAAAAACTGAACAAAGTAGAATAAAAGAAGAAATTGGCAGAAAGAATATGATAAAAACAGATGCTAGCTTCCATACATACCAACATACATATATCCAAACGCGTTGAGTATATATGTATGGGGCATTTGTGGCATTTTAAGGTTTTTTTTTTTTTTGTTATTGTTGTTTCGTGTAGAAAGTGTCAGAACTGCTCGGTTGGAGTTGTGTTTTGTTTTACAGATAGAGGCCTAGGTCAGGTCTTTTTTCGGAAATTTTTTTTTATTTTATTTTACTTCCAGAAGTCGACCAGAGTAACGAAGAGACATCGTTGATATTTCCGAACGCACTCATGCCGGCTTTCTGAACACAGCTGCCAGGTTTTGACAGCTAGCATAAGTGCGTTTTCGTATATGAATTCGATATCGAAATACACGTGGTCGTCAAGTAGAACAGGTCGAATTAACAAAAGAGCTTACTTATGGGGTTTTTAAATAAGGACATAACAATTTTGAATTTAAATAAATCAGGGAATAATTGAGATATCGGGGTGGAGTTTATTTCAGGTGTAGTACACATGTTAAACAATTCGATCTCGTTCAAATGACCTCGGCGAGCAGGTTTTTGGAGATCGATTCTTTGGAACCCATTTTCTGCCAGGCTTAGTTATTCAGTTTGTTTCATCACATACAGCTGTGTGAGATAATAGCTGCACCTTCATTAAGATTTTTGTTTTTCAAACATAGAACTTAAATGATACATAGTATGTGTGTATGTACATGCTTTGTCTTTTAGCACTGAATTGACCCATTTAAAATGGTCGCAAAAAAGCTGTGTTCAATGGCGAAAAGATCAGGACAGGACAGCACAGATTCATGAAAACTGTCAGATCAAGTTAGAACAGAAAAGTAAAGCCGTATGTTAGTTGTCAAAAAGTGGAAAATATCTTATATGTCAGATAAACATGTTTTAGAATTAAATAATAAACACAAGTGAATTCACATAAAAATGCTTTGGAAGAGTTGTGGTGGGCACTGATAGTGAAATTAGTGTGATTAGTGACTCGTCAACAACATTTTTCAGTGATGATATGTATGTTTCAGCGAAGACTTTAGTGTTTTTTCAATGACAGCTGCTTTTGACACTTTTCACGATTCTGTTCTGACTCCAGAGTAGGTGCAGAAAATCGTGTTCTGAAGTGTCCGAAACACCGTCGCTGAACACAAAGCAGAACACTTTCAGACAGACATTTTTCTCACTGAACAGCAAAATGTGTACTTTTCTGTTCAGAATAGTCCAGAACAGCCTCATTGAACAGACTAAAAAAGTAGCAAATTTCCGAAAAGTCAGTTTTGATGAGTGCGAAATAATAGCTGCGATATGTGTACATAAAGGGTGAGCCATTTAATGTTTTTTTATTTAAATCATAGGTTATTTTGACCCTGACAGTTGTTTTCCGCTCGAATTCTTGACAGAAAGTCGATATCGATTGGGGGTACAAATTAATTCGGTCCGTTTTCAAAAGATGGCGCCACCTGCATCTGGCTGTGGCTGATCTTGGTAGCGATTACCTACTTCATTGGAACGGTGTGACATCTGTCAATAATAGTTAGTGTGCATCAGCGTCTGTTTCTGACAACAACATTGTTTTTTGCCTCTTCGAAAATGTCCGGATTTGTCTTAAATAAACAGCATTTGCGGGAAGTTTTGATTTTCTTTTTTAATTGGAAGAAAAGTGCAGCTGAAGCCCATCGAATGCTTGTAGAAGTTTATGGTGAATCTGCTCCGACCGATAAATCATGCAGAGAGTGGTTTCGAAGCTTCAAAAGTGGTGATTTTAGCGTCGAAGACAAAGAGCGTCTTGGCCAGCCCAAAAAGTTTGAAGATGAGGAATTGAAGGCTTTACTGGATCAAGATCCGTGCCAAACGCAAAAGTGAACTCGCAGAATCGTTGGGAGTGACTCAGCAAACAATTTACATTCGGTTAAAGAAATTTGGATTTATTCAAAAGCAAGGAAATTGGGTGCCGTACGAGTTGAAACCGAGAGATGCGATTTTTCACCTCGGAACTGCTTCTTGAAAGACATCAAACGAAGGGATTTTTGCACCGGATCGTGACTGGAGATGAAAAGTGGATACGATAACCCCAAGAAGAAAAAATACTATGCAAAGCCTGGTGAACCCGTTCCATCATCGTCTACATCGACGCCAAAGAAAAACATCCACGGTTCAAAGGTCATGCTCTATGTTACATATGGTGGGACCAGACGGGTGTGGTGTACTATGAGCTGCTAAAACCAGGCGAAACCATTGATGGGAAACGTTATCGACTACAACTAATGCGTTTGAGCCGTGCATTGCGTGAAAAACGGCCAGAAACGACCGAAATGCATGAAAAGGTGATTTTGCAACATGATAACGTTCGGCCCTACGTGGCTGTAACGGTCAAAAACTACCTAGAAACGCTGAAATGGGAGGTCTTACCCCACCCGCCGTATTCTCCAGACCTTGTTCCTTCCGACTACTGGCTTTTTCGACGGATGCAAAACGATTTGGGGGGTCACCGGTTCGGGTCTTTTGAAGAAATCGAAGAATGGCTCAATGATTGGATCGATGCCAGAGAGGATTCATTTTTTAGAGATGGTATTCGAAAATTACCAGAGAGATGGGAAAAAGTAGTCGCTTCCGACGGACAGTACTTTGAGTGATGTATTTTTTACGTTTTTTCAATAAAAAAAAATTTTTGAACACAAAAAAACTGACCAATACCTCCGCGGAACGAAATGGGTAGCTTTACGCTTGAACAATGTTGGGAAATATTGAAAACTTCTTTCCAAAGTGAGTGCTGTGTAGCCCAAACAGTGCGTTTTTAAAAAGAAGTTTAGGCCGAAATGAAGCTACGACCGCCACTGCTATACACAAGTTTGTGCAAAAAGACTGGTATGTAGTGGACAACACTCATAGTCGCCGTCGACGTACGGTGCGCACAGATAAGAATGTGGGTGCTGTGGCCGGGAGTGTGAGACTCAATTTACGATTTTCAAATCGCCATCGATCTCAACAGCTCAACATTTCACGCACTAGCCTGAGGAGAATTCTGCACAAAGATCTCGGATTATTCGCTTACAAGGCACAATTGACTCAGCAATTGAAGGTGCGACCATCCGCTTCGTTATCGCTTCGCAGTTTGGGCCTTAGAGCAGCTTGAATTAGACAACGGCTTTGGGCGAAAAATCATCTTTTCTGACGAGGCGCATTTTCGTCTCGGCGGCTACGTTAACAAACAAAATTGCCGGTCTAAAATTCTGGTCTACCCGAACGAGGTTCATTCTTCAATTCAAAATTGCCATTTTTCAATTGTGCAAACCAACACCGACACTTGCACTAACTGAGAACACCCTCTCCATACACATTTTGGATTTCAATGGTGCCTTCATTGCGACTCTACTTTTTCCGGAACATAACCGAATATGCTCTTCCGATATATCCATTTCAAAATTCAGTCAAAAACGCTTACAATGATGTTGACGCAATGAAACTTGCAGACTGAATGAGGAAAATCAATAACGTTTTGAGTATTAAATTGTTTCTGTGCATTTTATGACAATCGGAGATTAACGTCCAATTTTATTGGTAAAACCTGATACTTTATCGAATAGACCTTTTTGTGTAAAACAGCCTTACATGTGGAAGGCCTAGAGTCTACCTAATCACTGCATGTACTTTTTGGTAGTATACCAAGTCGCTTGTACTTTTTTCCACAACCCTTTTTTGTTTTTTTGGTTTTTTTGGGCCCGTTTTGTTCCTTAACGATCGGACTTAATTCGAGTGTTTGCACGGGTCAAGTCATGAGGTAAACGCCATTGTCCAAAGACCATTTTTTTAATGGCCTGAAGTAAGTTTCGGGCCGTTGTCTTGTTGGAATTGCCAAAAAAGCAACATTTCCCACTCTTGGAGAGAATTTGTATAAACATGTTTGTTTAAGGTACCAGCAAACAACAAAGTTTTGATCCCTGCCGATGGTTATAACTTGGTTCTTAATGGACTAAGATTAGATATCAAACCCAAGGATATGTGGGCATGAGCCATACGAACAGCTAAACTTGTCTGCTCTGAAAACTTAAAACAAATAGTGTACTAAGAAATCAGGAACAAAATGGGTCCCAACGCTGAACCTTAAGGAACTCCCAAATTTAAAAAATCCGGATCTCGCTTCTCGTACCATTAATTTCTCATCAGTCGAGCGTGAACCTACGATATCTAGTTTTTCTCATTTTTCCCCAACAGAATGATATGGTTAACCATATCAATTGATCAAATTACACTGTGCTCTGCGAGAAAAAAAGCTGGATTATCAATAAAGACATGACAAGCTGAATTTCCTGCACGACAACGCAAGAAACTATTATATTTGGAAGCTACTTTTCACCAGACCTAGCACCTACCGATTTCCATCGTCGATGTGCCACCAACTCGCTGGGCAGCACTTCGATTTTTGCAAAGACGTCCGAAAATGGTTTGCCTCGAAAGAGAAGGAATGTTTTTGCCGAGAGATGAGGAAAATGTGTAGCTGGCGAGGGCAAGTACCTTGAATAAATGTGTTCTTGCCTTCTCTAAAAAAAAAAAACACGTGTGTAGTTCTGACTAAAAAACACCGGATTTAAGCTTATACACCTGATAGAATGCACAGTCTGTCTGGTGGGACGATTATTCCGATGGAAAATCGCTACCACCGACTCAGAATTTTGGTCTTAAATTTTAGTCATTTCCAAGCATTGCTCGTTCATGAATTTCACCATGATAAAAATGTTAGCTTTGTCTGACGTTTTGACATTGACAGATGATAAAAAATAATTTAGTTGTGCGTTTGAACTAAAATGCCAAATTGTTTCGTCCCTATTGAAAAATCTTGCATAAGTGACATGGGCCATGGTTTGTTAACCTGGATTCGCGCAACTGGTTGCTTGTGATCTCTGACGTTTTAGTAATGCTCCCAATAAATTTCGACCATATTTCCTCTGTTAATAGGTAGACTCCAATGCATCAAAAGTGTATCATAGGTAAATGCTTTCTCTCTGTTTGGTCGCATTTTTGACTGGCCACGACGTGGAAATGCGATACAGTTTCGGAAATCACTGTGCATTCTCAGGAAATAGCAAACACACAGTTGGAACAACACTATGCTCGATCGAATTACTTTACGTAATTGATTCAATACGAATGAAAATGTGTAAGTTTAGGAATCAGCGGAAGGGAAGGCGAGAAAAGAAAACAAAACGCCTTCCTCCCCCCCTCTTCAATTTGTTTGATATTGCCCCCATACAAAGCTGCGCTAAATTTAGCCGTTTTATAGTTTTTTAAATTTTTTTTTGTTTTTCGCTTATTTCATGTGCTCACTGTGAAAAAAATCGATAAGCATCACCGTCACCATCGCCATCATGATCATTATCATCGTCGTCGTCATGATGATTGTTGCATTTATTATTCCACATTCGGGGTTGAAACACACGCCATACGTATGCCATACTACATGCTTTATAAGCAAACCAACCACCCTGGTAAATGGAGTTAAGAAAACGCTTCTGATGCTGCCTCTGCCCATACACCACTCACTCATTGGTGGCTACCTCTAGCACTGTTTCGGTAGATGAAGCTACAGAGAGCAATTGAGATTGCTTGTCGGCTGTTTGGTTATTCGGCTGCCTATACACACCACACGCTATTTGGTAAGCTGTTGTGCAACAACAACAACCATGGCGGTGGTATAACCCGACATACAGTTGATAGTGTCCTATCATCGCAGTTTGGTTGTCCCTTTCTGGTCGACTGAATTAAAACTATTTTCCATTTGTTTTATCATCATCTCTTCCACCTTCGCGCAAACGGAGAAACGAATACCGAACGGCGACTGGGAGGGAAAGGAAAAGAAAAATAATTTCAAAATCGAGTTGAAAACGGAACGCGCACTGCGAGAAAATGAAAATCGAGTAAAGGTCGCGCGAATATTTCATTATTCCCTGTCGCTGTTGTTGCGCCTTGAACGATTCTCATTTTTCACCTCTTTCCAGAGTGTCCTTAAAATAGCTGATATGTACCCACACTATTGATCATTACTTCACCCTTTCCATGTACGCGTAACTATGGGGTAAAATAGAAAGTCCTCAACCTAAGGACAAGACAGAAGGAGCGCTGGAAAGAAGGCAAATTATTCACATTTTTGAGGCGTCGGTCGTGTGTATTGATTTTTCGCCAACATCGCCGTCGCCGTCTCCCTTCACACATTTCACATTACCATTATTAGCCTAAAAAAAAAAGTTATCCTGCCGACGAACTTTTATTTTTATTTCTTTACCTCGAATCCGAATCGGGGATCGCAGTCAACACAAACACATAAAACCTCTCTCACTCCGCATTTTACCATTTTACTCCCGTATGTTATGTCGGTGTCCTGTTTTCCTATCCACCAGTAAGTGCCCCACACCATCCCTTATACTAGCATGGGAACATGAACAACAACAAGAAGCGGCAAGAACTATGGCAACCACACACCAGTACCCGAAACGCGGTGGAAGCAAAAGCGTTTGGTGAAAAATCTTAGTGAATAGTGAACGAATGATGTGTTTCAGCTTGTTACCCTTCGAGTTCGTGAAATATCATCGAAATCCACCTAACCATCAACCACCGCCACGGGTAATACTCATCCTCCCCCGTATCGTCTTCTCATCCTTCGCCTTCACTACATATGAAGGTACATCCCCGACCGATGAACATTACTATGGCATAACAACAACTATTGCTACTTTACTATTGATGCTGTTGTACCATCGTCTGAGTGAAAATTTCGAAATATGGAAACCGCCAGCACTGCGAGGGCTCGGTGGATTCATGGATTCAAGTTTGGAGGTTGCAGAGAGTGAAACACAGTCCCATTTCGCCCGTCAGTAGCATATTACCTCATTCCATTGTGTACACGAATCCACGCAACTCTTCGTCGGTCCTATTCCTTAAAATTCGTTTTGGCTCCCCGCCTCTCGTATCTCGCCTCTATTCATGTGTCTATCCACTGTGTTCCCATGTACCGACAACGTGTGCATGTACATGGCCCCACGTATAGTGGCCGTTTTTTTTTTTTGTGTGTCTTTTGAATGTCCTTCCGTTGAAGTGGTTATGCTTTTATTATTTTGAGCCGTGTTTTCCTCTTCTCATTCAAATTTGCATTTTGCAGAGTTTTCCTTTGCTACCTCTGTTCTTTCTTTCCGCGACTTTAGACCGATGTAAGCCGCTGAAATGGCTCCATGTTGGTATGTTCAAAGAGAATTTCGGTACCATTATGCGCACTCAATGAAATTAGGGCTTTCCCTGGCTTATTACCAGAGAGCTTATTACTTGAATTCTAATTGATATTGTATACCCTTGCGATTGCGATTGTGTACGTTATCTTCGTGACTTGAGGTAATCGGCCTTAGATATCGTTTGTAAACATGTTTTCTAGTATCGAATTGGAGGCAAAAATTAAGGGATTTACCTGAACTACATTGTGAATTTGGCATATTGCGAATTAGGGCAACCGCTTGAGGTGGATGTGTATGACTCCGAAAGCTAGACGCAGCGGTACAAGCCGTTTGATGAATTTTTCAAACAAATCGAATGCATAGTCATGTGTTTTCGAAGAACTTTACCCTGCATTTATATGCTTAAGTGAAAAATGTTGATGATAACGCGATTGACAAACTAGATTCGTTGGGGTCTATTTTCGTATAGATAACGCAAGTCTGTTGAGCGAAAAACGTTCCTTTCATTCTCGGAAATCTATGTATGTATGAAACGTAAAACATTCGAGCAATGATTATGTATTGCTGAGGTAACTGCAAACCTTGAGGTAACAGGGCAAACATGCGAAAAAGTATTTCGTAACTTGAGGAACTCAAACATTTCCTTTCCTCACGGTCGTGTACCTCATAATGTAATCGGATGTAAGACAAATCTACGGATATGTGGGATAACTAGGGGTTTTGGAGACATTGCCTGTTTGTGTCCTGATTAAATGTATGAAGAAAATAAAAGGCGGGATGGAAGCGGAAGGCTGAGGTTGTAGCGGTATAATCGCTGTACGTTTGTTTAAGGGATTATTACTGCGAAGAATCGCTTTTTGGCACTTCCTTTATAGCTTGAGCCTGCTATTAGTAAATCTAGGCTTTACAACTGGTACAATAGTTTCCAAGAAGGTCGTACAGTCATGAAAGATAACGAGCGCCCTGGAGGGCTCCGCACGTAAGCAACCTATAAAAACGTGGAAAAACTGACGAGCACCGAATCACAATCTGAGAAATAGCTTAAGATTTCAATTGACCCATGCCATGAGAGATTCTCGGATATTTTGGGAATGTCAGAAAAATTCGGGCGATATTGACTGGCCTCCAAGATCGCCGGATTTGACTCCTCCAGACTTTTTTCTTTGAGAATACTTGAAAAACAAAGTGTATGCTAACGACCCGAACACAATAGAACAGCTCAAAAGAAACATTCGTGCGGAAATCGCAGAAATTTCGATCGAAATGCTCGAAAATGTCATGGAGAATGACCCATTTTTGCATCGGCAATAAAGGCGGTCATTTAATTGATATTGTTTTCAAAAATTAATCAAAATAAATTGTAAAGGTCTAAATTGAATAAAAGTTTTTGAATTTCCAAAATCGGTTGAGAATTGTTGAAGTTATTCGAAATTTACATAGACCCATATGAGATGGCGCACGCTGTAGATGTCAGTTGTCCCAGTAAAGTATTCTGAACTGTCTGGATCATGTTGATCTCCACAAACTCAAACGATGAAGAGTTCTACCTACAAGACCTACAGGTTGTTCAGTTCTTAACAAATTTAAGAGACATTTGTCAATAGATCGCTGTTAAAGTGGTTTCGTTGTTATTGTCGATTGCAGCAACGAACTCTTGTTTATTTAAAATGTGAGTTTCGAGTGATGGTTCAAATGCAGAAAGTGACCTTCATCCAGGTCCTGTCATAACTGCTTACAACCGGGTGAACCAGTTTGAATGTGGCATCAAACGTACATCTATTGTGCAACGATTGAAGCTACTACATACATCCAAAATGTCATGAGACGGATCTTCACACTTGGCGACAAGTTTGGTCCATCATGCGCCAGATGTTTGTTTTATGGACTTGTTGTACGAGAGTGGTCCGGCTTGTAAGTACTTAGCCTCGCCAGATGGCGCCAGTATCGCAAGAGCATCGATACTTACTATCGTGTAGTACATTCTAGTAGACGGCTACTGTCGACATTTCAGCCGAATTGGACTCGTAGTTTTGTTTTGACCGCGTGTGGAAGCGGGAGTGTCCGCGGATTTTAGAAAAATGGAAAAAGAGCAATATCGGTCGGTGATTCGATTCTTGCTTTTGGAAGGGAAATCGCGCAGCGAAATCAAAGAGCGTTTGGATGCTGTGTACGGTGACTTCTCCTTCGATGGCGACTATCAAAAATTGGTTTAACGAGTTTCAACGTGGTCGCACGTCGGTTTTTGATGAGCCACGTCCAGGTGCCCCGAAAACGACTACCTCGGAGGATAACGTGACAAAAATCCACAATCTCGTATTGGCAGATAGCCGATTGAAGATGCGCGAAATAGCTGAGAAAGATCGCATGGGTCATTTCCTGCATGGAATTTTGGGCATGAGAAAGCTGTCGGCGCGATGGGTGCCGCGTTTGCTCACTCCGGACAACAAGCGCAACCGTGAGACCACTTCAGAGCAGTGTTTGCAGTGTTTGAGACAGTCGACGAAACATGGATCCACTGGTACACACGAGAGACCAAGGAACAGTCGAAACAGTGGATTTCACTGGCGAACGTGGCGACTGGCGAACGTGCTCCGAAGAAGGCGAAGACTGTCCCATCGGCCGGAAAGGTGATGGCCGCCGTTTTCTGGGATTCACAAGGTGTGATCCTCATCGACCACCTGGAGAAGGGCAAAACATTGGGCCGATTCGACGCCGAATTGAAGAAAAAACGGCCCCACCAGGCGAAGAAAAAAGTTCTCTTCCACTATGATAACACACCGGCTCACACCTCCGCCCTCGCCACGGCCAAATTGGTCGAATTGGGCTACTAACTGCTGCCCCATCCACCGTATTCTCCAGATTTGGCCTGGCATCAAATTAAATCATTTGATAAAAAAATTAAATGAAAGGCGACTTCTTAGTTCGCATTGGGTGACGATGGATACGATGTTTGTTCAATAAATAAAGTGACTTGTTGAATTTTGCGAGCTAAGTACACTAGATTCTTTGTTATGTTGGTACACACGTCCCCTAACATGTTTTGGATTGGTTAGGTTTTCACACCCATAAAGGTTAGACGTGTTTTGGTCCGCTTTGCGCGATTTTCTGCTTTTGAAAAAAAAAAACCAATCAAATGTTGAAAAAGAGTGCTCCAACGTACTTGGAATGTTAACTATTTTTTGTGGGAATGAAAGTGAAGTTTACTAAATGTTGACTAAAACATAAGCATACATAGCTCAGAAGCTGTTGCATGACGTGAATATCGATCCAGATTTGCTGAAAAGGGTCATCAAGTGACGAAAAGTGGGTATATGGTCATGACATCGAAACCAACGCTCATCCATTCCAAGGGAAAAGACCAGACGAGCCAAGATCGAAAAAAAACGCGCCAAGTTCTGTTAGTGAAAGTTTTGCTCACGTTTTTTTTTCGATTACAATGGCGTGGTTTATTGATCAATAAGGAATATTCCTTTTAACTAATACGCCGTTTACGTGGTGCAATACGAAGAAAACGTTTGGATTTGTGGGAAAAAAATGCATGGCTGTTGCATCATGAAGAGTTCAAATGTGTACAGCAGAGGTGCTTCGAGGGTTGAAAAAAGCGTTGGCGCAAGTGCATTATATCTGATTGGGATTACTATGGCACAACATATACATATATTGGTGAATTGATAAATATTTTTCGGGAAAAATAAAGGAGTCACCTTATATTTTGAACAAACTCCGTATGCTCGATGTCATGAGGTGGATTGTTTTCACCTATTTAAAGTTCATTCTGGCGCTGGACTAGAAAGTAATTATAATCATCGAATGTTCTTGCTTAGAATTCGGTTTCTAAACGGCAAAATGTCAGATGTGCACGTCTCAGGCAAATGATAGATTGATGCATGACTCACGCCACGATTCAGATTTCCTCAAGTCTTGCGCGCACTAAACGATTAATGGTAAACGCATTCGGATTTGAATACCGAGTCATTGCACAACATGTTTGAACGTTAAAAGGTCCAGTGCGATTTCATGGAAGATCTAAAAATAATCTCGTTTTATACGATATCGAAGCGTTTTCTGACATTTCGAAAACTTGTTTTTTTAATTTTAATTTTTTTTCGCTGTGCCTTTAATGCGCGGAGCAATTGTATGAAATTAAAAAGATAGTGTCGAGATAGGAATGAGATGTAATCGATGTCATTAATTACGAAACAACAGACAATAGAATTGAGACGGGGGGAAAAAAAAAGTGAAAAATAAGTAGAGATACGTGTAAACGGTCTTATCTCTTGCACTCGTTGGTTTTTATTTAATTTAGTTTCTGTCACTCGTTGCGTTTCTCTCTCTTTTGTGTATTGATTTGTAATTATATTCGCCATTCAATACGTCTGCATATCGATTGAGTTGGTAAACGAAATTATTTCAATTCGAGTACATACAAAAGCCAAAACTCGAAATAAGTATTCAGTTTTCAGGTACAAATTGAAATAATTTGTGTTTAGTCAATAGAGGTGCGACGCGGTGCGCGGGGGTGTTGCAACAATATAACGAGAGCGATGGCGACACCCGAAAAGAGAATAGAGCAATAATGCTACAACCACTTAAAGCGCTGAACGACAGCAAAAAAAAATAAAGAAGAAGAAGCGAAATGAACGGATCATATGTACATACATACATACCTACCTACCGACTTACAGATATTGTGTTTTATTTTTTTTTTTGTTTTCAAACAACGCAAAGAAGGCAAAGAAGGCATGACATTTAAGGGGTAATGCTGTACGTTTTATGTGCTGCAATTTTGATATTCATAAGCGTATAGCTTTTCCCCTTTAATGTTAATGTGTATGCATCGAAAATGATTCAGTCAATAGGTGTTGTTACACGCTCTGTCGTTCGTTATAGATTTTCTGAGATAATTTGATTGGTTTCGTGGCTGTAAATCTCGTTCGTTTCTGTTCGGTGCTGCGCCACTCTGCTTTTTGGTTTTGGTCTAAATTACTGATTTTGCATTGCAATAAAATAATTGTGGAATGTTACTGTGAACCATTGCTGGTGATGTGCAATATTTTTTTTTGTCGGTTATGCAGTGAATTCGCGTTTTTGCATGCATTTTGTTCGTCTCGTCTGCATACTGCGGCTGGGCGTATTGATTGCCACTGACGTCCAGATGTGCATGTAGAGTGTAAAACTCAATATAACTAAATGAGTTTTAATATTAAATGCAGGTAGGTAGTAATAGAGCTCGATTTCGTCTCTACATTAACAGATTGTGAGTGGATTGACCGTCGTCTGGTGAAGTCGACTTGTGAGAAGGTGTTAGACCTGATAATTTTAATTACTCGCTGAAGTGTCGTTGTGTTATTATGCCAAAGTCGTTGTGAACAGGTGTACTTGTGCGATTAATTTCTATTTTTTTTTTTCGTGGAAATGCCCGGTTATTCAGCGTGACATTTGGTCGTAAGCTCTAGAGGTTTATTTTCCGAAACGTCCTACAAGTAATCATTAAGTGGTTGTGAAAAAAATAACTATTTTCGCCAGTGTTTTCCTAGTAAAGGTGAGAAAGTGCACATTCAACTAGCAAAACGTCAATCTGTTACGTGAGGTGATCTTAAACGTCTAGGACCTTTGTCTTCTATTCTCTAAAGCAGACAATAAGCGGGATATCGCCTAATAACACGCATGTTTTGAAAATAATTATTCGAAATTAGTTATACAGGGTATCCCACGAGCAGTGTGCCAAACAGCTAGAGCGTGTAGGTCTGGTCAAGACAAGAAAAAAATCGTATGGGAGGGGGTCTATTCCCCCCCGTTTAGCCGGTAGGGGCAATTTTCTAAAAAATTGACTTAATTTTCTAAAAAATTGACTTAATTTGGAAAAAATGATTAAAAATCAACAGTTACATCCACAATGCCGTGATATACTTTTTTGTAAAGCCAGAAACCTCTTCTTTCATCTTGTTTTTAAACAAAGCTGTTTTAAGGAATAGTTTTTGAGAAATTAATTTTCAAACTCCAAATTTTGCAAAAAAAATAAAAAAAAAAATTTCGTACTATTTTTTTCAAAATTGTATGTAATTAAGTACTAATTTTTTTTTCAAAAATTCAGTTCTCTTATTAGTTTTTAGTTAAAAACAGAAAACCGAATGCAAAAATGTCTTGTAGTTTTTAAGAAATTAAAAAAAAACCGGAACCATTTTTTTCTAAGAAAAACCTTTGTTTTGGTTTTAACGCGAATGGACTTGTAGGCAAATTAATGTCTGAAACATTGACCTCTTTTTTATTATTTTTGAAAAATTCGGAGTTTTATTATAATACATTTTCCATATGATCCCCATTTTTTAGAAGGCAAAGATTATATTTCCTTCTAATGGCTGCACAGAAGTCTATGCTTAACAAATTTTCCTGCAATTTGACTCCAGCGACTTCAATCCGTTCTTTCAGTTGTTCCAAAGATACTATTTCCACTTCGTAAACATAATTCTTCATGAATCCCCACACATAAAAATCTAGAGGAGTTAAATCTGGTGATCTAGGTGGCCATTCCGTGCGGCCCCTACTTCCGATCCAACGGTCACTAAAATGATCATCCAGCCAGTTTCTAACCCGTAAGCTGTAGTGTGCTGGTTCTCCATCTTGCTGGTAGATTAAATTATCTGCTATGGCCAAAGGAACGTTGTCCATCAAATCGGGCAAAAGGTCTCGTAGGAACTGCAGGTATGATTCTCCATTAATAACGGCATTCAAAAAACGGGGCCCGATTACAGTTTGTCCAACAATACCAAGCCAAACATTACAGCTAAAGCGGTGTTGTGATTTATTTTGTTTTTTGTTGTGTGGATTGGTGCTACTCCAATGTTGCAAATTGTGGAAGTTAGTAACCCCATCTCTGGTAAACTGTGCTTCATCTGTCCAGAATATCCTTGCAAAATAGTTTCGTTCAGTTTCATCTCGAAGCAGTAATGATCGACAAAATTCTGCTCTCAAAAACTGAATTCCTGAACTGGCCTAAAATGGTACGGGTGTAAGTTTTCGGTATGAAGCACTCTCCATACTCTAGATTTGGGCACTCCAAGCATAATAGCTATCCTCCTTGTACTAAGGGAGGGATTATGTCGGACCAAATCCAAAATTCTTTCATCTAAGATTCCTGATCCATCTGTAACTGATCTTTCGCTTCTTCGATGCTCTCGCAGACGTCGGTGGATTCTCGAGAACATGCTACGACTCCGATTGGGATATCTTTCAGCGTAATCTTTCGGCTTCACGATCTCGACCATTAGCTAAACCGTAGCAGAATTGCATGTCCGTTAATTCTTCTCGAGAGTATGAGTTTGACATCGTAATGTGTTGATGAGTTAACATCCAATTTGGAAATGATTTTTTATTAAAAATGCGATGCCTTTTATTTACATTTGGGTTGCAAATATTTTATTTTTCAAGAAAGAAAAATTGCGGTTTTATTCTCTTAGGGTCCTAGCGGGTAGAACTCATCGGCGGCGGGCGGACCCAGACGAAATTGGCAGGTCAGTTTTCAGGCGTTATCAATGAAAAAAAAGGATTAATCCAGGGTTATTCCAATACATACTGTGTCACTTTATTGTATCCTCATAAAACTCAGAATTTTTTTAAAAATAATAAAAAAGAGGTCAACATTTCATACATTAATTTGCCTACAAGTCCAGCCGCGTTAAAACCAAAACAAAGGATTTTCTTAGAAAAAAATGGTTCCGGTTTTTTTTTAATTTCTCAAAAACTACAAGAGATTTTTGCATCCGGTTTTCTGTTTTTAACTAAAAACTAATAAGAGAATTGAATTTTTGAAAAAAATTAGTACTTAATTACATACAATTTTGAAAAAAATAGTACGAAATTTTTTTTTTTTAATTTTTTTTAAATTTGGAGTTTGAAAATTAATTTCTCAAAAACTATTCCTTAAAACAGCTTTGTTTAAAAACAAGATGAAAGAAGAGGTTTCTGGCTTTACAAAAAAGTATATCACGGCATTGTGGATGTAACTGTTGATTTTTAATCATTTTTTTTCCAAATTAAGTCAATTTTTTAGAAAATTGCCCCTACCGGCTAAACGGGGGGGGAATAGACCCCCCCCCTCCCATACGATTTTTTTCTTGTCTTGACCAGACCTACACGCTCTAGCTGTTTGGCACACTGCTCGTGGGACACCCTGTATAGTGCCATCCATCCAACAAGAGATGTCATTTTAAATCAATCGAGAAACGCAACTTGTTTATTCTCATCTTCATGGGCAAGCTCTGAGTTGCTAGGGGAGTAAAATATCTGCCAAATATCGGTATCATATATTTTTTTGTGTGATTTTGGAGCTAAAGTATGAGGCAAATGTTTCACGAACGGTATAAATCCCACAAAAGTAATGCTTTTGACGTGAAAAACAAGGAGCGTCCTGGACCGATGACGTAGAACTGAATGTACTACTGGATCAAGATTCGTGTCGCATGTATCAAATACTTTGTTTTATTCATTGGCCGTAACTCAAGCCATTTTCCATCGTTTAAAAGCCTAAGGAATGGTCCAAAAAACTGAATGCCATACTAGTTGAAGCCCAGAGTTGTTGAGCGGCGTAGTTTCACCTTTGAAGTGCTGCCCCAGCGTTAAGAGAGAAAAAGTTCCCTGCATCCTAACAATCTAAAACGAAAGAAATCGTGGATTGAAACTAATCCTGTCTAGCTATTTGGTGCAACCAGCTCGGCATGGTTTATTATGAGTTGCTGCAACCGCGTGAAACTGTCAAAGCAGCTCGTTTCCGAATACAAGCCATGTTTGAGCTGAGCATTGAAGAAACAAAGGCTTCGTCACGGCGCTTGGCCTTTATAAGCAGCGTTTCCGACCTTTCGAGCAAGCCAAAAACTGGGTCAATTCGTGGATCGCCTCAAAAGACGTGCGAGAAAGGTCGCCAAAAGTTGTAGCTAGTGATGGACTACACCTCCGCGACCAAACATGTAAGCATTTTTCCGAAACAAAGTTGTACATTTCGAAGAAAAAAAAATTGGCGAAGTTCCATTTATACATCTGATACGAGTACATAATGCCCCATACCTAAATTCTAGCTTCTAGCTTTTAAAAGTCATCGGAATATTAGTTAGATAATTATAAGGCCAGGGAGAAAAACTTGGAAGCCCAAGAGGATCAACAACCACTGAAAGTTAGGCTGTAAGAAATCACTACGAACGATGGATATGTTCTCACACTGTTTTGTGAAAATTTATGTTTTATTTAAGTCGTAAAAAACATGTTAATCAAAATATTGTCTATCGATATGCACGGGTTTATCCCATCCTTCTGGCAGTACATGACTTCCACGTGCATTGTTTGGCATCTTTATAAATGCTACTCAGCCAGGCCGTGTACCATGGGACGGAACAAGTAATACTCAGAAGGGGAATGCCTGGTGAACACGGCGGATAAGTCCTCCCATTTACACGCTTCCCATGTATATTTACACAGTATGTGGCCGAGCGTTTTCATGTAGCATGATCACCTTGCCGTGTCTTGGCTTTTCTTCAATGTTCGTCTCAAACGCATCAACTCCTGTTGATAGTGATCTCCCGTGATGGTTTCGTTCGATTTGAGCAATTCATAATAAACTACACCCTGTTGAGCCCACCAAATTGAAAGCAAAACCTTCGAACCATGCATAGTTGCCTTTATCATTGATGTCGATGCGTGGCTGGGGGTCTGGATCTCTTACACTTTTCATCGCCACGATACTAAGCAAAAAGTCTTTCTTTTTCTACCATTTACGCACACGTGAAAATACGACGGTCGTTCAACTTCTTTTAGCTTCCGTTCGTGCGGCACCTTCTGAATCATACCTAAAACGTTCAAACGCTTCGAAACTGTTGCGTCAACTACAATACTGATTTTGCAAGTTCAGCTAGAAACGTTGAAGCGTCGAGACGCGTCTGCATGTTATTACCGAATCAGAATTCTGTGTGCTTCAGCTTGCAGTATTTTTTCGACTATGAAAGAAGACAATTCTTTACACTCCGGTGAACTTAGCTTGCCTACCGTACTTCTTTGTAGTAGAGTACATGCACATAGTACTGGTAATGTAATCTGTAGGGAAAACTTGCCCAAAGTACCAAAACCACTAATTCGAAGACGAATAGTCTTTTTCTTATTTTTTTAGTCTATGAAATTATGGTGGGACATTTTGTTTTTATTATTGAAGTCCGGTAGTTCTAGTCTGTCCATAGCCAAGAACAATTCAAGAAAAGCTTTGCAACAACATTAGTTTTGAATGAGAGATGATCAAGAAAATACTGACGAAGGCATACTCATAAAACTCGCAGTACAAGATCAGTTCTAAATTCATACCCTGAGTGTGCACTTCCAATATAACACCTTAATGGCATGGAAACAAAAGAGTTACTGTGAACTACAACCCACGCGACAAATTCAATCGAATCTCTCGAATACTATCTAGGGCAACCACCCTTCGGAGAGTAGTAAACGAACATCTTCGACACAAACCATCTGAGCGTAACTCTTGAACCTGCGCGAACCCTATTGAGAAGCTTATGCTAGAATTAGCAAGAAAGATCTAATGCAACGAGTGAACCAATTCGGAGGGTATATTCAGCCTCCATAATCTCCACTCATGGTATGGATTCTCATTAATCTCATCAGCCTTAAGACAGCGTCTGCTTCATTTTGTTAAGGAGACGGCAATGTCCCGAGAGAAGGTTGATATTGTTTCTCTTGGGATTTAAGTTGTTTTCAGAGAGATCTATCGTTAAATTCTTTTTCTATGATTGACAAGTCCGTTCCACTGGAACAGATTTTGTGTATTTATTTGAGGTGTCCTTTGTGGCTAAAACGTTAGCAATTTTATTGCCACAGATGCCTTTTTATCCAAGAACCCACTAAAGTTTTATTTTGCTTTTTTTAACTAGTGTCTGGAGGGATCATGGAATTCCTTACCTCTTAACGGTTTTTGATATGGATATGGATATTTTCAGCTCGGCTTGAAAGACAGTGGCGAACGCTTCCAGAATCCTAGAGACATTTCAGTTGATCCAAAATTACTAGCGTTAACTGCGTCTGGTTTAGTCCTCAATCCATCTGTGTACCTTCTAATAACTCTGATGTTTATCTCCTAATGACCACTCCACTAGTTTGTTTTGGATAGGCTAGGGACACCGCGCTTACCACTTCTCGGGAAGTTCGTAGAAAATGGATACGTGCCTTGATGGTCTGCGTGTCCGAATGAGAAAGTTTTAGAAGCTTTACTTGTACTACTTTTAGCTGTTTTTTTATGCGTGCATCTTGGGCTATCGTTTACCAAGGCTGTATCCCGACTGTTATGCTGAGACATGCGGATCTTCATAGTTTGGTGATTATAGTTTTCTTTACGGTCGTTTTCTACACTATTGCGGTAGGTAGCTATGGCGAGAGTACCTTAGTGCCGTGGTTGCTTTTGCTAGACTGTTATTCATATTCGAGTTCAAGTTTAGTTCAGTCGAGTTGACTATTTGGAGGGATAGGGCAAGGATGCAAATGCCTTTTCCTATCGAAAGGTACTAAGATTGTCTTAGTTGGATTAGTGGATAATCCCTATCGGACGTTCCAGTCAGAGTGAAATTGGAGCATAGTTTGTATACGTTTTCAGGCTTTTACTCTACACTTGTCTGGTAAAGAACTTTATGTATTGGCCTCAGTTAGCTATGACTTTTTCCCTTACAAGTTTCAACAAATTTTCACTTCTTCGTAACAATGAAAATGCTGTTCCGAAAGTACGTTCTGCATCGATCAAAAAAGGTGTAATCTGAAGGGATAAGTCTGATAAATAGGGCGGGCGGGGCAGGCGCTTCTTAAACGGCATTGTGCACAAGTCTTTTAAGTTGGAATGAATGTTAACCACAAACTTTCATTAACAATCAGTGGATTTCAGCAGCAGTTGGTTCTTATCTGGCCCGAATTTTTACATTTTCCAGGCGACGAAAAAAAGTCGTTGTACAATCACAAACTTCAAGATACCATTGTTGTTATCATTGACGTTAACCATACGCAGTGGTTGTGCATTCTGTTTGTCAAATCAACAAATCACTTTCCCACATTATGACCGCAAGGTCGTTGGCATAACCGATGATTTCGTAGCCATATGTCGTCATCGATAACTATTAACTGTAGAAGTGGTGAAAGGACCACACTCTGTGGGCAACCGTTTCTTGCTGAGGCCGTACACTGTGACCCCATTGAATGTGATTAAGGTAATATGGCCTTCGAGCATTGTCCCATCGTAATGATTAGTGGGATATTCGACATTTCTATGAGATAGTGGCTTTTTGATCAAGTCTGACTACGACTTATTGAATGCCATCTCAATATGGAGGAAGGCGCCAACGGCAAGCTTCTTCTAATTTATACCAGGTTTATATATTCAATTAGGTGATATGATGGTTCTCGGTTGATCGTTCTCTGCGATACCCATATTGATAAGGGTCTAGGAGCATATTTATTTCTACATTGCTACTGATATAATACATATATATGTGATTTTTAAAACGTTTGGCTTTTAATTGTAAAAAAGGCCACAGAAAAATTGCAAAAGGATATACAATCTGTTTGTGAGTAGATAGATCACTGTTTGCCATTTACTCTTTAAAGCTCATTTCGCTTAAATATTGACCAGAACTACGTTTTAAGTGGTTCTTACGAAGAGTCCAAGTTTGAGTCAGTTTTTCGAACACACACGTGTAATGTTGTGTTTCAAGACTGCAGTTAACGGTGACTTGTCGGCATGTGACGTATCTTCATAAAAAAAAACCTAAGCTACAAATCGTACGATCTATCCGACCAATTTACCGGTCCAAAACGAGAGATCAACTATTATTATTTTTCGTGTGCTATGATATGTCATCTTGCTAGAACCACATGCACGAGCTGTATTTTGTAGGGTTTAAGACGACGAATGGAAAATTACGATCTTCATTAAGCGTAATGCTGAAGGGGACGCAGCAGCAATATTTTCCTCTGCATTCGTTCGCACGCCGGGCATACAAGGCGTCTCTCCGAGCAATAGCCTGAAAAAAGTGCGGTATTCGGTCACTACGACTTGAATTGCTAGCCACTTAGTCGGTTAGAATGATTAAAGTGCGCGAAGGACATTTGTCAAAGAGCACGAATTTTGATAATAAAATGTTCCAATTTATAAGCGTCGTTCAAGCGTATGTAAAGGGTGTTTTTTATAGAGGTATAGAACTTTGAAATGGAATAAAACAAAGATGATTTTTTTAAATTGACATGAAATTGACTTTATTCGAAAGATAATCTTCTGACATTATAATTTAAATATAATTTCTGGCATATGACCGCCACGGCTGGCTCGGACGTAGTCTAATCTGGAGGTCAAATTTTCGATGATTTTTTCCAACATTTGTAGCCGTATATCGGCAACAACGCGGCGAATGTTGTCCTCCAAGTGGTCAATCGTTTCGGGTTTATCGGCGTAGACTATCGACTTCACATATCCCCACAGAAAATAGTCAAGCGGCGTTAAATAGCACGATCTTGGAGGCCAATTCACGGGTCCGTAACGTGAAATTATGCGATTACCAAACGCTTCCTTCAATAAATCAATTGTGACACGAGCTGTGTGACATGTTGCGCCGTCTTGTTGAAACCACAGCTCCTACACATCATGGTTGTTCAATTGATGAACGAAAAAGTCAGTAATCATGGATCTACAGCGGTCACCATTGACTGTAACGTTCTGGCCAGCATCGTTTTTAAAGAAATACGGACCAATTATTCCACCACCCATAAAGCACACCAAACAGTCAGTTTTTGTGGATGTAACGGTGCCTCAAGAGGATTATCATCACTCCAAATACGCAGTTTTGTTTATTGACGTATCCATTCAACGAAAAGTGTGCTTCATCGCTTATGAAAATTGGGATCAACGGCAATCTTGTTTTGAGCCCATTCACCGCCAGCCGTGGTGGTCCTATCCCAGAAATTATATTTAAATTATAATGTCAGAAGATTATCTTTCGAATAAAGTCAATTTCATGTCAATTTAAAAAAATCATATTTGTTTTATTCCATTTCAAAGTTCTATACCTCTATAAAAAACACCCTGTATTTTCATGATGAAATGGCAATGGTCGCTGAGCATGTTTGACTTCGACATATGTCACGAATCATGAGTGAGCTGTCAAAATTAGACCACTAAAAAACCAAACAGCAAAAAAATCTGCTTTTAATACAGTGACAAGATTGGAAGGTTGTTTCAAATTTGGGTTTATCGATTTGAAAAAATAATTTTTTTAATGGGTTGGAAATACTGTCATTGACGGTTATGTGAAGTTTCATATCATTATGGCTATTGATTTCATAGATACACTGAACAACTTAGAGTCAGCTTGGTGATTTCAACAATGTTTGATTTTATTGATCAAAGAAGTTTCATTAAATGTTGTTTGCGGGATGAAATTTCCGCCGCGGAAACGTTGAGCACCAACTGATGAACAACACGTCAAAGAAATTAAATATTTGCTGCTCATAAAAAGTCAATTTATCACTAGAGACCTTGTTGTTGTTGGCATATCGTATGGATCAATTAAAATAATTTCGCAAGACTAGAATTTCCATCACTAGAAGGTTCTGCCTTTCCCTTGTCCACCCCTGTTCGAGTTTCAATGTTAACGCCGTTACCTGCTAAGATAAATTAAACACAGAAGCAATGGCAATATCATTCCCCGTGATTAGTAACATTTCTATAAGGAACACCCGACGAGCGTTGCACTCATTCCTTCAGAAGCTTCCATGGCGCCAATAGAAATAATTGGAATCATTCCGTTTAATACTTCCCTCCGAGGCATTGTGCTGGTGCTGAGCTACTTTACTACTTATGTACGATCCATTGAGATGGACGTAACATCAATATTTCTCCAAGGCGTCACGATTGGCCATTATCCGTAGTTACCGCGCGTTCCCTTATTTTTAATTATACTCTCCGTGTGGCATTACCACTGTCTAAACTATAACCCTCATCCCTAAGAAGCACCATTTTACTAAACTTTTTTTCTTCTTTTTCTTTACAGATCTCCACAAATTGCTTCAAACTGCATATACCCCGGGCTAGACACTACACCTGTACTATTGTTACTGCTCCCATCATCCTTTTATTAAGCATTTGACGTAAACCTACTTCAATTCGAATTAACTTTACTTTTTCCCTCCTTCCAGCTAGCAAAATAACACACAAAAATGTCGAAGTCAAGCGTTAGAAATACAATAAAACAAGTGTGACTGGAACAGAAACTACATTGTTCTGAAACGTTCTACACGAAGCAGAAGGAGACATTTAAATCGACATCAAAAGAGCATCCAGAAACCACAAAGCAAATCAAACCGAAAGAACAAGTGTTGCAAGCGCATACAAAAAACATAAATCCTCATTACTCAAAACAGTCTTTTACTATATTTCCTTTAGTCCTCGTTTTCGAAAGCTTCGGTTTTGTACAAATGATCGACACAGACAGCCGGAAGTGCTGTCGTAACGATAATATTCATTTCGGGGATAAAAAATCATTGTCTGTAAACTAGTTTCATAACAGTATAGCCCTAACCGTATCATAACAAAAGTGAAAAACATAAAAAGCGCTCCCTTCTGAAGGGCAGGTTAAAACAAAACCGAAAAAAGACTTCACTTTCGCGTAACGAGCACCAAGAACTACAACAGCAGCAACCAAACCGCTATAAATGTGTGTGTCAATCGGAAAATAGTTTAGTTTTTTGTTTGTTTCAATCGAAAAGAGAAAGAAAAGAAAAAAAAAAAAGAAATCGAAGGAAAATTGGTCAAAAAAAAATCGGAAAAGTGCGTACGAGCTTGGGAACACAAGAGCAGAAAGTTTTTCTTCAATTTTTGTGAGTCCCAAAACTGATGGATGGAAATGCACAAAATATGTTTCACGGAAATCATCAAGGGTGAGTAGGAACGACTATCGAATATCGAGCAAGTAAGAAGACAATCAATTTATCCTTTGACAGAGACCCCTACTATCGGTATGATCCGGCGGCCGCAGCAGCAGCAGCAGCTGCAGCGACGCCACGAGCCATGGGTCCTCCCGGAGGATACCCTCCAAGACATAGAGCACCGCATCCGCTACAACAACAACCACAATATCCATCGTACCAGCCAACGGCGGAAAATCTATACGCAATCGGTGCCGCTGATCAACACAGTGCAATGGGGATGGGTGACTTAGGCGGCTGGGGTGCCGGCCCGACACCCGGTCAAGCTGGTTCGTATCCAGGACCGGGACTGGGTGCATATGGTCATCCGCAGACAGCACCGCCTCCACAAAGGCAAACCCCAACGCAACCGAGGTAAGAATAACACAACTCTGCGCCTTGCTCTCAAAGTTTTTATCTAAACCAAATTTATTTTCCAGTTACCGTCAGCACCTCAGCGCATATTCCCAGCAAGATCAACAAAAACTCAGCTATCCAACGCAACAAAGTCTAATGAGCGGTATCATGCAACAACCAGGCTATGTCGGTCTCAATCAACAGCAGCCAACACCACAACAACAGCAGCAGCAACAGCAACGGATACCGCAACATTACCCGCAAGCCAGCAGCCATCCGATGTACCCGGGCGGACCACAGGCACAAACTGGCGCTCCCGCGCCACAGCCTTATAGTCCATACGGTACACCGACGAGCATGCAACATCAACCAGGGCGGCCCGCTCAACACGGCGCTCTTGGTTATGGTGCACATACTTTAGATCAAAGTAACTACGGTCAGCATGTACCTAGTTCATCACCTGGTGGTCATCATTTGAGCAGTCAACAACAACAACAACAACAGCAGCAGCAACAAACATCCCAGTTGACTGGTCAACAGCCACAACAAACGCATCATAGCCAAAATCATCTAAGCGCCTCGCAAGCGCAACCGCCGCCTGGTTTACACCCAAGTCAAGTGGTATCACATCCCTCCCAACAACAGCAGCAACAGCAACAACAACAGCAGCAGCAGCAGCAACAGCAACAGCAACAACAGTCGCAACAGCCATCGCATCCTGTGACGAGTCAATCTTCACTGCCACCCGGTTTGGGTGCACCTTCGCAACAGCAACAGCATGCAGCAGCTGCTGCACAGCACTTGCTCAGCCAGGGGCAGCCCAATCATGCCGGACTGATACATAGTAGTGCGCCAGTGGGAAGCGCTGGCGGTTTACCCCATTCAATGGTCTCGACCTATGGTCATCTGCAACAAGGTCAACAGCAGCAGAGTCAACAGCCGCCATACATGACGACGGCCAAGCACCAATCGACACCCCAACTGAGCAGTAGTCCTCAATATCGTGCACCGTTCCCACAATTATCGCCGCAAATGACATCAAGGCCGCCGCAGATGTCGCCACACCCACAGATGTCACCCAGACCAGTGATGTCGCCGGCGAAACCGCCGCAGCAACAACAACCCCAGCAGCAGCAGGTAAATTCGCCCAACCCGACGCAGTCGCCTCATCATTCGATTTCTGGCATGGTCGGTATGACAAGTCCACGCGGCGGCCCGCAGCCTCAGCCAATTCAACCGTCAAGTATCCAACCGCCGCCACCTTCATCGAAAGGTTCCGGTCCGCCTGTGAATACTTTGCAAGCACTGGAGCAAATGGTTATGCCGCCCCAAAGCTTAGGCGGCAGTCCACTCGACTACCCGCCTTACAGGCAAAGTGGACATACGCCAATGTCTCCCATGGGACCTCGAATGCCGGTTTCGCCACAACATCAACAGTGGGCGCCGCATCTTAGCATGCAAACGAGCTTGCATCAACAGCAGCAGCAACAGCAAATGAATCTGTACGCACAATCGCAGGCAATGAGCCATCAGGCGCAACCTGTTGTCCCGCAGCAACAACAGCAGCCGCCACCAACGCCTCAGATGCCAGTTCATCCCGTGCATCCAGGAACACAGCCCACACAACAACCTCAACATCAGCAACAGCAACAACAGCATCAACAACAACAGCAGCAACAGCAACATCAACAGCAGCAACAACAACAGCAACTAAGTGATCAGTTACAGCATTCCATAAACGACATCGTCGGACATCAAGCTGTACCTGTCTCACAGTCACTTCCGCCATCGACTCAGCAGCAGCAGCAACAAGCTCCCCTTCCACCACCATCACATCTCGCTCAGCAATTGCACTCACCGCCACCACTGCACATGCTCCAGCACCAACAACAACAGCAACAATCACATACTCAACAACACTCTCAGCAAGCGCAACATCTTCAAATACCCACCAACGAACCAGTTGTGGAACCTATTCCCATTATTACTCAGCAATCATCGCGAAATACTCCGGTTCACGATTCCCCGCAACACATCCAACAACCACAACAGCTCACCCAGCCACAACCGCCACCGCAGCAGTCACAGCAGCAGCATACCCATTCACTGCTAGATCCATTCGGAAATGTCGAAACAATTTCATCAGCCCCCATCGTTCAGCAGCAGCCACCGCAACAACAACAGCCGCCGCCGCCACCAGTATCGTCCCTCAACGAGGCAAACTCAAACGACTCGTGCACATCCCATCTGGTGGTCAACAATGACACGAACAGTAACAACAGCAGCAACAGCAACAGCACGAGCAATAGCATTGTAAATAACCAACCGACATCGATACACGATAGCAATTCCGATAACTCGATCATCAGCAATAGCAATTTGAACAATCAGAATTGCAGCACACCTCCGGAGGTAGACGACATCCAAGCACCGCCACCGGCTGCTACGACGCCCAGTAACATGCAGATGTTCGACTCGAATTCAATGCCGCCAACCGTGACGACTCCAATGGACTACGAACCGCAACAACAACCACAGATCGAGCCAAAGTCTCAGCCCCTCATGACCGAGGAGGCTGCACTAAGCATCGCTCAAGATTCTATGCCTGAAACGGTGCGAGAGGAAGAAGAACAGCCGCAGCATCCACTGCCAATGGGTTCCGAGAATTCCCAGGATGCCAGTGAAAACGGCAATGATTCTCAAGAAATAATTACCGAAATAGGTAACCAATCGCCGCCGCCTCTGCAACAACAACAGCAACCAGAAATCCCAGAGGAACCTATTCCCATGGAACCACCTGTTGAACCAACTCCACCACCACCAGTGCAACCGCAATCGCTTCCCGAACAAATGCCACCGCAAATTCAGCCGCAACAGCTAACGCCATCTGCTACGACTGAAATTCAGCCGACAATGTTGCCGATCATTCCGGACCCACAACAACTACAACAACCACCACCACTTCAACAGCCGATTATGCCGACGATTCCGCCACTTCCGCAACATCTTCTCGGAACACCCGGCGCACCCGGCATAACACCGATTCCGCCGCCATATGATCCGCAACTTGCAGCCTTGCATCCAGCCCCCGGCTATCCAGGACCATACCCGTACGTTGCCGGTCCAATTCTCCATCACCAGGAACGGGCCGCTCTGCAGCAGCAGCTTCAAGAGCTCTACTGCATGCCTCCGAGCCCGGATCAACAGGAAAAAATCATTCGACTCCAGGAACGGCTTAACATGCTCCAGGCGCATGAAACCAATGACCAATGCAACGGCGGACCACAGTGCATATTCCAAAACGCGATATACAACAATACTCAGATGGTGGAGTCACCACAAGTGTCCAGCACTACCGGCAGGGGCCGGAGCAAGGGTTCCTCGAAACCACGAAAACCACGAGCAAAGAAAAACGACAAAGGTCAAGCGGTGGCTGCCGGTGAGGTTCCACCGACTAATCTACCTGTTTCGGAAGATTGCGTGACACAAGGTGCTGGCGACACATCCGTCGTATCGATGATGGACTTCAACGAGGGCTGCGACATCTCGCAGGATCACTCGTCGAACGAACTAGACACATCCACCGACGGCTCTGGTAAGAAGAAAAAAGCCCGTAAGCCGCGAATCCCTAAGGATCCCAAGGAGAAAACATCAACTCCCAAGGAGAAGAAGAAAAAGGAGCCCAAGGAGAGTAAGAGCAAGAAGGGCAAGAAAATAAAGGAAAACGAAGAGGATCAGTTGGAGAGCTCGAATAGTAAAAAGACTGAAAGCGGTGACGAGGCTGTCAAGTCCCAGGACGATGACGACGGTGCAATACCCGAGCCGCCGACAACGACCTCAGCCGACGATCAGCCAACCATCGACGGTGAAATTCCCGACTACGACGATATACCAGTTTCGAAGATTCCCAAATCGACCTGCGGCGATGATTTGAAAGATGCCGACGCGAGCGAAGAGGCAAAGAACGGCGACGACGATTCAGTTGTTGACTCGGCAACGCCAAGCTCAAAGAAAAAGAAGAAATCTTCGAGCAGCAGCAGTCGGAAGAAGGCTTCCTCTAGCGGAGGTAGCAAGTCTGCATCGAGTAAAAAGAAAAGAAATCGCGGTCGAATCGTCCCGGAATCGGATGGTGAGAACGATGATATGATTTCGACGCCACCGCCATCACCACCACCAGATTCCGAACTTGATAGCCTGAAGCGAAGATCGGCTAGGAACACGCAGAGAAAGAAGTACATCGATGACGTGATGTTGCGCTTCTCTGACGAAGAAACCGGCTTGATAAGTTCCTCTCCCGCCAAGGAGAAGAAGAAAGGCAACTCATCGGCATCCACGTCGGTGTCGGCCTCTGCAACTGCATCTGCTGCTGCTTCATCAGGAGTAAACAGCGATGCCGAAAAAGGCGAGAGCAACACTGGTGCCGAATTAGCAACTGACGCTCTACCGGAGCCTGAAATCCCCGAAGAATCTCCAGCAGCTCCAGTGGTAAAGGAAGAAAAGACCCTTGATGCGTCCAAACCGAATTATGTCTACGTGAATGCAAGCGACGAGGATAATATGGTTGTACAGTACGTCCTGGCAGTCAGAATGGGGAAGAGGGAACTGCGTCCTCCCGAACTCGAGCCGCCGAAATTGCCGGCAACATCTGCAGTCGAAGAAAAAATGGATATCGACGAGGATAATGCAGAAAAGAAGGACTCAACAGAAGCACCGACACAAGAACAAGACGACGATGAGGCAGCGGATAAGGACCACGCTGAGATTGACGAAAAGTTGTCTGAATCAAATGAAGATATTCACGAAGACGATGAGAAGAAACCCGAGGAGCTACCAAATAAGACTGAGTTCGAGGAGAATGGCGATGAACAAAGTGACAGCGAAGTTCACGAAAAGCCTGAATCACTAGGAGAGCCAGATGAGCTCGAAGGCTCGGTGAAGTCAGAAAAGCACGAAGAAAAATCCGATGAAGTCGAGAAGATGGAAGTCGACGAAGAAATCGATGAAAAAGAAGCTAAATCAGATACTGAAGACGAACCTGAACCGGCGGAAGCAATAACCGCTGAAGATCTTCCTCCAAGTCCAAAGGAGATCACTGCTCCCAAGGTAGAGGATGACAAGGACAAAGATCAAGTCACTGAAACCAACGTGGATGAAAAAGACAACGTTTCTGCGGACGAAACCGAAGAGAAAAAGGACGAGCTACCTTGTGCCAAGGATGAGAAGCCCAAAACCGAACCAGTATTCATAGAAGTCGAGGAATACTACGTGAAATATCGTAATTTCTCGTATCTCCATTGCGAGTGGCGTACGGAAGAGGAACTATTTAAAGGCGATCGCCGAATCGCCGCCAAGATCCGTCGTTTTCAACAGAAACAAGCGCAACAAATCAACATCTTCGAAAGCATCGAAGAGGAGCCCTTTAATCCTGACTTTATCGAAGTCGATCGGGTCCTCGACATGTCCGAGCACACCGACGCCAACACCGGTGAGATTACCAAACACTATCTGGTCAAATGGAAGTCGTTGCCCTACGAAGATTGTACGTGGGAGTTAGAAGAAGACGTCGACGATGATAAAATCGAGCAGTTCCTCGTATTCAATAAGATTCCTCCGCGAAGTGAATGGAAACCAAAGAAACGTCCACCACCCGATCAGTGGAAAAAGCTGGAAAAGACGCCGATCTACAAGAATGGAAACACCTTACGTCCGTATCAGCTTGAGGGCTTGAATTGGTTGAAATTCTCGTGGTACAATAATCACAACTGTATCCTGGCCGATGAGATGGGTCTCGGCAAGACAATCCAGAGTTTAACGTTCGTCCACTCGGTGTGGGAGCAAGGAATTCGCGGGCCATTCCTCGTCATTGCCCCGCTCTCGACCATCCCGAATTGGCAACGTGAATTCGAAGGCTGGACCGACATGAACGTTGTCGTCTATCACGGTTCGGTGACCAGCAAACAGATGATCCAGGACTATGAGTTCTATTACAAACACGATGACAACACGAAGGTCAGCAAGGATTTAATCAAGTTTAATGTCCTAATTACCACGTTTGAGATGATTGTCACCGATTACATGGATCTGAAGAACTTCAACTGGCGTTTGTGCGTCATCGATGAAGCACATCGCTTAAAGAATCGTAACTGCAAGCTCCTAGAAGGTCTACGTCAACTGAATCTCGAGCATAGGGTCCTGCTTTCCGGTACTCCGCTACAGAACAACATTAGCGAATTGTTCTCGCTGCTGAATTTCCTGGAACCCACACAGTTCTCATCTGCCGAGACGTTCATGACCGAATTTGGAAGTCTGCGGACTGAGGAGGAAGTCCAGAAACTTCAAGCACTCCTGAAACCTATGATGCTGCGTCGGTTAAAGGATGATGTCGAGAAATCTCTCGCGCCAAAGGAGGAAACCATCATCGAGGTCGAGTTAACAAACATCCAGAAGAAGTACTATCGCGGCATTCTCGAGCAGAACTTCTCATTCTTGAAGAAGGGCACAACCTCGGCCAATATCCCGAATCTGATGAACACCATGATGGAGCTACGCAAATGTTGTATACATCCCTACCTCCTCAATGGAGCTGAGGAACAGATTCAGTACGACTATCGGCTCCAGCATGGCGAAGACTATGAAGCTTATTATAAAAATCTCATAAACTCGGCCGGTAAAATGGTGTTGATCGACAAACTGCTACCGAAACTTAAGGCCAATGGCCATCGAGTGCTCATCTTCAGTCAGATGGTGCGTTGCTTGGACATCTTAGAAGACTACCTAGTGTACAGGAAGTACCCGTTCGAGCGTATAGACGGGAGAATCCGTGGAAACCTGCGTCAGGCCGCCATTGATAGGTACTCGAAACCCGATTCGGATCGTTTCGTTTTCCTACTGTGCACCAAAGCCGGCGGATTGGGTATCAATCTGACCGCAGCTGATACTGTAATCATCTACGACAGCGATTGGAATCCACAAAACGACTTGCAAGCCCAGGCGCGTTGCCATCGTATTGGGCAACAGAAAATGGTCAAAATCTATCGCCTCCTCTGTCGTAACACGTACGAGAGGGAGATGTTCGACAAGGCGTCGCTGAAACTAGGTCTAGACAAGGCTATCCTGCAGTCAATGAACACCTCGCAGGGCAAGGACAGCAGCAACAAACAGCTGTCGAAGAAAGAAATCGAAGATTTGCTCCGAAAAGGCGCGTATGGCGCTGTGATGGACGACGACAATGCAGGTGATAAATTCTGCGAAGAAGACATCGATTCGATTCTGCTGCGGCGTACGCAGGTGATCACAATGGAATCGGAGAAAGGTTCGACTTTCTCAAAAGCATCCTTTGCCGCGTCCGGCAATCGTTCCGACATCAAGGTCGACGATCCTGACTTTTGGACCAAATGGGCTAAGAGAGCTGACATCGATCCGGATGCATGCGAGCGAGATGAGACCGAGGATCTGGTACTGTCCGAGCCGCGACGAAGAACGCAAATCAAACGTTACGGGCATGAGGACGTAATGGATATGTCGGAAGAATCATCCGCCGAAAATAGTGACGAGGACAGCATTGGTAAGACCGTAAGACCGGGCATTATAACATTTCCAAATCCTAATCCGTGGCTTTTACAGGACTCAGAAGCAGGCGAAGAAAAGAGAAACTGGCACGTACCCGCAACCGTGGCAATAACGGCAACGATGATTATATACCACGAGACCGCGACACACTCGCCGCACTGGGCCTGGAAGAGATCCAATACGGCAACTGGGCGAAATCCGAGTGTTTCAAGGTCGAGAAAGGTCTCTTGTCTTATGGGTAAGTCCAAAACAAATCAATTTATTCAAATCAAACGTATAAAGGTGATTTCAAGTGTAGTCAGCCAGCAGCGTTTACTTCTTTGAATTGCGTTCTTAACTTCTTCTTGATGTTCTTGAATTTGATATTCTGAATATAGCTCTTCCGTTGCAAGAGTTTCAGCTCCTTCTCCAGCACCATCAATTCGGCCTTTCTCTCAATGTAATCGGTTACCTTAGGTGCTACAAAGGCTTCAACTTGAATTTTTAGATTCTTCAATTGCTCCTCGGCCAAATTAATTTCTTTTTCCACACCCTTAGCCTCGTTCTCCAGTTTCTGAATACCCTTACTTACGTCGTTTGTTTTCATACTCAGATGCTTGGATTTCTCCTCGTATATTATCACCAATTTTTTCGCCTTGGCCAATGCGAGTGAAGCCTTGCCGGTGACCTCTTTCAATCCTGCCAAACTGACATTCTTCTCATCGAGCACTTTCGTCTGGACTTCGCGTTTAATTTGCGCTTGCTCGAAATCAACCGGACCCAACATGCCGCTCAAGTCGGCCTTGTTCATAAGTGCCGCGCGTTGTTGATGATATTGCTCCTGTAACGAAGTGATCTTAAGTCGCATAGTTCCGAGTAATGCGCGGCCGTTCTTCTGCCAATTATTTATAAATTTCCGTAACGCTGACTCCATTTGCTTATCAGACGCTTTCTCTAAAGTGTTGTTTTTGATAAAGTGCAATTCGAAATTATCGATCGTCTCGTGTACGTCGGCGATCTTGTAATGCAACTCTTCGATTTGACTGTTTAAATTTTTGATTTCTTTCAATCCTTTCATCTCGAGAGCATCACATAATTTGGCTACGTCCGACGCTAATTTTTCCGCCATTTCTGCGCGCGTACGATAATTTATTTTCAATTCGGCCGCCTTACTTCGAGCTGCGGTTGTTACCGACTCGGCAATACTATGGCTTCGTGATTCGGTACGACTGTCTGATGGTGACCATTGACCCACTGAGAATTGTCGGGAACCTGTTGTAACTTTCCCGAAGCCTGACACGCGCTCATACGATTGCCGACGGACACGATCGAGGCCGATGAGAAGTTTTGGATCATTTTTTTGGAGAAAATCGTGTAAGACGAGATTCTCGAGCTTGACCGAGTTCAATTCGTTATTGACCTCTTTCAGGATTCGATAGATATCGAGTGGGTCGCATTTTTTCAATTTGTCTTTGAGAATCTCTGTGTCACGTTGATAATACGGAGTGAAGAGCAGTTCGTAGATATTTGGATCGATATGCTTCGGTTCGGCCAGTTGTTGGAACATGGTGATAGTGGGATGGTGGCAGTGGCTGGAAGTTTGTTTGAGAAAATCCTAAAATATATTGTTTTTGCTGACAGATTGATCGATGCGAAGGCGATTTGATTTGAAATTTGTTTTTATATTTTCAGATGGGGACGGTGGACGGAAATCCAGGAGTTGGGGCAATTCAAACGCGGATGGCGTGAGTCCGATATCGAGGATTGTGCCCGTGTTATTGTGAGTTTTGGCTTTGTTTTCCACATATATAATTGCGTTTCATTTTATTGTAATTATGATGACCTACCATGCTAATATTGAGGAAACTCTAGGTTTTCGCTGAGTAAAATCCAACTTCTCACTCACTGACCAATTACGCTGAACCGTATTGATCTGAATCTTGAAAGGATTTTTGAATTTTAATCGGATTTTTCATTTTTTTATATGCGCATATGTACAGCTGCTGTATTGCTTGCAAGTGTATAAGGGCGATGAGAAGATCAAGAATTTCATATGGGACCTAATCACACCGACGGAGGATGGCGAAATACAGAAGATCAGCAGGGACCATAGTGGCTTACACAACTTGGTGCCACGAGGTAGGAATGCAAAAGGTATGGTAAAAAACGAACGGTATTTTTACCTGCAATTTTGAGAGCGAAATAAAGCAACACATCGGCTGCAGTGTTTTAGATCTACACCTATCCAAACACACACAAACACACACCATCCCCCCAGACCTCTACTCTACTCTTGTAATGTATACCTGTATGCGCCTACTTATTACAACAGCTGGCAGCAAATTGGAATGATCGCCAAAAACCAAACTTTCTCTTCTCCTCCTCCTGCAGTGCGGCCAAATACGAGTATATTACTGGCACTTTGTTTACGGATTGTATTTCTAAAACACTACCGCACTCGATGCAGTCAAATTCATGATTAGAGTGTCTACTATTTTTTACCACAATACCAAAAACGTATATTTTTTACTACTGCTTCAATGTATAATTCATATTCCACCACCGTTCCTCTCATTATCATCATATTCCCCCCATCCTCTCGACATCTGTTTTGTTGTACGAAATCGAAGAGAATTCGCATTTGGTATGTCGATATTAGAAATGAAAAGAAATGAACAACCTAACCAGTATTAGAAGGCTTTGCTCTAACTTTTTTTTTTTTTTTTGCTATTTAGATGCATTATAAAGCACTTGTCCTCACCCCGTCCCTCATGAATCCACTTCATTTTCCTCGACATTCAATTGCTCACCCGTACTAATCGTGTCACTCTCTCTCTCTCTCGCGTATTTGCATTTCCATTTCGAATTTAGGTCGCAACGGTGGCAAGAATACCAAGGAAACAGCATGTACCGGACTTGGTGGCAAGTCGGAGCAAGGCGAAAAAGGTTGCGGCCAAAATACAGTTGACCCAAATCACTGGAGTAAACAGGAGAAATTCGATGCCGAAGTCTATCTCGAGGGTCCGTACAAGAAGCATTTGGGTCGGCACGCGAATAAGTGAGTCGTGTGGAATCGGAACTTATTAATCGATCAGTCAATGTACATCCCTACTAACGTCTTTATTTTTGATTTCTCCTCTCGTTACAGGGTGCTTCTACGTGTACGGATGTTATACTATATTCAGCACGAGGTTATCGGCGACTTGGTGCAACAGATCAACGATGGAGTCCCGGCCAGGTAATTGATTTCAAGTTCCTCTCTCTCTCTGTTTGCCTCTCATTCGAACATCTATAACATCTCATTCTCATTTCTTTTTTTTTTTTTTCCTATGAGTTAATTCTTTTTATTCAAGGCCAATTTTTTCAAAGCTCTAGATGTTTCCAAAAAAAAAAAATATTTAAAAAAAAGCTTTCGACACACTGCTTTGTTTGTAAGAATGACTAATAAAAAAAAAAAAAAGAGAGTTAAAGAGCGAATTGAGAAGATTCGTGTAGAGTGTCGTTGGTACTCGTGCGTTTCATGGTTTTCCTGTTTATTTAATTTTTTTTTTTCTCGATATGACACCGTTAATTATTTTACTGTCAACTTATTTACGAAAACTCTAGTGTATTTCATATTTAAATATTGTATTTTGATGTTAAGTGGGTTTTATTTGTTTTTTTTTTTTTTTTCATATAAATGTTGAGGACTGTATTCACGCGCAGATGAGCAAAAGCAAATAATTGATTTTCAGTTGGGAATCGAAAGTTTTGGTTGAGGTTGTAATAAATCAAAAAAAAAGAAAAGAAATTATTGGCACAAATGATGAATAGATGAAAACAATCAGCCAAATCTCTTGATCCACTCTCACTATTTCTTACACCGTTTTGTTTTTAGTCGGCTTTTCTTTAATACATTAAATGTATTTTGGTTTATCAATCGACGAGGACGAGAACAACGATTTGATTTGAGCATGCAAGACATTTTGAATATTTGCAGGATATTTGGATATTTGAATATGGTTCGGAATGTTTTTTGCAAATCTATTTCTTTGGTTCTTTTCTCATAGTTAGATGATATTTTTTTCGTTTGTTTATTTATTTCCGTTCATATATATTTGGTATTTGAATTTCAACGTTTTTAATCGATGTGTTTTATTCATAAATGTTAAAACCCCATCCAAAGACATATAAAACACAAGAGCGAGAAGCAGGAGGATATGTGTTAAGCAACCAGGAACAGACTATTGTTATTTATTTAGTTATTGGGTGGTTTTCAAAATATTTTTTTTACTGGGAATTCGAATAACTCTGGTTCACATTGTGCGACATCCTGACTAGCGGAGAATTGATGAATTTCTTCTACGACCTTTTTGGGTATTTTTCATACGGGTTTTCCACTCATTTTGATTTCGACCGTTCCTCCACTGTCCATGCGTTCTACGATTCGTATCCATTTTAGGCTTCGCGGCTTTTACTCTCTAATAATGCTGAGGGCTGATTACAATTCCTCGAGATCGTGATCCTGTTTAGACAGAGCCGTAAGTTTCCCATTCTTAAAGTGTTACTGAAGAATATTCACAAATCTGATAACTTCTTGACAGGTGCCAACATTGCCGCCGTTTCTGACCAGCATGGGGCGCTAGCGCCATCTATTGGAAAACGAACTTGATGTGATTGTTACCTCACTAAAGGGAAGTTTTTTTAATGTTTGGTTTTTCAGTGGTCTATTTTTCACAGCTCACGCGTGAATCGTGACATGTGTTAAAGTCAACCATACTCGATTGGCATTGCCACTTTATTGTGAAAAAACCTACATCCGAATAGCGCTTGCAAGATTTTTGAATTTTATTATCAAAAATCGTGCTCTGTGAAAAATGTTGTTTGCGCATTTCGACCAATTTATGGCCGTCATAATTGACCCACTGAGCAAGCTACTCAAGCTGAGTGCGTACAGAGGAAAATATTGTCGCTATATCCTCCACTGTAAGACCGTGACAAAATCTGGAGGAAACTCATTTGTAGCTAAATGGGTTTGTTAATAAAGATGTGCTATATAGCGTGCGCCATCTCATATGGGTCGATGTAAATTTTGAATAACGCCAACAATTCTCAACCGATTTTGGAAATTAAAAATTTTTTATTCAATCTAGACCTTTAAAATTTATTTTGATTAATTTTTGAAAACAATATCAATTAAATGACCGCCTTTATTGCCGATGCAAAAATGGGCTCGTTGTCGCGCATTCTCCATGACATTTTCGAGCATTTCGGTTGAAATTTCTGCGATTTCCACATGAATGTTTCTTTTGAGCTGTTCTATTGTCTTCAGGCGGTTAGCATACACCTTGCTTTTCAAGTATCCCCAAAGAAAAAAAGACTGGGGGAATCAAATCCAGCGATCCGGCGGCCAGTCAATATCGCCCTTTTTTGACACCAATCTTCCGGGGAACTTCTTACGCAAAAGGTTCATTGTTTTGTCCGCAGTATGGCATGTCGTGTCGGTTTGTTGAAATAAGTCTTTTTTACGCATTTCTGGGACCACAAATGGGCCAACATACACTGTATTGCCAACTTTGAAGAAATACGGTCCAATGATGGTTTTAGCGCATGCACCGGCCCAAACAGTAACTTTTTGATCATATAGCTGCTCTTCGTGAATAATGTGAGGATTTTCGGTGCCCCAGAAGCGACAATTTTGTTTATTAACTCAGCCAACCAGAGAGCGTAAAATGTGCCTCATCGGTCATCAAAATTTGCTGCCAGAACTCTGGCTCAGCATTAATCATTGCAACGACATTTTGTGTGTATGCCAAGCGCCGTGGCTCATCTTGTGGCAAAATTCTTTGAGTTATCTGCACTTTGTATGGAAATAAGTGAAGATCATCCTTTAAAATTCTCCGCAAAGTGGTTCCACTGATGCCTAACTGCTGCGGACGGCGCCAATATGACAAACTTGGGTCTTCATGAACACTGGCCTTCACAGACTGAATAGATGAGTTTGACCGCCGCGGATGTGACCTAGGTTGCTCACGAGGGCTTGCCACGGAACCAAATTGAAAAAAAATTCGAGGCCCAACGAGGAATTGTATCTTTTTTGGGCGCAGCACGATCACGATATTTTGTACGATATGCACGTTGAGTCAGCACAATCGAGCGTTCATTTGGTGTGTGAGCGTTCATTGCGTGTTCTTTTGGTGTAAATTGAAACTGAATTGACGTTTCCAAAATACTATGACATATGAAAATCGGTTGACAATTGTTGAAGTTATTCGAAGTTTACATCGACCCATATGAGATGGCGCACTCTGTATTAAGTCCGATGAGCTACGTCAGGCAATACGAGAGCTGTTAGTACCATCAAGGATGATCGTGAGAATAACGATGTTACCGTCAATGTCGCCTGCTATGAACTTTTTTGGCCCCAAATGTTAGAGCAGTTCCAGCAAGACCGATCTACATGCCGCACAGCACACGAATCGACTGACCAATTGAGGAATGATTCGGTGAGCAATTTCTTCTTCGTTTTGATCGGTGAATTGTCCGGCTAAATCCGATTTGACGTCTTTAGACTATTTTTTATCATCTATGCCAGGATAAATTTAGCTTTGGAAGACAATATTACCCGCGTTATTAGCGAGATACCATCCATCCAATGTCCTCGAAAAAATGATTTAAAATTAGACTCTCCCTGTGGACCACTTAAAACGTAGTCGTGGTCAGCCATTTTCTGTGTTTTTTTTTTATATTGTAAATACATAAATACCAGACTTTTAATAAACAACCCATCATAATATGATGCATCAACGCATCAAAAATTGAGGCAAAAAGTGCGACAATGTCCCAAGGGTAGCAAAAACTTTTGTTCATTCGCGAAAAAACTAAAGAATTCAGCCTCGTCTTCAATTCCCACGCTCATTTACAATGACATTCCGGCTGTCAGCTCTTAAGACAAGGCCAATCTGCTTGCTGTGCATTTCGCGTCTAGCTCAACGCTGCCAGATTCCACTATTGCGCCGCCTGTACTTAAGAACGTTGATTTCACCATGGGACAAATCCATTTTCGCACTCGTACAGTTGCAAGAGTACTTAAAGATCTCAACGTACATAAATCCGCTAGCCCGGATGGTATACCCCCAATACTTCTTAAGAGGAGTTCTTCTGCCCTGGCAAAACCACTGTGTAATCTCTTCCATATGTCCTGCTCTTCGGGTCTCTTTCCGAAAAGAGACCTGGAAAACGGCATTTGTCCAGCCCGTCTCTAAAAAGGGCGAATCTTCGTCCCCCTCCTCCTAACCACCCATAGCATTAACGTCCAAGGTCATGGAAACGCTGATAACCCGTCGGCTTATGAAATATCCTGAATCGCGGAAGCTTTTTAATGGCCAGCAATATGGTTTCTGTAGCACTGGTGATTTGATGGGATATCTCACCAAAAAATGGAACCAATTTTTGCACAATATAGGTGAAAGCAAGATCAAAAGTATTTGACAGAGTTTGGCATCAGGCTCTTGTCGAAAATACGTGCTTATGGCATCGATAAATCTCTGCTTCTATGGATTAGAAATTACCTTTCGAACCGTTCAATTCAAGTTGTTTTGGATGGGTTCAAGTCTGATATTCATCAAATAAATGCTGGTGTCCCCCAAGGCTCTGTTTTGTCTCCGACTCTTTTTCTCATTTTTATAAATGATCTCTTGTCTGTTACTCTCAGCTTTTCATATTCGTTCCAGGACTCACGTCCCTGCTCTTCGGCCATAGAACTGGAACGACAGCGTATGTTAAGCACATTAAATTCCGATCTTGACAGCATAATCAATTGGGGTAAAAACAATAGAGTGGAATTCAATGCTTCTAAAACTCAATGCTGTCTACTTTCTACTTTAATCAGCCATTATCCATGAATGGCGCTTGTGTCGACGAAACCGAAAAACTTTCCATTCTTGGTATGTGTATCAATACCAAACTTAATTGAAATGATCACATATTTTAAGTAACCTGTGCAGGGACTGGTTAAGAATATCCCTGCAGCGATACCTCTCGCTTGTCGGAAAAGGCGACTAAAACAAAGGTAAACAAAAATCACATCTAGGCAATTTAGAAAATACCAAGGTGAGCCTAGGGATACATATACCACCATTAAACTGCCCCACAGGTGTACATGCAAATCAGTGGGTTGACACGACTGGAGATCACCGGTGTTGTAAGAGTAAGATCAAACAAAAAAAAAATAAAAATCTGGAGCATGCCCGTGTCAAAAAAAGGAGGGGAAGAAAGAAAACGGTCAAAGGGTGGACCCCACAAGCGGACCAGTAGGAATGCAGTTAAGTGGGAAGGTTGTGGTCCTACACTTCTGACCATAACGTCGCCGGAAAAAAAAGGAAAAGAAGAAGATCACATATTTGAAGTCGCCAAAAACACGGCAAAGTATCTAGGTTTCCTTAAACGATGCAAGAAATATTTCACCCCCTCCGATTTGGCTTAAATTTATAAGGCCTACATCCACCCCAAGCTTGAGCATAACGCTCATATCTGGTCTGGTGCCCCTAAGACCTCACTGCACTTACTAGATAGAATACAACAGCGAGCGATAAAACTTATAGGAGACAGTAATATCGCAAAGTCAATGGACTCGCTCGAACACCGACATAATGTGTCTTCCTTGTCACTGTTTTATCGCTATTTTAACAACCGTTGCTCAACTGAGTTAGCCATTTGTATTCCTCACCTCCATGAATTCACCCGCAATACTCGTCTTGCCAGGAATGCTCATCAGTTCACCCTTAAGCCTGCTTTCGGACGTACAGTTAAGTTCACAGATTCGTTTTTCAGCCGCACAACACGATTGTGGAATGCTCTTCCCAGTCCAATATTTCCTACTTACTACAATCCACAGACATTTAGGACCAATGTGCACAGGTACCTCCTCCTCTCTCCTTTCTCTCTCTATACCTTCGGTCCGTGCTGTATCTTGACTTCTTGATTATGAACACTTAAGGAGAAGTTCGGACATGTCCTACATTTTGAACGAAGGGCTCATCAAATTGACATCGGTTTTGCCGGTCTTGCATTATAACACATAAGCATAATCGCTTTGCAATGCAGATGACCTTTGTAGTACGTTCGTTTTCCGATTTTTTTTTTGTTTTTTGTTCTAACATACGAGGGGTGATCCAAAAGTAAAGATATAAAAATAAAACGCGGTGATTATTCAGTGGCTCTTCCAAAACTCCTCACCAGCGGCTATTACATAGCTATCGTCTTCAAATTCTTTGCCTCTATGTAAAGGGTGTTTTTTTATAGAATTATAAACTTTAAAATGGAATAAAACAAAGATGATCTTTTTAAATTGACATGAAATTGACTTATTCGAAAGATAATCTTCTGACATTATAATTTAAATATAATTTAAAAGATTAATTTAATTTAATAATGTCAGAAGATTATCTTTCGAATAAGTCAATTTCATGTCAATTTAAAAAGATCATCTTTGTTTTATTCCATTTTAAAGTTCTATACCTCTACAAAAAACACCCTTTATTTCTTGAGCCGGTAAAAGAGGCAGCAATCACTGGCGAATAGGCCGGGCGTTCAAATTCCATTTCTTGAATGGCAACCATCATAACTGCGGCTTTGTGAGCCGGTGCGTTGCCTTGGTGAAACAGCACTCCAGCTCGCTGTTTTTTTTTTTTCAATGACCTCCCGCAATCTTAGATCCCGAAATAATCGCTTCCTTTTCCAAATATTTCACCATAATCATGCCTTCAGCGTCCCAAAAATCGGATGCCGTTTTCTCCAAAACGTGACACACTTTGAACTTCTTCAACATCGATGAGAAGGCTCGCTTCCAAGTCATCAATTGTTGTTTGGCTTCAGCTTCAAAATTTTGAATCCAGGTCCCGTCCATGCGCACGAAACGTAACAAAAACATTTCCTGGTCAGCATGGAACTTCTCGAGATTCACCCTCGAAATGCTCAGTTTTTTTCTTTTGCTCGTAGATTAACATTCTCAGTACCTAACGTGCAGAAACCTTTTTCATGTGCAATTTGCAAGAATTCTTTGAATGTTAATGCACTGTTTCGTGGAATTTTCATATCTTTTTTAAAAGCAGTGAAAATCTGGTCACTCGTCACGCGGTTCCTCCATACTAGTAGTCTCCAATTATTTCCTTAGCGTACGATATCAGTCTCTTTAAGAGAATATTTGGTAATCATTTGTAACGACTTGATAGCAACTATATTTTTTCGGTAATTGTATGGTTAACACCGTTTTCGCAGCTTCTGGTTCTCCATGTACATTAAGCAGTTAATCAAAATATCTCCTCCATTGGGCTGCAGCTCTTTTAATGTACGGAAACAATTTTGATCTGGCTTGATAATGCCACCTTTAGCCATGCATACATTACTCTCGTGGCACAATTTTCCTGAATCTTAAGCAAACTCTTTCTCTTGCCATTGTCGTTTTTTATCCCGAACGAGATGGTTGACTTCCGTCGTGGGGTTGATTATCTTATACGCGTGATCGCTTGGCTATTTTCCATGACCCATGACTTGAAGTCTTCGAACATTACGGACTTTAACTTTTTCCTCACATTCTTCGTCGAGCCAAGGCTTTACTTTGGGGGCTTTGCAATAACCTAGTTAGTTTTCCGCTGCTTCCTTTACAACACTTGTCTTCTACTTGTTTTTGTTTTGTCGTTAATTCGTTTTTCTCGTAAATGGCTCAACAAATAAATTGGAGCCTATATCGATCGCCCGTAATGGGTTCGCCAGTTTGTAGCAGCTCATAGTATACAACACCCTTCTCACAGCGTCACCTTCGAACTCAAATTCTGCTTCTGGACTGATGTTGAGGTCGATGGTAATTTTGGAATTATCATGAAATATCAATTTCTCATCCCCAATCTGATTGCAGTGAAAATGATATTTTTTTTTTTTTTTTTTTTGTATTTTGTTGTCAGTCTAACTGAGTTTGTTAACTCAAATTGATGAAGTAAATAAATAAATAAATAAATAAATAAAACCGCCTTTCAACATCTAGGTTTCAATTCATGAGGAACCCGACTGCTTTGCTTCTGAACCATTCCCATGAATTTTAATCGTACAGACACTGCTTGCTGAGTTACTCCCAATGAATTTACATGCTCCATTTGCGTATCTTCTTCCAGTAACGACTTCCATTCTTCGTCTTTGAATTTGTGCTGATGGTCCAGAACGAGGTTTATCTTCACGTCGAAACTATTATCTAAACTTCCGCAAATGTTACTTAGTTAACATAGTTAGCAAGGTTCTGAAAGTTATCGACAGAAACCACCGAGATCGGCTGTCACTAGGAAATATCAGCCAGAGCTGTCTTTCGAAAACGGATCGAACTGACTTGTGCTTCCAAACTTCTATTTCGAACTGCTGCTGACGCTTGTTCTGGAGTCTTTTTTGCCTTGTTGAAAAGGTGTCGAATGGGCCCAACGAAGTCGAAGATTATCGTATTTGCTCGATCATATTGGTAGTGTTTTTTGTCATAAAGTATGAGATGGTACACCACTCCCGTGCAAGGTTCTTGTGCCACAATTCCGGTATATTTCGGTAGGTCCTTTCCTCGCTTAAATAATATTATTTATTCACTGTTTGACCTACCGGAAGAAATTCCGGTGAACAAGACCACGAATATCGAAAAATAAACAATCAGCAAAGCCTTGTCTTTTGAGTCACTTTGGCGTGCTTTTTCGGTTTTGGTTCATTTAAATTGCACCATTTCGATGCCTGTTAACTTGTATGTACATATGTGTTATGATATGAGTCTGAATTGATTCTTTCTAACATGTCTGCAACAAATCTTTTGCAATAATTCATCTGAAGAAAATTCAGCTCTTTTAGAACAAGCCGTGTTGCGACTCGTCTCATGCACAAAACATCTACTAAAATATGACCAACTGATTCGTAAGAGTTGGATAAGTTGCAAAGCTGTATTAAACCATCATAACGATTTTCCTTACTGATCGATGTTATTTGAAAGAATTTTTATAGCCCACTTTGGACGCTCTGTACCACTCAAATATTCTTGTTCTCTTAGGCTTTCTCCAAACGTTTTCAACAAATTCAATGACCCCCAATTTAATCGTCATAATAGATAACAGTTGTATCTATATAGAAATTTTAACACAGGCCATTTGAATGAATAGTCGCATTTATAAAGGGTGTTTTTTATAGAGGTATAGAACTTTGAAATGGAATAAAACAAAGATGATTTTTTTAAATTGACATGAAATTGACTTTATTCGAAAGATAATCTTCTGACATTATAATTTAAATATAATTTCTGGCATATGACCGCCACGGCTGGCTCGGACGTAGTCTAATCTGGAGGTCAAATTTTCGATGATTTTTTCCAACATTTGTGGCCGTATATCGGCAACAACGCGGCGAATGTTGTCCTCAAAGTGGTCAATCGTTTCGGGTTTATCGGCGTAGACTAGCGACTTCACATATCCCCACAGAAAATAGTCAAGCGGCGTTAAATCGCACGATCTTGGAGGTAAATTCACGGGTCCGTAACGTGAAATTATGCGGTTACCAAACGTTTCCTTCAATAAATCACAGCACGAGCTGTGTGACATGTTGCGCCGTCTTGTTGAAACCACAGCTCCTGCACATCATGGTTGTTCAATTGATGAACGAAAAAGTCAGTAATCATGGCTCTATAGCGGTCACCATTGACTGTAACGTTCTGGCCAGCATCGTTTTTAAAGAAATACGGACCAATTATTCCACCAACCCATAAAGCACACCAAACAGTCAGTTTTTGTGGATGTAACGATGCCTCAACATACACTTGAGGATTATCATCACTCCAAATACGGCAGTTTTGTTTATTGACGTATCCATTCAACCAAAAGTGAGCTTCATCGCTTATAAAAATTGGGATCAACGGCAATCTTGTTTTGGGCCCATTCACCGCCAGCCGTGGCGGTCATATGCATATAATGTCAGAAGATTATCTTTCGAATAAAGTCAATTTCATGTCAATTTAAAAATATCATCTTTGTTTTATTCCATTTCAAAGTTCTATACCTCTATAAAAAAACACCCTTTACTTGGTGTTTAATTAACACATGTGGTCGAGCAGTATCTGTTGACCAACTTGGGCTGCTTAGCGTGTAGTTTCTAATGCATTTCTTCCAACTGGTAACAGTATGTCTCAGCGGATGAAAGCTTTAATACTTTTATAGTTGGAATAAATAAGCAACCAAGTGACCATCTTTCTCGGATAAATGCTTGGTTTTACGCATGCGGCTTGGTGCTTCATCAGCATCTAGCCATTATGCAAATCGGCGACGACGATTATAGTAGAGAATCCACTTTTCACCACATGTCATTAATCTGTGCAAAAATTTATTTTTTCTGTGGCCACAAGGCAGAAAAGTATAAATATCTATAATGTTGAACCTGTCTCTTGACTTTTCTAAACTCTTGTTAGTGGCAGGAAACAACCAATTGTTTTTGCCCAATTTCTCTACAGTATTCCTGACTCTACTACTCCCAGGTCGTCGATGCCGTTGGCTGGCGTTGCGTTTCGGCGTTGTTCACTTTTAAGAGTCTTATCGCCTGATTGGACCAACACTTTCCAAACGCACTTTTAATGTTATTGGCTGCTTCCGTTGCGTTGTGGCCATATTTAAACTCGTAAAGAACACATTCGGGTTATTCTGCTTGGTTCTCTTGTTCTATCACTTTGACGATGAACTGATGTTGTTAGGATGCAGATGGGGAATGTTCCTACTACGAAAGTCAACAACATAATGTTTGTTTCAAAGCGGTTCTAATATGAACATCGCTTTTACTATACAATACGGAATCCGTCATAACATGTACAACAATACTCCTGTGTGCTAAACACTGTTTGTCGTTGGCTCCCAATACTTAGGGCACAAGAGTCTTTATTGCAAAATTTGTAAACTAGATTTGAAAACTTGGTGTGATTTTGCCCCCCTAAATAAAATAGTTGTTTAATAGTACAGCATGTTACATAACATTCTAGCCTTTTTCATACATTTGTAGTAGGAAGTGGTTCGAAGTTGGCTGACCATAATCGGTTGTTAAAGATTTGAGAACCCATCTCCAGAGGAAATAATTCAGTAGTCGATCCTGATTGAACCTTGATTCCATCTAAGTCAATGTTGTAAATTGAACCTACCCCAAGGCTTTGGTTTCTATTGTTTTTGGGCAAACAATAATGCACAAGCAACCATGACTATGCAGGTGCATAATTGTGATGAAACAACTGATTTTTTTCTCCACAAATCCGGGTGTTTTGTTCGTATTGCTTCACGCAAACGACTTTTTCCCGTCTAGGTTTTTCTGATGGGATGATGCCCATGCCCCAATTTCGGGAAAAAACTTCGCTGATTCATTTAATGCCTAAAATATCTGAAAAAAATGTAAAAAATCGCCGAGCACATCCAAATACGTCTTACATGTGTATATCTTTGAAAAACAAATTAAATAACATACTATATTATGTTAGGGCACAAACCAGTTTTTTGTCCGAATATCCTTGATAGTTTCTGGTAGGTTTTCTTTTAAACTGCTCTTCGATTGCGATCAAGTGACTTTTGTCAATTTGAATTCATTTTCGATCATCCAAATAACTGATAAATGTTTGCGTTCAAGCTCACGTGAATACCTAGTATTATCATAAATACTTTTACTAATCTAAATAGGTCTAAAAAAATAAAACAAAAAATATTAAGTTCATCTTTTCCACAAATAATTATTAATTTATTCAAAAATGACCTCCATTTGCCTCTTATACAGGCCTTGAGACGAGTTGGCCATTCGTCAATCGCAGCACGCACGACTTCCATTAGAAAACTGTCGGCTGCTCTCCTTAGACTCTTTTTTAGCGACTCCAGTCTTGGATGCCTTTTAGAATACATACTCTCTAAAACGAACCATAGTTTGTCATCCAAAGATTAAGGTCCGGACTTGCTGATGGCCAGTGGGGAACATTTTCGGTGAGCCAAGTATTTGCCTTATACATAATACTTCTGTAACACCTTCATGACAGTCGTAGGGTGATGCCCTTTTTGTACCCTTGGAACAAGCGTAGCAGCTTTTATTCAATTTTTCCTCTATGGTAATAATTTTTTCATCCGTAAAGGATTCGGCGGTATTCGGCACCAGTGTAATCGACTATCAGGCGTTTAGACTTTTCTTTCCTTTTCTCAATAAGCGCGTTAGTCAGCAAATGGTCAGTATGCCTTTTTATGCCCCCAAACTTAATGATGCGAGAAATTGAAATTTCTGAAATTCCCATTTCACGAGACAAGATTTTTTTTTTTTTTTTTGATTATTCGTTCCTTCACAGCTTTGATAGCTTGTGCCGTTCTAACGGTACGTGGTCTTCCCGCTCTTTGCCTGCCTTTCACATCACCAGTATCTTCAACAACTGACAAACAAATAACTTTATGATATGAGAGACGATAGAGGGTGGTTGTGGAGCAATGGTAATCGTCACCGACTGTTGAGCCGAAGGTCTGCAGTGCAAGTCCGTCCATAGTCCAGAAAAATTCCTATACGGAAAAACTGTGCAACAACATCAGTTGTGAATGAGAGATGATCAAAAAGTGCTCACGAAGGCAATAATACTCGCAGCATAAGATCACTTCAATATTCACAAAAAATTCTTACTCTGTGTGCATATCCAATATAACACCTTAATCACATGGAAACAAAGGAGTTACTGTGAATTACAGCGAACACAAATTCAGTCGAATCTCTCAAATCATATCTAGGACAACCACCCCCGGCGAGTAGTGAACGAACATCTTCGACACAAACCATCTACACCCCGTGCAGGCTATGTGACAAATACACCATAAGAGCGTACACTTTTGAACGAATTATACAAAAAAAAAGAAAGTGGTTGCATCGTTTTGAAGATAAGGCTTTTTCTCATAACACATTTATGAAGGGCAATAACTGTTTTCTTTATCGCTCCACTCCATGGTAAAAATGAACCTTAATTTAAATTTGCATGTGAATAGACCAAATAATGCGGGTATACCAGAGGCTGTAGGGAACCGTTGAAAATTGTAACAGTATTTATGATAGTATTAGGTATATTATTCAAATTAATTTTTAAATATTTCGTTGAACCATCTTCGGTAGATCTGTTGTTGGCAGTCAGTCAAACTTTTTTTCATTCACATTAATGAACAAGTTTGCCTAATTTCGCAAAGGAATATGATGGTCCCTGCCGTTGCCATTTTATCCCGGAGGAATGATGGCCATCTTCGGAATCCATCACTTAGGCTCTTTCTAAAATCTTTATTTTATTTATTTTTATTTTTTCTCGTCGATCATGTTGATATCAAATTTTGTGAATACCTTCTCGCGAGTTCTCTACATAAGAACTAGTCAGTAGTGATGAATAGATGACGATGTGTGAATGTCGCAAATTTACATCATTTTCAATATCAAGTGGTTTCGATAGCTATAGAAATTGGACAGCAACAGGCTCTTGTCTTCAAAGTAACTCTATAATTAAGTAGCGTGGCTTACAGTACTAACTGGAACAACGTAGACTCCCCAGTTTCCTTCCTACATCTGTGTTCGCTTCACTTTTGCTTACTCTGCTCAGATATTGGAAATTTAAGAACTGACCCCCATTACATACATAGGTCGATTTTGTTATTAGGATCTCAGGGTGCTTTCGTCTAAACTGAAGCTTCATATCATCGTAAGACGTTTTCACCGATCGCATTAAAACAATAATTCATTCCGCTCACCTCACTTTCATCTTTATCTTTTTTTTTCCTACTAAAAACCAAACACAACACATTGCTTTCCATTCGACGCTGCCACATTTAAGAATAAATTATCCAATAAGCCTAAGCCCATCTCGTTATCACATTTAAATCAAAATTCTTTATTTGGAAACCACTCCGGCTCTATGAGATAAACATGTACCGATTGAACGATTAGGCATTAACGATAATATGTAGTTGTAAAACCTATCGAATGTAGATTAGGTTACGTATGTATGTATGTAAGGAATCAGATGAAATTCGAGAAGAACCCAAAGAAAAAAAATTCAAATCATAAAAAGGCGAATAGGGATTTCAATGCTACCGTTTAAGAGAATATATTTTTGTATTGGTATCGTGCTCACTTTTACCGAATCCCCTAATCAAAAATCAAACTAAATCCTCAGCTTGGGCCGGGCACTTCGCTTTCGCATGAGAGTGGCGTAGCACGCTTAACGTAATCGATAAACCCGCTTCATCCGACTACAATCTCATTTAACAATTAAAACAAAAATCAAAATCATGAAAAACGATTCGGTAAAAAAGAGTCTTTCGTAAATAAAACCAGAGTCCGTAAAATTTTTTTTTTATTCTTTTTAATAAACTCGAAAAACAAAACAAAAAAAAATTGGCTTTAGAACTGAAAAGAATCAAACCAAGAAAAATAATGAAAAGAGACTAGACAGAAAGTTTTTTTTTTCCAAAACCTAATGAAACTTATTTACATGTGTAGCGAGCTCCCCATTCGCCCGCCACCGACTCCCGATCAGACGCCATGCTCCTGGTGGAATCCAAACTGTTGCGACAAGAGCTTACTGGTTGGCACATATAAGCATGGCTGTGAAATGTACCGGCAAATCCGTGCCGATCCGACTCTGTGCTTCGTTAGCCATGTCGGTCCCGGCGATGACACCGCACTACCCATGAATCCGAAGTAAGTGTATCACAAAAACAAAAAAAACAAAAATCAACAACGTAGCAAGTAAACAGACATTAGGCTTAAGTACAATCCAAAAAAATGTTTTTGTTTTTATTTTCAATCATAATCTCTCTATCCTTCCTTATTATATACATTCCTTACGATGTATATGTTCGTGTGTGCGTGTATATGTAGACAGTGAGACATAGGAGATGTTGTTTCATCGAATTTGTTATTTAAGCATTTTTTATATATTTTATTGGTTTTATCTCGATTTTTGTTTTTCTATCTTTATTTCCTTGTATTTGTTAATCGAAAACTCTCTCTCTACTGTCTATTGTCGTTTGTTGAAGCATGTTGTCCTTTTGTACAAAAAAAAAAACGAAGCAAAACAATTTTTTATAGAATTAAAAAAAAAAATTAACTAAAAAAACGAAACAAAATTAATCAAAATTTATAAACAAAAAACAAAATTTCAAAATATATCTCATCATCTCAGATTTGCACACAATTACTAAAAAACAAAAAATCCAAAAACTAAATTAATCCGACATCCTTCGAAGCATTCCTCCCACTAATCAGCGATAAATTTTTGTTTTTATTTTGTTTTTTTTTTTGTGTTCCATTTCATCATCAATTGCGGCAATAGTAACGAGGACGATGCCAATTCGAAACACGAAGATGCCGATGAAGTCGATGACGATGGCACGGCCACGAAAGATTCCGATTCGAAACCGGGTGGTGGCGAGAGCAGTAAAGATGCGGATCCGGATCGTCCCAGTTCATCGGGTAAGAATTCATGTGCTGGTGCCGACGATATTAATGCGGCAATCAATGAGACCTTGTCTAACTCGTGTTTAGGCTTGGATGAGGAGGAGAGCGGTACGAGTAGTTGCTATCCACCGACAAATATGCCATCCGATGATACTATATGGCCGTCGATGCAGGACTTGAATACACGATTGAGACGTGTAATCACTGCGTATCAGAGGAATTATAAGAAGGAGGAGCTTAAGCAACAGCAGAAGGCTAAGGTGAGTACTCGCTGAGTTTTTCTGTTTTTCCAATTTTACTTAGTTTGATTTAGGGATGAATTGCGATTTATATAAAAGAGCGTTTCAAGTGTTTTTCCTCTCTTCTTATGTGTTTTTTAATCAAGAGTTTCTGTGCGTGCAATACACAGTAATGAGAGCACAAGTGTGTGCGCGTGCGTTTGTGCTTTAATGTCGTGTAGGGATCTATCCGTTGTTTTCTTTTACTTACCTTCATTTATATTTATTTTGTTTTCCCTCGTTGTAGTAATGCATTTTTGAACTCAAGATGTAAGTTTAATTTTAAAATCAAAAAGTGTTTCACAAATTCATTTTCAAATTTTAGCAACAGTCCTTACGACAGAGAGGCCAAATATATTCAATATCAAAGCTAAACAAATGAAAACCTGTATTAGAGAGACGAATGTCGCTAAAAAAAAAGTCAATAAATTTCAGGGGTAATTGCTGTTGGAAGCCTTTTGCTTACAGTTTTTCACAAACATCTCTTGAGGTGAATCGATGGACGGGAACAGATGCCAGGTTCGGACTATACAGTGGATACATAATAACCAAAAACCAAACTCCATGAGTCTTAAATGAGTCACTATGGATGTATGTAGCTTGGCATTGTCTTGATGTTATTTGCAAGAACTGATCGCTAACGTCAGACGATCCAACCATTGACAGTAGAGGTTCGAATTAAGAGTTATTCCGTAGGAGAGCAGCTCATACATCATTCACTGTCAGTTCCACCAAACCTACAACAAAACCTCCCTCAATTCTGGCTCGATCACCATTCACGCCGGCTTACCCCGGTTTGACCATGATCCTTTTCGCTTGAAATTGTCGTAAATGATCGACTTGTCATCACCATTCAACATCCACTTCAAAAATTTTGTAGCGATTAGCTACAATGTTTAGGTCTGAGACAGCGCTTATATGACGATCGGACTCGACAATTTCCAAGATTTTAACGACATTTTCGAGCGTGGTGCATCTTTGACATTGAAATTTATTGTTTTCGAAGTAACCCCTCTCGGTTAAAATATACTTTTCCCTAAATAGTCCAGTCAAATAAGACTTTGAAGGTTACAATAATTCCCATAGAGCTAAAAATTGGTATGAATGTTCAGAATACCATTATAAATGAATTGTGAAAAGTCCCCATCAATCCCCCTTGTGCAAAAAATTTTATCGATGGTGAAAGTTTGCAAAAATAGGTTTTTCGCGTTTTTCAGCTTAACGGTGAGTTTTACAGCAAAAATAGTTCAGACAAAAATTGTAGATCATCCGATTCTCTACAAAAAATGTATCTACACTTTTTTTCATAAGTATTGCCATTTCCGTGATATAGCGGTTGAAAGAATTGAAAAAAATATTTTATTCGTAATATGCACACGTTTCCACACCACCTATGAGGTAGTGTGCTTGGCGCTTTTTTTTTAACGTGGTTTCCCCGGTAGGCCTATTCCACGATCTATTATGATCCTATTGAATGCAAATGGAGTATTGAAAATGATGAAAGCTGCGTAAATTATGTAATACATAAATGAAAAAATAATTTGGAAAAATTATTCATCGGATTCATAATAATCCAATGGAACTTCTAGTATATTGTCTTCGTTTTCTTCTTCTTCTTTTTCTTCATCTTCTTTTTCCTCATCTTCCTGCTGGACACAAATATGTTCTAAAAGTGATGGATCATATGTCTCATCACTGATATCGTAATTATCCTCATCTAATATCGATTCAACATTGGAGCACGACTGTCCTTGACAATTGGTGCATGCTAAAGAACAAAACAGTCCAACCTTTTTACAGCCGCATTTAGCATTGCAACGACTAAATCATATTCAAATTCAATTCGAGCAGCAACAGCTTTGGCTACATCATCACAACGAGTTTTAGCTATAGTTAGAATACTGTCTTTGAACGAAAGTGTAGTCACTTTAAAAATCTTACGTCGGTACTGCAGTGCTTTTTTCTTCTCCAACTCTTCATTTAATTCATTGCCGCAAAATAAACAACACTGGTTGAAGCAAAATGTAGTTTCACTTACTCGTGCTCTAGTACGAGGAGGACTTATTTTTGATGAACCAGCTTCTTCTTCTTGGCGCCGTCTTTTCACGGCATCAATGCTACTTTTTCGAGTATAATTTTTTCGACACTGCACATGAATTTTTACAGATGTCTGGTCTTTCAGGTACTCCGAAAACTCATCACCTCTTTCAATACTTGCATCAATTAATGCTTTCATGCCGCGATCAACAGTAACAACTCCACTTTCAGTCAAAGGTTGACTACAAATAAAGCAGAATTGCGACATTTTTTTTTAAAAACAGTAAAATGCACAAACTTTGTTACAAAATATAAGCGATAGCCACGAGTTGTCACTACGAAGGAATGCTTACGACTAACAGTATTTTGTTGAGTATGAGACCTTCGAAACGGAGCAGGTATACGAGCATCGCCACGCTGACAATTGAATGGAAGACAGATGTTACTCAAGGCCATGCGACTAAATGAAAATAGGGGAGGAGTTTTTGACGTTCATTTATATTCTAAGAATTTTATAATTTGTATGTATAAGACATAGGGACTCATGTATTTACTCATATAACGGTTCAAAAATGTATATAAAAGTACATTAACGTGCATATTACGAATAAAATATTTTTTTCAATTCTTTCAACCGCTATATCACGGAAATGGCAATACTTATGAAAAAAAGTGTAGATACATTTTTTGTAGAGAATCGGATGATCTACAATTTTTGTCTGAACTATTTTTGCTGTAAAACTCACCGTTAAGCTGAAAAACGCGAAAAACCTATTTTTGCAAACTTTCACCATCGATAAAATTTTTTGCACAAGGGGGATTGATGGGGACTTTTCACAATTCATTTATAATGGTATTCTGAACATTCATACCAATTTTTAGCTCTATGGGAATTATTGTAACCTTACCTCTATTTTAAGGACTAATTTGACTGGACTATAAATACGAATCCTAGGCTATCTTTCCCGAGTTCCTTTGCAGTGCGCCTCTAAAGTTCTGATGGACTTCTCATCTATCTTGAAACTCGTCCCTCAGAGCGGAAACTTGACATCGGAAAGCCAAAAGTCCGTAGGAGTCAAACCTAGACTGTTCAGTGTCTGGAGATCGTCGTACTGCTGTATTTCTTAGAACCTCGGTGTGAGACATGGCTCATTGACGGTGCTCTCTATCATCTTCACACGCTCTATATATTGTGAGCCAACTGCTAATGTGGATGTCTTCATTAATTTAAACACAAATTGATGGTGAAAACATGTGACACAACTTCTGTTGCAGGCGATCATACAAAGATCAAAATGATCGATGACTTTTGAAACGATCAACTGCTGTAGTTCCAATTTAGAAGTTATGTTTAAGATCACGAATTTTCGCTTGATTATTGGCATAGACCTTACTCTTCAAATAACAATAACTCCGAGGCCAATCAACTTCTCTAACTAAAAAAATCTTCTTTCTTGATTTAAGGCGTGCTACGAATTAAGGGTCATAATTCACACATAACACAGCACCTCATTTTCATGTAGGTTTTCCGATCAAATATGATGAATAATAAGGCAATCCAAAATCGAAGGATTAGCGACTCGTCCAAGGCTGCAATTGGTGCCAAATTAGGATTTTAAATCCATGTAAATGAAGATTAGTCTTTAAAATTCACCTTGAAATGGCATAAGTGAGTTCTAATTGTTGACTTTGGCGGCTAATTTAGGTGACTTTCGGTCGGCGGTGATTTTTTTTTGGCGTGTATGCACTGTTAAACCATGTTGATATGAATTCGTTGTTGTGTAAGTACGATTATGGGAGACATTTTGGAGGAATTTTAAGCTTTCACTGACATTACGACGGTGTTTTTTTCAGTACTTTACTATTGAATTAATTTTATTTTTATACAGGGCTATTCCTTTTATTTCCAAACGTCGGGTTAATCCAAAAATCTTTCTGGGGATCCATAAATCCATATTCAAAGTCATTCGCGTTTAACGTTACAAAAAAATGAATTACGGCCTGATCACATCTCGTTAAATGTTATTGCTAATAAACCTCCCTTTGCTATTTAAGAATTAATATCTTTGAGACAAGAACACAAAAAAAATAGCAACGGCATCAAATCGTGGCACAGGCCAAGAATATCAGCAAAATGGCTGGTTACATGATTATTAAACTTGTTCGAAAAAGATCGATTTTTAATGCTACACTCAAGTCCAATTTATCAAGTTCATGTCAAAAAAAGAAAAACACGTTTCCATATCGGCCCTAGTTGATCATAACGCTGCCGAACTACAGTGAACCAATTAAGAGGTTACTTACCGATTTAACTTTTGCGGGTACATCGATCCGGAAAAATACTTTGAAATATATCAAAGTATTAGAAGGCTGCCACGTTTGTATTTATTGAACGACCAAAAATGAGCAAGACATGGTATGGATTTCAGGGAGATTACTTTGAAGTCGCCTGTTTCCATTTGAAAACAGTAGAATATCGAAGAAAAATGGGTTAACAATGCTTCTTTATGAAAAGCAAACCAAGGAAGTATAAAGCCAATTGCTGATACTTTCGATTGATTGAACCGTATTCCTGTAAGAGTATTCTGCATTGAACCAGGATATAATACTCCCCTTCTGGTCCCACCAACAACACATCATCTTAGCTCCATTAATATTCGTCTTCGGAGTCGATGTGCCCGGTTGACCGTTTCACGAAGCCTTTTTTAGTCGTCAGTTACACCTCAATTCCGAAATGACTTCTTTTTTGTAGCTTTCAAGAAGCATTTCTAACATGCACAATAGAATTTTAACGTCGCGAGGCTTCAACTCATATGCCATCCAGTTTCCTTGTTATTATCAGAATCCCAGAGCTGTAAGGCGCTTGAAAATTGTTGATTGTGTCATTCCCAACGATTCCGCAAGCTCTTTTTGTGTTTGGCATGAGTCTTCAGTGAGTATTGACTCCAAATATTCGTCTTCGAACTTTGGGTAGGAAGCTCTTAGCCTTCGGTGTCAAAATGACCACTTTTAGAGCCTCTTTTCAGACCTCGCTTGTTTCCATCGGTGGAATGCGTAAACAAAATGTTGTTTGTGCCATGATAATACGATATTAGCAGTATGGTTTTGGCCGATGTAGAGCTACAGCAACTCTTGTAAATCCCACTTTATCAAGTTTTTTTTTTTATCTAATATGATGTCAGTTTTCAGTCGATAACAAAGCGAACAATCCGAGGTCTTGATGCAATAATCCCTTCAGGCAAATCAGCTAATTTTCACTTGCCGATATCTTTGACCTGTTAAGGCTCTCGGCCTTAGGCACCAGCAACAGCACACTAGGCAGGCATAACTAATATTATCAGCTAACATGCTCGTCTCAAAAAACGTACCGGCTCAGCTGGTGATTTACGAGGGTAAGGCGACAAGTTCGAACGATCAACTAGAATATCGTGCGGTCACAAAAATATTCGTCTCGGACGGATTAACACCAAAAGAAATGACTGTGCTCCTTCGATGACAACCGTTAAAAAGTGCGCAGCTGAATTGAAACTTGGCCGCACATCCCTTGAAGATGATCCGCGTGAATGACGACCGAAAACCGCAACCACACCGAAAACCATTGAAAAAGTTCATGACATTGTGTTGAACGATAGGCGAGTGACGGAGTGAGATAGCTGAGGCTGTAGGGAAAATAAAGAGTGCGCCATCTCATATGGATCGATGTAAACTTCCGAATAACTTCAACAATTGAGAACCGATTTTCATATGTTATAGCATTTTGGAAACGTCAATTCAGTACAATTTTAACCATTCAATTCACACCAAAAGAACACGCGGAAATAGTTTCAATATTCTTTAAAAATGAACGATCGATTGTGCTGACTCAACGTGCGTATCGTACAAAATATCGTGATCGTGTTGCGCCCAAAAAAGATACAATTCGTCTTTGGGCCTCAAATTGTTTTCAATTTGCTTCTGTGGCAAGTCCTAGGTCACGTCCGCGGCGTTCAAACTCATCTATTCAGTCTGTGAAGGCCAGTGTTCAAGAAGCCCTAAGTTTGTCATATCGGCGCCGTTCGCAGCAGTTAGGCATCAGTGGGACCACTTTGGGGTGAATTTTAAAGGATGATCTTCACTAATTTCCATACAAAGTGCAGATAACTCAAAGATTTTGCCACAAGATGAGCCACGGCGCTTGGCATACGCACAAAATGTCGTTGCAATGATTAATGCTGAGCCGGAGTTCTGGCAGCAAACTATGATGACCGATGAAGCACATTTTACGCTTTCTGGCTAAGTTAATAAGCAAAATTGTCGCTCTGGGGCACCGAAAATCCTCACATTATTCACGAAGAGACGCTATATGATCAAAAAGTTACTGTTTGGGCCGGTGTATGCGCTAAAACCATCGTTGGACCGTATTTCTTCAAAGTTGGCGATCGATATCGGTGGATGTTGGTCGATCATGTGATCCTCAGAAATGCGTAAAAACGGCTTATTTCGCATTTGGTTTCTCCGAGATCGGCGGATTTGACCTCCAGACTTTTTTCTTTGGGGATACTAGAAAAGCAAGGTGTATGCTAACGCCCTGGAGACAATAGAACAGCTCAAAAGAAACATTCGTGCGGAAATCGCAGAAATTTCGACCAAAATGCTCGAAAATGTGATGGAGAATGCGCGAAAACGAGCCCATTTTTGCATCGGCAATAAAGGCGGTCATTTAATTGATATTGTTTTCAAAAATTAATCAAAATAAATTGTAAAGGTCTAAATTGAGAAAAAAGTTTTTGAATTTCCAAAATCGGTTGAGAATTGTTGAAGTTATTCGAAATTTACATCGACCCATATAAGATGGCGCACGCTGTAGAAGAAAGGGTGCACAACATCTTGCGTAAAGATGTAGGGACCCGAAAGTACTGCGCAAGATCAGTGTCATTTGCTAAGTTATTAATCAACAGCAAATGCAGAAATAATTTTCGCAGTGATCTGCGACCGATTCAATAGAGATCCGACCGATTTTACGCGGGGACCCATACACGCCAGAAAAAAAACAACAGTCCAAACAGTGGGTGGAAGCCGGTTTTTTAGCGCCAAAGAAAGCGATCTAATCTGCCGGAAAAATCAAGGTCAGCGTGTTTTGGATGGATGGGAAGGAACCCCGTTAATTGATTACCTAATATTATATATTACTCTTACCTTATTAACCAGCTGGATGCCAAATTTCGCGACAGTAGGCCTGGTTTGAAGAAGAAAAAATCATCTTTCACTAGGATAACGCACCTAAACCCAAGGATGCGTTGGTGATGGGAAAACTGCGGCGTCCTATAGATTTGCTCGGCCATCTCCTATTATCCGGATTCGGCACCTAAAACTTCCGTCTGTCCCCGAATTTGAAGAACTTCGAATCCTATAAAGAATTTGAGAGGGCCGCAGATGAATATTTTCACAAATAAAATCATTTTTTAACTGAAAATCGTGCTCTTGCATTGTCAGGCCCGCATGGTTTTACTTTACCCTCGTATTTCGACCGAAGTGACGTGTCCCTTTGAAAATAGGTTTCTTACCGTTGCTCAAGGGTTAATTTGGCATTAAATAATAATAAAATATTTTGAACGAATTAACTGTTTAAATTTAAAAAGAAACCAACCGATGACCAAACCCTTCTTCCCATCAATGTCGGATTTTAACGCTTTTATCCTTTGATTTTTGGTTTAAAATTATCTTTTTGCCTGACCATGTGGACCTGGATATTTATTTAATATCCACATTTTTGGCCAAGCGCATTGCTTAACGATTAAGTACTTTCTCAATGCCAGTACTAAAACTTGTCTACCTCTGTGAAAATGAATTTTTGTGACATACTTTTTGAGGAAACCAGCCGTTTGCTTCACTAACTCCCCTTGAGTTCAAAAATGATCGTCGAATTTAGAGAACAAAGAAATGTTATTGGATTTAGTTGAGTGAAATGTTTGTATTTGGTTGAAAAAATCTTTCTATTTTTTGTTTTTCTTCAAAATTTCTCGTAGATTGATTAGTATTTAGCGTAATTGTAGTATTATTTACCATGTTACTTATGAGATACCCTCGCACATGTAGTACTGTTCTATCTTGGGATCGAAAATCGAAAACAAAAAAAATAAATAAAAATTGTTTTAGGAAATATTAAGTAAAAAAAGAACCCATTCCCCCCAAAAAAGTCTATCAAATATCTATGTATAGAAAAAAAAAAACAAAAAGCAAGTCTGTATCTGTATCTACATGTATACCTATTAATATGTAGCTACAAGCATTGGTCTCATCTACACCGCCCCTGTCCGTGCCCAGCACATCGAATATGCAACAGATGATGCAGAATGCAGCTGGCAACTCACAGAATCAACAGCAGCAGCAACAGCAACAACAACAGCAGAATAGCATGCAAGCTATGATGCAAAGCGCTAGTGCCGCAGGTTTAATGGTAAGTCAAGTTGGCGGATCATCAAATAGTGGAAACAATGCTGTTGGCGGCGGTGCTAGTGGCAGCGGACAGCAGGTATCATCGAATGCCGGCCCATCGGGCAGTGGTCAAATGCAATCGTCACAAGCACAACAGCAACAACAGCAGCAGCAACAACAACAGCAAGCACAAATGCCAACGCCTGCTGATATTAGTCTTATGCTTAGTCTACTGACGCCAATCGATGCCAGTCAGTTGGGCAACTTGGATTTCAATAAGTTGGCCATGTACTTGGTTAGTATATATCCATATGACATTGATAATTCTTGATTTCTTTCACATTTACACGTTCATTTATGAAATCTATTCTGTGCTTCATTAATACATTTCATATTCGTAACTACATAAGTGCTTGATTGATTTTTTCTTAATTTTTAACGTTCGGAAATGGAACAAACCGAAAGTGAAATATAAAAAAAAAAACGAAATTTGGCTTATTGGCATGGTTCAAAATTAATACGCAGACATATGGTTAACTCGAATGGAACGCCATTTCTGAGCAGATGAAGCATATGGCCCGGTCGTGTTATGAGAGATCCCAATAAAATTAATCACATGTTTAGCTTAATCTTTTTGATGCATGACAAATAACAATTAGGACCTATAACATCTCATGATCAGTAACACCTACAATCATTGGTACTCTGCTTTAAGGATCTTCCTGGATGGAATCATGTCGGGTCTCGGAGCCTAAGTCTGATAGACATGTCTCCTGGATGTACAGCCCTATTTCGGGACACCATGTGTGTCATGTTTGCGCTTCATTTTGTAAGAGTTTTATCGATTCTCTCCACTTTTGGAGAGTTGAGCTTATATCATACCGCCGAGGCGCGAACGTCCCTGACTTACTTGATGGTGGGCAAGCAGAAATGATTTTCACCCGTCAGACCATTGAACATGATTCCCTCTTGACCTCACCAACAACTATAGGGTATCTGACGATAACATTGCATGATATGCTTGCGAGACTTGTATGGCTTTGGGTTTATTTTATTTCATTTTAATATTTTGTTTTCGTTATCTTTAATGTTTTGCGTTTGCTTGCATGTGTATCAAAACAATTTAGCTCCACACCCCCCACAGATCCATTGACATTAACCATTAACCAAATCGTACCTTTGCTCATATCTCATATAATCATCATCCGTTTAACCGATTTTGCAGAAAATGGAACGACAAGGTAAAATGGAAATGGCCGCCAAGGAGCGCGAGCGTCAGCGTCTCGAGAACATTCCGAAAAAATGGAATCGCCGCGAGGAATATGAATTCCTTCGCGTATTAACCGGATACGGCATCGATTTGCAACAATCGATAAATATAGTCGCACCGGATTGGATCAAATTCAAGGCTATGGCGCATCTGGAGCGTAAGAGTGATGAAACCCTTAGCGATTACTATAAGGTCTTTATAGCGATGTGTAAGCGACAGGCTGGTGTTAAACTGACCGAAGGCGAACGCGGTCTGGAAGGTATTATCGAAGATATTAGTGAAGATCATGCGAAATTGATACTCGATCGACTTGAACTATTATCGAAATTGCGTGAAATTGCGCGTCATCCATTGCTGGATGAACGCTTGAAATTATGTCAAAACAGTATGGACACACCGGATTGGTGGGATCCGGGACGACATGACAAAGAGCTGATATCAGCTGTGCTTAAACACGGTCTATATCGATCGGAGACATTCATATTCAATGATCCGACATTTAGTTTCCTGGAATCGGAGAAGAGATTCCTGAGAGAGTTAGAGGCGCAGATTCAGCGATTTAAAATGGAACCACCCAAGGTAAAGAGTGAAATTATCGACCTGGATAGTGTGGTTTTGGTCAAGGAGGAAGTGAAAAGAGAAACCACGGAATCTCCGGTCAAAGCGGAGACGATTGTGATACCGGATACCGATATAAAGCCGAAAATGGAAGAAACCCCTGAGGCTTTGCCGCCGATCAAGGAAGATCTGAACAAGAGCGGCGGTGAGTCTGGGGAATCCTTGAACGAAACGCCAAACGAAATCGAAGATTTGTCGGTTGCCGGTAACCACCAGTCCACCGAGAAAACTGTTGAAAATACACCAGCAATTGCGCCCGAAACTACTCCGAATACAACTAAAGAGGAGAAGCCGCCGTCCGATGGTGGTGAAATTGACGAGAAAGAACCGATGGAAACCGATATAAAAGAATGTGAAATGGAGAAATCTGTGGACGATGGTCAACAAAAGGATACTCTCCAAGGCGAAGAGAAGATCGGCACGGACGATGTCCAGGACATGAAGGAACAACCAGAGAAACCACTATCGGAAGTCGATGCCAGTGAAAGTGAGGGGGAGAAACAAGAAACTAAGGAAACGCCAGAAACCTCTCTTCTCGACGACACGCCAACCGAACCTGTTGAGCACAAAGACGAAGAAGCAATGAGCGAAACTAAGCCAGAAGGCGAGGGAAAACCTGTAGAAAAGGATTCATCCTCTGAATCGAAGGACGTCCAACCACCACAACAAACAAGCTCTGAGAAGGCTGTCGATTTAACTGAGTTGCCTGTGAAACGTCCTGAAGAAGTTCTCGATCTGGCTAGCACGTCATCGGTATGCGGTGATCCCGACGACGACGAGGTCATGAAAGAAAAAGAGAAAGCCGTCGAGGAAGAATGCAAGAAACAGGCAGCTGAACTGAAAGCACGTTTTCCCGACCTCGAAGTCATTCAGCCTTCGCTAAAACTCAAGGCCGACAAGGAGCGACCGAAGCCCGAGAAATGCGTGATTCGTTGGTTCAAAGACTTTGCTCTCGAGAAACGCATTTCACACATCATCAATTGCGTGGAGAAGAATCAATGGCCAGTCGGTACGAATTATTCAGCTTATGCCGGCTGTCAGGGCGTTGATTTAGACATTGCCATTCACGACACCATCGCTCATTTGAATGTGATCGAACGTCGTTCAGAGACACCAGATGTGATCACAATCACCACCGATCAAGGGATGCCCAAGCACTTGCAAGCTCAGCTTCAGGTCGGCCAAATTCCTGGCAATCTTGGGCCTCAGCATAACCAAATGATTTCGCCGGTGCCAACAGGGTCGCCATCATCCATGAACACGTCGAGTAAGAAACGAAAGCGGCATATCGCCATCGATGTAGAGACTGAGCGTGCCAAGTTGCACGCGTTACTCAATAGCACACAGACAAGTAAGTACAACTTAAACCATTCTCTGTCCAGTATTCATGTCCTCTCCTATTGCAGTGGGCCAGAAAGGTTGGTGTGAAGAAGACAGTAACGATTCGCGACGAAGCAGTTCGTCGATGAATCTCCAACCGCCACCGGCTCATCAACATCCCCCCCGACAGTCGCCGGCTTCATTTAATAAGCCCGCTGTTCCACCGATGAAAACACCCCCACCACAGATGGGTGGCCCAATGGACCTATCATCCAGGTAATTCCAATCCCACAGCTTGGTTACGATTTTGATTCCTATTTCCTCCCCGCAGCCTTCCAAAGGTTAACATAAGTGATATGCTCAAAGCCACTCCGATCGATCTGAGTGAAGTTCAGGACTTCTCGATGGGCAATAAGAAATCCCTCGCCCAAATGCATTCACCCTACGCGTCGTCTATGATCGGCGGCGGCGGCGGTGGTGGTGGTGGCGGCGGTGCCGGCGGCAAAGGGAAACTTGACGACACGCTTACGAAACTAATGAAAAAGAATAACTGCGTAAGGCCACACAATACCCGGAAAGTAGCGAATCCAAATCAATTGAATACGTTTCCTTTGTTGCAGACCATTGAAGAACCGATTGTGGGTAAGGAAAAGAAACGTAAAAAACTCGACGAAATTGTTCTGGGCTTATCGGCGGCTAAAGAGCAAAAGACATTCCCCGATCCATCGTTGCCGTCGTCGAAAAAACAACCGATTACACCGAGCGTATCGGTCACACCGGCCAACGTACCATCGACAATGTCAAATCAGACCAATCAAAAACCGTTTACCATCACTGTGACTAGTGTTCCAGGAAGTAAGCATGGTCTCTAGACTTCGCACTTATAGGAGAGAATATTTTTAATGTGATTTTCCGTTTCTTTCCTCTTTTCCCTATGCAGAACCAAAGAACCAGCCGTCCATGCCATCGTCGACGGGATCATCCGGTTCACATGCATCGTCATCTGGCTTGGCTGCATTGCAAAACATGGCCATGGGTGGAGTCTCGTCGAAGGAGAGCTTGAACGCTTTATTGGCACAGACTATGCAAGCCGATCCGCAGACGTTCCTCAAGCAACAGCAGAAAGTCATGCAATGCCTGCCGGCTCCACACCGTAAGATGTACGAAGCCATGCTGGCTGACATGAAACAAGCTGTAGAATTGACGTAAGTTCGACATGAGGTTGTCTATGTCCAGCGTTCACTATTTTCCTTCTTTGTTTAGCAGCTCTAAGTACAACTCGCCCCATGATGTGAAGGTGAACAAGTGGTTGGCCGAGCAAAATGCGGCAATCAACGAGATGAACATGGACTATCGTCGATCGAGTCGCAATTCGTCCGGACAAGCATCGATGCCAAAGGCCGCGCCACAACAACCACCACCGCCACCGCAGCAGCCGGCTCAACCAACCGGACCGCAGAATCTAACCGGTGACGAACCAGTACCGGTCATTAACAAACAAACTGGAAAACGCCTTACCGGCAATAAGGCGCCACAATTGAAGAGACTAATGCAGTGGTAAGTTGCAATACAGTCCCCCGTCTCCAACATATTCCTCTTACCGTCTCGTCTTAGGCTAACGGACAATCCACAGTACGAGGTCGATCCCAAGTGGCTGGAACAGATGCAAAATCCACCACCACCCAAGCCCAATCCCATGGACACAAGCAGTTACAGCGCCGGTCCCAGCAAAAACCACGGCGGCCGACCGTCATCGACTTCAAGTAACGCATCCACCAGCAGTCACTCGCAGCAACAGCAGCAACAACAACAGCAAGCCCAGCAGCAAGCGCAATCGAAGAAATCAAGCCGTCAAAGCGCTATCGATCAAGCGAACGCAATGCAATTCGGCGGGCTAGCCGGTCTAAATCCGAACCTCTTGTCTGGTCTCCCTGGTCTTGGTGCTTTTGATCCGAAGAACCCATTGCTTATGCCTTTCGCCGGAATGCCCGGGTTGGGCAGCATGCCCGGCTTAGGTAATCTGAACAACATGAACCTCTTTGCCAATCTCGCCGGCCTGGGTAGTCTCGGCAATCTCGCTGGAATGGATACACAGAGTTTGGCTACACTGATGGCAGCAGCTGGCACTGGACTCGGCGGACTTGGTGGCGTTTCAGGTTCGACCGGTTCAGGGAAACAAAGCGGCTCACAGTCGAGTAAGAAAAGCAAAAACAATGATAATTCGCAGCAAGGAGGCAACTCCTCTCAAGGCGGTGGTCAAGGATCGAGCGGTGGTGGAGGTGGAAGCAAAAACATTCCCACCTCCAGTGCACAGTCAGCGGCAAGCAATAATGCTTTCCCGTTCCTGTTCCCCAATCCGGGACTCTTATATCCACCACTCGGTTTGGGTGGCTTGAATCCATACTCCCTGGGATCAGGGCTGTCTGCCTATGATCAGCTTGCACAGCAGTACAATCTCCTCAATGGAGGCAACAACCCGCCGACATCGTCCTCATCAACTTCGAAGAGTTCGCATCAATCACAGAGTAAATCGAGTAATTCCCGTTCGAACGCGATGAGTACAGCGAATATGGGTGCATCGACATCAACATCAAGCAGTGGTCGGGGCCGTGGTTCGGCATCAAGTCGTTCCGCTGCTAACGAAATGGCACAATTGTCATCACTATTGATGGGCAATGCCGATCCACATCTCCTAGAATCACTCTCACGCATGGTTGGCATGGATCTTGCCCAGGCATCAAGACTGGTGAGTAGTCTTGGTGCACAACCGACAAACACCGCGTCAGACAAACGATCGGCATCGTCTTCAATGTCATCGAAGGAGGCGCAGGAGAAACACGCGGCCAAGGAACAACAGAAATGGATGGAGAATCTGGCTCGAAATGCATTACCACCCGATCTAGCCACGTTGCAGGCATTCACGCAAGGAAAGCTGCCGTCGAGTTCGCAGTCATCGTCTTCGAATAAGGGGGGTGGATCGAAGAGTTCCTCTCAATTGCCGCAAATGTCGATGGCGGGCGATTTCAGTCAGGCGTTCCTCGCTGAAATGGCCGCACAGGCTATGGCTGCCGCCACCGGATCCGGGCCGCTGTCAATGGGCGGCGGCGGAGGAGGTGGAGGCGGAAATAGTGGCAACGTAGGGGGTAGTAGCAGTAAACGTAGTCGTGATCAGGAAATGAAAGATGCCTTCGATCAGCTTAGTAAACAGCAAATGGATTTATATTCACGCACGTTAGGTCTCGGATCGGGTATATCGCTGATTCCAACATCGTCAGCCAGTTCGTCCGGCCTAAATGATGACCATAAATCGAAACGTGCTCGCTCCGATAGCCACACCTCGAGTAGTTCCAAAGACGATCTGAGCTCAGGTCTTCCGCTGAATCTCGGCTCGATGAGCAATATTGAAAAAAGTCTCCGCGGCATGTCCGGCAGCGGCAGTAGCATGGGTGGCGGTCATTCTGGTTGTGATCCCATAGATAAGGTAACACTTACGCCACTCACATCGGCCGGTATCGCAGCGAATTTACCATCGCAAACGACTATTACTATTGCGCCGCCGATTAGCTCGGGCGCGAGCACAAGCAGTGATCGTAGTGAGCGCAGTGAGAGTCGCATTAGTTTGACTATAACGAATGCAGCGGATGCTGCTAAAATGCCGCCACCGTATGAGGAAGCTGACGAACTGATTATTCAGCCGATATTAAAGAAAACATCCGGTAACGGCGGTGGCGGTGACGATGGTGACGGAAACTATAGCATGGAAGAGCGACGATCGTCGAGTCGTTTGAAAAGACCACGTTCGAGTGCGGAACATTCGATGGAAGCGCCGCCCGAGAAACGACGTGAATTACGATCGACCAGACATACGCGTCAGAGTGGCAGTGGATCGAGTTCGGAAACGCTTAACCTATCCACGAGCAATGAGAATGAATCCGATAAGGGGGAACAGTAGGAACAAAAGAAAACCCTCGTCGTCCCGTGTAGGCGAAGTACGAGGAAAAGAACGAGAAACGACTAGTAGATCTGACAAACACAAAGCAAAGACGAGAGAAAGGAGTGTGTTTTGTGAATTCCCTATGTAAACGCTTAATATACAGTTATATTTCTAACTTATTTCTATTTGTATTCAATGTTTGTAACAATGTCTCCGTTATATGCTTACTGCACTTAATCTTCATTTGTTTTTTATGTTAATTCCCCTTCGGATAAGTGTAAATAGTTATAAGTGAAAAGCAAACATGTGTCACAGGTCCTTTTTCCTTCTGTGCGACATGCTAATAAAGTAAATACACATTAAGACCCGTAAACTATAAAGCAAACTAAATATTTATTTATGCATTGAATATAACGATGTAAGTTGACGGTTTCGTTTCAGCCGACTATCCCTTTCGTTTTCTAGCTTATACATATATTCGCTGCCTTTAGGTATGTACACTTCGATTCAATTCACGTAGGAATGACTAGATTTAGATTCTAACTCGATAAAATGAGAAAAAACGGTATATTTTAGGCCAAGTAGGAACACAGACACTTTGATTTGGACTATTTTAGTTTTTTGAATTTTGATTTGAACTGAATCAAAAGGACATTTTGCGTTTTAAAGATGCCAATTAAAGGACGTATTGTGCTGCTACGTCCCATTGTTGTAGATTCAATACGTCTCCTTTGTAAGGGACTAACATTTAGAGCTAGTTTTAGAAAAGAATAGTTAAAAAAAAACAAAAAAAAATTTTAATGTATATCCTGACTGACTGCATGCTGTTGTAAAACTGTTATAATAACTAAAAACCGATTTTTCTTTTTACGAAAACAAAGAACCCTACCAACGTATATAAATGTGAATATTTATATATATAAATTAGTGTAAATGGACATCATTTTTTGGTTTGCATGTAATTTTAAACCGAAATTCAAAATTGTAAAGAGCAAAAACGAAAATCTGTTTCTACAAATATTTATTTATTTTTCAAACGAAAAACAATTGAAAATATGATGAGCAAATCGTAATTTATTTTATTTTATCACAATTTTTTGAAATAAAAAAAAAACAATATTTAAGAAAACAAGGATACGGAATGAGTGAGTAAGAAACTAACAAGCCGACATTACATACAACTAATTATAATCATAAATTTAAACAATTTCCATCTGAATATTCAATGAAAGCATGTTGAGGGAATTCCATCAAATATTGTGATTAAAATAAATAAAAGAAAATATTTTGTATAAAGCAAAAAAACAAAAAAAAATATTAAAAATAAGCAAAAACACAAAAAAAAAAAAACGAAACATGCTTAACGTAAAAAATCACAGTTTCCAAACTTAACAATTTAAAACCTATCTATAAACCTAATAAAATTAAATTTAAACCTAAAAACAACCATAGGACTCTCCGGTTTTAAGGCAACCTCTACTGTGTAATTATCTTTTTCTTTTTTTAATTATTTTCATTCTCTTTTAATTTGTGTAAAATATTATTGTTTTTTTATTATATATATTTTTTAAACAAATTGAGAGACTCTAGCAACCCAAAATTTATAACAAAGAACAGAAAATACTAGTTTTCCATTAAAACACAAAATGAAAAAAAAAAAACAAAAAAACTTGAACAAAACACGAATGATATTTATCAATCGCAAGGAAAAATTATATAAATATAAATATATTACCTAAAATCATATTAAATTTAACGATAAACAAATAAAAAATAATTTAAGTTAGTTACCCACATGAAGACGGTTGTAGCAGGACCATGGTGCGACGCCACTCACACAATTCTTTTCTCGATTCGATTTGTGCCCCATTGCTGCTGTTGACCGACCATCCTCTCGCACGGATCACTTTAGGGAATTTTGCGTATATCGATGTCAGCCATGGTTTCCCAAAAAAAACATCTGCTGCTGTTGTCCTATTCAACCCCGGGACCCATGGTACACCATCGAAATCGCAATCTTCCTCCAATGTTCGATAAAATGACTTGTGTGAGTTGGCTGTCGCGTTTCATATTTTTACCTCCTACAACTGTTCTCCGATTTGATAATTAAATAGGATGAAAAATAAATTTTTATTTTCTAGCATTATAATATTTTTATTATTTTTTTCTTTTATTTTATTTTTTTAATTAACTTTAAGTAAAATATAAAAATTAAAATTAGCTATTACAAAGTTTAAATTAAAAATAAATAAAAAATACAAAAAAAAATTTAAAAAAATGAACGAAATGACTTTGAAATATACATTTAATTATAAATGCATCATTATTGACTACAAAAGTGAAACAAATTGAATTAAATAAACAATAAAATAAAACAGAAAAAAAAATAAGCAAAAATCCAACAAAAATTATGTGAAATAAAAGTGAATTCAAGCGTAAATAATAAAAAAAATCATTTAAAAATGCAAATTCTCGAGTTTGCTTTCCGAAGATGTGGTTTTGAGGCAGTCGGCTCAAAGATCCCCCTGGCACGAGCTATCTTTGTCCTGTGAACACGTCGGAGGGGAGGACTCAAAGTGACTTATAGGGTTGTTTGGGAAATTGAAGACGTCTGGAAACGTCTGCGACGCTCCCGTCTTCTGTAATATTCCAGCTGTGACTTCGACATACAAGGGTTGATCCAAAAGTAATGATAATCGGCTATGTCCAGTCTGCATACAAATACAGTACGCGAAATAATTATATGGGACAAACATATCCATTTGCATTTTCTCAAAAAAAACAAATTTTTTTTCAGTGTATTGAATGAGGATATGCTATAGTAAAACATAGCGGCATTTTTATCTCTTTCAATGCATTGGTGTTCTTGTTTAGGGTTGTTCTTTCATATGCTATCAATTTTGCGGCACGAAATAAATATAGCAGACGCGAGTTTGAGTCGTTCGTTTATGTGGAAAATTTTATTTTAAACGTACAAATCAGATTAAATTGGTATGTAGTTGATAACATTTAGTTCCGTGCAGGGACGGGTTAAGAATATCCCTGCAGCGATACCTCTCGCTTGTCGTAAAAGGCGACTAAAACAAAGGTAAACAAAAATCACATCTAGGCAATTTAGAAAACACCAAGGTGAGCCTAGGGACACATATACCACCATTAAACTGCCCCACAAGTGTACATGCAAATCAGTGGGCTGACACGACTGGAGATCACCGGTGTTGTAAGAGTAAGATCAAACAAAAAAATATGGAGCATGCCCGTGTCACAAAAAAAAAAGCAGGCCGAAAAACAATTGGTGCAAAATGCAAAAACACCAGCATTTGATTGGCCTCAGCGATGATGTAATCCCAAACCGGGAAGCCTGCCGCTACTTTCTGAGGTCAAACCGGCGGACCCCACAAGCGGACCAGTAGGAATGCAGTAAAGTGGGAAGGTTATGGTCCTACACTTCTCACCATAACAACGCCGGAAAAAGGAAAAGAAGAAGAAGAAGAAGTAGTTGATAACATTTAGTGTGCTTAATTAAGTTTTAATCAAATAATCATTCTTTTATTTACAACCAATAGAAAATGCCTAGGGGCTCGCCGTGAAAAGGTATATAGATGTTGCAAAGGTATCGCGAAGAAAAAATGCGCCGAATTCAAAGCGAAAAGCATGGAAGGCCTCTATCAGGAGTTGGAAGAAATATCGTCTTCCGCGTCTGACAGGAACCAGGCTACCCAGGAGCTTCGACAAAGCAATTTGAACAAAGGAGCAAATATCTTTAAGATAGCCGCCCAGAGAAGAAGAAATGCTCAGGAGATTCGTTTCCCAAAGTTTATTAACAATGCTGAAGGCCAACTCCTTGTGGAAGACGAAAAAATTCTCCACAGATGGCGACAGTATTGCGAAGAACTTCTGAACGAACAGTTTCCCCGAGTGTACTTTCCAAGAGCCGCCCCGAATCATGCCGAAATATCCGACATCACAGTCGAAGAAGTTCGGTACGCGGTTAAAAACTCCAAGAAAAGAAAAGCTGTTGGGCCGGACGGGATACCCTCTGAGTTCTGGAAAAAGATGGGAGACATCGGGTCTAGATGGCTCATGGTTCTTATCTCCAAACTTATGAGAGGCGACACTATGCCTAATCAATGGAGGGAAAGCTATCTTCTTCCATTGCACAAAGGAAAGGGTGATACGCGAAATTGTGATAACTACCGTTCTGTCAAGCTGATGTCGCACACCATGAAGATCGTTGAACGGGTATTAGATAGCCGACTGCGGAAAATAATACGACTATCTGATGACCAGTGCGGGTTTGTCTCGGGTAAATCAACAACAGATGCAATCCAAAGTATAAGGATCATGATGGAAAAGCATCGTGATTCTTCAAAGGACTTGCATATGGTGTTGGTTGATTTCGAGAAGGCCTTTGACCGGCAACCAAGAGATCTTTTATGGGTAGCGCTAAGACAAAAAGGAGTTCCAGAAACCTACGTGCGAGTGATTATGGACATGTACGAGAGAGCAACGACAAGAGTAAGATGCACCGCAGGAGTCACCGAAGAGTTCGCAATCAAAGTCGGTGTACACCAAGGGAGCGTCCTCAGCCCACTGCTCTTTATAGCAGTCCTTGACTGTTTGCTTGAAGGAAAAGTGACGGACCCCAATGTGCACCAGCTATTCTTTGCTGACGATGGGGCCATTATAAGTGATGATCAGGCGTCCCTACAACGAGCACTTGATGTGTGGGTGGACATTTCTGAGGGACACGGGTATCGTATTAGTTCAAAGAAGACAGAGTATCTGTGCTGCCCGTTCTCTGACCCTCATCAGCCTATTCCAGACATTTACTTGAATGGAAGAGTGCTTCCCATGTGTGAAAAGTTTAAATATCTGGGATCTATGATTAATAAAGAAGCAACTTGTGATGACGACATCAACCATCGCGTAAGCGTAGGGTGGATTAAGTGGCGGGAAAACGCCACCATCTTCTGTGATCGAAAAATGCCCCCTAAGCTGAAAGGAAGGCTCTACACTTCAGTTGTACGTCCGGCGCTCACATACGGTTCACAATTCTGGACAATGCACAAAAAGTATGAGAGCAAATTAACGGCAGCTGAGATGAAGATGCTTCGCATGACAGCGGGAGTAACAAAGCGTGACAGAATTAGAAGTTCAAAGGTCCGAGCAAGCCTCCACGTAAAAGAAACCATCACAAGAAAGATAGAGCGCGACCGACTCAGTTGGTATTGCCATGTTCAAAGGAGAGATCCTTTGAACCCCGTCCAAAAGGCGTTATCAATCAACATTCCAATTCCAACACGCAAAAAAGGCAGGCCGAAAAACAATTGGTGCAAACAAATGCAAAAACACCAGCATTTGATTGGCCTCAGCGATGAAATAATCCCAAACCGGGAAGCCTGCCGCTACTTTCTGACGTCAAACGGGCGGACCCCACAAGCGGACCAGTAGGAATGCAGTTAAGTGGGAAGGTTATGGTCCTACACTTCGGACCATGACAACGCCGGAGAAAAAAAAAGGAAAAGAAGAAAATGCCTAGGGGCAAAGCACTTTCCGTGGAAGAGAGGATAGGAATTCTCAATCTTAGAAGAAGTGGTTTAACCATTAGAAAAATAGCGGAGAAAATACGGAGGTATTGGACAGGTACACTGTCCAAAATTTCTTAAAGGATCCTAATAATTATGGGAAACAAAGAAGATCTGGTCATCCAATAAAAGTTTACGACCGAGTTAAAAGGCAAATCAAGCGTCTAGCGGTTAATAACCAAATAAGTCCTTCCCAAATTAGCCTCCAGTTATCTCTTCCAATAACAACAAGAAGAGTAGAACAAATTTTAAGAGAGGATAAATGTCCCTCAGGGGACATCGTAATTCTAGCATATCACTCGGATGTCCCCTCTAGCAATGGCAAGTGACTATTGCTTAAATATACAAAGAAATATAAGAAGTGGGCCTCCGATGTTTTATGATGGAAAATTTCCAATATCCTTTTTGTCCTTTCCGATCGTAAGTTTTATTATAGGAAAGTACAGGCTAAGGATTAGGGAAACCCAAATAAAACCTAATGAGGGCATACTATAAAACAACTTATTTTAGATACTCGTTCCACTCCGGACTGGAACTATCCTTATTGGTTGGTTAGGGGGCGACGGGAATAGAGGTAGCCGCCGTAACTCGAGCATATCTCGCAATGTAAAGGGTCCGCCAAATAATTTTTTTTTTTGAAAATGCTATAAAAAAAAAACTACTGAATATTTTCTCAAATTTCTTTTTTTATTTGAAAGTACAATCCTTCCGGTTAATAATGGAAAATAATTTCATTCAAATGGCTGCCTCGGCTGGCCATGCAGTAGCCTACACGATCGGTCCAATTTTTAAGCACATTATCGATTGTGTGCAGCTGTATTTCACCAATGGCTTCACGAATATTGTCCTTTAAAGCGTCAATTGTCTCTGGCTTGTCGGCGTAACACTTGTCTTTGACGGCACCCCACAAATAATAGTCCAACGCTGTCAAATCGCAGCTTTGAGGTGGCCAAACGACATCAGCTCTGCGGCTGATAATGCGATCTTCAAAAACAGGGCGCAAAACATCGAGTGTAGCTTCGGCTGTGTGGCATGTAGCGCCGTCCTCTTGAAACCAAATGTTGCCAATATCCTCCTCTTCAATTTTTGTGAACAAAAATTCGTTCAACATGGCCCGATAACGATCGCCATTGACTGTAACGGCCACTCCTTGCTCATTTTCGAAGAAAAATGGCCCAATTATGCCTCTGGACCAAAATCCGCACCAAACAGTGGCTCGTTTTGAGTGCACCGGCTTTTCAATGTATGCGTGCGGGTTTTCTGTGCCCCAAATGCGACAATTCTGCTTGTTTACATACCCGCCAAGATCAAAATGAGCTTCATCTGAAAAGATGATTTTTTTGGCAAAATCGGCATCTTCTGTAAGTCGATCGCAGGCCCACTTAGCGAAGCGAAAACGCATTGGATGGTCAGTTGGCTTCAACTCCTGAACCAATTGGACTTTGTATGGCGTCATACCAAGGTCTTTATGCAAAATTCGTCTCAATGATGTCTCCGAAATGTTCAATTGTTGAGAACGACGGTGAATTGATGTTGATGGCGCTTCACGCACACTTTCTGCCGCAGCAGCAATATTCTCGGGTGTACGCACTGTTTTTGGCTTTTCACGCTTTGGTTTATCGATGAGGATGCCAGTTTCTTTCACTTTTTTCACAAGATAACGAACATACGGAGCTGACGGTGCTTCTCTTCTTCCAAAATCCGTACGCAATTTTCGCACACATTCTGCAACATTACCATGATTTTCAAAGTAATGTCGCAATATTTCCCAGCATTGTTCAAGCGTATACACAACCATATTCGTTCAGCGGAAGGATAAAACTAATTATCTGTCAAATCAGACATGAGCTAAGTGTTACCATTCACGAAATAAGCACTACTTGAAAAAAAAAAACGTTAGATGGCGGACCCTTTATAATGAGATTTATAAATATAAATAAATATGTAAGTCTGAAACTGGAGGAAAAGATTTTCAAAGCTGAGCTCAGTCTCGTTTGAAGCTTTGAGCAGTGCACATAGATCGAACGAATGAGAAAATCGGAAAAGTGATTCTCTTCTTAGTGAATAAATTGTTTGGTAAAAGCTATTTTGGTAAATATCATCTTGTGAGCTAGTAATAACAATTAGAAATTTTCAACCCATGTATTTATTCATATTTTTTATTAGAACAATGGCAAAGCGTCCAACCACGAATGAGTCTCATGACACAAATAGTAGTGAAGATGAGCTCCAGATAGACCTCTATACAGACATGTTAGAAAGACTAACTGTAGAACAAAACGACAGCAGTGATAGTGATATCGTACCAGTAAGAAGGCGACGAAGAGTTCGCATAGATAGCGACAGTGATAAAAGTAGTACGGAAGAAAACACACAGCAACATGACAACGTATCGTCAGGTGAAGAGTGGGAAGATGTTACTGAATCAAGCGTTCCTCCAGCTACGATAAATTTTGATTTACATGAAGAAATAGCCGGACCACTAGTACCAACTAACATAAAAGAGCCCATAGACTATTTCACACTATATTTTACTGAAGAATTGGTAGACAGCATAATAAAAGAAACAAACAATTATGCAAAAGAAGAAATTAGTAAAAAACAGCTTCCACGAAAGTCAACTTGGCACAAGTGGTACGATATCGCCAAAGAGGAATTTTTAGCATTCATCGCCGTCATCCTGAATGTGGGCGTTTAGTATTATCCAATTAATAATTTAATCACTGTTCCTATTGTCCATCAATGTTGTTATTCACTGTACATTATCTCGATGTCACACCATAAAAGTGCAGTTGCAGTCCATCGGATGTTCGTCACCAACACACTATCCACCGAATTCAACCCACAACATGGATCGTACGATTCACACCCACCAAAGTCACGCCACCCGATGCAGTTGCAGCGATCGGATGATCAACATTGATGCATGTGTGTGTGTGGATGCGTGGGCGCATTGATGCTGTTGAGGGTCGATGGATGGATTTTGGACGTAGCCGGTTGCAGTCGAGCTAATTTGAAATAAAGTGTTTTTTTGTTGTTTAAATCTGATGTTTCCGATTATTCTTTCGTTTTGAGTCAGTTCTTTCCTTTCGTCGTCGAATCGGAAACATTAAGTGGTCCTTCGAGCCGGATTTTGTGAACATTTGTAAAAGACATTTCAATAAAAGATTGTGAACATTAACATTAACATTGGCTTAAATCATTAAAAAATCGTGTGATAAACAATAGAAATTGAAGTGCGGTTTAAGTGTCGTAGACTTATATCACTTGAAAGTAATTTCACCATGGCAAGTAACTCGTTAAAGCTTAAACGCGGAAACATGAAAGGTAGTCTGACTCGTGCAGTGGGATTTATAGAAACCATAAATTCCGCAACTACTCTAGAAATGCTAGAGATTCGGCTAAGGAGGTTAGATGCTACGTGGTCGAGTTTCGTTTCCTTGCACGAAGAGATACTGCAACCCGAGATAGCTGAAGAAGACGTGGACGAACTTGAATTAGAGTTCGGAGATTATGAAAATCGGTTTTTCATTGCACATTCGTCGATTTCAAAGTACATCCGCGAAAAACAATTAGAACTTCAAAAAAATTCTGTGAGTGAGAAGGTCGTGAAGGAACAATCTCTCGAAAATCCGAATCATAGTGTTTCGTCCATACAGTTACCGAAATTAACAGTGCCATCCTTTTCGGGCAACTATAAGGATTGGCCCTCGTTTCGAGATACATTCACGGGTACAGTAGACAATAAGCCACATTTGTCTGCAACGCAAAAGTTTTATTATTTGAAATCGTTTCTCTGTGATGACGCGGCTAAGTTAATCAAACACATACCGGTTTCTGAGAATAATTACTTGGAAGCTTGGGATCGCTTAGAAAAGCGGTATGATCGTGCCCATCTCATCGTGCAATCCCTGATTCAGACCTTCTTGTCCCTTCCATCAACATCGGTTAGTAATGCGCTCACATTACGTAAAATCACCGACGGTGCCGATGAGGTCGTTCGTGGTCTAAACGCGCTCGGTTCAAATGATCGTGACCCATGGTTAATTTACCTATTAATTAATAAACTCGATGTGGACACTCGTCAAAGCTGGGCTGAAAACGTCGGATCTAGGGACGATTGTAAATTCGACGAGCTTTTGAATTTTTTGCAGTTACGCTGTGACGCTTTAGAATCGTGTCAATCGTTATCGCGGCCTCACGCTTCACGTAGTAAACCACAAGGACAAATTCGTACCCATTTCGTAGAATCCACATCCTCGGAATTAAATTCGCAGTGTCCCAATTGTAAAAAGAACCACATTTTACCACAATGTGAACGTTTCGTAGCCCTTGATGTGGAATCGCGTCGCGCGTTCGTGAAATCAAATCTTTTGTGCTTCAATTGTCTTCGTGCAGGACATTCTGCAAATAAATGTCGCTCATCATATCGTTGTCGTACGTGTAATTCACGACACCATTCGCTAGTGCATGCAGATTCAAACCATCAAACCGCACCCAATCATGCAACGACTTCTTCGGAGCAAACACCAGAACCTATACCCAGGGGTGGAATCGGCTAAGGTGATAAGTGATAGTCACTTTGGTGACAGTCATTTGTGACTATCATCATCTTTCGGTATCGGGTAAGATTATCACAAAAAAATTCAGAAAAGGAGCAACACTTGCTTTTTCGAAGTTGATGACAGATAAGAGTTGTCAAATTATCCAAGAAAAAAATTCAAAAATTAAAAACAGAGCAATAAATTGAATTTGTTGCAAAATCATTGCTTTATTTTATTTATAATAAAGTTTCTCTAACAGCATCACACATTTTCGGCTTCTCTGTTTGATGGTTGGAGGTCTTCTTGCATATTGGATTGGTGGATAAGATTGGTTGGTTGTTGGGGTAGGTCACTTTCATTCAACGGCACCTGCAATTCACAGAAAATCTTGTGCAGCGCAACATAAACATGAACCTAAAAAAAACAATAATTTAGCATAATTTTAACAATATTAACAATATGAACTGTGAAATTCTTCCCACTTACATGTCATCTGCAAGTTCAAGAATGTTAGACCGGTCTCTCAAAGTCTTCCTTACAATTCTAACGTTCACGTTCATCACTGTCTCATTGACCTCTTCATCTCTTAAAAATAGTTCGAAACACGAAAACATATTTTTTTTTTGTTTTAAATATTAGACTAAAGCATAAAACAAAGTCACTTCAAACACGAAACATATGAAATTGATAGCTAAATAGCTATCACCAGAAAACTGTCACAAAAATGTGACAATCACAGTGACTATCACCTTACACGATACCGAAAACGACAATGTGACTGTCACTTATCACAAATCACCTTAGCCGATACCGCCCCAGACCATCGCCATCGGTGCCGGTTTCTTCACCTGTGAATAATCATTCGTCATTCGATTGCCTTTGCAGGCAAACAATTCTACCCACAGTTTTAGCTCAAGTGAAGGACAACTCAGGCAAATTCATTCACTGTCGAATATTACTCGATTCAGGGTCTCAAATTTCGTTTGTTACTGAATCTCTCGCTCAACGTCTAGGTATTTCCCGCAGACATGCAAGAATCCCCGTTCGCGGTTTGTCATCAACAGAAGCAGGTCACACAAGAGGTTGTATCTCACTGGAGTTGTGTTCGCGTTTTAACCAAACACCGTTGGTTGTCGATGCTTTCATTCTAAATAAGCTGACATCCAATCTCCCGTCGCAGTTCTTTGAAGCATCGGCCTGGGCCCACATTAAGGATCTAGACCTGGCCGATCCCAACTTTAATGTGCCTGGTCCAATCGATATCTTACTTGGTGCCGATAAGCTATGGTGCACCCTCAGGGGAGATCAACTTCAAGGGTCAAAAGGGATTCCAATTGCCCAAAATACATCGTTCGGTTGGGTAGTGACTGGAGAATTGTTGGATGCCCAACCACAATTACCAGTATCAGCTTTTCATTCCATCTTCGATGTCGATGTTCTATTGCAGCGCTTTTGGGAACTGGATGAGGTAGCACCATTGAAAGATGACTCGGTTGCCGATGATAAGGCCGAACAACACTTTCGGTCAACATTTTCGCGTTCGTCCGATGGAAAATATGTCGTTCAACTTCCCTTTAAGATTCCATCACCAGTCTTTGGTTATTCGCTAGGTAACGCTATAAATCGCTTGCATTCAATGGAACGTCGGTTTCAGAAAGACCCCAATCTGCATAGTATGTATGTTAAATTCATGCAAGAGTACATTGATTTAGGACACATGGTTCGCATATCTAAAGCCGAATTGGAAACTGCTTCTGGAAGGGTGTTTTATCTACCCCATAAATGCTGTTTTGAGGCCAGATAGCTCTACAACCAAACTACGGGTAGTCTTCGATGGTTCGGCTAGGGATTCGCTAGGAAATTCACTCAACAGTCAATTATTGGTAGGTCCACCGATTCAACGAGATTTGTTTGGAGTTGCTTTACGGTTTCGACAGCATAAGTACGTGCTAACAGCTGATGTAGTAAAAATGTTTCGGCAAATCTGGGTGGATGATCAGCATACTGATTTCCAGCGCATCGTCTGGCGACGGAGTCTCTCAGATGAAATCAGTCATTTTCGTTTACGCACAGTGACCTATGGAACGGCATCAGCTCCCTTCTTGTCAGTTAGAGTCTTAAAGCAGATAGCAATGGACTATGAAACAAAGTACCCAAATGCCGCGCGCGTTTTGTTGAGCGATGTCTACGTTGATGACATTGTTACAGGTGCCAACTCATCGGAGGAGCTTATAAGTCTAGGCCATGAGCTCGTATCCTTATTGTCAAATGCCGGACTCGAACTTCGTAAGTGGACTTCCAACTGCTGGCCCTTACTTACTCAATTGCCTCAGGATGTCTGTGAGTTTAAGTTGGTTGATAGTGACCGGTCAAAATCGATGATAAAGGTACTTGGAATCCAACATCAGATCAGTATACATTTCACATGTCTGAGTCACGTTTATCGCGTCCTCCAACGCGACGTTCGTTATTGTCAGAAATATCTCGCATTTTCGATCCCTTAGGATGTCTGGCCCCTTCAGTAGTGCTGTTTAAGATGCTGTTTCAGGAATTATGGTCATCAGAGTTAAATCTTGGCTGGGATGACCCACTTCCTTCACAGTTAGCTGAAAGGTGGACGCGCTACCAGTAGGTGTTGCATTGCTTTGAGCAGATTCAAGTGCCCCGGGCTATCTTCATTGCATCAGGAGAGGTCGAACTGCACGGATTTTCAGATGCTTCATCATTGGCGTACTCAGCAGTGGTCTATGCTCGGTGTAAAATTGGACCTAATCAGTTTCAAATAGTGATTGTTGCGGCAAAAACTAAGGTAGCACCGGTTAAACCTGTTTCAATTCCTCGGTTAGAACTTTGTGGAGCTCTACTCCTTTGCCGTTTAATTACTGCAATTATATCATCGGTCACGAGAAATCTTAAGGTATTTGCGTGGTGTGATTCACAAATCGTACTCCATTGGTTGTCATCGCCCCCTCGTCGATGGACTACATTTGTCGCTAACCGTACAGCTGCCATCTTGGAAAGGATTCCACGGTATGCATGGAAGTATATCGCATCGGAGTCCAACCCTGCAGATTGTGCATCACGAGGCTTATTACCATCTCTTCTCAATGCTCATCCACTGTGGTGGACAGGTCCCCCATGGCTCTCGCTGTCACAAGAACATTGGCCCAAGTCAATGTTCTCAGTGTCGCAACCGGATGAGGCAGAAGTTACAGCAGAAGAATACCGAAATCCTAAGCAGAGTCTCATCGCCGCGGCAGAGGCAGATGTCTTCACACTTCTCATCGCGAAGATTTCGTCTTGGAGTCGACTAATTCGGATTGTCGCTTATTGTATTCGATTCGCACAAAATTGTCGGCCTAAAACCTTTGAACGTATCGTGGGCGGTTTAACAGTTTCTGAGCTACACACAGCTGAACTTCACATCCTAAAAACTGTCCAACAAGGAGCATTCGGACGTGATATTAGGCATTTGCGTGATTATCGCCAACTTAAACCCAAATCACCACTCGTAAGATATTCTCCATTTATTGATAATGAGTAGGCGGATGTCCTACGCGCAGTAGGAGGGAGAATTAAACATGCTCATATCTCTTTCAATCTCAAGCATCCAATAATATTACCCAACACTCACATTTCTCTTCTCATAGTTAGACACATTCACGTTCAACATCTTCATCCAGGCGTATCCGAGACATTTTCCATCGTTCGTCAACGTTATTGGATACTAGGAAGCCGAAATCTCGTTCGGAACGTTGTCCATCGATGCAGATCATGCTTTTTCCAGAGGAAATAGACCAGTACACAGCTAATGGGTGATTTGCCGCCTCAACGTGTTCAACCAAGCCGGCCGTTCTCCAACACCGGGTGCGACTACGCTGGTCCATTTACGATCAAGTCATCTCGTGGGCGGAATCCCAAGCTATTAAAGGCTTACCTCGCACTGTTTGTGTGCATGTGTACTAAGGCGATTCATTTAGAGTTGGGGAGCCCTACACTACTATGCCTGAGCCAAGTTACCTGGATGAATCCACAAATCGTCTATCTCATTGGCACCACGTTCAAAGCATGGTGCAAGGATTTTGGAAGCGATGGCATGCGGAGTACATCACCAGCCTTCAGGAGCGTCCCAAATGGCAGCGAGCGCAGACAAATTTCAAGATTGGCGATTTGGTCGTACTTAAAGAGCCCAATCTTCCATCTGCAAAGTGGCTGCTTGGTAGAGTAGAAGCCGTCCATCCGGGTCAAGACAACAACGTAAGAGTAGCAACGATCAGAACTCAACGGGGACTTATTGTTCGTCCTACAACGAAAATAGCGGCACTCCCATTGTCCTGAAACTTGTTCCAGGGGGGCCGGGATGTTTAGTATTATCTAATTAATAATTTAATATCTGTTCCTATTGTCCATCAATGTTGTTATTCACTGTACATTATCTCGATGTCACACCATAAAAGTGCAGTTGCAGTCCATCGGATGTTCGTCACCAACACACTATCCACCGAATTCAACCCACAACATGGATCGTACGATTCACACCCACCAAAGTCACGCCACCCGATGCAGTTGCAGCGATCGGATGATCAACATTGATGCATGTGTGTGTGTGGATGGGTGGGCGCATTGATGCTGTTGAGGGCCGATGGTTCATGGTCTCCTCGACACTTGGATTTTGGACGTCGCCGGTTGCAGTCGAGCTAATTTGAAATAAAGTGTTTTTTTGTTGTTTAAATCTGATGTTTCCGATTATTCTTTCGTTTTGAGTCAGTTCTTTCCTTTCGTCGTCGAATCGGAAACAATGGGATTGATTCAGCTCCCCAACATGCAAGAATACTGGTCTACTGCTGACAATAGTAGAATCCCTTTTTTCCGGAAACATTTACCAGGTCCAGATTTATGCAGATATTTTGGATGTTACATTTGAAAAAACCTATGCAAGGAAATGCAACGATAAGAACGCGTATTCAAAAAGTCAGCAACTATTTAGAATATATAGATGGAAAATGTTCGTGTATCGAGAACGCGTCCATCCACATCTTCTGCGGACAATAGATTAGACAACAAATTGAATATTCCAGATGTAGAACACAGAAAACGAGACTGTATTGTGTGTTCCAACAGGAATACACCTGGTGGCAGGCGTCAGACAAATTATTATTGTCAAACATGCACTAATCAGTCTGCAATGCATATTGGGAAGTGTTTCAAAAAATATCATACTGTACAAAATTATAAACAATAAAATATTGATATCGATCTCAACCAATTCATACAAGTCCAATATCATTATATGTAATACGTTACTTAGTTCCAAAATTATAAGAAATAATACGAGGGTCTGTAAATGTTCGTTTCTGCCGTAAAGTGGCGCTGAGTAGATGATAGCCAACGTCCAAACTCGTTCGGAGTGCAAAGGCGCTTACCGACACCTAAGCTGTTCCCAAGACATAAGGAGGCAAGATTAAGTTTTGCCGAAAAATATCAGTTTTGGACCACGGAATGGCAATCCGTCATTTTCAGTGATGAAAAAAAATTTAATATGGACGGCCCTGACGGCGGACAGAAGTACTGGAGAGATATACGCCAGGAACGGGAAACGGGCACTCGAGAAACTTCCGAGGAGGCTCTCTAATGGTATGGGCTGGTTTCGGATATCGAAGCGAATGACGTTCACCCCACTCATTTCGCACAAAATAAACCAGCCTCATTACTTGATATCTTTCTTTTATCACAAAAAGACATAGCTGCCCACTATGATCAAATCCCATCCCCTGGTTTCTCAAACGACGATATTATAGTCTTAACTTTGAATGTTGTCCCTCCATGTACTAATGAAACGTTTGTTAATTTTCGTCACTTCTCTTCTGTTAATGCCATTAAGTTGTTTGAAGATTGTTGTAGTCTTAACTGGTTGCCACTGTATTGCACGTCAGATGTAAATATTCAACTTTCGGTGTTTAAAAACAATATTGACTACCTACTTGACAAACATGTACCCGTTATCACAAAAAAAGTGAGAGATCCTAGCACTCCTTGGCTTACCCAAGAAATTCAAGACATGATACGGAAACGCAATCTTTTGTATTACAGATGGCGTAGATATAAATGCTCTTTCATGTACGATATTTTTCGACAAATGAGAAATCATGTTACGTGTCTTATTCGTAGAAGCAAGAGTCAGTACTATCAAGCCAAATTTGACTCCAATAAGTCAAGTGCTGCATTCTGGAAATCTATAAGGCAAATTGTGAGCAGCGCACATGCAAATAAAGATCCTATCGATTTTTCCTTCTTTGGGGGTGAAACTATAAATACCGAAACTTCTCGATCCTTCTCTTTTCAGTGTGTTGAGGAAATTACAGTTAGTGACGCCATCCTCGCCGTTAAATCCAATTCTGTAGGACTTGACGAAATCCATCCTAAATTCGTGAAAATATTGTTACCTGTTATACTTAAACACCTTACGCATATATTCAACACTATAATAACAACAGGTATTTTCCCTGTGAAATGGAAACAAGCAAAAATTTTACCTATACCAAAGTCGCACTCTCAGGGTAACTATGATTTCCGACCTATTGCCGTTCTTCCCTTTCTAAGTAAAGCTTTTGAAAAAATGATCTGCAATCAAATTAAACTTTTCCTTGATAAAACCAAATTGATTGACAGTAACCAATCAGGTTTTAGACAAAAGCATAACTGCATCACAGCATTGCTTAAGGTTTCTGATGACGTAAGATCTGGTATAGATGAAGATATGATTTCTCTAATAATATTTTTAGATTTTTCGAAAGCTTTTGATTCAGTAAGCCACAAAATCCTTTTGTATAAATTAAAGAATCAATTCGCCTTTGATCGTTATGCGTGCCAACTTGTGGGATCATATCTTCAAGGTAGGAATCAAACTGTCCACTATGACGACAAAATTTCCACATGTCTACCCGTTACGTCAGGTGTCCCCCAAGGATCCGTTCTAGGACCTCTCTTATTCACCCTCTTCATAAATGACATCCACAAACAGATACGTAATTGTGACTATCATATTTATGCTGATGATGTTCAGCTATATAAAAAGTTCACTAAGTCTGACTTTTCATCAAATGTTAGTGTCATTAATTCGGACTTAAACCACATGGTCACAAAAAAACCGCTTGAGTCTTAATCCATCTAAAACCAAAGCCCTTAGAATATATAAAACCCATTTGGAGATATCTCCCGTGAATGTTGTACTTAATAATGAAACAATCCAGTTTGTCGATAAAATAAAAAACCTGGGAGTGTACTTCAACCATAAACTGGACTGGAATGATCATATAAACTTTATTGTTTCAAAAATACATGGCATCCTAAGGGGATTAAGCCCCACAAAATTGTATCTACAAACTGTAGCTGTAAAACTCAAACTGATTAAATCGTTTGTTCTACCTATCGTGCTATATGGTAGTGAAATTTTTGCATGTTTGGACTCAGTCTCGTTGCGGAAACTTAATGTTGCGTTAAATAACTGTGCTAGATATGTCTTCAATCTGAAAAGGTATGATCATATTTCCAGATTTACCAAAAAAAATCGCTGGCTGTACCTTAGATGCACTTTTAAAATACAGAACAGTCCTCTTACTGCACAAGATTGTTCACAATAAAGCCCCTTCTTACTTGACAAGCAAAATAAAATTTGCTCGGTCGCAAAGAACCCTGAAAATCATCCCTTCGAGGTACAGATACTTGATTAGTAGACGTCAATTCTTCATAAATGCAGTTAGTCTCTGGAATAATCTTCCCATAAATCTAAGGGGTATGAGCGCGGAGAAACAATTTAAAAAAGGGCTTTTCCAATACTACGCCAGTGGTTATTAACAACACATCGGCTTCAAATTATTATCAACCAATTCTATGTATGTCTATTTATCTATCTCCTTTTTCTTCATTCTATTGTAAATACTTTTTTACTTAGTTTTATTTCTTTTTTTTCTTTGTTACTTAACTTTTATACACTAATAATTTAAAAATATGCCTGTGAACTTAAATATGTATTTTCCTGTACACTACCAAAAGTTCTATAACTTATATATGTACAGAGAATAAACCAAATAAATAAATAAATAAAAAGAAAGACCCCAATTTGCTTTGTTTCTCATAAAATGAATTCGGAGAAATATGTGGAATTGTTGGACAGTGTTCTTATTGATTTTGGTGAAAGTTTGTGGGGAGAAGACCGGACGTTCCAGCACGATAATGCTGCCATACATGCCTCGGGATAAACAAACCAATTCTTAAAGTCTCATAACATCCCCACTCTTCATTGGCCTGCAGTAAGTCCTGACTTAAATCCCATAGAAAACTTATGGGGTATACTGTCGAAGAGGGTTTACTCAGGTGGACGACAATTTGAATCCATTTTAGAGCTAAAAACCGTCATTCAGGAAGAATGACTAAAAGTTGACACATCTACACTGCAAATTTAGTTAATTCAATGCCTGGTCGTTTGGTAGCAGTTTTCAAAAACAAATCTTCCTGATTTTATGCCTTTAATTTACATAAAATAAAATTTTTAGAAAAAATTGAAAAAACATCTTATTTTAATTTTTAAGTTTTTTACTTGTCCCATATAATAAATTCGCGTACTGTACAAAAAAAATTATTTGCTTACTCGTACGCCTATTGCCAAAACAATGGCAACACTTATTAGGTTTCAAAAACAACTTGTGTAACGGTTGCTTTGTACGAATGACAAAAAAAATTGCAGAATTAACGGTAAATGTATTGTCAACATATTCCGAGAAGAAATTGAATGAAAAAAGGAAACGAAAATTGATCATTTGCAAAAGATCTGTTGCAAAGTGCTGAACAAGCTGGACAAGAAAATAGCAACACAAGTAAAACGCAAACAATATAAAAAAATAAAAAAGGCCAACAAAAATTAGTACCGCTAAGTAATCTACAGGAGTCTCGGAGGTGTTGTATATTATTAGGTTTTATTATACCACATTTAGCAAAAGAATAAAAATGGGCACAGGAAAACATTGTACAGGAGCTCAACGTAAAGTTATTTAAGCGTGACATAGTCGAGGCCAATCAATAAGGAAAATTGCAGTAGCCATTGGACGCTCCCCAAGAATGGTCTTCAACAATTATGAAAAGCATCCTGAAACAAGAGGACGCCCCTCTAAAACATCAGAAAAGGACAAAAAGGGTTTGATTAGAAAAGCACGATCAAATCATTTTATGTCATCTAAAGACATTGAAATAGAGACAGGGCTAGAAGTGAGTGCTAGAACAGTTCGACATATTCTGGTGGATGCTGAGCTGTACGCTCGGGGCCCAAGAAAAGTCCCACTCTTAAAAAGAGTACACCTCCAAAAACGGTTAGCTTTCGCCAAGCTATATTACATGCCACAGGATCCATTACGGTCGGTGAAATAGTGGCGGAATGTGCTTTGGAGTGACGAAACAAAAATTAATTTGTTTGGGATGGATGGGAAACAGTTTGTTCGTCGCCCAGAAGGTCAGGCGTACAATATCAGATACACCATGGGGTCTGATTTTATGGGGCTGTTTTTCATGGTACGGCGTTGGCCCAATACATCGGATATAGGGTATCATGACCAAAGAAAAGTACGTCGAGATATTGGAAGGTGTTATGCTGCCATATGCGGAAGATCATATGCCATTAAAAGGGTGTTTTCAACAAGATAATGACCCGAAGCATTGGGCGAAATACATATGCTAAATGTTGGTATGAGCGCAACTATCTTGATGTTTTGCAGTGGCCTTCTCACCGGATTTAATGAAATGTGAAAGGTGTTGCCATTATTTTTGCCAAAGCTGTATATACCCACTAGGTTAGCGTAAAAAAATCATATAAACAGACCACGGTTCTCAGAAGGTACATTTATTTGAATCAGTAACCAGAATGAGACTTTCGTACGCCTTTCCCCGTCCATTTATTAACATTGTTGCCCAGGTTCCTAGTGACCTAGCTTGTTACAAACGAGGTTTTATACGTATTACGACTCCCGCCACATACTCGGGGGAATTAAAGCAATGCGCATGATTGTTGACAAACCCCGTTTTCCTACGTACTCACACCAGCTTGTAGTCAAACATTAGCGGCTATTTAAAGCCGGTGTTCTCATTCTGGTTTCTGATTTGAATTCGAATTTTCGAAGGGATAACATCAAAATGGAGAAAAACCAAATCAGATGTGCCATCAAGTACTTCTGCTTGAAAGAATTGCCTACCAAAGACAGCAACTTGGTTTAAACATTGGGGACTCTGCTCCTCCATATTCTACAGCAAGACGCTGGTCCAAGGAGTACAAGCTATCCACGTCTCTTACTGAAAATAACGTTAAATAAGTCGAAAATATTGTGTTGGCAGATCGAACAGCGAGCATCAGGCATAAACTGAGGTCACGGTCAACGGATCTCACATGGCAGCGTTCAAAGACGAATTGTATATGGAAAATGTCTCTGCGCGTTAGGTACCGATAATGTTAGTCGACGAGCAAAAGAAAAAACAAGTCGACATTTCGAAAGAAAACTGCGAACTGGACTGGTGTTTCACCAAGACAACGCACCATATGCTGTCGGCGGTTCAAATTCGAACCCTCTTCCTTTATGAATTTAAAATGGGACATAATTCATCGTTGGAAGTGAAAAACATTAATGACGCATTTGAGGAAGTAGCGGTAAACGAACGCACTATACGACGTTGGTTTGACGTTGTCATAGATTTCAGCCTCGAAAATAAACCACGTGGCAAGCCAGAAACGTTAGTTGACGACGATGTTTTAAGAGCAATGATGGATGCGGACCCAACGAAATCGGTGCGGGAGATTGCACAAAGCATAGGAGTATCCCCATTGACACTAGGTTAGGTTAGGTGGTTTCTCTTCGTAAAAGCGGTGGGGATGACTTATATAGATCAAGATCGGTCCAATGTGCTACCACTTGAGTCGGCTTGGTCACCGCTACCCTTGGAACCAATTTGAGCGCTGAATAAAATTCGATGTTTTGTAGATCTCCGTTTCGGATAGATCCGTTAGTTTATTAAAGAAATATTCTCCCAGAAATCGTCGTTTTGAGAAGGCTAGGGCATAGGAGATGGGATGGAGATTCTTCCTCTTCCCCATCATGATACCTACTGCAGTACTCGTGATATGTCAGTCCTAATCTTGCGTCATGTTTTCCTAATGTTCCTGTTAGGACTCCGATTAAGCTGCTTAGTAAATTTGTGGGTTTACGTTGACAATACCTGGCCCAGGTTTGTCTCGCATAGTTGCATGTTTCCAGGTCACGTCATCTCTCATTTGACTGTTGCAGTGCATTTTTCGAGATTTTATATTTTTGCGGTTCCATTGGTGGGTAGATTTCCCTTTTAACAGTCGATAGCTCCAGTGTGGTACCTATTTTGGCTAGTTCGTCTGCTTCACAATTACCTGGTACGTCGCTATGCCCAGGTACCCAGCACAGTGTTACAGCGCATCTGCTCGATATCTCATTTAGAGACGTGCGGCAGTGCCTGACCAATTTTGATCTTCAGTTTTCGATCTCACAGACAGCTAGTCGGCGGCCTCACGAATTGCCGTTAATTGAGCTTGAAATATACTACAGTGGTTCGGTAGTCTAAAGGATCGGCCGATTTTTAGGGTCTGTGCATAGACACCGGCCACCATACCAATTTCTGTCCTGGACCCGTCTGTGTTTATCTCCAGTGCAGTGCCTTTTATTGGAAATTCATTCTCCTCCCATTGTCATCGGTTGGGAATTGTTGTTTTATAAAGAATCTTGAAGTTAAGGGTCGGGATTAAGTAGTCCGTGTAGGCGAAAAAGTAAAAAGTGTGCGCAAATTGTTTAACCATACTGTTTTTCAATGGCATGATCATATTTACATCTCTTTTGCCGTGGTCATGTATTCGAAGAACGTACGGGGCCTGATCGTATGCTCCCCACGAAAATCTTCTCATTGTCATTTTTTTTTTCGTGTTGGAAACTGCTGCTACCTGTTGGAGCACTCACACACAAATACTGGTCCATTGTACTCCCAGACAGACACCCCAGATGGCGTCACAGCTCATGAAGAGCCGGAGCCAAGCTTCTTTTTAATTCACACATGTTGTGTGCGATTTGTTTTTTCACACTAGTGAACGGAACGTAAAGCTTAATGCCGATTCCGAACGGTGAGAGCCGAGAAGCTTCTTCAAGGCAAGTGTACAACGGGGGGCTTTGCCAGTACCCCGCCGAGGAGGGACGCCGTGAAATAATCATTCGATGGCGTTGGTGTTATCGGGATCCGCACTCGCTCATCTTGCGTCAGCGGCCGACACACTACCCACTGCGCCACGGCGCTCTCCTTCTCATTGTCATACAAACGTATGTAAATACACATTACACAAATACAATTTGTTACCAATTGCTATAAAAGTCATATTGTCAGTAGTGGATAAAGTACACACACAAAAAAAGTATAGCAGTGGTTGGATGCAGATGAAAAACCAAAACTCACCGCAAGCCGGATCTTCACCCAAAAAGGGTTATGGTCCCAATTTGGTGGACGTCGAAAAAACCAATCTACTTCACATTTCTTCAACCAGGAGAAACGACAAACACTATCAAATGTTGTGAGGAAATCGACACATTGCACGCCAAATTGGCTGACAGCAACTTGCGTTGGTCAATAGGTACGGCACGATCCTTTTGCACGTACCGTACCTATTGCCTTTTGTACGATGCTAGATGCCATACCTCACAAGTAACGGTGCAAAAACTGTGGCAGTTGGGATTTGAAATTCTTACGCATCCACCGTACTATCCTGATTTTCCCCAACGGACTGCCATCTTTTCCTCCATCTGGATTCATTTTGCCGACAGAAGGTCTTCCGAAACCGAACAGAGGTCATAAAAGCCTTTAAAGATTTCATTGCCTCAAAAAGCCAGCGTTTCTACGAAAAAGGAATACTTGACCTTGTATCGCGTTGGAAGAATGTCATTGACGCCAACGGATCCTATTTTGTTTGAATAAAAATTTACGGAAAAATAATATTGGCTTTTAGGTTTTTACTATAAAATCGGTTTCATTGAAACTGTTACCGCATTGATACATTTTCTGATTGAAATCCAGTGTCCGTCTAAAGGGCCCGTCCCATAGAATCCGTCGATCCGTGTTTTCTTATTTCCATGCGCGGAAAATAGGGGCGTCTTCCAAAACGTATCATTACTCTAATACTGCAATGGCAACCATTCCAAAACGAAAACAAAAAAGGTAATGCCAATTCATACTATTCCAAAACGCATTGTGAACAGATCTACTACGCAAACAAAAGCAAACAGAACATCGGCATCCAACAATTTTGTTTTTGAATTACTTTCTTACTAAATAAAAACAAATAATTTTGAGTGATGAAAATCTTTATTTGGACCTTTGCAATTTTTTTTGTTAAGTGGAAAGGATGATATCCGTCAAGTAGCTGCCGCCCTTGTTGATACACATTTGTATGCGTATTATCGCATTTTTCATGACTCCTTAACGGCTTCGATTGTCTGTGGCTTTTTGGTATAAGCTCGCGACCTCAAGGAAAGAAGTCTGGTTAAAAAGAAGATAGTTAAATCGGTTGATCTTGCTGGCCATGCCTAATCGCCAAAATGGAAGATTAGGCGACCAGAAAACGCTTCCTTCACAATATCCATTGTGGCTCGTGCTGTGTGTGCGGTTGCACCGTCTGGTGGAAACCACATGTTCACTTAGCCCCGCTAACTTAGCCCCCGGCAGTAAGAAATCGTTTATCATGAGCGGGCGACTATGTAGTCGATCAGAGGACTGGTGGTAGCCGGGTGACTATAAGTTAGATCAGAGGACTGATCGTAGCCGGGCGACTATACAGACGATCAGAGCGCTGATGGTAGCCGGGCGACAAAAGGTCGATCAGAGAGCTGATGGTAACCGGGCGACTATATAGTTGATTAGAAGGCTGTTGATAGCCGGGCGACTATAAGTTCGATCAGAGGACTGATCGTAGCCTGGCGACTATACAGACGATCAGAGCGCTGATGGTAGCCGGGCGACAAAAGGTCGATCAGAGAGCTGATGGTAACCGGGCGACTATATAGTTGATTAGAAGGCTGATGATAGCCGGGCGACTATAAGTTCGATCAGAGGGCTGGTGGTAGCCGGGCGACAAAAGGTCGATCAGCTGATCAGACGGCTGATGCAGACGATCAGAGGACTGATGATAGCCGGGCGACTATAAGTTCGATCAGAGGACTGATCGTAGCCGGGCGACTATACTGACGATCAGAGCGCTGATGGTAGCCGATCGACAAAAGGTCGATCAGAGCGCTGATGGTAACTGATCGACTATACAGTTGATTAGAAGGCTGATGATAGCCGGGCGACTATGTCGATCAGAGGGCTGGTGGTAGCCGGGTGACTATAAGTTCGATCAGAGGACTGACCGTAGCCGGGCGACTATGTCGATCAAAGAGCTGGTGGTAGCCGGGTGACTATAAGTTCGATCAGAGGACTGATCGTAGCCGGGCGACTATACAGACGATCAGAGCGCTGATGGTAGCCGGGCGACAAAAGGTCGATCAGAGAGCTGATGGTAACCGGGCGACTATATAGTTGATTAGAAGGCTGTTGATAGCCGGGCGACTATAAGTTCGATCAGAGGACTGATCGTAGCCTGGCGACTATACAGACGATCAGAGCGCTGATGGTAGCCGGGCGACAAAAGGTCGATCAGAGAGCTGATGGTAACCGGGCGACTATATAGTTGATTAGAAGGCTGATGATAGCCGGGCGACTATAAGTTCGATCAGAGGGCTGGTGGTAGCCGGGCGACAAAAGGTCGATCAGCTGATCAGACGGCTGATGCAGACGATCAGAGGACTGATGATAGCCGGGCGACTATAAGTTCGATCAGAGGACTGATCGTAGCCGGGCGACTATACTGACGATCAGAGCGCTGATGGTAGCCGATCGACAAAAGGTCGATCAGAGAGCTGATGGTAACCGGGCGACTATATAGTTGATTAGAAGGCTGATGATAGCCGGGCGACTATAAGTTCGATCAGAGGGCTGGTGGTAGCCGGGCGACAAAAGGTCGATCAGCTGATCAGACGGCTGATGCAGACGATCAGAGGACTGATGATAGCCGGGCGACTATAAGTTCGATCAGAGGACTGATAGTAGCCGGGCGACTATGTCGATCAGAGGGCTGGTGGTAGCCGGGTAACTATAAGTTCGATCAGAGGACTGACCGTAGCCGGGCGATTATAAGGTTGATGAGAGGGCTGATCGTAGCCGGGCGACTATAAGTTCGATCAGAGGACTGGTGGTAGCCGGGCGACTATAACGTCGATCAGGGGACTTATGGTAGCCGGGTGACTATATAGTCGATCAGAGGGCTGGTGGTAGCCGGGTGACTATAAGTTCGATCAGAGGACTGACCGTAGCCGGGCGATTATAAGGTTGATGAGAGGGCTGATCGTAGCCGGGCGACTATAAGTTCGATCAGAGGACTGGTGGTAGCGGGGCGACTATAACGTCGATCAGAGGACTGATGGTAGCTGGGCGACTATGTCGATCAGAGGGCTAGTGGTAGCCGGGCGACTATGTAATCGATCAGTGGGCTGGTGGTAGCCGGGCGACTATGTAATCGATCAGTGGGCTGGTGGTAGCCGGGTGACTATATAGTCGATCAGAGGGCTGGTGGTAGCCGGGTGACTATAAGTTCGATCAGAGGACTGACCGTAGCCGGGCGATTATAAGGTTGATGAGAGGGCTGATCGTAGCCGGGCGACTATAAGTTCGATCAGAGGACTGGTGGTAGCCGGGCGACTATAACGTCGATCAGAGGACTGATGGTAGCCGGGCGACTAGGTAGTCGATCAGTGGGCGACTATGTAATCGATCAGGGGACTTATGGTAGCCGGGCGACTAGGTAGTCGATCAGTGGGCGACTATGTAATCGATCAGGGGACTTATGGTAGCCGGGCGACTATAAGTTCGATCAGAGGACTGATGGTAGCGGGGCGACTATAACGTCGATCAGAGGACTGATGGTAGCTGGGCGACTATGTCGATCAGAGGGCTAGTGGTAGCCGGGCGACTATGTAATCGATCAGGTGACTTATGGTAGCCGGGCGACTAGGTAGTCGATCAGTGGGCTGGTGGTAGCCGGGTGACTATATAGTCGATCAGAGGGCTGGTGGTAGCCGGGTGACTATAAGTTCGATCAGAGGACTGACCGTAGCCGGGCGATTATAAGGTTGATGAGAGGGCTGATCGTAGCCGGGCGACTATAAGTTCGATCAGAGGACTGGTGGTAGCCGGGCGACTATAACGTCGATCAGAGGACTGATGGTAGCTGGGCGACTATGTCGATCAGAGGGCTAGTGGTAGCCGGGCGACTATGTAATCGATCAGTGGGCTGGTGGTAGCCGGGTGACTATATAATCGATCAGAGGGCTGGTGGTAGCCGGGTGACTATAAGTTCGATCAGAGGACTGACCGTAGCCGGGCGATTATAAGGTTGATGAGAGGGCTGATCGTAGCCGGGCGACTATAAGTTCGATCAGAGGACTGGTGGTAGCCGGGCGACTATAACGTCGATCAGAGGACTGATGGTAGCCGGGCGACTATGTAATCGATCAGGTGACTTATGGTAGCCGGGCGACTAGGTAGTCGATCAGTGGGCTGGTGGTAGCCGGGTGACTATATAGTCGATCAGAGGGCTGGTGGTAGCCGGGCGACTATGTAATCGATCAGGTGACTTATGGTAGCCGGGCGACTAGGTAGTCGATCAGTGGGCTGGTGGTAGCCGGGTGACTATATAGTCGATCAGAGGACTGGTGGTAGCGGGGCGACTATAACGTCGATCAGAGGACTGATGGTAGCTGGGCGACTATGTCGATCAGAGGGCTAGTGGTAGCCGGGCGACTATAACGTCGATCAGAGGACTGATGGTAGCCGGGCGACTATGTAATCGATCAGGGAACTTATGGTAGCCGGGCGACTAGGTAGTCGATCAGTGGGCTGGTGGTAGCCGGGTGACTATATAGTCGATCAGAGGGCTGGTGGTAGCCGGGCGACTATAACGTCGATCAGAGGACTGATGGTAGCCGGGCGACTATGTAATCGATCAGGGAACTTATGGTAGCCGGGCGACTAGGTAGTCGATCAGTGGGCGACTATGTAATCGATCAGGGGACTTATGGTAGCCGGGCGACTATAAGTTCGATCAGAGGACTGATGGTAGCGGGGCGACTATAACGTCGATCAGAGGACTGATGGTAGCTGGGCGACTATGTCGATCAGAGGGCTAGTGGTAGCCGGGCGACTATAACGTCGATCAGAGGACTGATGGTAGCCGGGCGACTATGTAATCGATCAGGGAACTTATGGTAGCCGGGCGACTAGGTAGTCGATCAGTGGGCTGGTGGTAGCCGGGTGACTATATAGTCGATCAGAGGGCTGGTGGTAGCCGGGCGACTATAACGTCGATCAGAGGACTGATGGTAGCCGGGCGACTATGTAATCGATCAGGTAACTTATGGTAGCCGGGCGACTAGGTAGTCGAGGGCTGGCCTAGTCGGGCGACCATATACTTGAAAGGGTTAATGGTATTTTTTTTTTCATTCTAATAGAGTTCAACACATCCCAAGGGATTGTTTGTAAGTACTGGCACATGCGTGTGCGGTACTAGTTATGATAGAGTCGTCCGCAAAGCGATGAAATCTGGCCAGGATGAGATATTAAGAAAACCAAAATAGGCAACAAGAAAACACTCCGGACTGTAAAAACGTGTTCTTTATTTGCGGCACTTTTACTTGCAACACATAATAAATGTTCGTTTCAAGGCGTATGTAAAAATGTTTACATTAATTTATTAATTGCTCAATAAAAATCTATAATAAAAAAATAATTCGTGTTTAGATACATATCTATGTCGCATGTGGTAGATCGAAACACAGGAGGCTGTGCGTTGAACTCGGGTGTATCCAATTGACAAATCATAAGCTTCCGTTCTGTCCTCTACTCTGTGGATTGCGATATAAAGAGTTCGTTTTCGAATTTGAATTTTATTCACGATATCTAAAGAACTAACAAAGGCATAAAAACAAAAAGAAAAATAAATGAATAAGAAACAACTTCCACATTCAAGATAACTTTGGCTTATTGGCTAACGTTTAAGCCCGCTTATTGGTTCACTGATCGGCAATGTGACCTACAAGTGCTGAAAGAACAATGACTGCTCGAAGGCCTCCTCCAACATTGCCTGCTGTTTCACTTTCTCCTCGGGTGTGGGTTCGCGGACGATTTCATCGAAGCTCTCGTCTAAGTCTTGTGAGAGTTCCTGGCTGCCGAATGAGTTTGTTGGCCGCTCGCCAATGATCACACGGATGTCGTTCGTAAGTGATTCGGACGATTTGATTTGCTCGTAGATCGCTTCGGCCAGCTCGAGGGTGCGCTCCAAATCGATGTTACCGGACAACTCGTTGACGTGCTTGAGGATCTCGTTGAACTCGAACTGGTTGTCGATAATGATGTCGGTTTGTTGATCGAGTATAGCCACCGAGATGAGCAGTTGATAGTTCGGACAGGGCATGCGTGTGAAGAGGCATTCCCACAACTTTAGAATGCCATCGTTCGAGAACTCGCGTTTGAACCAGACCAATAGCCAGCGGAAACAGAAGTACATGTTGTCAGAGTCGTGGGTTTTCATGTACTGGAACAGAACGGGGTTAGCGAATTCAAGCAGGCATCTGAGTTGATTGAACTGATTCTTCATGCCGGCCTGGTCGATGTCGAAGTTGGCGAATACCATCTCCATGAAACCGACAAAGCACCAGAAGGCATCGACTTCATTCTCTTGGATGGCTAGAATGGGCGCGAGTAGATCGCTCATGCCTTGTACGTAGCCGAGGTCAAAGTTATACATGACGTAGGTCATGAGGATCCCTTGGAGGATCTCTAGATTTGGGTTATTTTCGCCGGCGAAAAACTCCTGTGTCCGATCGGTGCGTTTAACGTCTTTTTCGATTTGGCACTTTCGGTCGCGGTAACCGGAGAAGTTTCGCTCCTGCTGCGGGCTCATCGACAACCACTGGGTTTTCATGCTGTAGTATTCCCGCGATTTGGTTTCGCGGTGCGAGCGCCGTTCTGCCAGTGTGTCATCCCAGTTGTAGTAGTTGAGGAGATATTTCCAGACTTCGCTGCGCAAACTGTGCACTATACCGCCACGGAATATGATTTCTTTGATGCGCGTGGGGTCGGAGAAGCGACCGTCGGGTGTCTGGAATTCTCGCCACTGAGATTCGTTGAGTGGGTTACCTAAGGGAAAGCATATTTGACGTTAGAACAAAACAATTTTGTCGGTTCTTTCTGCATGACTCACCTCTGGGGACAATCCTCCGCTCTGGCAGGATATTCGCTGCGATTTCCTCCTTGCTTTTACTACTCTCCACTGGTGACTCCCGGACGGGACTGGCCTCTCCGCTGTTTTTTCCACTCACCACCTGATACTCATCATTCGTCATCGACGCCGTCGGTCTGGACTTCGGTAGCTGCCTGTGAAACGGTGGTGACACATACTCCGGTACACTAACCAATAGTTCGACGATTTTATTCGGTAACCATCGGTCCCTGCCGACCGAACTCGATTTGATATCTTCGATCTTGAGCTCCGCGAACGTTTTCTTCAGTTTCTGGTCCTCCAAACTGAGAACAATAAACTCGTCACGATTCGCTGACGTATCCAGTATGTGAAGGTGTCGCATTGAGCGCACTAACATTTCAGCGTTTCCGTGCTGGAAAAAATATTCACTATGCACCTGTCCATTGCCTGGTTTAATCAACTGAATCGTTTGTCCCCGATCCTTGACTTTGATCGAATGGATTTTCTCCAAATTACATCGTACATAACGTGGCTTAGGTACATTCTCCAATTTGGTGTTGAAAACACGACATTCCGAGGTGGTTCGTGTTCGCCGGGAAATCTTATCGACCAAGGCCCAATCGCCCTGATCGAGTGTATCGTCGGCGATCAGAATATTCTCATTCGGTTGCCATTCCATGAATTTCTGTTTACTGGACGTATACTCAACGACACTTAGCGAGCCACTTGTGTTCAGGTCATTGATATGTTCCGCGCTAGCTTGCTTGAGAAGGACTCCATCGTGGGTACAGAGAATCTGGCGTGTGAAAAAAACGTGATAAAATGTGAAAAAAAAAGAAAAACAGTTGTGAAATGATAATGATAACGCGATCGTGTGAAAGTGGGAAAAGAATATGCGAGAACTCGTGGGAAGGAAAGGAAGAGGAGGTTGTGAGACACGAATCGTACCTGTGGTGTGCCAGTTAACTCTTCCGACGGCTTCGGTGACGGCGGATGCGTTTCGTAGCTCGAATGCCCTTGATTGGGCTGATTGTATTCGTAGCGAGACGAATCAAGCATCGTGATATGGTCGATAATAAATATGGAATTCGGTAAATTGGATTTCGGATGTTTGGTTTATCTCTTTAATCAGTAAATTGTGAGCAGCTGACTCGTTTTTTGTTGTAGAAAATCGCTTTGTTTTCGTTTTGCTGTCAAATTGGCGTGACGTAGCTGAAAGGTGTCGGTATGGGAGTTTGATGGGTGCATTCAACCACATTTTCGAAAATCGGTCATAGTTCGAAATAAAACGAGATGGGATCAGCTCGCCGGGAGCCAAGCTCCTATTTCAACTCTTCTGCTTGAATTTTGCAAATTTTTACCTGGATCTCAGGAACCACTGTAGCTAAAGTTCTAAAATCTGTCATAATGAACTCAGAATCATGTACTCTATAACACAGCCGAGTTCCAGACTCATAGCTACTCGGCAAGTTTGGTTTGATGTATGAGAACGGAGAAGCGGAGTTTTCCCTACCCCAGCTTTTCAAGGTAGAAGCTTAAAATGAAAAGGAAGAGAAAGACCTTTCACGGAAATAAGACGAAAAAATTAAATTTTATTTTGGTAATAGGTCTTGACTTGATGCAATTTTCAGTTATGGATCATAAAAAAGAATTTAAATGGTCTTTGGAGACTGCTAAATCTTGTACGAGGGTGGCCCGATAAGTACTTAGCCTCGCCAGATGGCGCCAGTATCTCAAGAGCAACTTACTATCATGTAGTACATTCTATTAGACGGCTACTGTCGAAATTTCAGCCGGATCGGACGTGTGGAAGCATGAATGTCTGCGGATTTTCGAAAAATGGAAAAAGAGCAATGTCGGTCGGTGATTCGATTCTTGTTTTTGGAAGGGAAATCGCGCAGCGAAATCAAAGAGCGTTTGGATGCTGTGTACGGTGACTCTTCTCCTTCGATGGCGACCATCAGAAATTGGTTTAACAAGTTTGAACGTGGTCGCAAGTCGGTTTTTGATGAGCCACGTCCAGGTGCCCCGAAAACGATTACCAACGTAAACAGGGGCTGCCCGCAAGGTGGCATACATTCGCCGCTGTTATGGTCGATGCACTCAATGCCTATGGAATCTATGCCCAGGCTTATGAGGATGATGTTGCCGTTCTCTCTGTCGGCTCATGTTTAGCGACTCTCTGTCTCAAAACGCAGGCGGCGCTAGATGTGATCGAGGACTGGTGCATGAGTAATGGGCTGTTGGTTAATCCTCCCAAGACTGATGTCTTTTTCTTCATAAGATGGAGGAACAATACTGGCATTACTTAGCTGCTCAGAGGTGAGTTTCTAAGGACCTGAATCCGCCTTAGGTCTACCTGCTTCCATGATCAAATCCGACATCAACGATTGGGTCCTTAATACAGACGGTCGTAGATGGAGGGGACATCCTGGATGCAGGATGACTAAGGGCGTACGCTTTGATGTCTGCAAGAAGTCCGTAACATTCTTCTTATCCTTAAGGAGAAATAATTGCAGAAGGCTTACACTTTTTGCCAAGCATATCTACTCCTACCTGTGCTGCTTGTGGCGAGGAGCATGACACATCAAACACTTTCTCTGCCACTATCCCGCTTTCGCTCATGCATGGTGGCGCACCGTTGTGGTCGACGTGGTGTTTGCCGAATCTCTGAGCTCTGAGATCACTGAAAGTCCTCCTCACTTTTCTGCAGACAACGGGGAAAATACAACAAAGAAAGGTTTCTGTCTGGTAGTACAATAAAATGGACCAGTATTTGCGTCAAAGTGCTCCAACAGTTAGTAGAAGTCTCCAAAAAAAAAAAGATCGGTGAAGGATCATTAAATTTAAATATTGCCTTGGATATGGGTAGCTTTTACCAGTCAACTCTGCTCTGTTCCTAGTTAACAACATTAATTTCCTCGATTCTCACACTCCTTTCGAGTTCTGCTTCTTCTAAGCTGGCGCTACAGTTCGGAGTGAGCCTGGGCCTCAACCAACCTGCCTCTCCATCTAGCGCGATCTTTTGATAGCTCCTTTCAGTTGGTTGAGGTCCTCTTTCAGCTACCGCCGCCCTCTTCTCCCTCGTCCCTCGGTTTTGGTTTCGAAGACTCTCCAGGCTGGAGCTGAGATGTCCATTCAGTCTACACAGCCTAGCCATCTTAGGCGTTGGATCCGTAGACGCCTGACTAGGCTCATGTCGCTGTACAACCCGTAAAGTTCGTAGTTGAATCTTTTCTTCCATCCCCCGTCGGTATTGATAGGACCAAAAATCAAACGCAGTATCTTTCTCTCAAAACGGCCAAGCACCTTTTCATCCACTTTTGATAGGGTCCGTGCTTCTGCGGCATGACAGGGATGATAAGTCGACTCCTTTCGAGTTGATTTTTTATTAATTCTTATTGTAATCATCAAACTCTAAAAAACCTTTTGAAAATTTAACTTTTCCTATTTTATGTCGAAATTCTATGACTCGGTACTAGAGGAAAATACACTAATCATTGAACACAGGTCGGTAAGACAGTGTACCCAACCAAATAAATTTGACAAACGTCAATTGCCTTATATATCTGACGTTTCTTTCACTACCTGTCGGTTGAAACTATTGTTCTGCACGTGCGTTTGTTTTTTGTTTTCACTTTAAAGTTTCTTACAAAAAGTGCATAAAAATGAGTGACAACGAGGCACAGGAAACCGCTCCACCAACAAGTGAACCAGTCGAGAATGCCTGGTCAATGAAAATACCCGAATTCAAGCCGGATCACAACCCCAATGGACTTATCGAAGAAAGTACATTTGCAACGCTGTTTCCCAAGTACCGGGAGAAATACCTCAAAGAGGTATGGCCTCTCGTTCAGCAGATCCTCAGCGAGCATCATTTGAAGGCCGAGCTGGATCTCATCGAAGGCAGTATGGTGGTGAAGACGACGCGGAAAACCTGGGATCCATACATCATCGTCAAGGCGAGGGACATGATCAAGCTGATGGCGCGTAGTGTTCCCTTTGAACAGGCAAAGCGTGTCCTAGAGGATGAAATCGGCTGCGATATCATCAAAATCGGCAGTTTAGTTCGAAAGAAAGACAAATTCGTCAAGCGCCGCCAGAGACTCATCGGACCCAACGGAGCCACACTGAAATCAATTGAACTCCTCACGGATTGCTATGTGTTGGTACAGGGCAACACAGTCTCTGCGTTAGGACCATACAGAGGCTTGCAGCAAGTTCGTGATATCGTAATCGAGACGATGAACAACGTTCATCCCATGTACAACATCAAGGCGTTGATGATAAAACGTGAACTAGCTAAAGACCCAAAGCTCGCCAACGAGGATTGGTCGCGATTTCTGCCCAGATTCAAGAACAAGACCATCAGTAAACGTAAGCAGCCGAAGAATAAGAACATCAAGAAGGAGTACACGCCGTTCCCGCCGGAGCAGCCCGAGAGTAAGATCGACAAACAGCTCGCGTCCGGTGAGTACTTCCTCAACAAGGAGCAGAAGCAAGTTCGAAAGAACAAGGAGCGAGAGGAGAAACAAGCCGCGGCTTCCAAGAAGCAGGAGGAGAAGAGAACCAAGGACTTTGTTCCGCCCGAGGAGCCTAGTCGGAAGAGAAAGGCTAATGATGGCGATGTGGACAAAGTGGACGTCAAGACGTTAAAGGCGAAAATCGCCAAAGCAAACAAGAAAGTTAAAACTAAGTAGCTCAAATCCTCTTGCTTAGGTTAAGTTCTAGATTTTAATAAAGGACCATTCGTGGCAATTTCGTGTCTTGCTTATTGCCATAAACCAGTTCAGCTGATATCTGCTCATTGTCAGGCAATTGGGTTCGACTCATATCGGCATTGACATTTCTATGTCGGTAACGTAGTGCCAATTTGTTTTCTGTTTTGATTGTGCGTGGAATTCCTGGGCTCCTATAGCCAGTTTTCAAGGGAAAATGCAAAATTCGCATCCCTCAAAATCATCAAAAGCTCGCGCAAAGCCTAACAAACGCCAACGTAATCGTCGCCGAAACAAACAAAGGTCCCAGAATACCGTCCACAACAGAGGGCCTTCCAATTTCACTCACAGTCCAACATCAGCCGCAGCAGTACCTAGAACTGAGGGCAGTTCGGGTGCGGACATTTGGCGGGGAGCTTACGAGAATGCCGTAAGGTGGCACGGCGAACACCAGGCCAGCTTTTGGCGAGGTCTCGCGAAAGATTTGCAGAAAGAAAACCAAATGCTACGACAACAACTCAACAGCCGCTTGGTCGACCAAGTACTCTACGAGACATCTGACGAGGATGAGGGTGGCAGTGAGACGTTGGAAGCGGAGGAACTGGAAGAGAATGTCGATGGGGAATACTTGGAGTTTCTAAGCGTCACCATCAAACATCGTGAGGAACTGCGACTGAAGCGGGAGAACGAGGAATAGCCGGGAGGATTGTGGTTCGGGATAGTATTTTTGACTGATTTCGTTTATTTTATATATATAAGAAAAATTAAGTTTTAATGGAAGAATTTGCATTTTCTTGAACTGCTTCCGACGACGAAGGAGATTGTGTTCTTGGACGATGTATCGATCTACATAGATCAAGGGAGAATACTGTGCTTGGCTGTAACATCAAGTTACAAGCTGGAAAGGTGAGTTCTGGGGCGGAATCGGCTAAGGTGATTTGTGATAAGTGACTCGCTTTCGGCATCGTGAAGGTGATAGTCACTGTGATTGTCACATTTTTGTGACAGTTTTCTGATCGCATCAAACAGATGGCCGTGACCATCCCGCTTTCTAAAGAAGTCAAGTATCCGAGAGTCACACTGCATAGTCAGCTGCTTTGGTGAAACCTCGTCGATTCGGAAGCGTCAAAAGCTTTTTCTGTTTTTTGGCGATGCAAGGACGCTTTTAGCAAGATCCAGAAACGTCTACAGGTCAAGATAAAATCTTTTACACAGAAGTTGCAAGATGGAGTAGGCTACATATTGCAAAGTACGTAAGTAAAAAAAAGAAAACTCCGATTCTGTATGTACAAAAAAGACAGCCAAACATCATGTGAGCTCAGTGGTATCGCCTAGTTGGTAACATCCCCGTTTGCCGAAGCGGTCGCCCAGTACATTCGAAGTGCGGACTCTCAGGCCACCGAGCAGGGGTGTTCTGACACTCATGTGCGCCTAAGGCTTTACTGGAAATGGCGTTACAGCTCGTCTATCCTGATTTTAGACTCGTCCTCGAGACTTCCTGCGCTTGCTGGTTCAAAAATCTCCTCATCAAAACTGTCTGCATCTTCTACTTCACTTTTGGAAAGGGCATCGTCATACAGCTCACACCACCTCTTCACCTTGTCTGCGCTTTCAATCGCCTCATGTCGTTTTTGAGTCCGCTGCTGTCCTGGATTATCCCTCAACTTGTCGTTTGGCTAAACCTTTGCCACGGTGTACGAAGCCTTGTAAATTGGATTAAGCTTTCTTGACTTACCGGTTGTTACGGGCTCACGATCAGGACTAATTCATTTACATCATACGTGTTAGGCTTCTTGTGTGTCTTATCAAACCATTCCTTCTGCTTCTGTTGGTCTCTTGAAATGCATTTTCGTGCAATGTCGCAAAATTATTGAGACACATGGACCATGCCCTTGGAGGTGGTCGTGGTGCAATGGTAATCACCGACTGTTGAGCAAAAGGTATGTAGTTCAAGTCTGTCCATAACCAAGAACAATTCCTATACCGAAAAACTGTGCAACAACATCAGTTGTGAATGAGAGATGTTAAAAAAATACTGACAAAGGCATAACACTCGCAGTACAAGAACAGTTCAAAATTCATACTCTGTGTGCGCATTTCCAATACGACACCTTAATGTAATGGAAACGAAAAAGTTACTGTGAACTATAACCAACGCGACAAATTCATTCGAATCTCTCGAATCCTATCTAAGACAACTACCCCCGGAGAATAGTGAACGAACATCTTCGACACAAACCATCTGCAACCCGTCCAGGTTGTGTGACAAACACCACACTCTTGAACCAGCGCGAACCCTATAAAAACAAAATGGTCCCCATTTCCTTTTGGTTTCAATGGCCGCTGCGCTCCAGTTCTAGCGAAGTTTGTCCTCAGCGATTCCTCTTGGTGTATAGGCAAACATTACTTTGTTTAGTGTTGCCCTTTTAGTGGCGTTTTCGCCGTGTTCAAGCTTCATTGAATACTTCTCAAGTGCTGCGCCCAGTCCTTGCCTGCCGAGTCACTGAACTTAAGTGCAGCAAGTAATGTGCAGTTGGCCCTTTCCATTTGACCGTTAGCTCGCGGCGTTCTTATGTTTAACAGATTGGCGGATGCTTCTTCCGTCTCCCGTTCTTCCTCTGCTAGCTCTCGGCTCATGGCGCCTACATACCCCGCTTTCCTTCCTGACTGGTGAATTGTCGTAGTTTGAGCCACTACCTCGCGACTCTTGGTATCATCCTGGCCTTGTCCCGAGTCGCTATCTCGCGACTCTTGGTATCATCCTGGCCTTGTCCCGAGTCACTACGATGGCTTTGCAGTCGGTCACAGCTTCAAATTTCTTGCCTAACAGGTAGATCCTGAACCTTTCAAGGCTTTCCACCACAGCTAAAACTTCTAGCTCACATCTGTGGTACTTTGCTTCTGCCTCAGTCAGCTTCCTGCTAAAGTACGCCTCTGGTCCCAATTTGCTGTCGCCCTTCCCTCCCTGCATTAGTATTCCGGTGAGTCCCACAGTGGAGGCTTCAGTATGAACCTCGTGATCGCACTCCACACAAGAGCTCAAGTAGGTGGATTAATAAATGCAGGTTTCAGCTCTTCGAACGACATTTGTTGTCCCTCCGTCCACACAATGGTCTTGTCTTGTTTGAGTAACTCGGTAAGGGGTCTTTTGATTCAAGAATATTTCGGCACGAATATAACATAACCGGTAGGGCTCAAAAATTGTCTTACCTGATGCACATCTTTTACTACCATCGCCTTTCCCTCATTAGGTCGCATCCCGTTTCCATCCAGCCGATGTCCGGGAAACTCAATGCCAGTCCTCAAGAACGCAAACTTTTTCGTATTGAGAGTCAACCCTGACTCCTTCAGAGCTTTCGTAGTCCTTCTTCTCTCGATGTTCTCGCAATGATGACATCGCCCAAGCAGACTGCAACATCATCAGGATCCATGCGCGCCTTTTTCTGGTTCATGCAAATTTGGAAGTAAGCTGGAGCACTCACTAGACCAAACAAAGATGCACATCCTATTCGTACCATCCTTTGTAGCAACAACCGGCACGGAGAACTTGGACGTTGAAGGCAGGATGACTCCCTGATGCAACATTTCGCTGATCTTCTCCTCTACTATCCTTCTTTTGGCGAAAAGTAGCCGGTAGCGTTGCACACATACTGGTTATGTCGTCGTTACTTCGATTGTGCTCTCACCCCAGTTGTACACGCTGGCATCTAGAGCGAAACAATTTGGCCAAGCAAACGCCTACCGACGATGGCTGGCTTTCTTCGTCATCAACATCAGCGATCAATGTCCATTGCACAAGCGTTGCTTTGATCTACAAAACCAGTGCTTCATCTACGCCATGCCGTCTAGCAGTGTTACACATGCTGTCGAAAGTAGCGTTATCAAAAGTTACCTTTATGTGGACGAAAATGCCTAGTACGTACTCTTTCATTTCGAGAGCGCATTCAATTCTCCAAACTAGGTTTCGTAGTCTCGCAGGATTTTCCGCGCTGATAAGAATTTCTCCATCCTTTTCAGCAAGACGGTTGTTAGACTGATTGGTCAAAAACACTTGGCGAGTGAGCAATCTTCTTTCCCTATTTTGGGAATAAAGACCACTTTCACCGCGCGCCAAGGAATAGGTATCTAGGCAAGTGCCAGGCTAGCAGTGAAAATTCTTTTCAGAGTAGGAAGCAGCGGTCTTATGCCTTTTTGCATACATACCAGCCACGCCGAGTTGTTTTCATCGTTTCAGTCGCAGTTTCCAATGAGGGAGTGTGCCACGAGCCGATGACAGTCTGATTTCCCGGGAAATGGGTCTGCAACAGTAAACTAAGAGTTTCTGTTTTAGACTCGGTGAAGGTACCATCAGACTTTCTGAGTACATCCAGCATTGTCGATTTTCCTCGTTTGAGAACGTTAACCAACTTGCTGGTCGCGCTCAGGGATTTGATCTCTTCGCAGAAGGACTTAGAGGAATCATTCTTCGATTTACGAATAAGTTTCTTATATTCCTTCTGCTGATCGATATTTATTCCAGTCATCTTCCGAGTTCGATTTAAGCGATCTATTCAGGAGACTTCCCTGCGAAGACATTGGAACTCAGCGTTCCACCAGGGAACCGGTTTCCTGCTGGGAGGTTTTTTGACAGGACATGCGAGTTCGAAACAGTTGTTGATGGCGCTGCTCAGGTTATGAACGGCGTCCTCTATCAATTGCTTTGTTCTGAGTTTGGGCAGAGCTTGAGTGGATTTCTTAAGCTCCTCTCTGAATCGCACACAGTCCGTCTTTCTCGGATTCCGCTTGGGCTGCGAGGGGGAGATCCCACACTTCAATTGTAATTCGATATATTTATGGTCTGACAGCGTAACATCTGGTAAGACTCTCCAGTTAGTGATGGCCTTCACATGCCTTTTAGACAGGGTTAGGTCAATCACTTCTTGTCGTCTCGCCGTCACAAAGGTTGGTTGAGAGCCAACATTGTTGATGATAAGGTTAGACGAAAGAATGAAGTTTAAAATATGGTCTCCTCTCCGGTTGCATTTGCTGCTGCCCCAAACAGTATTTTGAGCGTTAGCATCGCAACAGATGATGAGTCCAATACCTCTGGCTTCACAGTACTCTACGAGTTCAGAAACCGCCCCAGGTGGCGGGGGCAGTACCGAGTCGTAGGAGAAGTAAGAAGACGCCAGGACGAAGTGTTCAATTTCTCCGTGCGATTTGTAGCTAACTTTCGCAGCCACCAGATCTTGACCACAGAATTGACCAAGTTTGGTTGCCGATAGCGTGTTCGATATGATGAGGCAGACCCTGGGCCTTTGGGATCGCTCATCATAAAGGATCATAGCATCACATATGTATACCACCAAGACCACACAGGCACCATGCTTCCTGAATGGATACAATGTGATGATATGTACTACTGCATACAATTCGGCTACTGAGAAGAGCGGTAGCAGCCTTGCAATGCTGTAGGTTAATCTGAGTAAAAATCATAGATTTAGACTGCGAAACGCGTTCCATCCTTCGACTACTTGACATCAAAGTGGAATAAAATCCAACCACGGCCGAAGTAGGAACGTGAGTCGTACGCGGATTTCAGGGTCTCGATAGAGCCGTTGTCCAATCCCACAACCAGGGGGAGTTTTTTCAGAGAGTTATTTTTCTCCTTATAGGAAAAGACAGTCCAGGCCCTCGTGTCGAGCACTTTCAGCTTGTTTCCGGGTTTTTCCGGAATCCAGCCGATGGCGCGCGTTATTTTGGGAGACTAACTACCTGATAGGTAGTAGTTCCCAGGGGAGGTATTTTCGGCACCATGCTCCTGATCCAGGCAGATGTCTGCTGTGAGGAACAGCTCACCACGAAGGTACCATTCATCAAAGCAGACCTCTCAGTCTGAATACAAAAGCCTGTTGCTGAAGCTAGCTCCAGTAGATGATCCTCGCAGTATTGGCAATCTACGCTGGTCATTCGGCTGTCGCTGCCAGCCTTCCCTAACCTGACCTTTTCAGAGGAAATGGCTGCCTCTTTGTAGGAGAGGAGCTTGGCTCGACTCTTTACGGTCACTTGTGTTTCCTTTCCAGAGGAAAGGGTTTTGTTGCGTGAAGTGTCCGCCTCCAATGAGCAGTCTTTGGTCCTCTCCGTCTTCAGATTTTTGCTTTGATCTTTGTTGATCACCGCATTTACCTTCGGATTCCGATTTCCCGCCGCTACGTCAGAGGAGGAGAGAGCAAGATTGTCCCCGGCGGCCGTTTTCCGTTTGCGAGCGCTCTTACCTTTTTCGGTTCGAGCTCCTGCTCCCTTCTGACGCCGCTTTGGAACAGCTCTGCCAGCTTGAGGTTTGTTGTGATCCGAGACAGTTTCGCCTTCTGCGATCAGAGTCTGTCTGTCAGCATCATCGCCTTTTTCGGCGGTGGCGCCGGCCATAACAGGACCCTGAACACCTTCAGCTCCGTCAGTTTTGGAATCTGACACGCTCTTATTGGGGATTTAACCGTCACCAATAAGAGGAGGAGTGTTTGAGGCGCATGCCGAAAGTGCTGGCATGATTGTGTCTCCTGCAGCAGCCTTTACTGCTACGCTTTCTGCGTTGCGCAGATGAGAGGGTCGAATGGGTTTCAGTAGGGGATACCTCCGACGATCTAATCCTCTTAACTGCTTTCCCCAGAGGTTCGTCGGTGTCGCCTTCGTTGGTTGCATCACTCATGCTCAGTCCAACCAGGTGGTCGGACAATGAGCCACAGGAGTCGGTGTCGTTCCGGGCTGCCGGAGAGTTACGAGCCTCCAGAATTCTTGCCCCGGCCGCGATCAGGGAGATCGCGGGTGGATTTCCGCTATTACGGGTGCCAGTTGGAGTATTAATATCCATTTGTTTTTCTATTCATCCATCGAAACTCAGTTCTCCGGGTCTTAGCTCGAGGTCACTGACCTCTTAAGCCCCTTCGCCCCGACAAAGCGCCCATAGAGCGAAGGGGAATCTATCTGTTAGTTTAAGAATTCCTTCGGAGATCAATTCAACAACCGTTTGAAAATGAAGATCACAGGTAGAATGGTACGAGTATCTTGAAAGATTAAGCATCATCTTCAGCAGTTTGTTTTCTCAGGTTTGCAATTTCCATGTGACATTCTGCCCAACTTCCCCATACCTGGCAACCCTACAGTAATTATGAATGGAACATTACTTTATAGATAATAACTTTGTTGGATTTACTTAGCCACGATTTACTAATGAGTAAAGCATCTTGATACCGATATTAGTTTTATTGTGTAAAGCCAAAATCCACGTCGGAACAACAAAACCCACAACAAAATGCACGAAGATAAAAAATTTATTTGTCCTATCGCCCCGATTACTACTCGTCGACTTCCGGTGTTGATTCAACTCGGCTGCCTTATATACCCGCGCGTTTGATGGGTGTACCGTTCATCCGCTGTGCTAATGCCATAGGCGGTTCCTGGTGATGACGGTGATGACATGGGGCGCGAGGCGCCATGGGCGGTTCCTGGTGAAAAAGGGCGCAAGGCGCCTACGCGGTTTGGATGCGTGGCTATTACAATTGATTGTATTTGAAATATGTTCTTTGAAAGACAGTCTTGTATCTACGAGGGTGGTCCGATAAGTACCATAATTAGCCTACAAAAGAAAAACAAACATTTTGGAGAAATGGCGATTTATTTTTCCCAGCGATGCTCCAATTTCTTTAACAGTTGAAAAATACGTTTTCTCGAGGTCTGCCTCCGTGGTGGCGATGACCTACTCATTCGACTGAAATTTCTGCCTGGCGAGTGACTTTTTCAAGTTTGGAAACAAAAAGAAGTCGTACGGGGCCAAATCTGGAGAATAAGGTGGATGGGGCAGCAGTTTGTAGCCCAATTCGACCAAATTGGCCGTGGCGAGGGCGGAGGTGTGAGCCGGTGCGTTATCATGGTCGAAAAGCAATTTTTTCTTCGCCAAGTGGGGCCGTTTTTTTCTTCAAATCGGCGTCGAATCGGCCCAATAATTTACATAGTACAGCCCTGTGACCATTTTGCCTTCTCCAGGTAGTCGATGTGGATCACACCTTGTGAATCCCAGAAAACGGTGGCCATCAACTTTCCGGCCGATGGGATAATCTTCGCCTTCTTCGGAGCACGTTCGCCGGGTGAAGTCCACTGTTTCGACTGTTCTTTGGTCTCTGGTGTGTACCAGTGGATCCATGTTTCGTCGACTGTCACGAAACGATGCAGAAACTCCTTCGGATGGCGCTCAAACAGCGTCGAACACTGCTCTGAAGTGGTCACTCGGTTGCGCTTGCTGTCCGGAGTGAGCAAACGCGGCACCCATCGCGCCGACAGCTTTCTCATGCCCAAAATTTCATGCAGGATATGACCCACGCGACCTTTTGAAATGACTACTGTCTCAGCTATCTCGCGCACCTTCAATCGGCGGTCTGCCAATACGAGATCGCGGATTTTTGTCACGTTATCCTCCGTGGTAGCCGTTTTCGGGGCACCTGGACGTGGCTCATCAAAAATCGACGTGCGACCACGTTGAAACTCGTCAAACCAATTTTTGATGGTCGCCATCGAAGGAGAAGAGTCACCATACACAGCATCCAAACGCTCTTTGATTTCGTTGCGCGATTTTCCTTCCAAAAACAAGAATCGAATCACCGGCCGATATTGGTCTTTTTCCATTTTTCTAAAATCCGCGGACACTCCCGCTTCCACACGTGGTCAAAATAAAACTACGAGTCCGATCCGGCTGAAATTTCGACAATATCCGTCTACTAGAATGTACTACGCGATAGTAAGTTGCTCTTGCGATACTGGGGCCATCTGGCGGTAAGGCTAAGTACCTATCGAACCACCGTACGAAATGCACGTCCCTTAGGTCTCACGAGTTTCGTGAAAACAAAACGTATGGTACCCTGACGCGCAAAGTCGGGCTGCCATCTACCTACACAAATATCTTTCCTACCAACCAGCTCTTGTTGCACATCAACAACTGACGAAAACATGGACAACAGGAACTCGCTGAAGATGTCCATGGCGCATGCCATAGTTTTTTATTTACTGTTTCTGGTCCGATACGGTGTTTCGTGATGAAGTTATACTGGAGTCTAGTATATTGGAGTCTGGAGGTCGGGGTGAACACAGTGAGCATGCGTTTTCCTATCTTAGCAACATGTATTCGTGTGACCGTCATTTCGCAGGCATTGATATCGTAAAAGCACATCGCTGAGTGAGCCAAATACAAGCCTAAATTTCAAGTTTCAAAAATATCAACAATGGAATATCAACTGAGAATTATATAAGCAAATAAATAGAATTCCTCCCAATAAGCCAAAAATTCTCGATATTTTTTGAACATACTACCTACCACCAATCGATTTACCGAAATGGTAGTTTCTCCTTTTAGAAATAGTAAGATACTACCTAGATAGTACTCACATACTCGATAAAGGGTGTAGTGGTTCTATCAAGCTCATCAAAATATCCTAAGCCATGATCTATCTGTTGGACAATCGTCAATCAATCGAGAAAAGTTGAAAAGTACATTGAGCATTGCAGCAGTTCGAAAAGCTCCATTCCACTTGCATATAGAAGGTCAAACATGGTCCATCTACAATCAATCTAAGTTGACAGCAACTCCAACTTTCATATCCGAGCGATCCGTCCAGACTCAATGGAAGAAAAAGCAAAATCTCGTCTCGAATCTAGGTTACAAAGTCAATTGACCGGACCTCGATTGGCTGAAAACAATTGAATGCCCGCCGCCACGAGGGAAACAAAACCCTACCAATCCCTCGCATCCATACTACTTAACCTTCCACCCGTCTCTGGCACGGCACGCTTCCATTCTTCCCACTTAATTGAAATATAACTTTGACCCAATCCAATTTCTAAATGGTTTACATTCGTGCTCCAGGCCAATTAACTCATCCACGATCTATTCCACTAATCGAACAAGCAGCCGCCATCCATTCCAGGTATTTTCACTTAATCCCGGCATTTCCTCTATAAATCATCATCGTGGGGCGGAAGGGAGACCGAAAAGCAACAAAATTGCGAAAGGAAAAAGCTGCTGCTGCTGGAGAAGGAAAATTGATTTTGGATTTGGCAAAGTTCTGCACTTCACATCGGACTTAGTGAAACCAGACAGAAGGCAACAGATAGCTTCATCGCGACTTTCGGATTTAGTTATTACATCGAGCTGTTCGCCGATGTTGTGATGTTGTCGGATGAATGGTCGGTGGAAACGGTAATCGTTTGGTTGGTCGAACGGTCGCTTAGTTAGTCGTCCTTTCCATGGCATATCATGTGAAATTTCCATCGCGGGTTGCTGCACGGTTCGAATGCACTGAAGCACAGACTGCACCTGACCTACTACCCATCTGCGTCTACGATATTATCCGTGCAGCAGTAGTGTTCCGCCTCTCGTCGTATTCATGATGATTAGACCGGGGCCAATGCACTAAAATATGGAACACCACCACCGGATTGCTGATTGCCAGTTGTAAGTTGCCATGAGATTCTTCCGTTTCTGGCCGATTCACGTTCGTTCTCTGCGATTTGATGGCGTACACTCGTATGTTGTATGCTTCATCGACCTTTCTCCGGGTGTGCGGTGGTGTTCTGCTGCCAGACTATTGGATTCCAATTCCCAGTAGGCGCGCACTGCTGCGATTCTGTTAAGGTAATTTAATTTTGCGCGCGTTGAGCTTTCGAAGCAAATGGAATGTAATCGTTTGGTCATCGGATTCCATCGCCGCCATGCCGTGGAGCTGCGGGAATACAAGCATGCTGCATGGTATCTCTATCGCGGTTTTTTTTTCTTGGCTTCTTTTTATTCCATTTCGACTAGAAGGTAATTTTCCAATAATTCCATTGGTTACGACCGTATCCAATGGTGTGACTGGCACATCTGGACGCCGTTTATGGGACGTTTATTGTCAAGGTCGTTCAACTGTGGCATTTCTGAAAGTACAACTCCGACCGGTCCGACCACATCACCATTTCCAGCACAACCCCAACCTAAATCTCATTGAATCAATTAAAAACATAACTAACCCCGGCAAAGACAATCAACGAGGACCGTATGTCGACGCGATAAGCTCATAAATCCACAGATTCCAATGCAGATTTTTCACTGCAATGGTAAAATCAATCCATTCGTATCCATGTACCCGGTTGGCAGGCGCAATTCCCATTTGCAATTTACACTAAGCAAATCGCAATCGATCGATCGCGAGCATTAAACGGCAGCGATCGAGTAGTGTCGCCCCTACTGCATGCAGCAACCGCATTCGTTTATTTATCGACGAATTTATCGGTGTATCTGGTGTGCGGCACCCATGGAATGGGGCAAACAAGATACTTAGAATTAAAAGCTTATTCTTTGAAGGTAGAAATGAAAAAGCCCAGATCGCTAGCTTGCTTGATCGCTCGCTCGTCAATGCAGCACAATCAAATCGGCAAAGTTCTGCATAAATTTATTATCGAATAACAAAAATCTCCCGCAATTGATACGATTTGTGTTGTTTTTCCCGTTCATGCTAATGTTGTTGTTCGTTTTGCGTTCGTTGTCGATTGAACAGAACTTGTTAACCTGTCGGCGATCGATGCTAGATAAACCTTCGACAGAGTGATTTCTATTGAGCATAGAACGAGCAAGGCTGTAGCGGTAGGAGGACGGGGGATAGAGGGGCGAGGAACTTTAGTACAAAGCTGAGAACTGGAGACAGCAAGCCCTGGTTGGCTGGTGGCCGACTCGCAGACCTGCCAAGGTGAATCGATCTAATTAGAAACTGATTTAGTCACCGGGACGTTAATTAGACATAAATAACCGGGAGCATGTTACGCTCCATGGAACTCTTGCTCAGTTAGTGCTCATAAAGGTCAACTGTTAGATCGTTTATTGGGTGACTTACATAGATAAGGTTATGGTGAATGTGAGATATGTTATGGTGGTGACTTGCCGTCGATTGGCGGGAAAGTGCAGGGCAAGCGGTAAGGACCTTCTCCAATCATGGCAATGAGATGATGACTCGTTTTTTTTACACAAATTGCGTTCCTCCTTTCTTCCGTTTTTCCTTTGCAATTTTTTGGTATTAAAAACAATGAATGAAAATAAAGTGCTCCAACAGAAGGCCGAGAAGATATTAATGACGATGCCCATTCTGGACGTCCAAAGTGGCATGGCGATTGGCACGTTTACTTGTGAAACGTGTGTCGAAGTTTGTTCCGAAATTGCTAAATTTTAACCAAAAGGAGCGTCTCAGGAGCATCACTAGGGCGACACTGAATGATGTTAATGACGATACAGATACTCTGAAAAGGCTCATTACTGATGACGAAACTTGGGTTTGGGTAATTTTTTGCCCGGAAACAATGCTGTCAACATGTCTCAGCCAACATATTCACTGGAGATTTCGGACACTTCAGATCAAGATTTTCTGCACCTACTCTGGAGTCAGAACAGATTCGTGAAAAGTGTCAAAAGCAACTGTCATTGAAAAAACACTAAAGTTCCCACTAAATATGTTGTTGACGAGTCACTACGGCACGACAAAGTAGACAGTAGCTCTACTTCGGCATTCTGGTTGGACTTACGATATTTACGATAAAAAGCCGATCAAACGCTTGAAGTCATATTATGTGTTTCTCCATAAGATATCATTGTTTCTAGTCAATCTGTCAACGCGCGACCGAACGCCACATTGGGTTTCTACTATTAGGCTTGAGTTATTTCAATAAACTCATTTCTGCAGAAATAGCGAAGCTTAGAAACAAAAAATGGAATACGAAGCTAAGTTGATTGGACAAAAATGCTGGGCCTTTTTGGAACATAGTTAAGGTTATTAAGAAAAAGGACTCGCGAATTCCAAGTCTCTACAGTTCAGACAACCTTCTACATGTAGACATCGATAAGGCCAACATTTTTAGTTTAACTTTCAAAAAGAATCACGATATTTCTCAAAAGCTCGGTGATGCAACACAAGCTCTCTTGTAAAGAAAGCAAAGTTTACAAAGCCATGAGCCATCTGCTGACGAGTTTGTATCTCCAAACGAAATAAGGGACTGTTAAAGAGAATTCATAAACTTCTCCTCCCTCAATGATGACATGTGTTTGCTCTTACACTCTTTTCTCCTTCATTTCTTCTATGCACCCTTTATTACCTATATATTGTTCAGTCCTAATAAAGACCAGAAACCAAACGGACGCGTTTTTCCTGAGAACCCTAACAGGTTATGGGCCCAGGCACATGGTGCACCGAACAGTTTATTTTGGAAATAATCAATTGCGAAGGAACCGCGGAAATTAAAATTTCAGATCAAAAAAAGGTGGTGTGAACGCGTCTTACGGCAGTAATCGTTTTTTTTCGCGTATTAAAAATGGACTCTGAATATAGAATTGAGAAGCTACAAACGGCGGAGCAGTGAGTTACTTGGAAATTCCAAATAAGAATAATTTTACAAGCCAGTGATCTTTCTAGTGTTGTACTCGTCAATCCAGCCTGTGGAGTTAAGAAAATTGGTTATGTTGGTCAAGCTGGGGCTGGTTACCACTGAGAGGTAATCGAGGAACTTGTTGCCAAAGGCGTAACTCTCCCGTGACGGGAGAACTCTGCCTGGGTGTTGTGATAACTACGATAGTAGGTGTTAGATCGGATTTACCGCACTGACCGCCACGACTTTAGCTATGGTGGAGCGGGGTCTATTGAGGAGGTCGTTTGTCTTGTTGTTTGAGTAGCAGGGCCAGGTTTTTCTTGATATCCTGTATCTAGTTGATTTAGCCCACCTACGATCGACTATGTTGAAAAAGTGATGCAGGATGTTGCCTTTGAGAAGGTTGAGCGACATGCTCACAGTTTCAGTAGGGGAGTTTGAGATGGCCCCGAGCTTGGCTAACTCATCGGCCCTCTAATTTTCCTCTATGTAGCTGTGTCCTGGAACCCAGCCGTTTGATTTCTTAAGGTAGTAGCAGACGAAAGAGATTTGATAGCCGCTTGGCTGTTGCTTTAAATAGCGGTGGACGAGTTCTCGTGAGCAATATCTTTTTAAAAAGTATGTTTGCTCTATGGCAGCCCTAAGATACTTCTTTAGTGCATCTGTATGAGCAGACGAACCCATCTTCTTAGCTTTTATTTTTGATTTATTTTAATTAAGTTATTCATTAAGCGAAAGTCATAGTTTTAAGAACGTGCTGTCTACTTTTGAGTGCCCGCAGAGGGCCAGTAAGGTAATTATAATTAGTTGAGATAGTTAAGAGTTAGGCTTAAGCATTTTTGTAATAATAAGTTAGATATAGAAAAAGCAATAAAACAAAATGCTAAAAAGTCAAGCAGAACCCCAAGGTATGACACACTTAATATTAAAACATTTATCAGAGCATGAACATGATTAAAAAAATGTGAGTGGGTTCTCTTCCGAGTTGCAAATTTCTTTACTGTGATTAACATTTTTACAACTTCCACAATGAAAAGAAAATGTTCCATAGTCTACCTTCTCACCAGATACATCAAAAACATAATTTTGGTTTTGTCATTTATCCATTCTATGCATTTTGAGCCAATGGCTTAAGACTTCCTGGTCATGATTAATATCTGCCGAAAGGTTCAGAGCAGAGCCACTGTGAAAAACACATTCCATGTCATGAGGGAACACATTTATTTTACTGCGGTATTTTTGTAAAAAAAAAGTGAGTTACTAAAGAATAAAAAAAGTATTGGACCAAGCACAGAACCTTGAGGAACTCCCAAAGAGATGCTTCTTGTTGAGCTTATTTTAACCCTTTGTCGTTTGATTGTTAGGAACTGAGCCAATTATGCGTGATACCTCTAAAACCACAGTTGTACAATTTGTCCAATAGTAACTTGTGATCGACAGTGTCAAAAGTTTTTATAATACCGACGAAGAGAGCCTTCTTCTTCTTGTTATTAATGCCATTATATATGTTAAAGCACCTTCAGTTGAATAATCAGAACGAAATTCAAATTGGTATTCACTAAAAAAATTGTTTCTTTCTAAGGAGTTCATCATGCGCGTTTTTACTGTTTTTTTTCAAAAACCTTCGGAAATATCGAGAGTAGGGTAATCGGTCTATAATTATTTATTGATGTTTTGTCGCTCTTCTTAAACAGTGGTATTACTTCGGCTTAGATCGTCTGGGAAAGACCATTAGAAATGCTCTTATTATAAATAAGGCAGATATTGAAAGCTATTTTTTTAATGAAGTTATTTGATAGACCATCAGTTATAGTTGAATTCGAATTTCTTAGAGAGATTATGATTTTGTATAGTTCAAAAGAAGTCATAGATCCAAAAAAGAAGCTATGTGAGGATGACACATCATTAGATAAACATTTGCATTTGGTAGGCTAGGTTAGGTTAGGTTAAAGAAGGGGAGTGTGATGGTTGAGCATCACTTCCACTCGAAGGCCAAAGGGCCCATTGTGATTCCCTTCATTTGTGGAGTACACATATAATTAACCTGTCCTATCATGTGGTGACTGAATTTTAGAAGATCCGATATATCTGCATTTCCCACGTCCGCAATCTCTGTAAAGAATCTTTGGCCCAGTGAAGCTAGGCGCCGATGATTCTGGAGAGCAAACCAGATGATGGATCGGTTTCTTCCTCATCGCCGCAGCTCCGGCAGAGATCGCTGGATTCCGAGTTTCATTTCCGGAACATTGCCCCAATGGGACAGTGCCCTATGATCACTCCGACGAGCATACGGGTCGAGTTTCGGTCCAGCGCCAAGAGCTTCTTTGTTTTTCCGATATTGAGCTCTGGCCACGATGATCTTGACGTGTGGCTGTGGTTTCTTGTAAGCCAAGACGAGTTGGCTTCTTTTATGATTGTGCCATTTATGATCCGGTATAATGCGCTGATCGGTGGTTGCAATGATGTGTCCGCTTCGCTGATGTTCATTTAAGACCCTTTTGGCCAATTCGTCCCCTCTTTCGTTCCCTGCGCTTGAGCTGTGACCCGGGCCGAGCAGAGTTTGACTTTGTGGTGTCTGATGGACTTCAGTCAGTCGCGACAGTTCATGACAGCCTTTGATCTATTGGACTATACAGGATCCTATTGACTTCAGTGCAGCCTGGCTGTGTCCGAAGATAGTGATATCCGATGGTGGGATATCGGTTGCTTATAGGTGTTTGGCTTTTTCTATTGCTAGGATCTCTAATTGGAAAACGCTGCACAAATCAGAGAATCTAAATGATTCCTGTTTGTGCAAGGTATCAGAGTAGAACTGGGCCCCAGTGCCTGTGTCCATTTTCGATCCGTAAGTGAAGAGAGTGATCTCGTGGTCGTTGATCACGGCGTTTGATAGCCAATCTTCTCTGTCAGGGAAAGTGATTGATATTCTGAGAGAGAAGTCATTTTGGGCGGAAATATAGTCCGTCGTAGCTGCGAGATTACTAAAACCATGTTTCTTTCCTAGGTCATCTATTATGGCCGCATCTCCATAGTTGGCTTGTTTCCACAAAGGGGATTCCCTTAGTCTGAGAGCGCTTTTTGCAGCGCAGCCTTTTATGAATAAATCTAGAGGAAAGAGATCCAACCCTGCTTGTGGCGTGCTTCTCCCGTTGTACAAGCAGCGGCCGACCTTTGTCTTTGTTGAGCATGCTCATATAGCTTTTCGTGCTGCTAGAAGTCCACCAGACTAGGGCCTCATAAGTTATAATGGGTCTGAAGATTGCAAGCCCCAAGGTCGAACCGAAGGTCTTTTTCATGTATAAAAGCATTCAATCCTGTTTTCATCCTTTCCTCCAAGTTCCTTTTCCAGGAAAGTTTGGAGTCAAGAATATACGTAGCCTAGATACTTGGCTTCCGCTTTGAGTTTGAGTGGAGTACCCTTTAACTTTGGGGGAGCAAATATCGGGATTTTCCTTGTCCTGGTGAACAAGACCAGCTGGGTTTTCTGAGGGTATATTCTGTGCAGACCGTTCTGTCCTGCCCACGGGGAGAGTTCCTTTAACGCAGATTCCATTAGTTCACTGATAGTTGGTAGAAATTTACCTTTTATCAAGATAACTAGGTCATCCGCGTATGCTCCTGTCTTTGAGCCTTTCTCCATGAAGATTTGGAGGAATTTATTAACTATAAGGAGCCACAGTAGGGGGAGAGGTGGTTTCCGAACTCGTAGAGTACTGTGAAGCCAGAAGGATTGGACTCATCATCTGTTGCGATGCTAACGCTCAAAACACATTTTGGGGCAGCAGCAAATGCAACCGGAGAGGAGACCATCTTTTAAACTTCATTCTTTCGTCTGACCTTTTCATCAACAATGTTGGCTCTCTACCAACCTTTGTGACGGCGAGACGACAGGAAGTGATTGACCTAATCTTATCTAACAGGCATGCGAAGGCCATCACTAACTGGAGAGTCTCACCAGATGTTACGCTGTCAGACCATAGATACATCGAATTCCAATTGAAGTGCGGGATCTCCCCCTCACAGCCCAAGCGGAATGCGAGAAAAACAGACTGGGTGCGATTTAGGGAGGAGCTTGAGAAATCCACTCAAGCCCCGCCTAAACTCAAAACTAATCAATCGGTGGAGGATGCAGTTCATAACCTGAACAGCGCCATCACCAAATGTTTTGAACTCGCATGTCCTGTCAAAAAACCTCCCAACAGGAAGCCGGTTCCCTGGTGGAATGCTGAGCTCCAACGGCTTCGTAGGGAAGCCAGAAGTCTTCTGAACAGATCGCTTAAATCGAACTCGGAAGATGACTGGAATAAATACCGATCGAAGCAGAAGGAATATAAGAAGCTTATTCGAAAATCGAAGAATGATTCCTATAAGTCCTTCTGCGAAGAGATCAAATCCCTGAGCGCGACCAGCAAGTTGGTTAAAGTCCTCAAACGAGGAAAATCGACAAGGCTGGAGGTACTCAGAAAGTCTGATGGTACCTTTACCGAGTCTAAAGCAGAAACTCTTAGTTTACTGTTTCAGACCCATTTTCCGGGAAATCAATGACTGTCATCGGCTCGTTGCACACTCCCTCATTGGATACTGCGGCTGTAGCGATGAAAACAACTCGGCGTAGCTGGTATGTTGCGTCACGCGTGGCAACTACTGAGGCCATTGAATTTGCTGTGGCATCCTTCGATGGCTTTAAGTCGCCGGGCACTGATGGGATATACCCCGTTATGCTGCAAAAAGGTATAAGACAGCTGCTTCCTACACTGAAAAGAATTTTCACTGCTAGCCTGGCACTTGCCTACATACCTATCCATTGGCGCGCGGTGAAAGTGGTCTTTATTCCCAAAATAGGGAAAGAGGATTACTCACTAGCCAAGAGTTTTAGACCAATAAGTCTAACATCATTCCTGCTGAAAAGCATGGAAAGACTAGTAGAGTTGCACGTGCGCAAAGATGCCCTTCGATTGCATCCTCTGTCGGACATGCAACATGCTTATCAGCGCGGAAAATCCTGCGAGACTGCGCTTCAAAACCTAGTTGGGAGAATTGAATGCGCTCTCGAAAGGAAAGAGTACGTACTAGGCATTTTCGTCGACATTGAGGGAGCTTTTGATAACGCTACCTTCGACAGCATGTGTAACGCTGCTAGACGGCATGGCGTAGATGAAGCACTGGTTTTGTGGATCAAAGCAATGCTTGTGCACAGGACATTGATCGCTGATACAGGCCTCGAACAATGTGTCAAGTCTGGAGTAAACAGGGGCTGCCCGCAAGGTGGCGTCTTGTCTCCGCTGCTATGGTGCATGGTGGTCGACTCTCTGCTAGATGCTCTCAATGCCTCTGGAATCTATGCCCAGGCCTATGCGGATGATGTTGCTGTTCTCTCTGTCGGCTCATGTTTAGCGAATGTCTGTCTCAAAGCGCAGGCGGCGCTAAACGTGATCGATGACTGGTGCACGAGAAATGGGCTGTCGGTTAATCCTCTTAAGACCGATGTCGTTCTCTTCACGAGAAGGAGGAAAACAACTGGCATTGCTCAGCTGGTGCTAAAAGGCATTCCCATCCCTATATCCAAGGAAGCTAAGTATCTGGGAGTCATTCTAGATAACAAACTTCTCTGGTCAAAACATGTTGAGTCCAAAACCACCAAAGCGCTGTCAGCTTTCTGGCAATGCAAAGGTGCCTTTGGCAAAACATGGGGCTTATCGCCGAAAAAGGTCCTTTGGATCTACACGGCAATGGTAAGACCGATAATCTCATATGCATCGGTTGTTTGGTGGAGCAGGCTGACACGAAAACACGTTGTGGCTTCACTCACCAAACTCCAAAGAGCGGTCTGCCTCAGTTGCACGGGGGCTTTCCCCAGCACACCGGGAGCTGCTTTGGATGCTATGATGAACCTTCCACCCCTTGACATATATATCAGAGGGTGTGCACTGAAAACTATTTCTCGCCTAAAGAGGAATGGTCTTTGGTACAACTCGCAGTGGAGTGAGGGTGTACTTGAGAGAGAAATATCCTACGATCACTGCCTCATGGATATGCCCTCTGACGAAATGACACCTGCCATCCTACTGCGCAGTAACTACACAGTCACATTTCCTTGGCGTCAGGACTGGCTTTGGCCAGACACTGAACCTGGAATAGAATGTCTTCGCATCTTCACAGATGGCTCCAGGACTGATCAGGGATCCGGCGCCGGAGTTTTCTTCGAGCGCGAAAACATTCGACTGCACTTCTCGTTAGGAAAATATGCGTCTGTCTTCCAGGCGGAGATTTACGCAATCCCAATGGCCATGCACTATGTTGTGAAACACAGATGGAGGGGAAAGAGCATATGTGTCTGCAGTGACAGCCAAGCTGCACTCAAAGCTGCATCCAATCCTCTGTCCAACTCCAAACTAGTGCATGAACTCAAGACCTTGTTGAACAAAGTCGGAAGACTTAATTCACTTAGGCTTGTATGGGTTCCAGGTCACTCTGGAATCCCAGGAAACGAGATCTCCGATGAACTCGCTAGAAAAGGCTCAGAGGAGAGTTTCTCAGGGCCTGAACCCGCCTTAGGTCTACCAGCTTCAACGGTTAAATCTGACATCAATGACTGGGTCTTTAACGTACACAGTCGTAGATGGAAGGAATATCCAGGATGCAGGATGACTAAGCGCGTACGCCCTGACGTCTGTAAAAAGTCCGCAACATTCTTCTTATCCTTAAGAAGAAATGACTGCAGAAGGCTAACGGGCGTCATTACGGGCCATTACACTTTTGCCAGGCATCTTTACGTGCTTGGCATCAGTGAGACGCCTACCTGTGCTGCTTGTTGCGAGGAGGACGACACAGCGGAACACTTTCTCTGCGACTGTCCCGCCTTCGCTCGTGCACGGTGGCGCACCCTTGGGGCCGACGTGGTGGGTGCCGAATCTCTTAGCTCAACATCACTGAAGCCCCTCCTCACTTTTCTCCGGACAACGGGGAAAATACAATAAAGACAAGGTGTCTGTCTGGTAGTACAATGGACCAGTATTTGTGTCTGAGTGCTCCAGCAGATTGTAGAAGCCTCCAACAAAAAAAAAAAAAAAAAAAAAAAGGGGGAGAGAACTCCCCCCCTGTGGTGTGCCTCTAATTGTCACTTTCCTTATTGTTTTACTTTGCAAAATTATTCACACGAGTTGTTCACTACTCAAACAAAATGACACCTGGTGTGGCAAACGACGAAAATAGAGAGAATATCACAGAGCGGAAAATAAAACACAACCGTCTCGTTGTACAAGCATTTGAGTTGACGAGTCCTCTGATGTATAGGTCAAGGAATGTCTTTCCAAGGTTTTTAATAGAAAAGACGAGAGATAATTGGCCTATAGTCCTTTGCGGCAGTATGGATTGGTTGCCTGCCTTAGGTATGAAAACTACCTTTTTATTTCTTTCCACTGTGTGGGAATGTATCCCGCGCGCAAGCAATAGGAAAAAATGCTTACGAGGTGGGGTACAGTGTGGGTCTGTGGTTTTTCGAGCAACCCTAGCTATCGTCCGGCCCAGGAGATTTAAAAGGTTTGAACGAACTTATTGCCCATTATACTTTATCCGTTGTAATAATTTCGTTTATTACTTCTTCGGTTGTGTGAACCGTAGGAACCGTCGTCTCGAAGCGGACTGTGGTTTCAGGGGTTTTACTACCTGGGAAGTGGGTTTCAGTCAGCAGTTCTAGGGATTTCTGACTAGATTCTGTCCAAGAACCATCTGGTTTAAGAATGAATCCTGGGACGCAGGGGTCCTTGGATAGGATTTTGTATTCATTGAAGCTGGATTTGTAGTTATTCCAGTCTTCGGTTCTTTTAGTGATTTTTGCTCTATTGAATAGAGTTCGGGTCCTGGTTTTGAGTTGCTTTAGCTCTGTGGCTCTGATCATCAAGTGCTTGGTGGCTTTGCAGTGGTGAAAATTAATTTGCACAAATAGCAGCCTTCTTTGACTTGCCGCGTTCATTGGGGAGCCTTACCCTCAAGGTTCCCAGCCCGAACTTGATGCTGCCAGATCTGCTACGGATGTGGTCGAGTGACTTTTGGTCAATGGTTAACATGAGGTCCTTTCCCACTCCGTTCTTACTCTTGGCTGATGAAATGATTCTCCAGCTACGAGTATCTGGATTCTCTATTTTGCTTATCAATTAGCCTGAATATGGACTCGTCCGTTTCGTCGAGAACCGGTGGAGGAATCCATATTGAAGCCAATGTGCGAAGCGGAGACATCGAGTGGTGGATAACCTCGAGTTTAGCTTTCTGCAAGATTTCGCCGCCATTGTCGATTGTGTCGATCTAGCGACCTCTGGTTGTCACAACCGACGACTTTGACTCCTGCTCCGTCGAAGATGATTTCGTCGTTGCTATCTGCGGTAAGCATCGCCCCCAGTATTCTAGCTTCGACTGTGAGCCACTTGTCGGATAAGGATTGGAACGGTCGACAATGGCCACTTGTAGACTCATGGGGATGTTGAAGTTGGCTGATGTTTTCGCCTTTTTTGCTTTCCTTAGAGTTTCTTCTCCGGAGCGTCCCCTCTTGACCTTCTGCTTCGATCCTGAGGCATTGTGTCCTTTGGAGGTGCTCGGTTGCTGTGCGCTCTTTTCGACAGGGACCGGTTATATTGGCTGTTGTTGAGTCAATTTCGGGACATTGGGTTTGATAGGGGCCGTGCTCGATCGCTTCTTCTATCGCCCCGTGTCCGTTTTAGCAGCGTGGGTGGAGGTGGGAGCTGATTTCTTGTCGAATTTGGCTACCTTTATTTGGCTAATTATATCATTTGAAGGTCCGCTACATAACAGATTTTCTAATTCCTCATGAAACAAATTATTGGTCACAGTTGACTATTTTTTTGTCATTTTTTTTCTGTCATTTATCTTCACTTTTAAAACATCACTACTATGCACATTATAACCATAATTGTCAACACTTCAATATAGCTATAAGGTATAAGATCATATCCTTCAATACTGAAAAGTGACTTTTCATCTTCATATATCCATGTTTCCGTCAAAAGAATTTAGATATTTAAGGATCTTTTAAAGGAGACCAGGACGGAGTTCGTCTCCTTTACCCCCAAGGCCGAAAGGCTGCGGTCGATGCTCCTCAAAGGCGTACACTCGATCACTGACCCCGAGGAAATGCTCTCAGAGCTGAAAGAGTTCGAGAGCGACGACCTCAAAGTCAAGAGGGTCAAGACGTTTACCACGGCGCGAGTCAAACGGGAGAACCGGGTACTGCCTTTTTCCTGGTCCAGCTCACACCCAACAGCAAGCTAGAGAGGCTAAGGTCTATTACTTCCTTGGCTTCCCAGCGTGTAACATGGGAAACATTAAAAAGGCAAGGAAACATTTTGCAATGTATCCGCTGCCAAAGGTTCCTGCACGCCGCGTCGAACTGCGAAATGCAGCCTCGATGTGTTAAGTGTGCAAAGAATCACAGAAACGAAGAATGCGATCTGACCCAGGACAAGGTCGTAGACAGGGAGCAGCTCGAGTGCGTGCTCTGTAGGAACCGTGGGCACCCTGCAAACTATCGGGGATGTCCTAAGTTCCAAGATATAAAAAAAAGCAAAACTTTCTCGGCAGGTCTGACGGTACAAAAACACATGGCTGTGCCCAAAGCCCCGGTGCCTGTTTCTAAGGTATCGGAGGCCGAGGTGGACTTGCGTTCGATCCTGCTCGCCATCCAAGGACAGATCGGCCAGCTTCAACCGCAGATCCATAAGCAGGCGACCCGAGTGGACAGAATCTACTCAATCGTAATGGGTACGCTGGTAGAGAGTCCCTTAAAGATCCTGTCGGTGAATGTGAATTCATTGATAAAGATTGAGCGAAGAGCCGTACTTTTTAACCTGTTGCAGGACGAAAGCCCCGATGTACTCTTGGTTAACAAAACGAAGCTAAACCAGAAGCCCAAAATCCGGCACATTTCTTACAAAATAATTCGAAGAGACCGACCCAACGCCACACGTGGCGGGGGAGTTGCAATCTTCATTAAAAATAATTTAAAGCATAAAGTCATATATAGCGGTGAAGTGCGGAGATTCCAGGTGCTAGAGGCCTGTATTGTGTGCATTCCTCTCCGAAATGGAAAGAAAATGTACATTGTAGCTGCCTATGCACCTGAAGCACCTCAACCCAATATTTTCATTGCGGAGCACGAGACACTTTTTCGATCTCTGCACTTAAACTTGGTGGAAAACTACTACATCCTGACCGGCGATTTGAATGCCAAACATAGTGATTGGGGAAACAACATACCCAACACTAGGGGAAGCCTACTAAGCCATTGGTGGGTTCTGCGTAGCATAGAGTATCAAGTTACTTGCAACGGATAGTCCGTCGTATCCTAGGAGCGACAACATACCCAACACTAGGGGAAACCTACTAAGCCATTGGTGGGTTCTGCGTAACATAGAGTATCAAGTTACTTGCAACGGATAGTCCGTCGTATCCTAGGAGCGGCTCTTATCTGGATCTCATGCTGCTAGACTCTCGATTTAGACTAGTTGACATGAACGAAGGGTCTACTAACTGTCTACGGACCTTTGAATACGACAGTGACCATTACGGACTTAGTGCCGTGATCACAGTACCGGACGAATTCGCGGAGATTGCAGAGTATGTCCAACCGCACCCCTACGATTACAGTAGGGCACGTTGGTCGCGCTTTGCCAATTCGCTGACGAGATCACTCACCTCGAATGGTTCCTTCCCACCATCCAATAGGAACCTGTCAAACAGCGAGATTGACAGCTACCTTAAACAAGTGGATGATAAAATTAAGCAGACGACGGACAGCAAGTTACCACGCCAAACATACCACGATACCTGAAACGTATACCGAAACGCGACAATCGACGCGCTGCATAGACAAAAAAGTAGACTCCTGACAAGACTCAAACTCTTGTACAGGCGGTTTACCGACAGACAAAACTCGGAGGTCAGGACACTGAATTGCTTGAAAATCACCAACAGTTTATCAAAGACAATTACAGAATATCTGTAAGTTTGAATTGGAACAACAGAATTCGTGCTGTAAATTCCAGCAGCGCGAGTATGTTCCCGCAAATAAATAAAATATTTCGGAGAAACAATCAATCAGAATGACATTCAGGATCTGATGCTTCGGAGAACGTCAGACAATGAACGCTTGCTACGAACAGTTAGCATAGATCCAGAGAGCGCCATCCTGGATGACGACTTGCTCGTGATCGAGGATCCTCAGGAGAAGGTGGCGACAGTAGGAGCTATTTTCCAGGAAGTGCACAAAGTGAATGATAGTATTCGCCCGAATCACGACCTGGAGAGCAGAGCCCTGCTTCATCACTCCTACCTTAGAAATGATTTCGATCATTGGCGTTCAGAGAACTTTGGTTTTACCAAGTTCAATGACGATTTCATGGCAAATAATGCCGTCACCAATGAAGGGGCGAACACCCTGTTTATTTCGACGGGGGATCTCCAGATGGTCTTCAAGTCACTGAAGAGAAAAAAATCCGCGGGAATCGACGGAATATCGAATGTTGTTCTCAGGCACCTTCCACCAGTGGCTGTAGAGATCTACACCATCCTGTTCAACAATGCACTGAATAATGCGTATTATCCACTGGATTGGAAGACAGCGGTGGTGCAACCAATACCCAAGAGGGGTAAAGATACCTCTAACCCATCAAATCTTCGGTCGAGAAGTCTCCTTCCAAGTGTGAGCAAGGTCTTCGAGAAGGTGGTCCATAGAGCCCTGCCTAAATGGGTTGAGGACAATAAAATCATTCCAGATAACCAGTTCGGTTTCAGAGCGGGGCATAACACTATTCATGCCGCGTCGAAACTCGCGTCGGATATCCAGTGGAACAAATGCAAGAACCAATGCACGGGTGCCTGTCTGATTGACTTGGAAAAATCTTTCGACACCGTATAGTTAGAAGGTCTTTATTACAAGCTCAGTCGGCTGGGCATAAGTAAACCACTGCTATATATGAATTTTGACATCTTAACCGGTAGAAAGTTCGTTGCGAAAATTGCCAACGTGACTTCTACCCAAACATTTGATATTAACAACGGACTGCAACAGGGTACGGTGAACTCGCCGATCCTGTTCAATAGTTACTTCAGTGATTTGATAGCTTCTCTTCACCATTCAATAGCGTATGCTGACGATTTAATCGCGTAAAGATCAGGTCCAACGATCGAAGTCATTGTCATTCTCTTGCAGCGTGACTTTCAGCAGTATTGTAATGACTGCAAGTTGAAAATCAACTGCCAGAAATCAGAAACTAGGCGTAGTCAGATACCTTCGGATCCGACTAGACCAATATCTGTATTTTGACAAATATATAAATGCTGCTCTGGCGAGGGCCCGGGGCGCTTTCGCTATCACAAGAAAACTGTTTCATAGCAGCAAACTAGATTCGAGAGTGAAGGTAATCTGTTACATGGCCTTAGTTAGGCCCATGATTACCTATGGATATCCCATGTGGTTCAATGTGAGAGCCAGCTTAATGGAAAGGATTAGAGTGTCTGAGAGACAATGTCTCAGAACTTGTCTCGGATTACATAAAACACCCGAATCTGAGTACACGAAACTTTACCCGAACGAGGTCCTATACAATACGGCCAGGATTGTACGGATAGATAAATTTCTGTTTAAGCTGATCCGAGGTCATGTTGCGGGAGCAATGACTTCGGTCAATAACCTGATCTCCGGAGCTTACTACCCCAACTACATGTACCACGAGAAAGTGCGCCTAAACGGCTTTGTCCCTCCGGAGGCATTCCTCTATTTGGATAAATGTGGGCTGATCCAGGATGAATTGGCGGTTCCGCTAATCTTCCACGTGGTCCGCAAGTCCGTGGAGCGACGGCTCCTCTACGAACGTGATGTTGCGCTCCGCGATCCCGAGCGCCCCGGGTTTAGTAGGTCGGTGTCGTATCAAGATCGGGGAGACGTCGCCCGACAGCATCAACGCTTTTGGTGGCTGGAAGGGACTGCGTCAGGGGTACATTTTAATAGGCCAGCCTCTTTATGGCAAAATCTGCCACATGCCAATGGCAATTAAAGCTAGAAATCAAGTTTGCAGACTTAGGAACCTCGACATCAAATGACCCAAGAACCAAATAGAGACTGCGTTTGACGAATCCTCATGTCAGTTAAGCATCCAGAAAAAAAGTAAAAACACATTTTGAATAACAAATAACCCACAATTTATTATGCTAAATCACAACAACAACAAAAACAATTAATTACCCAATCCTCTGGCGAATCTAGTAGCTGCATTTGTACGCAAGTAGTATCTTCCGCGTTCTCTGTTGATGTGATTCATTTTAAAGGTAACTTAACCAGGATTGTGACAAAACTACTTACACAACAGAACAATCATTGCCCATAATTACGGCACTGCCTTTTAATGACTGAGGCCCAGTTATGAGGTAGATGGCATAGGAGAAAGCGGGATATCCATAGAATTTGGGTTCGCTCAAATACTTTATGTCTTCGGCCCAGTAGCGCCAGGATCTCTGATGGCTGCACAGATCTGCAGGAAAGCATAAACAATACGATGCTGCACAATTCATGAAGTAAGCTCACCTTCTTTGGAGAAAGGAATGAGAATTCCACTTGGGCATCCTGGTTGTCCTTGAAGTCCGCCATTGGGATAGAAATCAATATGACCCACTGGCACTAGTGAGCTGTAGTTCGGAGCATCTGTATGAATGATACTAACGAAATCAGCATCACTGCTACTTAATGTCTTCAGAAACGGAAGAAGGTCTTGTGGAAGGAATCCGGGAAAAGCCGGATCGAGACCCCAGACTCTAAAAAAAATTAAAAACATCCAACGTAAGCATCGAAGTCATCATAGGCCACCTGAATGATCTTACTTTGGCAAGCTAACTGTGTTGCTCGTCTGTGTTTTTATCTCCCTCGCGGTGTGACCTGCCAATTGTCCTCCGAGTGAGTGACCGACCACAGTCACGCTATTTCTGTCGAGTTTTCCATTGAATAATTCCAATAAAGTACTAGCCAGCACTGGCGCTAACTATTAGGGAAGATCTTAGTAACAGGTTATGGTGATCGAAGGAGCGACTTACTATATTCATGTTAATCACGGCGGATATGTAGTCCGTGGCCACCAGTTTTGCGTAGTCCACGGTCACTAAGTTTATATCGCGACCACTGCTCAAGTATGCATCGACGATTGTCAGGACACTTTCGCTCTTCTGGCTTTCCCCATATCCATGCATATAGATATGAGTTTGTGGGTGGACGAACTGCGGATGGTCAGGCAAGGATGTAGCGTTCTGCAAGGAGTAATACTGGTTGTCGTCTGCAGTTGGCCTGCAAAAAATCGGTGCTAGAGTTGGAAGAAATGTGCTATGCGTTTACCACTAACCCAAAGTAAAAGTATAGGCCTGCTTCTGAGGGATCTACGATCTGAGCTGACGATGACGCCAGGACTATAAAAAATAAGGATCTTAATCAAAAGGAAAGTTTTCACTAAGCTAGGATCACAGTACTTGAGATTAAAACAAATAATAGGGAACCACTGTTCATCTTGATAATGTGTTTGAGACTTGATAATTTTGAACGCCTCAGCCTCATTCTTATATATCTTGAGATTAGAGAACGAGTATTTGTTTTTAGTTTGCATCTTTACGGCTTTTATGTTGTTATGATGGGTAAACAAATTTAGGCAGCTGGTGTATAGATTAATAGTTTTTTTTATTACAAAAAGTTGGCTAATCTGGTTGATGGCAAAAACCGAAAGCGTTTATTGTTACACTGAATCAACATATCTGCAAACATATAAACGGGCTGACCTTGAATCATACCGACCTTGATAGCCTATAGGCTTAATAAGGCACGCCTATATCTACAATACTACGCAATAAAACGTCTACAAAGTAACGTAAAGGTAAATATTATAGAGCAAAACCAACTTTGAAGGAAATGTCTTATTTTTCCAACATGCTATATCTTGTGTAGAGTACACCCATTTCATATAAGCAAGATTAGTTGAGCTTTACGAGTAAGGTAGAGAGAATGAAGTACGATCTGCTGCGGAGCACGTTAGTACGCGATAAAATACTCCTCTCAGGTCATTTGCAGATTGGCCACTTCCTTGTAGAATTAACATTTTGGGTATCCAATAAGAGGTGTCATTTTAAATTTCGTGCCATTACTGACCTGTCATAGTGAAAATTAACTGAAAAAAATGTGAAAATATTCCAGAAACATTTTGAAAAGTTCGTGCTACTTTTGATCATCATCAAGCATTTTCTCTTATAGCCCAGAGAACTGCATATTTCCACCAATTTAGTGATGTGAAGTTTATTTGTCCCACAAGATAAGGTAGTGTGTTCAGTCAGACGAAAGCAGGAAATGGGCATATGTGCAATTAAAGTCCTTTTGCCAACATGCTTATATAGTCCAATTTCAAGATAATTGAAGCCAGCAGTCCATGCAGACAACGGACTGGTTCCTTTTCATGGCGTAGTTTGAGTGATAAAGATCAATTTCAACTGTCTGTTTAAAGAAAACATCGGGCCCAAAAGCCCAGGAGAATTCATGGAAAACCCCTACATCCAGACGGTGTGTCTGTTTGGAGCGGTTTGAATTAGAGGTGTCGTTTTCACCCACTCATTCTTTCTGCTGTACTTTTTGGATAATGAAATTAAGGCACTCGTACATGTGACCAAAGTGGATCGCACAAGTTAGAGCTTGTAATGCCAGCACAAGCCTAATCCCCATAATCAGAAGATATTAAATTAATATTTTATGTCAATCCTTGTTTCTAATTGCTGGAATGGAGATATAAAAGCCTCCTAAGCATAACGTGCTCCTGCCCCCGAATCATGACACTGATGTTGTAGCAAGCGTGAGTAATTCCGCTCCTTATTAGGATTTTTTCATCACGATGTCCTAAACATACACCCACCGTACTGTGAACCCGTCCCTTAGGTCCTCACCTGCGGTGCTTTAGCACGGATTATATAAACTGGGAATCATTGAGGATCTGTGCATACTTTTCGCGGGATCGGATTTAAGGCGATTTCTAGGAATTCGTCCCTGCGCCCGTATGGCGCAGTTGAAATAGCTTCCTAGCCTATGTAGGAAGATCGAGTCGGAAAGAATACGATGGTTTTCGGCCTCTATTAGCTTCTGTTTGCAAGAAAGTTAATGTGAACAAGTCTGAATTTGTTTTCAGAACAAACTTTTTTTTTTTTTTTTTTTACATCTTTACATCTTTATTTATATTCCATTAATTATTACAGTTCATAAACTATTTTACAATAATTCAGTTTCATTTTTAGTGTAATAATAAAGATATATGTCATTCTGTAGTCTTTAAAGAACTAGTGGCGAATGATCCATCAACAAAATTAACAAGCAAAATTATGCGTGGGGTAAGAGTAACTATATTTCTATACTTAAAAAGAATAATATAGAGAAGCAAAAATAAATAAATTAAAATAAATATATGCAAAGGAACAAAAATTGGCTACGTTCTATTTATTAATAAATTTTTGACCGTTGAATTATCCAATGTAAAGAGCCATTTTTAAACTCTTTTCAAAAACAATGTTCTTATATTTAGATTTCTAATTTCGCATGGCAATAGGTTAAATAATTTGGGTGCTGTGACAGTAAAAAAGTTCGAAAAGTGAGTTTTATTAGCATGCGGAATATTGACTAAACCTCTGTTATTTACTCTCAAACTATATAAGTTGGAACTTCTAAGTACTGAGCTATAACCACTTCGCATAAAGAACACTTTAAGAACCTTATAGATATAAAGATGTTTGATCGACAAAACCCGAATAGTGCAGAACAATGGCCAACTAGCAGTTAACCTATTTGTACCACAAATAATTCTTATAATATGTTTCTGTGCTATCAACAATGGATCCAGGACATTGAAATACGCTCCACCCCAACTACAAATGCCGTATTGTACTTTTGAGTTAACGAGGCCATAATATACAGTTGTCAGTAATTTTTTGGAACAATACGGTTTAAGCAGATACATTTTTCGAGTAACGGATAACATATATTTTTTCAATTCACTTGCATGTGCTTTCCAGTTCAAGTTTTGATCAATTATTACACCTAAATACTTGAAATAATTGACGCTTTCAATTTTGAAACAATGAGATGAACAGCGACCATTATGGGAATAATTAACCCTACCACAAGAGTGAGTAGATATAGATAATTTTTCGCACGCAGTGGAGTGAAAAAATAAATCACAGTCTATCGCATCTGATTTTTTAAGATTGCAAAACATAAGCTTCGTTTTGTCACTTATAAGGAGTTCGTGTTTTGCAAACCATTGTCTGAGAAGTTGTAAGTCTTTCTGCAACTTAACCATCGATTCTAATAAGGTGTTGCTTGTGTATGTGAAAGCCATGTCATCCGCAAAAGCTGTTATATTACTCGTAAAGCCTTGCTTGAAAATGGAATTTATATAAATGAGGAAAAGGATAGGACCTAAAACTGAACCTTGTGGAACACCGATATCTAATGGTAGTTGTTCGCTGAAAACTTCATCAACCTTCACCTTTTGAGATCTTCCCGATAAGTATGTAGCAAACCAATTATAAGACTGATCTCTGAATCCGGCTTTATAGAGTTTATCAAGTAGAATTTCGTGGTTGACCATATCAAATGCCTTCGACATATCAATAAAAAAGGCTATAGTAGTCTTGCTGTTATTAAAACTGCTACAAATTTCGCTACATAATTTTAAAATGGCATCTTCCGTAGACTTACCCTCACGAAATCCAAATTGGTCACTACTGAAAAACTTATTTTTGTCTAGAAAGGACACCACACGATATTTTATTGCTTTCTCAAAAAGCTTCGAAAATGTGGGCAGTAATGAAATTGGTCTGTAATTGTCCAGTAGGTTTCTTTTTCCTTTCTTAAAAAGAGGAATAACTTCAGCTGCTTTTAGAGATCTAGGGAAAATACCACAACTGACACTCATATTAAATATATACGTAAGAACATCAACAACATAGAAAACAATTTTTTTTAGAAGGCAGTTAGTTATCCCATCAGAAGTACTTGAGCATTTATTATCAAGTGACATTATTCTTTTATATATTTCGAAAGAGGTAAAGGGCTCCAGTACAAAACTATTCATTTGAAATTCATCTGCAACCAGATCTGAATATAATTCACACGAACAAGGGCTTTGAGGGGGATAGGGCTTCATAGCTGAAGCAACAGATGTAAAGTACTTATTAAAATTGTTGGCGATATCTATCGAGCTACGAACTATTTTATGTCCTATTTCAATTTTCTGAATAGTGTCTGTATCTTTTTGTTTATTAAGAATGCTGTCAATCACTTTCTCACAGTCTTTAATATTACCCTTGCACTTATATAGTTTATCAGTATAATATTTGTCTCGACTAATTCCAATTTCTTGTTTCACAGACTGACTCAACTTAATATAATATCGCTTAAGCCCTAAATTCTGAGGATGTTTTCGGCATTTTTTCCTTATTTGATTTTTTCTTGATATCATTTTAAGCAGTTTTTTTCCAATCCAAGGCCTAAGTCGTCTCAATTTGGAAACACTACGTGATTTAGGTATAACATTGTAGGAATTATGAATATGTCCTTCTAAAATCTCCATAAAGGTGTCGTAAGCAGAAGAAGGATTACTTTCGCGATACACAAACTTCCATTGCTCAAATTTAAGACAATCTATCAATTTTGAGTAGTTTATTTGGGGTTTCACCGTAAAGGGTATATATTTTTCAAAATTACTAGGACTCACTATTTGTATATTCAAATTGACCATACAATGATCAGTAATTTTATAGTCCAATACCGCACTAGAGAGACTAAATTTTACATCCTTATGCAATCTTACAAATATGTGGTCAATGCATGTTTGCGACTGTTCTGTTATGCGTGTTGGCTCATTTATAAAAGATTCTAAGCCATAAGACGACATCATAAATAAATATTTATCAGAATCATAATTAGCAGTTAAGATATCAAGGTTGATATCGCCAATAATAATTAAGTTTGTCATTTTAACATCCTTAAGTAACTCACCCATTTGTTCTATAAAGATATTTTTGCTCAAACTGTAATCATGCAAGCGATATACACAAAAAATTGTAAAGCTTTCATCATATATAGTACAGATTAATTTAATAATATCCGCGCTACTTAAATTAAAATATTCTACTTCGCATTGGTATGATTTTTTTACAAATACTGCAACACCACCCGAACTATAAGAGTTATTACAATTGCCGTACATTTCATAACCAGGAATATTATATTCGGATAATTCATGGTCATAAAGCCAAATTTCAGTTAAACATATAAAAACAGATATTAAATTTAAAGCATTTATATGCGCTAAGAAAGAATTAAAATTTTTTCTCATGCCTCGAATATTTTGATGCACAAATAAGGTATGTTTATCTTTGCCAGAGTTTTTATAATTTTTTGCGTAATTTGATGATTGTGAATTCATAATATCGAAGAAAAAAAGTAAATAAAGAGCTTTCACAAATTATTAAGATCATCAAAGCATTTCACTTTGATAGCGTCGTCTCCTTCTTTCTTACGCAAAAAAATTATATTATTCCTTAGCCAAATGTATTTGTACTGCTTAGTCACCTTTATGTTTTTAGCCGCATTAAATAATTGACGTGTTTGAGATGTTAGGCTGTCGTTGATGTAAATGTTCGTACCATCATAATGATCACCAAAAAGCTTTGTAGTAATTTTTTGTTTCTTTTTTTTTTGACTCTTTCATGATCTCTTCCTTCATACATCGACGAGTTAGATTTACAACGACAATGTTATAGAAGAGATTAGACGATGAAGCGCGCTCAGTAATATTTTTCCTTTTCTTTATTTTTTTAACGTAACAATGGTCTATGTCTCTTTCATCTATTTGAACACCAACACCGTCACGAACCACTTTTAAAGCCGCTTGCAAAGAATTCATATTGTTTACATTTGGAACATTAAATATTTCAATTGTGCTAGACTCTTCAGTGCGAAGATGAGGAAGCTTCTTAAGGTCTTTCTCAAGATCACGACATTACTGATCTTACAAGTAACGTGTTGTTTTTCTTCGTAATCAACATTTTAATGACTTTTCCAACTATTTTGATAATTTTGTTATCTGCCTTTATCGAGCTTTATAGCTCCCTTTATTTAACGTTCGTAAATCGACAAATCAAATAGCCTTATGATTACTCCTAAGTGTTTTTCCAGTTTGTCTACTATAAAACAAAATCTGACGAATATTTATCCTCCCACTCCTTAACTGATGAAATGATGCCAACACTATCGCCACCTTTGTGGCAACTTCCTCAAACGATCTTACGCTGACTAACCTTTCGTATCTGACTTAGCTTATTTCCACTACGTACCAAATGTCTGTTACGGACCACTTTAAATCAATTTACTGACGGACTTATTCCTAGTCTAGATCTCCCTTCTATTTGAAAAAAAAATCTTCAACTTTTATTTCCCTTTATCAAAAATTGATATTGAGAACCTTCTTTATAACCTCTATACTAAGAATACGCAGAAAGAACTCATTGCTAAACTGTACCGTATATTTAAGATATTTGTTTGAAATTTCCCTAATGATTTCCTCGCAGGTCTATACCATAAACCTTGTCGAAATTAGCTCCTTTACTGTTGCAGTCTTAGAGGCTGCCGAAAAATTTTATTTATTTATTTCTTTATTTCAAATAAACTAAAAATTTAACAATTATAATACTAGCAGATTTTACAATGCAAGTTTTGCTTGAAATAGTATAAGATACACTCAGTTGCAAAGAGACAAGAGGCGAGTGCATCTATTCTAAAATAACATAAGTACAATAAATAATAATTCATGGGGATAACAACAAGTAACAAAAATAGAACAGAAAATTCAAGCAACTTAATTTAGGTTTCAGAGAAAAAAGCCATTTTTTGATGCCTTGTGAGAAAACTTTTTTCACCCTTTCGCATCTGAGGCTCTCAGGTAGAAAATTAAAGAACCGAGGAGCAGTAACTTAATAGAACCGTGAAAAATGTGATTTATTGATTGTCGGTAGCGTTACAAAATATCTGGTATTTACTCGCAAGTTGTAATTTTCATCTAATCCAACCGCATAAAAACCACATTTTTCAAAAAAAAAATTTAACACTTTATAACAGTACAGGTGTCTCAAAGGTAGAATTTTAAGAGCTCTAAATAAATCAAAACTAGGGGTACAACGATTTACTTAGCACATAATCCGAACCGCATGTTTTTGTTTAATCAACAAAGGCTTAATATTAATGAAGTAAGAACCACCCCAACAAGATAACCCGTACTGCAGCTTAGATTTCCATACACCGTTATATACTGATTTCAAAATAGGTAAACTGCAATAAAGGCTGAGGTGGTAGAGTTGTTTAATTACTCCGTTTAGATACTGCTTAAGATTGAGAATATGCTCTTTCCAACTTTCTAATGTAACACCCAAGTATTTAAAGCTATTGATACGCTCAATTTCGAAGCATGCATCACTACAATTTAATGAATCTTTGAACGCCGTAGAATGAAGGTGGCAACCGCATGGACTAAAACGCAAACAGCTACCTAGCTGTCATTGCAAACTCTACCTTTGATGTTGAAGAACATAAATTTCGTTGTTGGCTAATTACAAGCCAATGCTGCTTAAACCAATTTCGCAATATCTCTAGGTCGTTATTGACAGCCAAAAAAAAAAATGAAAATGATTCGAACAAAAATATGAAAGGGCAGTGTCATCAGTAGATGCAGTTAGTTTACCTTCAAATTGTTGAGGGAAAAGCGAATTGACATATGTAAATTAAAAACAGAATGGGTCCTAAAACAGAACCCTGTGGGACAGCCATAACAATGTCTTTCCGTGAACTTAGACAGTTTTTAACCTTTACCATTTGCTTTCGGTTTTTTAAACATGAGGCAAACCAATCATAGACTAAACCTCTAAAGCCCACACGATAAATCTTATCTAAAAGTAGGGAATGTTCCACCATATCGAAAGCTTTGGTAATATCTACGAACAGTGCAGCTGAAGTTTTAGATGTGTTTACACTGTTATATAGCTCGCACGTTAATTTAAGTAGGGCACTTTCTGTAGATCTGTCACTTCTAAAGCCAAACTGGCAATCATTGAAAAAACAAGACTTATTTAGAAACAAAAGGGACTCTAGATATCACACCCCTTTCCAGAATTTTTGAAAAAGTTGACAGAAGGGAAATAGGACGGTAATTGTTTAATGCCGTAGTATCGCCTTTTTTATTTAGTGGAATCACAATCGCTGTTTTGAGGGCTTTCGGAAAAAAACATAGCTGGAAATGCGGTCAAACAGACATAACGGTTTAGAGAGATAATAATTTTATTAATTTCAAGTGCCGCAGAAGCTTCAAAGACAAAAGTTTGTGATTGGTGAGAGTCCTGAATGAAACCATAAGTACATTGGTAAGAGGAACTATCCTCATTGGGAAAACCCTATGACAAGTTCAAATTTGAAAAGAAATCATTGAGCAAGTTGGCCACTTTCAAAGACTCAATCATTATGGTTTAAGGTTATATCAACATTGTCCTTGCTTCTATTCAGTATTTCATTGGCTACGTCCCATTCTCTTTTAGGGTTGCCCATATAAGCTGCAAATTTATTTCTGAAATAGGTATCCCTGCAGTATGGCATTTCCGTATTTCCGTTTTTAGTTCAGTACAGATCTTGTGGTAATAGTTTTTCAGTCTAGAATTGTTGGAGTGTTTCTTAACTCGTAGAAAAAGGTGTTTTTTCTTTCTTATTTTACTGATTGAGTTATCCATGGCTTTAGACATCTAGACTTATTATTTTTAGGAACCACGCTCTTACTACAATAATTGGATAAGTGGGTTTGTAACTTATTTAGAAATATATCGAAAGCAATTGATGGATTCCGTGCTTCGAAACTTCGTCCCAGAACTCAAAACTCAAACTTGCTTTCAAGTCAAGTCAATTTTATTAAAATTCGTATTACACAATGGCTTGACCCTAGATACACTGCAACCAAGTTGAATGCTGGCTAAACACTGGTCAGTAATACGTAAATCGAAGGCTATAGTTCTGTAACTTGCATTATTATTTCTATGAAGTCTTATGAATATGTGATTCAAACAAGACTCATATCGAGTTGGTTGAAAACCAAACGAAGCCAACATAGTTAGAAAGTCGCCTGCCTCCGCTGAGTTGGACAAAATGTTTATATTTAAGTCACCTAACAAAATCACATTTTTACAAGACTGACATCCTAAGAACTCCGAAAACTCATCCAAAAAGACCCCTACCGGATACTTATGAAGTCTGTAGACACAAGTAAATAAGTACCGGATACCTCAAATTTCACAAGCAACATTGATGACATCCGCACTTTTCATTGTGTAGTTTTTAATTTGACAGCCGATTAAATTATTTCTATAAAATACCGCGACACCCCCGGCTGAATGAGTTTCATTGCAATTAGCTGCAAATGTATAATTTGGATCTTTATAATCATAAATTTCATTCTCAAAAATCCAAATTTCAGAATAAAATATGAGATCAGGTAAGTGATCCAAAGATGCAAGGTGAGTGAAAAAATTATCAAAATTGGTTCTCAAACTACGAATGTTCTGATGTACGACCGAGAAACCTGAAAACATTTCATTGTTCGGATGTGCTATACAAAGGCAATTTGAATTATTTGAAACAGAAAGGGAGAAACTACTATTGGCACATTCATCATTGAATTATTATTTGGAGACATCAAACATTAAAATGAAAAATAATAAAAATCATAATCTATCTAGTTTGGATAAATCCTCAAGACAATTCATTTTAATTACTTTACCCCTTTCAATTTTTCTGATAAGAACGGTAGCGTCTCACCCATACAAATTTGCATTTGTTGTCATGTTTCAATTCATTCGCCTTTTCCAGTAAAGATCTCGTATAGGCTGTGAGGCAATCGTTGATAAAGATGTTGCTGTTGCTTCTGGTATTGTTGTTACGATTGCGGATGTTGTTTTCGCCATTGAGAGCCGTCAACAATGGTATCACTTTAGCTTTCACATTCGCATCACTGACATCAGCTATTAGAGAGTTGCGTGAATGCACTCAAACACTTCGGCTCTCGGTATACTCAATAGTGTTACATGAAAATTCGGATATCGAATGCAATGAGTATTGAGTACACTTTATTTTAAGTGAACAGTGTATGAATGTTTTGAACATTCAAAGAGAAATGAATGAATGTGAGTTAGCACCACTCTCTCTAAGAATAGAATGAATAAAAGCGTTGTTATGGGAGAGAAATTCACACCATTCACCCAAAAGTAATTTTAAATGTATGCCAACAATGTCAACAGAGCACTGTTTATCTCTCTTTTCTAGTGAGTTCAATTTTAACTCCCAGAAATCAACCTTTTTACTGAGAGAAACATTTGATTCCTCTAAGCATCTGATTTTGGTGAGCGCCTCCGAAATTGATTCTACGAGGGTGGTGCGATAAGTACCACTGGTCAACACAAGTTTTGTTTCCTGTTTTTTTTTTCTGTAATTGGGTACTTCTATGGCCCTGATTATGAAAAAAATACTGGGAGATTTCTAACAGCTTTACTTTTTGAAATATACAGTTTTATTATTTTGACAAAAAAATACAGAAAATTAATACATTATGTTGACAAAATTTCTATTGAACACTGTCAAATGATCTTTTATAAGATTTCCTTGAATGAACGACTTTAGGTAGATCTCGTTGCAACCTCCAGCAGTAGTCTGCCATCATATGTGAGTCGCACCGCCCCTGATAACGATCTTCCATTGTCCGAAGATACTTATGGAATCTTTCACCCTGCTCCTCACTAAAATCACCCAGATTTTCTGGAAACCGGTCTAAATGCGAGTGCAGGAAGTGGATTTTTATGCTCATGTTGCACCCTAGCTCTTGCAAATTCGATAGCATGGACTCAAGAAGCTCGACGTGGTCGTCAGATTCCTTTTTGCCTAGGAAATTACTCATAACCAAAACAAATGAATTCCAAGCTTTGGATTCGACTTCAGTCATTGATTTGACAAAATTTCTTTCACGAGTTGCCTAATCTGTGGCCCATCAAAAATACCAGCTTTCAATTTTGCTGTACTTAATCCTGGTAACTTGCGTGAAAGAAAATTGAAACATTCGCCACTTTTGTCAATCGCCTTCACAAACTGTTTCATTATGCCAAGTTTAATATGAAGTGGTGGAAGTATGATGCGGTCTCGACTAACTAAAGGCGTGTTTATAACATTTTTGGTACCAACTTTTAGCTCTTCCCGCACTGGCCAAACTTTTTGTGACCAATGGTGTTGTTTGTCACGACTGTCCCAGAGACACATGAAACAAGGGAACTTCGTGTATCCTCCTTGTTGACCTAAAAGAAAGTTGACCATTTTCAGATCAACACAAATGACCCATTTGTGATCTTGATACTTAATTTTTTCCATAACCTTAGAAACATTTGCGTATTCTTCCTTTAAAGTCAACGAATGTGCAATAGGTATAGATCCGTACTTATTACCATTATGAAGCAAAACACACTTTAAGCTCCTTTTGCTGCTATCTATGAAAAGACGCCAATCACTAGGTTGGTATTTGTTTAATCCTATCTGTTGCAAAATACCACCAATATCGTTACAAACAACTAAATCCTTCTCTTGAGAAAAATACGGTAACAGATTTTTTTCTCGGGTACGATAAAATGTAATGTTGGTTTCCGGAGTAAGCAAATTTTTTTCTTTTGAACGAGATGCTAAAATTTCAGAAGCTTCTTTCGGTAAGTTCAGATCTCTTACTAAGTCATTAAGTTCTTTCTGATTATATGGTTGACGTTCTTGGCTAAATTTGTAGTCTGAATCAGAGTCTTCACTTGATATATTTCGTTCGGGTTCACAGGGATTTGGATCATCAGAAGATTTAGATGTGCTGGGTTGTACCTCTCGTGAGGTCGTTGAGCAGAAGCTAAGTTAGGATATGACCACTTATCTCGATTTCCGTTTACCTTCACAACGCAGAAGTAGCAATCGTCATGATGGTTTCGAGGTTCTCGCCAAATCAAGGGTGTTACGAATATTACTGCATCTCTTTTTCCACTGGACCATAACCGTAGACATACCACACATTTCCGGCATACAATATGAGGCACCCATGGCTTGTCCTGATTACACAATTTTATTTTAAAGTATTGATGATACGCAGTTTTTACAAATTCCGATATAGGTTTTCGATATTTTGCAAATACATTTTCACCACAAATATAGCAAAAACAATCGGGATTAAGCACACAACATCTTCTTGACGAGCCCATAGCGAAAACAACAACTGTTTATGTTAAATTATATGTTTTATGTTAAATAAATGAACTCAAAAGCAACGCGCGACTGATGTTCTCTGGTAGAACGTATTAAATTTAAAGGAAAGAAATGAATGTCTTCATTTCACTATTTTAAGTTTTTTTTATTGTTTAACTATTTTGTTTAAAAAAAAATAAATAACCGAACACGGGGTTGCGTCTTTAAAAATTACCAAGAGACTGATCCTCGGTCGTCCTCAACTGCTTTTTAAATATGCTAGAAAAATGCAAGGATATTGGGTTACAAATTTCCAATATCCTCATTTAGTTTTATGACAGGATGCGACCGAAGGGTCTTTGGAAGAACAACAAAATATATTTCAGTGTCCAATAAAAAACGCAAATCTAAGTAAAAATAGTAAATAAGGGTAGTTAGCTGTAACTCGGGAACAAAAGCTGTTAGAGAAAAATTGTTGCCATATTTCAAAAATAGGCGTAAATTTGAGATAGAAACAAAATAAAAATCACAGGAAACAAAAAATTTTTCTTTTGTTGGCCAGTATACTTAGCCTCGCCGCCAGATGGCGCAAAAGCAACTTACTATCATGTAGTATCATGTAGTCGGTAGGTGATTCGATTCTTGCTTTTGGAAGGGAAATCGCGCAGCGAAATCAAAGAGCATTTGGATGCTGTGTATGGTGACTCTTCTCTTTCGATGGCGACCATCAAAAATTGGTTTAACGAGTTTCAACGTGGTCGCACGTCGGTTTTTGATGAGCCACGTCCAGGTGCCCCGAAAACGACTACCACGAAGGATAACGTGACAAAAATCCACGATCTCGTATTGGCAGATAGTCGATTGAAGGTGCTCGAGATAGCTGAGACAGTAGGCATTTCAAAAGATCGCGTGGGTCATATCCTGCATGAAATTTTGGGCATGAGAAAGCTGTCGGCGCGATTGGTGCCGATTTTGCTGACTCCGGACAACAAGCGCAACCGTGAGACCACTTCAGAGCAATGTTTGACGCTGTTTAAGCGCAATCCGAAGGAGTTTCTGCGTCGTTTCGTGACAGTCGACGAAATATGGATCCACTGGTACACACCAGAGACCAAAGAACAGTCGAAACAATGGACTTCACCCGGCGAACGTGCTCCGAAGTAGGCGAAGACTGTCCCATCGGCCGGAAAGGTGATGGCCACCGTTTTCTGGGATTCACAAGATGTGATCCACATCGACTACCTGGAGAAGGGCAAAATGGTGACAGGGCTGTACTATGCCAAATTATTAGGCCGATTCGACGCCGAATTGAAGAAAAAACGGCCCCACTTGGCGAAGAAAAAAGTGCTCTTCCACCAAATTGGTCGAATTGGGCTACGAACTGCTGTCCTGTCCACCGTATTCTCCAGATTTGGCCCCGTGCGACTTCTTTTTGTTTCCAAACTTGAAAAAGTCACTTGCCGGGGAGAAATTTCAATCGAATGAGGAGGTCATCGCCGCCACGGAGGCATACTTTGCAGACCTCGAGAAAACGTATTTTTCAGACGGGTTAAAGAAGTTGGAAGACTATATTGAAAATTAAATCGCCATTTCTCCAAAATTTTTGTTTTTCTTTCGTAGGATAAGTACTTATCGGACCACCTTCGTAAATCCAGCCTATGGAGTTAAGAAAATTGGTTATGTTGGTCAAGCTGGGGCTGGTTACCACTGAGAGGTAATCGAGGAACTTGTTGCCAAAGGCGTAACTCTCCCGTGACGGGAGAACTCTGCCTGGGTGTTGTGATAACTACGATAGTAGGTGTTAGATCGGATTTACCGCACTGACCGCCACGACTTTAGCTATGTTGGAGCGGGGTCTATTCAGGGGGTCGTTTGTCTTGTTGTTTGAGTAGCAGGGCCAGGTTTTTCTTGATATCCTGTATCTAGTTGATTTAGCCCACCTACGATCGACTATGTTGAAAAAGTGATGCAGGATGTTGCCTTTGAGAAGGTTGAGCGACATGCTCACAGTTTCAGTAGGGGAGTTTGAGATGGCCCCGAGCTTGGCTAACTCATCGGCCCTCTAATTTTCCTCTATGTAGCTGTGTCCTGGAACCCAGCCGTTTGATTTCTTAAGGTAATAGCAGACGAAAGAGATTTGATAGCGGCTTGGCTGCAAATAGCGGTGGACGAGTTCTCGTGAGCAATATCTTTTTAAAAAGCATGTTTGCTCTATGGCAGCCCTAAGATACTTCTTTAGTGCATCTGTATGAGCAGACGAACCCATCTTCTTAGCTTTTATTTTTGATTTATTTTAATTAAGTTATTCATTAAGCGAAAGTCATATTTTTAAGAACATGCTGTCTACTTTTGAGTGCCCGCAGAGGGCCAGTAAGGTAATTATAATTAGTTGAGATAGTTAAGAGTTAGGCTTAAGCATTTTTGTAATAATAAGTTAGATATAGAAAAAGAAATAAAACAAAATGCTAAAAAGTCAAGCAGAACCCCAAGGTATGATACACTTAATATTAAAACATTTATCAGAGCATGAACATGATTAAAAAAATGTGAGTGGGTTCTCTTCCGAGTTGCAAATTTCTTTACTGTGATTAACATTTTTACAACTTCCACAATGAAAAGAAAATGTTCCATAGTCTACCTTCTCACCAGATACATCAAAAACATAATTTTGGTTTTGTCACTTATCCATTCTATGCATTTTGAGCCAATGGCTTAAGACTTCCTGGTCATGATTAATATCTGCCGAAAGGTTCAGAGCAGAGCCACTGTGAAAAACACATGCCATTTCATGAGGGAACACATTTATTTTACTGGGGTATTTTTGTAAAACAAAAGTGAGTTACTAAACAATAAAAAAAGTATTGGACCAAGCACAGAGCCTTGAGGAACTCCCAAAGAGATGCTTCTTGTTGAGCTTATTTTAACCCTTTGTCGTTTGATTGTTAGGAACTGAGCCAATTATGCGTGATACCTCTAAAACCACAGTTGTACAATTTGTCCAATAGTAACTTGTGATCGACAGTCTGAAAAGTTTTTATAATACCGACGAAGAGAGCCCCAGTTAGTTTCTTGTTATTAATGCCATTATATATGTTAAAGCACCTTCAGTTGAATAATCAGAACGAAATTCAAATTGGTAATCACTAAAAAAATTGTTTCTTTCTAAGGAGTTCATCATGCGCGTTTTTACTGTTTTTTTTCAAAAACCTTCGGAAATATCGAGAGTAGGGTAATCGGTCTATAATTATTTATTGATGTTTTGTCGCTCTTCTTAAACAGTGGTATTACTTCGGCTTAGATCGTCTGCGAAGATAGCATTAGAAATGCTCTTATTATAAATAAGGCAGATATTGAAAGCTATTTTTTTAATGAAGTTATTTGATAGACCATCAGTTATAGTTGAATTCGAATTTCTTAGAGAGATTATGATTTTGTATATTGTAATTCAAAAGAAGTCATAGATCCAAAAAAGAAGCTATGTGAGGATGACACATAATTAGATAAACATTTGCATTTGGTAGGCTAGGTTAGGTTAGGTTAAAGAAGGGGAGTGTGATGGTTGAGCATCACTTCCACTCGAAGGCCAAAGGGCCCATTCTGATTCCCTTCATTTGTGGAGTACACATATAATTAACCTGTCCTATCATGTGGTGACTGAATTTTAGAAGATCCGATATATCTGCATTTCCCACGTCCGCAATCTCTGTAAAGAATCTTTGGCCCAGTGAAGCTAGGCGCCGATGATTCTGGAGAGCAAACCAGATGATGGATCGGTTTCTTCCTCATCGCCGCAGCTCCGGCAGAGATCGCTGGATTCCGAGTTTCATTTCTGGAACATTGCCCCAATGGGACAGTGCCCTATGATCACTCCGACGAGCATACGGGTCGAGTTTCGGTCCAGCGCCAAGAGCTTCTTTGTTTTTCCGATATTGAGCTCTGGCCACGATTATCTTGACGTGTGGCTGTGGTTTCTTGTAAGCCAAGACGAGTTGGCTTCTTTTATGATTGTGCCATTTATGATCCGGTATAATGCGCTGATCGGTGGTTGCAATGATGTGTCCGCTTCGCTGATGTTCATTTAAGACCCTTTTGGCCAATTCGTCCCCTCTTTCGTTCCCTGCGCTTGAGCTGTGACCCGGGCCGAGCAGAGTTTGACTTTGTGGTGTCTGATGGACTTCAGTGAGTCGCGACAGTTCATGACAGCCTTTGATCTATTGGACTATACAGGATCCTATTGACTTCAGTGCAGCCTGGCTGTGTCCGAAGATAGTGATATCCGATGGTGGGATATCGGTTGCTTATAGGTGTTTGGCTTTTTCTATTGCTAGGATCTCTAATTGGAAAACGCTGCACAAATCAGAGAATCTAAATGATTCCTGTTTGTGCAAGGTATCAGAGTAGAACTGGGCCCCAGTGCCTGTGTCCATTTTCGATCCGTAAGTGAAGAGAGTGATCTCGTGGTCGTTGATCACGGCGTTTGATAGCCAATCTTCTCTGTCAGGGAAAGTGATTGATATTCTGAGAGAGAAGTCATTTTGGGCGGAAATATAGTCCGTCGTAGCTGCGAGATTACTAAAACCATGTTTCTTTCCTAGGTCATCTATTATGGCCGCATCTCCATAGTTGGCTTGTTTCCACAAAGGGGATTCCCTTAGTCTGAGAGCGCTTTTTGCAGCGCAGCCTTTTATGAATAAATCTAGAGGAAAGAGATCCAACCCTGCTTGTGGCGTGCTTCTCCCGTTGTACAAGCAGCGGCCGACCTTTGTCTTTGTTGAGCATGCTCATATAGCTTTTCGTGCTGCTAGAAGTCCACCAGACTAGGGCCTCATAAGTTATAATGGGTCTGAAGATTGCAAGCCCCAAGGTCGAACCGAAGGTCTTTTTCATGTATAAAAGCATTCAATCCTGTTTTCATCCTTTCCTCCAAGTTCCTTTTCCAGGAAAGTTTGGAGTCAAGAATATACGTAGCCTAGATACTTGGCTTCCGCTTTGAGTTTGAGTGGAGTACCCTTTAACTTTGGGGGAGCAAATATCGGGATTTTCCTTGTCCTGGTGAACAAGACCAGCTGGGTTTTCTGAGGGTATATTCTGTGCAGACCGTTCTGTCCTGCCCACGGGGAGAGTTCCTTTAACGCAGATTCCATTAGTTCACTGATAGTTGGTAGAAATTTACCTTTTATCAAGATAACTAGGTCATCCGCGTATGCTCCTGTCTTTGAGCCTTTCTCCATGAAGATTTGGAGGAATTTATTAACTATAAGGAGCCACAGTAGGGGGAGAGGTGGTTTCCGAACTCGTAGAGTACTGTGAAGCCAGAAGGATTGGACTCATCATCTGTTGCGATGCTAACGCTCAAAACACATTTTGGGGCAGCAGCAAATGCAACCGGAGAGGAGACCATCTTTTAAACTTCATTCTTTCGTCTGACCTTTTCATCAACAATGTTGGCTCTCTACCAACCTTTGTGACGGCGAGACGACAGGAAGTGATTGACCTAACCTTATCTAACAGGCATGCGAAGGCCATCACTAACTGGAGAGTCTCACCAGATGTTACGCTGTCAGACCATAGATACATCGAATTCCAATTGAAGTGCGGGATCTCCCCCTCACAGCCCAAGCGGAATCCGAGAAAAACAGACTGGGTGCGATTTAGGGAGGAGCTTGAGAAATCCACTCAAGCCCCGCCTAAACTCAAAACTAATCAATCGGTGGAGGATGCAGTTCATAACCTGAACAGCGCCATCACCAAATGTTTTGAACTCGCATGTCCTGTCAAAAAACCTCCCAACAGGAAGCCGGTTCCCTGGTGGAATGCTGAGCTCCAACGGCTTCGTAGGGAAGCCAGAAGTCTTCTGAACAGATCGCTTAAATCGAACTCGGAAGATGACTGGAATAAATATCGATCAGCAGAAGGAATATAAGAAGCTTATTCGTAAATCGAAGAATGATTCCTATAAGTCCTTCTGCGAAGAGATCAAATCCCTGAGCGCGACCAGCAAGTTGGTTAAAGTCCTCAAACGAGGAAAATCGACAAGGCTGGAGGTACTCAGAAAGTCTGATGGTACCTTTACCGAGTCTAAAGCAGAAACTCTTAGTTTACTGTTTCAGACCCATTTTCCGGGAAATCAGACTGTCATCGGCTCGTTGCACACTCCCTCATTGGATACTGCGGCTGTAGCGATGAAAACAACTCGGCGTAGCTGGTATGTTGCGTCACGCGTGGCAACTACTGAGGCCATTGAATTTGCTGTGGCATCCTTCGATGGCTTTAAGTCGCCGGGCACTGATGGGATATACCCCGTTATGCTGCAAAAAGGTATAAGACAGCTGCTTCCTACACTGAAAAGAATTTTCACTGCTAGCCTGGCACTTGCCTACATACCTATCCCTTGGCGCGCGGTGAAAGTGGTCTTTATTCCCAAAATAGGGAAAGAGGATTACTCACTAGCCAAGAGTTTTAGACCAATAAGTCTAACATCATTCCTGCTGAAAAGCATGGAAAGACTAGTAGAGTTGCACGTGCGCAAAGATGCCCTTCGATTGCATCCTCTGTCGGACATGCAACATGCTTATCAGCGCGGAAAATCCTGCGAGACTGCGCTTCAAAACCTAGTTGGGAGAATTGAATGCGCTCTCGAAAGGAAAGAGTACGTACTAGGCATTTTCGTCGACATTGAGGGAGCTTTTGATAACGCTACCTTCGACAGCATGTGTAACGCTGCTAGACGGCATGGCGTAGATGAAGCACTGGTTTTGTGGATCAAAGCAATGCTTGTGCACAGGACATTGATCGCTGATACAGGCCTCGAACAATGTGTCAAGTCTGGAGTAAACAGGGGCTGCCCGCAAGGTGGCGTCTTGTCTCCGCTGCTATGGTGCATGGTGGTCGACTCTCTGCTAGATGCTCTCAATGCCTCTGGAATCTATGCCCAGGCCTATGCGGATGATGTTGCTGTTCTCTCTGTCGGCTCATGTTTAGCGAATGTCTGTCTCAAAGCGCAGGCGGCGCTAAACGTGATCGATGACTGGTGCACGAGAAATGGGCTGTCGGTTAATCCTCTTAAGACCGATGTCGTTCTCTTCACGAGAAGGAGGAAAACAACTGGCATTGCTCAGCTGGTGCTAAAAGGCATTCCCATCCCTATATCCAAGGAAGCTAAGTATCTGGGAGTCATTCTAGATAACAAACTTCTCTGGTCAAAACATGTTGAGTCCAAAACCACCAAAGCGCTGTCAGCTTTCTGGCAATGCAAAGGTGCCTTTGGCAAAACATGGGGCTTATCGCCGAAAAAGGTCCTTTGGATCTACACGGCAATGGTAAGACCGATAATCTCATATGCATCGGTTGTTTGGTGGAGCAGGCTGACACGAAAACACGTTGTGGCTTCACTCACCAAACTCCAAAGAGCGGTCTGCCTCAGTTGCACGGGGGCTTTCCCCAGCACACCGGGAGCTGCTTTGGATGCTATGATGAACCTTCCACCCCTTGACATATATATCAGAGGGTGTGCACTGAAAACTATTTCTCGCCTAAAGAGGAATGGTCTTTGGTACAACTCGCAGTGGAGTGAGGGTGTACTTGAGAGAGAAATATCCTACGATCACTGCCTCATGGATATGCCCTCTGACGAAATGACACCTGCCATCCTACTGCGCAGTAACTACACAGTCACATTTCCTTGGCGTCAGGACTGGCTTTGGCCAGACACTGAACCTGGAATAGAATGTCTCCGCATCTTCACAGATGGCTCCAGGACTGATCAGGGATCCGGCGCCGGAGTTTTCTTCGAGTGCGAAAACATTCGACTGCACTTCTCGTTAGGAAAATATGCGTCTGTCTTCCAGGCGGAGATTTACGCAATCCTAATGGCCATGCACTATGTTGTGAAACACAGATGGAGGGGAAAGAGCATATGTGTCTGCAGTGACAGCCAAGCTGCACTCAAAGCTGTATCCAATCCTCTGTCCAACTCCAAACTAGTGCATGAACTCAAGACCTTTTTGAACAAAGTCGGAAGACTAAATTCACTCAGGCTTGTATGGGTTCCAGGTCACTCTGGAATCCCAGGAAACGAGGTCTCCGATGAACTCGCTAGAAAAGGCCCAGAGGAGAGTTTCTCAGAGCCTGAACCCGCCTTAGGTCTACCAGCTTCAACGGTTAAAGCAGGATGACTAAGCGCGTATGCCCTGACGTCTGTAAAAAGTCCGCAACATTCTTCTTATCCTTAAGGAGAAATGACTGCAGAAGGCTAACGGGCGTCATTACGGGCCATTACACTTTTGCCAGGCATCTCTACGTGCTTGGCATCAGTGAGACGCCTACCTGTGCTGCTTGTTGCGAGGAGGACGACACAGCGGAACACTTTCTCTGCGACTGTCCCGCCTTCACTCGTGCACGGTGGCGCACCCTTGGGGCCGACGTGGTGGGTGCCGAATCTCTTAGCTCAACATCACTGAAGCCCCTCCTCACTTTTCTCCGGACAACGGGGAAAATACAATAAAGACATGGTGTCTGTCTGGTAGTACAATGGACCAGTACTTGTGTCTGAGTGCTCCAGCAGATAGTAGAAGCCTAGAAGTTATTTTATATTCAATGAGCTCTCAGTTTCACGAACAACACTATGCAGAGCACTTTCCACTGATAGACGTGTTGAGTGTTGCATAAGTTGTTTGAGTTGATGAGTCCTCTGATGTATAGCTCAAGGAGTCTTTCCACGAGAGACTAATTGGCCTATAGTCCTTTGCGGCAGTATGGATTGGTTTGCCTGCCTTAGGTATGAAAACTACCTTTATTTCTTTCCAATGTGTTGAAATGTATCCTGCGCGCAAGCAATAGGAAAATATGCTGATGAGGTGGGGTACAGTGTGGGTCTGTGGTTTTTGAAGTAACACTGGTAAGTTGTCGAGACAATTTCGGGACATTGGGTTTGATAGGGGCCTAGCTCGATCACTTCTTCTCTCGCCCCGTGTCCGTTTTAGCAGCGTGGGTGGAGGTGGGAGTTTGGCTACCTTTATTTGGCTAATTATATTATTAGATGGTCCGCTAGATAACAGATTTTCTAATTCCTCATGAAACAAATTATTGGTCACAGTTGACTATTTTTTTGTCATTTTTTTTCTGTCATTTATATTCACTTTTAAAACATCACTACTACGTACATTATAACCATAATCGTCAACACTTATCTCACTTTTAATAAAGGTCACAACACAGCCAGCTGAATATTCAATATTGCTACAAGGTATAAGACCATATCCTTCAATACTGAAAAGAGATTTTTCATCTTCATATATCCATGTTTCCGTCAAAAGAATTTAGATGTGCAAGAAAGTTATCAAAGTTTTTACGCAAGCTTCTACGTAATATTTTGGTGAATGATAAAAAAATTGTTCAAGTGTATTCTGATTCACGCTTGAACTTCAGCTTGAAAGGTACTCAAGTGTCGGGGATGTTCGATGTTTTGTTAATCTCCATTTCGGATAGAACCGCTAGTTTATTAAAGAAATTTTCTCCCAGAAATCGTCTTCTTGAGGAGGCTAGGATAGGACAATTGCATAGGAGATGGGATGGAGATTCTTCCTCTTCTTCATCATGGCACCTACTGCAAGTCGTTATATGGCATATCTTGCGGCATGTTACCCTAAACCGCAATGTCCTGTTAGAACTACGATTAGGCTGCTTATAATCTGCCTGCGAATTTTTAGGCTTGCGGCTTACCTGAACGCGACGCTGTCATCGTCGCCGACAATCAGTTTATAGGACCGATGGAGCCAGCCCCTATCTGTGAAGCCGGGAAATTTAGCTCCTCTTCACTCTTAGCTTCGAGTGCTACATGATTCCGCACCATCTCACTGTGAGTAGGCGCCGTTGCGGTGCTCCTATGTCTCTGTGCGCTGTTGAAGCGGATGCGGAAGTTCCCTTTCCAAGTCGACTCGCCCCTTTTTTATTTCCAGTCAGCTACGAACATGTCTCTTCTTGTCGGCCGTTGTGCTGGCTCTTATGTTCTTCCTTGGGGTTGATGTCGTTGCCTGGGAAGCCGAGGGTTTTTCTTTGTTCTTTTCGTTCATTTTGATCCCACAAGTAAGCCGATGTTGAAAAGGTAGTACATGATGCCTATCACTTCTTTCTTGAGTCTTTTTTTTCACAAGAGAAAAAAATAACCGTGGAAAGGCTTTAAAGCTATAAATCAAGTTTGCAGACTTAGGAACCTCAAATTCAAATGACCCAAGAACCTAATAGAGACTGCGTTTGACGAATCCTCATGTCAGTTAAGCATCCAGAAAAAAAGTAAAAACACATTTTGAATAACAAATAACCCACAATTTATTATGCTAAATCACAACAACAACAAAACAATTAATTACCCAATCCTCTGGCGAATCTAGTAGCTGCATTTGTCTGCAAGTAGTATGTTCCGCGTTCTCTGTTGATGTGATTCATTTTAAAGGAAACTTAACCAGGATTGTGACAAAACTACTTACACTACAGGACAATCATTGCCCATAATTACGGCACTGCCTTTCAATGACTGAGGCCCTGTTATAAGGTAGCTGGCATAGGACAAAGCGGGATATCCATAGAATTTGGGTTCGCTCAAATACTTTATGTCTTCGGCCCAGTAGCGCCAGGATCTCTGATGGCTGCATAGATCTGACGGAAAGCACAAACAATACGATGCTGCACAATTCATGAAGTAAGCTCACCTTCTTTGGAGAAAGGAATGACAATTCCACTTGGGCATCCTGGTTGTCCTTGAAGTCCGCCATTGGGATAGAAATCAATATGACCCACTGGCACTAGTGAGCTGTAGTTCGGAGCATCTGTATGAATGATACAAACGAAATCAGCATCACTGCTACTTAATGTCTTCATAAACGGAAGAAGGTCTTGTGGAAGGAATCCGGGAAAAGCCGGATCGAGACCGAAGACTCTAAGAAAAATTAAAAACATCCAACGTAAGCATCGAAGTCATCATAGGCCACCTGAATGATCTTACTTTGGCAAGCTAACTATGTTGCTCGTCTGTGTTTTTATCTCCCTCGCGGTGTGACCTGCCAATTGTCCCCCGAGTGAGTGACCGACCACAGTCACGCTATTTCTGTCGAGTGTTCCATTGAATAATTCCAACAAAGTACTAGCCAGCACTGGCGCTAACTATTAGGGGAGATCTTAGTAACAGGTTATGGTGATCGAAGGGGCGACTTACTCCATTCATGTTAGTCACGGCGGATAGGTAGTCCGTGGCCACCAGTTTTGCGTAGTCCACGGTCACTAAGTTTATATCGCGACCACTGCTCAAGTATGCATCGACGATTGTCAGGACACTTTCGTTCTTCTGGTTTTCCCCATATCCATGGATATAGATATGAGTTTGTGGGTGGACGAACTGCGGATGGTCAGGCAAGGATGTAGCGTTTTCCAAGGAGTAATACTGGTTGTCGTCTGCGGTTGGCCTGCAAAAAATCGGCGCTAAAGTTGGAAGAAATGTGCTATGCGTTTACCACTAACCCAAAGTAAAAGTATAGGCCTGCTTCTGAGGGATCTACGATCTGAGCTGACGATGACGCCAGGACTAAAAAAAATAAGGATCTTAATCAAAAGGAAAGTTTTCACTAAGCTAGGATCACAGTACTTGAGATTAAAACAAATAATAGGGAACCAATGTTCATCTTGATAATGTGTTTGAGACTTGATAATTCTGAACGCCTCAGCCTCATTCTTATATACCTCGAGATTAGAGAACGAGCATTTGTTTTTAGTTTGCATGTATACGGCTTTTATGCTGTTATGATGGGTAAACAAATTTAGGCAGCTGGTGTCTAGAAGCGCAAAATTTATTGATTAATAGGTTTTTTATTATAAAAAGTCGGCTTATCTGGTTGATGGAAAAAACAGAAAGCGTTTATTGTTAGACTGAATCAACATAGCTGCAAACATTTAAACGGGCTGACCTTGAATCATAACTAACTTGACAGCCTATAGCCTTAATGAGGCACGCCTATATCTACAATGCTACGCAATAAAACGTCTACAAAGTGTCGTAAAAGTAAATATTATAGAGCAAAACTAACTTTAAAGGAAATGTCTTATTTGTCCAACATGCTGCTTCTTGTGTAGAGTACACCCATTTCATATAAGCTAGATTAGTTCAGTGTTGGGGTAGAGAGAATGAAGTACGATCTACTGGGGAACACGTTAATCAATAATAAAATATTCCTCTCAGGTAATTTGCAGGTTGACCATATCCTTTGTAGAAACAACATTTTGGGTATCCAACAAGAGGTGTCCGAAAGCAAGACTTGCAGGATGAGGGTTTTGTACAGCATGATTTAGGTTCTGCGAGTGAGGTGTTTTGACAGACCGCAATAACAACGGTTGCCAAGGGCGATTCTGCACGAATTCCGGCGTGTGCAGTTTGCTCCGAGGAAGACAATTTCTTTAACTACCTCAAAGTTGTAACTGACGATTGTTTTGTCCCAGATGGTAGTTGACGGATTGATTTCTGCTTGACATGTATTTTGTGTTTTTTCGTTTACTTTCAGGCCAGCGCGTTTCGCCTGCTCTTCAATCGCTCTGACAACGTCATGCTGGGAGCATGCGATAATGTCTCTAACATTTGCGTATCCCAACAGTTTTTTTGTTTTTTTTTATAAGGTTCGTGCAGGTTCAAGAGTGTTTGTACGCTCTTATGGTGTTTGTCACAAACCCTGAACGGAGTGCAGATGGTTTGTGTCGAAAATGTTCGTTCACTATTCTCCGGGGGTGGTTGTCCTAGATAGGATTTTGAGAGAGACTCGACGGAATTTGTCGCCTTGGTTGTAGTTCACAGAAACTCTTTTGTTTCCATGTCATTAAGGTGTTATATTGGAAGTGCACACACAGAGTATGAATTTTGAAGTGATCTTATGGTGTGAGTGTTATGCCTTCGTAGCATTTTCTGATCATATCTCATTCACAACATCAGTTGTTGCACAATTTTTTCACATAGGAATTGTTCTTGGCCATGGACAGACTTGAACTACAGACCTTCCGCTCAACAGTCGATGATGATTATCATTGCACTACGACCACCCCCTAGCCGGTCCCAACAGTTGGACCAATTAACAAGATATGGTACATGTTTACACCTGCCCTGCGAACTATATGTTTGAGTACCAGATTGAAGGAATTACACGACAACGTTTCATTTAAACCATTAACTGATTCTTCAAATGTAACATTCCTAAGTGTATATCGAAATTTAACATTCGTAAGTGCTTATCAACATTTTTACGTGAATCTCTATCTGGTCTACCATCAGGACTACCAAACATTGTCGTGGTATCACCAAGAATGCTTCCCAACTAGTCCTCCAAGTCTACAAAGAAAACCTTTACCCGGTTTTACAAGAGTCTCATCATCTCACCCAAAGACTAACGATCTTTGATAGGTCCAATCAACTTTTATATCTGCAGAGAATCCATTCAAGCTTCAGATTTTTTTCCCAATCCTAACCTTAGTAACTCAAATCTCTCTACCCACCACAGTACTCCTTAATTCCCAACAAAATATTTGGTCTAATATCGGACAGTGTGTTAACTGCTTTAGGTTTTATTCTGCTTAGCGCTAATGGCCACAGCTGATACGATACCCCATCCTCTAAATCGTCAAAGTCTGTTGATTTCAACTTTACAAGTGCCATTCGTCCCTCAGAAACTACTTATTGTTACCAACTTGCCCATGAATATGATGAGCATGACCACTGCCTTATTCATCGAAAAAATACCAAACCCTACACCTCTTGCCCCTATCGTTAGCTTTGTTTTTTCGACTAAATTTTTCTTCGACAAAATTTTTGATCAAATTAATGCCACCTCCGGAGTTCCTCAAGATAGCCAGCTGGGGCCAATGATATTTAATCTAATCATTAACTTTAGCACCGTGCTACTTTAGCACCGAAAGCGGACGGACGTGTTTTCCTTGCATAAAGACTTTTTTTAATAAACAAAAATAACCCGCAAATAAAACTGTGCGCGTACGCGTTATACCGAGCAGTTAATCGAAATCAAAATAATAACAAGCAAATAATTGACAAGTAACACCTGTCAAAGCTTGTAAAATAGTGATCCCTACTGACGACAGCGCTACCTATTCGTCAGTAGCACTCACCATAAGTGTCCTAAGAACACCACCACAAAACCTGACGCCAACAACAGCGATGTCATCACCAGGAAGCTTTATGTCCCTCAGTAAGACAAGAAGCTTATCAACTACTCCCACAACCACAACCACCACTGGCACAACAACAACCATCATATGTACAACCACAACCAGCATCTCTATGCACGCATCAACACCCGAAACATCAACCCTAGTATTTACCAGTACAAAACCCAAACCGTCGATCAGGTATGAGACTACTCCCAATGAATTAAAAAGAAACCGAAATTCGCCAGTACAAACAAACAACAATACCAACAATTGGCTAAACGACATAAACAATAACACACAAAATAGATTTGCCCTCCTTTAACCCGACGAAGACAACCAAAACCTCCCTTCCTACCCAAAATAAACCCGCTACAGAAAAGCCACAAAAAGTCACCAAACCTCCTCCAATATTTGTCCAAGGAGTAAAAACATTAGGTGTACTGACATGCGGATTCTCTAAAACGAAGATGTCCACCCACACATCAAGTGCTCGTTGTAGGGACGCCTGATCATCACTTATAATGGCTCCATCGTCAGCACAGAATAGCTGGTGCACATTGGGGTCCGTCACTGTTCCTTCAAGCAATCAAGGACTGCTATAAAGAGCAGTGGACTGAGGACGCTCCCTTGGTGCACACCGACTTTGATTGCGAACTCTTCGGTCATTGCAGGAGGCGACTTTAATGCAAAAAACACATACTGGGGCTCCAGATTAACAAACAGAAAAGAGTTCTAAAATCACTTAACGTGCATTTTCTCAGCACAGGAGAACCAACAGATATGAACAAGAAACTTGATCTTATAGATTTCTGTATACACAAAAGTATACCCAGGCAAGATTAACCGCAAAAACTTCCCTTGACCTCTCTTCTGACCACTCCCCAATCATAATCACATACGAGACTAAAGCTACCGCGCTACTCCACAATACAAGGATTTACAACAAAAGAACTGACTGGCAAACATTTAAGGACATCCTAACAAGAGACCTGCCAGAACGAAACAGACACAGAATCTCCTTAAAATGCCCTTACAACATAGATAGTGCAATAATTTACCTTAATGACACTATAATAAAAGCATTGAGCATCTCTACGCCACAACTTGCCCCAGGTGAACGTGACTCCTATACTCCCCAATATATCCTAAACAAAATTAGACACAAACGCAAGATTCGAAAACTATGGCAAGCGAATCGTTCTCCTGAGCTAAAGGCCAAACTAAATAAGACCATAAAAGAACTAAAGGACATATTGCAAGAGCGTAAAAACAAACAACTCAACAATTATTTGAAAAACCTGACGCCGACTTTCCAAACGAACTACTCTCTCTGGAAAGCCACAAGAAATTTAAAACAGATGACTTCATACCAACCACCAATGTTAAACGAAAACAAATCGTGGTCTAAGACAAACGCAGAAAAAGCCGCAACATTCCTAACTGCTTCACAAACGAAAAAGACAATAATCCACAATATTTAAACCTCCAAAACACGAATGAAGCAATTCAAATCAAATTGGATACCAAAAATGAAATTGGCTTTCATATTAAGAATAGTATCAAGACTAATAAATGCCCTGGTTACGACATGATCAACGGAAAATCTTAAAAGAACTACCTGAACACGCAATTATTTATATCAGGAATATATTCAACGCTATAATTCGAACTAAATACTTCCCAAAAGCATGGAAAGTCGCTAAGGTACACGCCATCCCCAAACCAGGAAAAGATATAAGAAAAGCTAGTAGCTATCGACCCATTTGCCTTTTACCAGTTTTATCCAAACTCCTGGAAAAAATCATACAGAAAAGACTACAACCAATACTTGATAACAACAATGTTGTACCGAATCACCAATTCGGGTTCAGACAACATCACTCAACTATATAACAAACACATAGGATAGTAAACAAAATATCAAACGACTTAGACAATAAAAGATACTTGATACTAAAGCATTCGACAAAGTCTGGCACAAGGGACTACTTTACAAACTTAACAAAGCCTTACCATTAGACTTTTACCAGCTACTTTTATAAGCTGTCTTGACCAACGACACTTTTATGTAAAACACCAGGAAGAATATTCTAATTTGCACATAGTCCAAACTGGCGTTCCCCAGGGTAGCGTTTTGGGGCCACTACTCTACTTAATATACACTGCAGACATACCTACCCCGACATCGCAACACTCCATACTAGCAACATATGCAGACGACACTATCATACTGCAATCTGACAACGACGCAAATGACGCAAATTTCAAACTACAAAATATTTGAACAATACAATGCAGTGGTTCACAAAATGGGGTATACAAATAAATGAAGATAAGACTATCCAAGTTATCTACACCACTAAAAAAATTTACAATCCACCTCCTATAATAATTAACAATAAGAACATAAAAACCAGCGATCACGCCAAATATCTAGGTATGGTTATTGACAGTAAACTAACATGGAAACAACACATTGTAGAAAAGAATAAACAAATAAAAGACAAGCTCCGCAAAAGCTACTGGATGCTTGGTAAAAATTCTAGACTGTCAATAGACAATAAACTTCTTATATACAAAACTATGATTAAACCTATCTGGACATATGGGCTACAACTATGGGGCACTTCCAAAAACATGGAAGAACGGAGCTAGAGGAGATAGAACAGAACTACGAAATATGGAAGGAAAACACTTATGGCAGGAATGCCTGGCCAAGAGTTGTCAACGCGGCTCTTAACTTCCATTTTCGAAATGGCTGGTAGTAATAATAATAATAATTTCCGAAGCAATTCATGCCTCCTCCGGAGTCCCTCAAGGTAGTCAGTTCGGGCCAATGATATTTACGAGTATTTTAATCATAAATTATATCAACGAAGGCTAAGAGAGGTAGAACACGCATAACGCAAAAGAATAATGAGTGGAAAATCCGAGGAAGGATACAGGACCGCCCTGTAGATGGGATGAAAATATAGGAAGGACCTAGAAGAGGTGGAACAGAGCCGCGAAGTATGGAAAGAACACATTCATGACAGGGAGGTTTGGTAAAGGGTTATCAACGAGGCTCTGAACTTTCGCTTTCAATATTTCCGGTAATAATAGTAATTGCCGAACCAATTCAAGGTGCCCATCGCGGTCCACTGATATTTATTCAGCCATATAACTCCATATAACTTGTGTTCGCCCTGTTGTGAGTACCCCCTACAAGCCTGGTCTCATTATTCATCATATTCACATTTTCAGAATCGAGAACATACTATCTCGCTATCAAGATCGTCTTAAACTAATGAACTTGAACACAAGTTGAACACTGCAAACACGAAATGTGATATCCAACATCCAATTTTAGGATTATCCAAGCTCGATCAGGTCTGGCTAAGTCAAGGTAATGCTGTTACTACTTCTTCAAACGTAAACAACTGTGTCATAAAATCTTGACATCAGCGATGGTAAGCTATATCATCAATGGCACTTTTCCTCGCTTAGGGTAAATTGAGTGGTCCAAGTTCGTGGTCCTAAATATTAGATATTAGACATGGCCAAACCTCTTTGTCACTGCTTTATAAACTGGTATTTCCATTCTAAGACAAAGGTCAGTGCCTTTCCCATTTAACCCTAACTTTCTAACGAACTATTGGACATCAGAACATCTTAATTTAAAAGAAGAAATGCTTTTCCCTAAAGCAATTTAAGGCTATTTGCCCAGCACTGATCCAGTTCGCGAAATTCCTAATTGAATTCCATCACCGATTCCAATTTCAATTGCTTTCTCCTGTCAGAAACCTAACAGCAGACTTCATGGCTCAATTTCGTGTGCAAGATAATTCCAGGCTTTTAAGCCAAAGCGCAAAACGTAAAAAAAAAGTATCGACCCCATCCGATCCCCTTTGATTTCCCAGCCTAAGCCACTTAGCAGTCAATAGCAATTCCTCTCCCAGCAATTGGCCTGATTTCCGCTTCGGAGCCCCATAATAAACCGATCATGGAATTTGCCCGGGCATTCAAACTTTCTACGACTAATACCTCGATAGCACCCCCCCCCACCCCTACCATTCAGATACCAATCATGTATCTTGCATGAATCCCAAGATAATGACCACTTCAGCAGCACAAAACAACAGAACAATAGAAACAACAGAGTGCAACGTGCCACTGTTGTGGCAAGCACGATTACAGTTCGAATCTGTCTTTAATTACACTCGAAACATTATCGTTTCAGTGATTTCAATTTGTGTCCTCAAACCGAGGTGAGACGGCCGATCACGAGTGAGTGAATGCGCATGTGAGAGAGTGGAGATCACAGTGATCGATGGACAAGATCATCGGATCAACGCGCAATATGTCATTTCAAAAATCGATCGTTTGCAATCGATCGCATCCATTACGCTACCATGGCGCGCGATCGGACTGCGTGAAATTTTCCAATTTTCCATCACCGTAAACCGTTAAGCATTCAACCCGAACCCAGACACACACCCAATCAAGTAGACCAATCGACCGACGTCAGACAGCAGCAGCACGGGAATAAGCAAGCAACGGGCCATAGCTGCACCATGCACCGGTTCTCACTGGGCCAAAAGGTCGTCGAGGAAAATTACAAAAAATTACTAGAATTCGATTATCTTTGTGGCAATAAGATTGAACTGCAATATTTTCGCTGCACTGCAGTTTTATGGCAATTAATTAAGGCCCCACTTGCCTCGGGAGGAAGCGCTTCAAATAGCCTAAAATAAATCCGAATATCTCGCACATATCCGGGTGGTGGAATGGGTATGTGTGCGCATATCTCGTACCCCCGCCTCTATCCAGATACAATATAGTCTCGTGTATCATCATCATCATCATCATCAGGTTGGTCCTGGCTGAATCGGCTTAGCCCAGTGAGTGTGGTATGTTTGGAAATGGTATTTGGCCAGTGGTTCTGTAAACAGTAACGAGACCATGGCACCCTTCTCTTTTCGCTCACCTGATCGCATCTAGATATTATAGTTGTTCCAATAGACCATCTATGTGTGTGTATCTTGTGCGATGCCGGGTATTTAGACAACCTTAACTGATCCGCGGAAATAGTGCCTATTTGCCGAGGGAGGTGGAGGTGGACGAGGAGTGTGCACATATCTATGCGCGGAGACGTTCCGGTGTACTACTACTATTTGTGTTATATCTATCTGAAGCAGCACTGCAACACTGCATGGCGCAGCACCGATATTGCCGCTTTGCCTTCAACTGATTGGATCTCATAATGTGATCACGATTCTGGAATTACCGTATGAAGTGGGCGGTAACACACATTTTAGAAACTAAGTAAATGGGCTTAAAATGTTTTTTCTCTTATTTTTCTGTTACTGGCTTGTTCCTTTAGATACGTTTCCTTGCTCTTTGGATGTGGATCTTGTTTAACTTTTTTTTTCTCTCCCATGTTGGTTGGTTTCAATTTTTCGCCTCGATATTCATTCTGGAGTCCATTTAGCGCAGGAATGGTATTGGCGGGAACCTGGATGAGGTAGCGCAGAAGGCCAAGAGTTAAACTGCAAAATTGTAGTTTGGGGGGAAGTTTATGTTGCCCTTGGACGGCCGCTACGACGACGACGATCATTGTGATGATGATGATGGTGATGGTCGAGTCGGGCCGTTCCGGGATTAGATGGTGTCTAATAATTTTGATCTACTGTGATTAGGCTAGGAGGTGACTTGAGGGACAGATGAATCTTTGGGGCACTCGTTCGCTGTTATCACATCGCTTTCGGTTAGCTGGCGAGTAATCTGAATGAAGATATTTGGCACGTCGACATTTTGATGAATTGTTGCGGTCAAAATAATGATGTGACCTTTATGCGGTGACTTTAGAAGCACGAAGGATCGTGCTTTACACCCTCGGGTTATGACGTATCTCTGTTCTTATATTACTCAAGCAGCTATTAAAAAAAACAAGGAAATGTAGGTCGATTTCGACCAATTAAGTCACATCCTCGTTTAAGGAAAGACAGGTTTAAGGTTGTAAGCCATACTTTTAAGAGCTATAAGATATTTGGCCATAGAAAGCCGCATTGAGGATATAGTCTATTAGATCTTTAGGCTGGAGTAAAACGAAGCCTGACTTAGTGAACGTGCTACATTTGAATTTACGATAATTAGGGGATATCTATAAGTTTGGGAGCCTAAGACGAACATGACCAAATTATTTTTTGAGACCATATAGACCACCAACGGCTAGAAGTCAGTACGTAGTTCCTAAACCTACAAGTGAATTGTAGTTCCTTGAATTCTAGGGAGCAGTATACTTAAAGCAGCTCGAGCTTACAATCTTTTCTCGTCATAGTATTAGTGAAAAATTTATCAGATATTTAGAACTCCATTATGGGTCGAATACAATACGCCCGGTGTCGACACCTTGATTCGATTACCAAAATAAGCGTCAGGAAAAAGTGACATCTTTTTAGAAATGAAACCTTGAATCAGATCAATATGATCCGCGAAATTATACAATTCCTGTTACTTTTTGAACATATCTGCATACAAGGTTTGTATAAAAAGTTTCGAAAAAAACAGATATATTCCAAATATTGCCATAAAACTTTAAAATTCGTAAAGTACGTCCTTCGAGAGTCGACACATTTTTGCCATTGGCTTTTCCATAGGTAGACGGCTTCCGGAAGCTCCTTAAGAGTACTTGTGCAAGCTTCTTTGATAGCATTTTTGGTCCTTTGATGGTGCCTTTTGAGAAAGGATTTCACTTTTGAGAATAGCAAAAGGTCTGCCGCGACTTAAAGGAGTTGGTTAATCGTTACGATGCCGATTTTGCCTTAGTAAGTCCGTAACCCTGGAGCAGGTGAGCTATGTAGATTGTCGTGATAAAATTTTAAATTTCCGGTTATGGCTGGCTTCACCCGTTTGACCCCTCTCTTTTGGCTTCAAGAACTGTTTGAACCCTAACCTAGTGTCAAGCAACATTTTTACATCCTAGTTTCTCTATCCTAGTTACCATGATGACAAAAAAAAAACAATTACATCTGCATTGACGGCAAAACTAAACCAACGGCATGGTATTGATTCACCAAGAATGCTTCCCAACTAACCCTCACAGGCCATTCAAATGTGCGTCAACCTAAACTTAGAGACTGGCATAAGAGGTATAACCATCTATATACACTCAGACAGTCAGGCAGTGCTCAAGCGTCGGGCGTCAAAGCGTCCTTCACGGAATACTACGATGCCCTGCAAGACCTAGGCCACAAGGGCACAGAAGGCAACGAAATCTCCGGCCAACTCGCTAGAAAAGGTTCCAGCGAAAGCTACATATGTGGGTGTCGAACCTTCTGCGGAATCCCCAAGTCAAAGATTAGTTTTCTCTTAGACAAGTGGGAAAATTCCAAACACCTGCACTTTTGGAGCAGTGTTTAAGGACTCCGACAATCGAAGAGATTTATATGGCCCCTGAAAAAACGCCCTATCAATATTCTCAAATATAATAGAGTCGATATCAGAAGACTGGTCAGCTATCTTTCGGGACTCTGTTGTCTGAGATATCATCTGAACAAAATTAACCTCTCGTCTGAAACCGAATGTCGACTCTGTCTAGAGGACGGGGAAACTGCAAAGCACATACTATGCGAGTGTGCTGCCTTAGGAAGCGTATCCTCCTAAGAGAAATCATGACTCCAGAGGTGATCAGCTCAGCTCCCACGAGGAACATAACCAGCTTTATTAAGAAAGTATAGGAACTCCTCGTCTAATTGGCTAGCTGGCACAATAAACTTACACTGGTCGCAGTGCTCTATGCACTAGCCCCCAATAGGCCTAAAAAAACCTTTATCTGCTTTCACAAGAGCCTCATAGGGTGCAGATGGTTTGTGTGGTAAATGTTCGATCACTACCCTCCGGGGGTGGTTGTCTTGGATAGGATTTGAGAGATTCGACTGAATTTGTCGCGTTGGTTGTAGTTCACAGTAACTTTTCTGGTTTCCATGTCTTTAAGGTGTTATATTGGAAATACACACACAGAGTATGAAATTTGAGGCGATTTTATACTGCGAGTGTCATGCCTTCATTATTTTTTTGATCATCTGATGTTGTTGTGGTTGTTGTTGCATAGTTTTATTCAGTATAGGCATTGTTCTTGGCTATGGACAGACTTGAATTACAGACCTTCCGCTCAACAGTTGGTGATGATTACCATTGCACCATGACCACCCCCTAAGTCTAACTCGATATTTATTCTAATCGTTAATGATGTCAAACAAATGAATAATGAGTGGAAAACCCGAGGGAAATAGACCGCCAGGAAGGCCGCGCTGTAAAACCATCGAGGGTCATCCACGGGGCTTGTCCTCTACAAATTCTCAGTCATTTTTGAAGAGCTTGTGCCACTTAAAAACTGCAGCTGTGACAGGCTTTCCTGATTTGATTTGATTTGACGCCCCCACAGAGGCACTTTATTAGCTTAATGCAAGTCTTAACAAAAAAAAACAATTACTTAATTAACTTATTTACTAGGTGACAGGGTGGAAACGATTAAGGAGAGGGTGAAAGGTTGTGGTATAGGGCAATTCTGAAACTGGACTTTTTGAGATGAAGGTCGAAAAGATTAGTGTTCGCTTTGCGCGGCATTCTGGACATTGGTTCGTGGTAGCCATAATTTGCGCGGTGAGTGTTTATACGGAAAAGGGCCATGAACCGAAGTTTACGCGGGTTGGTGTTAAGGGGAATCATGTGCAATAATGAGGTGCTGGCAATGTTACCGCTGAGAAGGTCGTGAATAAATAGAATACCTGCAACATCACGTCGTTCTTCAAGGGGTTGGAGGTTGATTAGTTTTAGGCGATTCGTATAAGGTGGTAAATTAAGGGAGTCAGCCCAGGAGGGCAACAAAGGGCAAAACGGATAAACCTGTGTACGTTGACTGGCTTCAATAAGCGTATTTTGGGATTCGTAAGAGGGGACCAGACTTGGCTAGCATATTCGAGAAGGGGCCTAGCGAAAGTAATGTATAATGATTTCGGAATGTAAGGATTAGACAATTCTTTAGATCAACTTTAAAAGAAACCAAGAGCAGAGTTAGCACGTTTGATAATGTTGTCGATATGGAGGCGAAAGTTGAGTTTACGGTCATAAATAACCCCTAGATCAGAAGTTGACAGGGAGAACGTTTTCATTAAGGATAATGTAGTTTCTGGATGGTGAGGAAGAGTACTTGCGGGGGTATGTAATGTAATGGCTTGGCAATTACTGACATTGAGCTCGAAATGGTTTTTTTGACACAGTAGGGAACCTGTTAAGGTTCAATTGGAGAGAGCCCGAGTCAGCAGGAGCGGATATGTGTTTAAATATTTTTATATCATCGGCATATGTATATGGAGAGCTGAGAGTTCAGAATAACGCGGTCAACATCATTAATGGTTAGAATAAATATCAGTGGCCCGAGATGACTACCTTGCGGGACACCGGAGGTAGCATTAATGGGATCAGAGGTAGAAGATGTGAAGATAAAGTTATATTGACGATCTTCTAGATAAGATTTGATCCATGAGATAAAACCGGGAGAGAAACCGAGGGCAGTGAGCTTGAGGAGAATAATTTGGTGAGACATTTTGTCAAAAGCTTTGCTCAAGTCAGTGGCGACAACGTCTACTTCTATGCCAGCTTCGAGTGCACACAAACATTGTAAAACAAATTCGACTAGATTAGTAGTTGTCGATCGACCTTTTAGGAACCCATGTTGGTTAGGAGAAAATATGGGTTTGCAGTGAAAGGATAGTGCATCATAAACGATGCTCTCGAAAAGTTTGGGTGTGCATGAGAGCTTGGCAATGGAACCATAGTTGGACACATCATTTTTCAGTCCTTTTTTGTGGACTGGAATGATATAAGCATATTTCCAAAGCTGAGGAAAGAATCCTTGAAAAATAAACATAACTCGCGATTAGGTCGGGAGTTATGTTTAGTGAAACAAGAGACGTCTGAGGGCAGTCTTCCAAATATCAAAAATAGTCGTGATCGGATTGAAGATCCTGGTTGGTGAATGATTGGCTGAAGAAATGAGCAAAGAAGTTGGCAATTACTTCGGGTTCGTTGGAAGAGTTATTGAGAAAATGAAATGTAGCGGGGTAGCTATCGGTTTTTTTTTGTATCAATAAATTGGAAGAAACACTTGGGGTCAGATTTAAGGGAGGATTGCATTCTGTTCAGGTATCGGAGGTAGAGTGATTCACATAGCTGTGCGAATTTAGTGTAGGACTGCATGTAATTAGAAAGGTCAGATGCGGAGGAGTCTCTAAGATAGGCGTGCCAATTTTTGTTTCTTTTATTGCGCAAAGAGCGTAGTTCCTTGGTATACCAGGCCGGAGATGAAGTGTAGTTCTTTTTTGGTGAGTATGGGACTGAAAAATGAAGCAGCTGAGGATTTTTGTGTAAAATAGCGCAAGGGTTTCGTTTAAGGATATGTGTGAGTTAGGGTTAAGGAGGAAATTAAAATTAACATTGTTGAGCAGATTATTTAGTTTCGCGAAGTTAGCTTTCCGGAAATTGAAACAGTACATATTTTCGGAGGGAAGAATAATGAATTGGGTCTCGAGTGAAAGAGTTACCGACAGAGGTGGATGAAGGGGGTCTAAAGTAGAAAGAAAATGGTTGCTCGTGGTAACAACGCAGTTTACGGCATCAGATGAGAAAATCAGGTCGAGTTGTCTGTCCATGCTATGGGTGATGTTACTGAGTTGCAGAAGGCTAGAGTCTGTGAAATTGATTTTTTTACCTGAGGAGGGGTTAGCGGCGATGTAATGGGTCTCATCATCGGATTGAACCCATTTCAGGTGTGGGAGATTGAATTCGCCACAGATGATGATGAAGTCATTGGGTTCGGCGATATCAAATATGGAGTCGACGAGATATACGGCGAGTTGGTAGCAATGTGTGGGCTGTGAGGGTAAGGGAGACTAACTGAGGCACTAGTGAAGTTGAAGTCAGCGGAATTCGACGATTTGAAGAGCAAGGGATCATAGCGCCTGTGGGTTGCTAAGAGAACTCCTCGACCATCCGGTTCGGCAGACTTGTAACGAATGCCCATCGGCCCGAAATAGAATTAAATCTGAGGTGAATAACTCGCTGTCTCCAATGCTGGAGCATAAATTCGTTTCAGTTAAGGCAAATTTATCGTAGGGTAGGTTTTGGGAATTAAGGAGTACTGCAGAGGTTTTGGTGCGTAATCTTCTGACGTCCTGATAGTACAGGGATATTTTTCTGTAAGAAATATTCGATGGGTGGGGAGATATAGTGGTGTTTAGGTTAGGATTTAAAATAGTTTTTGAAATTAGAGCGGGTACTTTGCAAGTTTGCGATGAGTTTTGAGCTGACATGGGCGGCGAATGTAGAGAGGTCGTTATTTACATCAATAGGAGAGATATTAAGGCCTTCGTGAAACCGGAAAAAAGGTCTTTTTTAACGCGTGGGGTTTGTGGGTAAGCCTTCTTGGTGGACTTAGTTTTGCCGTCGATACAAATGGAATCAGGTTTGTCGTCGAGGTAAGCCAAATAGAGACGTACATTTTCGTAGATTCTTCTGTCTCTTAAATGCTACATAACAAAGCGGTCTTCGCCGTTAAGCTCAGCGAGATGTTTGGTGAGCTTGGCCATAGGAGGGAGAAGTGGAAGAGAAGAAGAGGTTTTCATGGATACAGTCCTTGAACTTTATTCCAGTGGGACAGATATGAGTTTCCTAGCTATTTAAAAGTGAGTTCAATGAAGATTTTGTAATACCAGAGGCAGGTGGGGTGGTGTTTTGCGGGCGGCCCCTTGTGGCTAAAATGCCAGCAATTTAATTGCCACTACCGCCTCTGTTCGCCGGTACCTACAAAAGTTGGACCATGCTTTTCTTGGTTCTTTGTTTACCTTGATGATAATACCTTTAATGTATGTCACGAGATTGAAGCCAGATTGGAGATTGGAAGACACTGGAACACATTTTTAATATTCTCGAAAGTCTGCTGCTAGGATCAAAAATACCTGCTTCCATGTTCAAGCATTCCCTGTATCATTTAAAGCAGATTTCCAGTCCCTTAGTTTAAATGATTCGGGACCAATGGGTATCAGATCATGAGCTTAGTAGGTCAAGTGGTTCGAAGCCGTACAATTTATCCATTTCACTGGGTTTTACAATTTTTTAGTATGAAAAACGTGTTGGCCTCTCTCAAAATTTGGATGATGTATATCTGGTGGAAGTTGGTTAAAGCCATGGCTGTCTAGGTCTAGACCTTTTTAGATACCCTTGCATACAGCTTTATAGGTTTTACAATTTTTTTGATTTCGATGTATAGAGTAGTCATTATATTCGGGTGGTTTTTTAACTGCGTTATATGTACGCGCCTCATGCTTTGGCTCGTCGAATAAGAGTACAGTCTCAATAAATTCTGAGTATTAGAAAATATCGGTGTCAGAGAGGTTCTTTTTTCTGTTTGGTGATGATCTAATAAGAGGTCAGAAGGCTAGTATTTGACTTAAGAGACCTTCAGGATTGCATCATGGTCGTGATATTTCAATGATTATGGTCATTGGTCATGGTCATGATATTTAAATCTGGTGAAACAATTGCTAAAACATCCAGATAGCCCATACCATCATTGAATCCTTATAGACTATATGCGTTTAAAAGAGCAATTGCGGCATAAGAGACTTAGCGTTCATCGAAATGAGAGATGGGCCGTCTATTTTAACGAGTTTGGATGGTGTGTACATCTGCACCACACCTGACGGCTTAATTATCGAACAATGCCCTCGAAGTGTTAAAATGGGCGTCAGGAAATTGAAGACGGAAAATTGGAAAAACCTAGTAAAGGTTCTTCATAAAATGAGACTCAATCAACATTAAGCCGCTCGTCTACCTATAATAAGTACGCATAAGACCCAACGAGGTTCATCGATAACGCTTGGAACATTAATTAATAATTCACACTCTGCCAAACAAGTCCGTTCCCAGCGCAGCAGATACCATCCATTCTTCTGGATTGATCCTTCTGAATCTAATTAATAGTAATGAGAGCTCGTATGGAAACGTTTTTTAATCTCGTTCCACACCAATGTTGCTCATTACAATCACCGACCGACAAGGCCACTGTACTAAATTATAACAACTTCCCGTGAATAATGAGTTCGTGCGCGATTTGCAGTTCACCGGAAAAGCCATCAAAGTAGAGTGATGAAATCCAAAAGCTTATAATTATTATCGAATAAAAATTGCGTTCCACATTGCATCATTATGCCCAGTGAGTGCAATGGAGAGTTCTCCGAATTCCTTCTGTCATTATTGGGAATCCGTCGTCTCTCAACTAAATCAACTCGGCGGGATGGATGAGTGGCGAACGTTTCGCCATCGACAGAGTGCATGTGGATCGAGATCATCATCTCGCGGTCGTTGTGGTTCACGTCGTCATCTCATTCAATCTGCATCGTTAAGCGTTCTCAATGCATCGAAGAAGGTGCCCGTATACGAGCGATGGCATACGAGTATAGAATGAAAGCGAGAGAGTGGAATTGGCATCCCATTTTAATCCAAACAAAAGGATAATGCGATCATAAAAAGTTGACGAGTTAATTTACGCGCCTAGCATACCAAATAGCTTATAGAGTCTGAAACGACGATGATGATGAGGATGAGGTAGACGACGATGGAGATTCATTGCAGCTACTTGGTAGTGGGGAATTGGATAGATGGATAGACGGATGGATGGGATGCTGATAGAACATGGACAGCGTCTCGTCTTCATCTCCATCTCCATTGTCGATGCCATTGCCATCGTCCGTAGAATGATGATTACTTATACCAGTAGTCGCGCTTAGAGGGAACTTAACATTTATGACGCATTTTCTCATAGGACCAAGTGTAACGATCGGGATGTGTTGCAAAAATATTCTCCCTTGGGCTGATTGAGCCCCCGTTTTGTGGCAGCATGTCGTTCAATGCTGTTCTTTGCACTGAATAGAGTGATTCCAGTCTACGAGTCGTATGGTGGAGTCCTTTTCAGTTATTAGTTCCATAATGATCACAGTCATAGTTACATGGAGGAAGTGACATTTCTGCAGGCGATCGTTTTATGTGATCTTGCCGCAGTCATGTTGTAAACACGTTGTTTTGACTGAAGTCGACGCGATTTTGAAAGCACAAACGAATGGAAAAGAAGATCAAGAGACATCGAGTCGGTTGTGACAGCAGGCCTCGAGAGTTTAGGGTTTTGTGGCTGAACCTAATCCAATCAGTCGAGTGCGACGGCGTAACGTTACCAATTCTCGGGTGAATTTGGAACAAAGCGAGCGAAATTGAGCAAAAATGATCGTGGAATGAATGCAACGGTTTCCTGGCGCTCCGGATCACTTCGAAAAAAGTGCGGCCAAGTGATCGTAAGTCTCGTCAACCTTTAGTAAGTTGACAAGAGATTGAAGGCCTTAAAGTCATCGATCGCCTGAAAACTGTCGATGTGAAGTATGTGACTTGTCTTCTGTTGATCAACATACTCGTAGCTCTCGGGTCTACCAGCATTTCAATCATCATTCAAAAATTGGTCGAGAATTGGAAGTTCAGTATATTTTCTGTGATCAGCCGATCTTGCACCGATCTACTCGTTTGACATTCCCAATCCTGATTGGTCGATCTGCCTCAGGTATAAGAATCCGACCATGACCACATCTCCAACAATTCCTTCCACCGGTATTCTATAAATGCGCAAACACAAAGGTACACATTAAACGAAGAAAGCTGCCAGGCCATCACCAGACCACATCCCGTATGTAATGATCGCAACCTTGGTATTCATCCGCCATCTACGATTACCTCCCGCTTCCTATTCCCATCTACAGTTAACTGATAAGCCATCCAACTATGTAAGCAATGCCTCCGGCGTCCGCATCCGAATACACTTCACGATTGAAAAAGCGGAAAACGAGTTCCTAATTGCAACCACGAATGCTTAACTGATATTCCCGCTCGCTAGGGTTTCACCATGTCCATCGTCGCGCCACATCAGCCGCGGAGACTCTATGGAAAATTGAAATCTCTTCTCTTCACATACCAAAGAGGAGGAAGCAAATCATGCCACTAAAGGCAAGGAATAGGCGAGAGGAAGCCTTTGCGGGTAAATTAGTTAAACAGCACTCATTGGATCTGGCGATCCACACGTAACTATCTGCTAATTCCTTCCTCTCGTCTCTATATCTCTGGTGTTCTTTTGTTTTTCTGCCTTTGTGGTTTAGCAATTAAATTAGGCATCCAACACGATACGTGTATTCAATCGTCATTGCCGCGACAGGTCACATCCACTCGTAAATTCCAATTACTCGTAAATTGCTTCGGTGATCAATCGTCGTATAGCGCAGGCTGTAGCCCGTCGAGCACATGTTGTTCATATGTAATTCACAAGGTCATCGGCAATCAATTGGCAACTGCAATCAAACTGAACATCGACAGCCAAAAACTGCACGCCACCACCATACCACCACGCTGCACTCCAATTCAATCAAAGCCAACACGAAATCGTTCCGAGTTGATGGAAGCAGAGAGGCAGAGCAACGAAGAAGAAAAAGAAAAAAAAAGGACAGAAACGCGCAGCTTATCGTCGACCAGATCAATGACAGAATTTATTACCACGTTAAGAAGCGATGCTTGTTGCGGCCCGACCTATTCGCACGTTGTAAAGCACCATGTGGCAGCAGTTGTGGCACCTTTCGCACATGGCACAACATAACCATGGTGTGCTGGGAATCGAACGTCTCGAGAACCGCGACTTGGCTACCATCGGGACTTGCGTGTGTCCATAGAGTTGTCCATGAATGCCTAGTCCGGCGTCACTATCATTTGTGTGTGAGAAAACATTTTTTTTCTTTGTTTTTACTCTACTTACCTCTGTCAATCGGACGCATGGTGAAATATTCAAATTGTTTGAGGTTTGAGTGGTTTTCGGATTGGCAGACCGCTGCACGCGGGCCCCATCAAGGCTATGTTCAATTTGCTGACAAGATTGGCCCAGGCTAGGCGTTTGGTTAGACGTCGGGGTCTTGTGGTCTTGTTTTGGGTTAAGTTCTGTTGTAAGATCGATATCGGGTGTAATGCTGCTCATTGAACGAAAATAGGAATGTCAACAGGAATGTCATATTACTGGGGGCTTTATGTCATCGGCAGCTGCGATTACAGATCGTGTTGTATTTGACAGGAAAGGGTTGAACGGTATGACCGAAAGTTATATGCCCGGCAATGGGAATGGATATGTTGGCAAGGCTATCTCGAGGTTAAAAGTATTGTAATATACGAGTATATCGATGTTTTGATGTCGAAGGTGGACTTATCAGGTTTACAAAGTCTCTTGACAAGGTAGGAAGTTCATTTGCCATGGTTCATTGGAGGCTAATTTCAATCAGCTTTGCACTCAATTATTGCACGTTTGATTGAGCATGGGGCATCCATTCCATTCCATTCTTATTATCATGTGGCCAGTGCTTGCGATGTGTTCAAAAATCACCGGAATTTTAACCTCCTCAAAATCATTATAGTTCTATAATATATATATAATATAATATAATATAGGGTGAGCCAACAGCTTACAGTTTTTGTTAAACTGAACAGACATTTTTGGGACGTCAATGTTGGTCGGTGTATGGCAATTATGAATGGGTAACAACATTGTTCATGTGACCACCATGGCTTCTTTTCAGGCGATCATCTGAAGGTCAAAATCACCGTCCGGTATCACGGAGCAGACCTTAATAGAATAGACAATTTTCTTATTTAAATGGTCTGAAAGCACATTGCAAGGGCAATGACCAACGGAAATAGCCTAATTTCCAACAGGGCACACTCCGATCAGGCTCTATTCACCCAAAAGCATTTATCCATATTGATACCGAAAGGCTACTGCACAATAGAGATGGTAGCCCGGCAATTTACTAATTTACTACTATCAGCAGGGCGCCAGAGACAAACGGCGCATTCATGGCCGTTAACGTAATAGCGGATTGGGATCTCGACGATGTTGCAAACAGCACACCGATTGCGTTACTCCGCTGAGATCTTCCTCACTCCTTCGTTCGTAAGTTAGATTAAGGTTATCTAGGGGATATGTTCGATGCTAAATAAGCCCAAGACCTGATTGAGGCCTGTTAGTTTTGGTGAGGTCTCAAGTAGGAAGAGGGAGCGAGATGGCGAAGTCCAGTCGCTGGACAATCAGGAGGGTGACCACTCGGAACGAAACATTAACAATGAGGAAATATAGTTTGACTTAGAGTGCCCGTACAGGGCCAGTAAGATCCATCAAATATTAGTATATTTTCAAGGTGGATTTAAACATTTTTGTCCAGTAAACAAGAATAGAATAAGAACAATAAAAATTAGTTAAAAACTAGAAATAAAAAGAATTATCGAACAATTTTTCAGTTTGAATGTTATGTTTGAGGTCGTGGGCGCCAAATCTGAAGATCAAGTCGCATTACCTGGGCGGCCAACCAACTTCTCCAAAAACAAAATTATTGCTTGAAAGCTTGCGAAAACCGGAGCGCCCACTTGTTGAAAAAAAGTTTTACGGCCGAAGTGTTGCGATAAGGTTTTCTAATCACTGTAGCTGTTTAGCGAGCCTTATCTTTGAATAAGTACGGGCCAACGATGCCGCCAATCCATGATCCGCACGATACAGTGACTTTTTGGATTTATTATAGTAGAATTGCCTTCTGGTGAATCTGGTACGGCTTTTCTGGTCTCCCGAAGGCGCCGTGGCACAGTGGGTAGTGTGTCGGCCCCTGACGTCTGATAAGCGAGTTCGGGTCTCGATAACACTGGTAAAACTCTGGTAAACCCTCAGCAGTACACTTGTCTTGAAAAAGCACCTCACTTCCTGCCGTTCAGAATCGGCATTAAACTGCAGATCCCGTTCACTTGTGTGAAAAACAAATCGCACACAGCATAAGTGAATGAGAGAAGCTTGAGCTAATCATCTTATAATAATAATAAAAATGCATCAATTTGTATGTTTATATACTCGTCGATCCAAAAATGTGATTCATCAGAAAAGATCAAATTTGATGACAAACTGTTTTGGCGATCCAACATCCTTTTAAGAAATCGGCGACCTTCTAATTGGTCTAGAGGCTTCAACTGGTGCGTTATTTTTTTTTTATTTTTTACAGGGTTCGCGCAGGTTCAAGAGTTACGATCTTATGGTGTTTGTCACACAACCTAGACGGGGTGCAGGTGGTTTATGTCGAAGATGTTCGTTCACTACTCTCCGAGGGTGGTTGTCCTAGATAAAATTCGAGAGATTCGTCTGAATTTGTCGCGTTGGTTGTAGTTCACAGTTTTTTTGTTTCTATCTCATTAAGGTGTTATATTGGAAATGCAGACACAAAATATGAATTTTGAAGTGATCTTATACTGCGAGTGTTACGCCTTCGTCAATTTTTTTTTGATAATCTCTCATTCAAAACTGATGTTGTTGCACGGTTCTTCCGTATAAGAATTGTTCTTGGCTATGGAGGAACTTGAGCTACAGACTTTCCGCTCAACAGACGGTGATGATTACTATTGCACCATGACCATATTTCATAGGCGGGTACGTGAAGATCAACCCTTAATTTTCGAGTGGAGCCTAGTTGTTGACTTCGGTGACGAATTGAGAAGCCTGGCTGGTATTGGATTCTGCGATTAACACCAAAGTTAATCTTGCAAAGGCGACTAAGGCACTCTGGGCCTGTCACGCACCTATGGTAAAACCTGGGGATTGGAACCTAAGGTAATCGACTGGTTATATACCGCGATAGTAAGACTTATCATCACTTATGTAGATAAAAGTTGAACAGAAAACCGCAATAGTTAAGCTTCCACGCCTTCAGAGGCTAGCATCTCTCGGCATTGTAGGTGCCATGCCAACTTATCCGACAGCAGCCCAAGAGGCTGATCAGAATTGCTCCACTGTTGGAGCTGCTTTTATAGGTATACAAAGGTTGCTATACGTAGTGCAATTAGACTCCTCCATTCGGAAACGGACCGGACATGTAGACCATTGAGTCACATGTCCATACTACAACACTTTCCTGAGCTTGATATGCTTACCACAATTTCGGACGCAAAAGATTTGAGATATTGATCCCAAATCGTACAGCTTGGGAAAGCGGTGATCCCTTGCGGTGGTACACAGATGACGCCAAAATTAATTCCGGCGTTGGCGCTGGCATCGTTGGACCAAATTGGAAGATACCGAAGGCCCTGGAAACTACAGAGTGCGCCATCTCATATGGGTCGATGTAAACTTCGTACTGCTTCATGACCCTGGGTGCACGTAGCGACTCCTGCACTGTGTCCACTATTGTCAGTACTGTCAGCAACGTCTTCGCAGTATCCTTTGCGGCCGTCTTCATGTTGAGGAACCTGGAAACATGTATTTCGGCCAACAGCTTCTGATTGTCGAATCGATCTTTTAGTGCTGCTCATACTTCTTCAATCCACTTCATGGCACTACATTTGCACTGACGGCTTGTCGGAGTTTGCTGAGTTTGTCAAAAACATCCTTGAATTTGAGTCAATTAGAGTAGGATCCATCAAAATTTGGAATCGATACAGGATCTAACTTAATGTCAAAAGTAGACCCTACATTCGTTGCTGTATTTGATGATGTCGCCGACTTAACCGTTGTAGGGGGGAGTGAAGATGCTTTGCACTCCAACAGCTTCCGATTGAGCGTTAAACATGTCTGGTTGTAAATTGTTTCCACCTACTCCCATAACAGATCATGAGCAGGTAGCTTGTCATCTTTAGCCGCACCAACTAACACCTCATGGTTCTGCACGAAACGAATGTAGTGCATCTTTATAGATTTGAGCTCTTGCTCGATTTGGGGAACCTCACACGTGATGAAATTCGCTCCAAATCATTCTCCCAATCCTAGGTTGAATTTACATCAATATAAACAATAGAGTGGAATTTAATGCTTCCAAAACACAATGCTGTCTACTGTCACTCAGTTAACCATCAGCCATTATCCTTGAATGGCGCTTGTGTCGATGAAACCGAACGACTTAATATCCTTAGAATGTGTGTTAATAAAACTCTTAGTTGGAATGACCACATATTCTAGGTTTTACCCCCTCTGATCTGGCTTCAATCTACAAGGCATATATCCGCCCCAAGCTTTAATATAACATATCACAGTTCATATCTGGTCTGGTGCTCCCAAGACCTCTCTGCACCTGCTAGATAGAGTACAAAAGCGAGCGATAAAACTCATAGGAGAATAATATCGCGAAGTCGATCGACTCACTAACTGTCTTATCGTTATTTTAACAAACAATGCTCAAGTGAGCTACCCAATTGCATTCCTCCCCTTTCAAGCATTTGAACGTAATACACCTCTCAAGCTTGTCTTCGGATGCACAGTCAAATTTAGTGACTCTGTTTTTAGCCCAACTACACGAATGTGGAATGCTCTTCCTAGATCAACTTTTCCCACTTATTACAATCCACAAGCATTTAAAACCAATGTAGCTCCTTTCCCTCTCCCCATCTATATTTTCGGCCCGTGCTGTGTCGACATTTAAGCGTAGTCATAACCCCTTGCGCACGCGCCAATTATAAAAAAAATACAAGTATCATGCAGCGAAGGCGAAGAAATAGTTTGCGGTTCTTGCAGCATTCTACCAACAAAAGCCGGACCGTTAAATTGTCATTTGGTAAATTAATGACTTTTTAACAAACCTCCTCGTTTGAATAAACGTTTTTGTTGCTAATCAGTTGATAATCCCCCCATTGATTAAGGTGCGAGTGGTAATAGTTGGGGGGGAAAAAAACACACACACATTCCACATTCCGCATCATCCCGCTTACGGATCATAAAAGTTCCAATCAGTTTATTTGTCCAGGCACCTCCAACCTCCAATGTTGCACGTCCTCGTCATCGTCATTGCTCTCGTCGTCATCATCATCATAACAAGTTCACAGTGCGTAAGCTGTAGATTACCAAATGTACGATTCATCGATTGGCGAGGCCGCTAGTGCAGTTGTTTATATTGCACAGATATAGCAACTATAATAATGCCACGATCGCAAGATGTAATGTACTGTCGTGGCCATTATGTACGTGCGTGCACACGGGGTTCCAAGGGACCCACAATCAATCCGAAGATCGCCCTTCGATCAACACACGATTGACACTCTCGTCTTTACCGCAAGCTAGCATGCGCTCGTAAACGATGATGATGAGAGAAGGGGACCAATCGATCTCGTGATCTTCCGATCTGTATTGCAACGACGACGATGACAATGACAATAAGGATGAAGATGACGAGGAGGAGAGTACGACCGATTGCTATTACAGTGATGGTCAATTGTCGATGATTGTGAGATGTTTGCAATTCTGACAGTCCACATGCCCGTATCTCGCTGAGATCTTCGGTAGTGTGCTTGGTGGAAATATGAGTGCGTTTCACAGGGAAAAATGAAAATGATCCTGAAAAGTACGCAACTATCGACTTAAATATGGAAACAAACACCAAGACCTAGTCGAACCATTTCTTCTCTTTGTGCTCGTTAGCCATTCGCACTTTTTCCTTCGTCTTGTCCTATGATCAATTGACTGAAGCTGATCCATACACGACAAGCGACAATGACGACGATAATTCGTTGGAATTTTTTACCTTTTTCTATCCACCACCTTCATGGGAGTTGAACGACACACACCACAACGGGCAAAGTGGACGAGTAAAAGAAGTGCTGTTGTTCAACTGGATAAATACTAGACAACTGGTTCATGTTTTGGCTGAAGTTTTCCACAAATACATTTCGTCGGATGGCATTGTGTGGCGGCATTCCAAACAAAACCGCAACTTAAACAGATGTCGACCTGACAAGTGACGTAGTCCCAACATGGTACCATTGGAACTACCTATTCAAACTTCTTCTACATGGCGACCGGCGACATGGACGAAGGAAGGACTATGACGTTGTGACTGGGTATTGTGATTGTTTCCGCGACACTCGGAAAAATTTAATAACAAGTTGAGGAATTTTCACACACACACACACGCGCATACCAGGGAAAAACAATCGAATGAAGGCATCATGTTATGAATACTTCAATTAAAATGCAATTGAAGCATACCTTACCCGGCAGTCCTATGGACGTTGGTAATAAATTATGGACGTGCGAAATTATTTGGCTTATTGCCAGCCAAATGTCATTCAATCAAATGGTAATTGGCCGATGTGGAACGTAAGTTGTCAAAAGCCAGTTTGTCACTCAACTCTTTCGATTTTGACTGAAACACTTGCTTGTGTGTTGGAATTAACACGAGTCGAATTGGCTTAATGGAAATTGAAATATCAAATACCGAACATGATTGCCAATTAAAAGATTAATTGAAAAGAAATATGGAAATCGGTGCAGAGGTGGTGTAGAGATTGTAGGGGCCATGTGGAGAATCAGGTGTTTGCCCAGTTGGTAGCGATTGGTTTGCATGCGTTTTATTGGATTGCTATTCGGTCAAATCAGTGCGGTTCACGCTGATGTGGTCTATCTCGATTGGTAATATGGTAATGAGAAGCGAACTCCGGTCGAGAATGATGAATGGCTTGCTGGACTGTAATAGAGAAGTAGATGTTGGAGGTGATATCAAAATACGAGATTGATCTCGATGGCTTGCTACTGCGTTTTGAATGCAACGCATGAAATTACATTTTCTCAATTCCGACGTTCCACCCTTGTGTCCTGGTCCATTGCCTCTCTTACCAGAAGGAAATAATATCTCAATATCGTCATTGAAAAATGGTGAATCCTTCAGCATAACTGTAAACCAAATATGTGACAATAACTCAAAAAAAAACTTTTCTCGTATTCCCGCTCTTTGAACTTGCCTTTCTTCCTTCCTTAAAACTGCAACTCTCATGTTTCAAATTAATGACAACTGAGATGAAAAATGATTTTCCTTAAAAAGTGATAAATTCCTTTGGTTGCAGTTGATAATTTATGCGCGATTACTAACCCGAACAACAATCGTCTTCGCGTGAAAACAATAAAATAAACAAAAAACCGAATTTCAGATATCGATTTTCATCGATGACTCGATTCGATTTGCCGCCATGATTGCGGCAGATACCAATCCATAGCGATGAATTGATGAGTCAAGCGTATTCGTGGTAACATGTTACGCGAAGTGGAAAAAGTGCCTTGGCTCAAAATGTTTGGCGGATGTTTTATCATTTTTTGTTTCGCCCCGGTGGATGGTGAAGTGATATTCATTAATCCAAAGTGTGGATTGGTCCAGTCATTTGCCAAATGATTGTCATCGAATAGCGGTATTAATGAGCCTGCCGTGAACACTCAGTATGTTGAATATATCAGTCGTTGAATTAATGAAGGAAGAAAGGGGTAGAAAAATTCGCAACAGACGCACGAGCAGTTGCACACGGCACTTGTTTAACTCAATTATTCTCTAGCTAATTTCTAGGCCACTCAATGTAAAGATGCTGGATACTTTGAGTGATAACAATATGTAGTACATACATCATATCCACTGTAGATGTTGGTCATATCGGGAATATTACAATCCGTGGGACAAGTAGGATTATAAATCTGTTCAAAAAGTAAAGGGAATTTAGCTGATTGTGATAGTCTGTATTTGTAAACAATTTTGAATATCAAAAGAGGACTTCAAATTATGACTAACCGGACTGAACTAAGAGGTTATTTCCGACGCCAAATTTAAAAGCCCACCCAGATCAATAGTCTCGTCTTTCAAGTAACATGAAAGGTGTGGCATTCCTTATAATGAGACCTTGTCGTTCATGAGTCGCTTTTTACATTTGGAACCCGCCGTTAATTTCATGATCCACGTGAGGTATGTCCAAAAAGTAGTAGAGATTTTGTAGTTTCCAGAGCTGTGCATATCCGATTTAATGGCTTCTCGCTATCAAAGTAAAAATGTTTAAAAGATAACTGCCTAGTATAGTCTATTAGTGTCAGCATGGTTATGGTCGATTGTTACTAATTTTTTTGCAAAATTCACCGAAGAATTATTAATTATAATATAATAATAAATTAATAATTATAATAAAATAAATGAGTAATATATTTAGTCCTTCAAATCGAAAGTTAATTTTTTTTTGTTGAAATGGTTGTCTTCATAATTTTACCATTGGGTGCTACAATTTTCAGCACTATCCTGAAATTGTTGAAAATTTATTCATTAATGCGCGCTATTTTCTGAGTAACGAACTATTTACGGCCGAAATTATCGTCAAAACGGGCGAGCAATTCCACGAATTATTAAGAAAATCGAGGAAAGCGATCAGGCAATTGCGACGTCAGCTTGGCGAACTTTACGATAAGACTTGGACATGAATCCGTTTAAAATCCTATTGACACAAAAACTGAGCAAGATCACCGAACTCGTTGTACGTTTGTAGATGGGGTTTTAGTTAAAAATGTATCTAAATTTTGAAAAAAAGTAATTTTTAGAGCGCATTTAAGATTGAACGGCAATTTTGGTTTGAACAAAATCAAGAGTCTTCATTACATAAGAAAAACTTACAGTTTGACGTGAATCTTGGAAAGACGACGCCATTGGACCATACATCTTTCAAAACGGGATTGTATAATTTACTTTTCGGGGCCTTAATTGGATGGTATGGACCTGGTTCCTAGAACGCGTTAATCCTAAATGGGCGATGTGGAGATGCCGGCAAAATCTTAAACTTTTTTCTCTGGGTCTACATAGGTCTACAGGTCATTGGCTTGTAACAAAAATTTACCAACTGGAGAACAACAACGACTTATTCAACAGAATTTTACAAAATTGGACCTCTCGGATAAAGTCCTGTAAGCGAAACAGTGGAGAGCATTTTAATGACACCATGCCACGTCTTACATACACTTTCTTTATTCAATTTAAATGTTAAGACATACAAACGACAATTTTGAGAGTTGAATTGAATTAGCAAATAATTTTTTTTTTTTTCATAGGTCCTTAGAACGCGGTAGGTTTTTGAATGGTTGGAAGCATTCGTATGTAACTTTTTTAAACAAATTTGATTCCAATAATTCTATCGAAAATGAATGACCTATAACTAAGCTTCAATCATTACCTGAATAGCTTAAAGTAATCGTTAAAAAGAATTGAACTTTCTTAAGGTAGATTTGCTATACTACTAATTAATTCATTTTCTCTAATATGATCTTCTGAATTAAGAAAATTGTTTGCAAACTGATGCTATTTATACAGATTTTCCAAAGGCATTCACTTCTTGCATCTCGTTCTATGTTTTTTCTTTCAATCGGAAGCAAACAGCATTTCAAAATTGGGAACTTCTTGCCTAAAAAACTAATACATTTTTCTGGTGTGCCTCAAGGTAGTCAGCTTAAACACTTATTCTTCCTACTATTTATAAATGACTTAACACATCTTAGGCTAATTTTGTGAAGTGTATTTTGATAAAACTAAAGTTCAAACCAATCTCAGTTCTATGGTAGATTGAGTTCTGGTAATTACATACAATTTCTAGACCTTTTTAAATATTTTTTGTAATTTCTGTGATCAAACTAGTATTGACCGAATTGAGAAATTTCGAAAGAAACTTGGGTGGGATTTTAGTAATTTTATTTCGAGAAAGGGGTAAACATGTACTCATATATGAGATTTATTTCAAAAAACTTTATAATATTATTTAATTGATAACAACGATCTATATGTAACTCGCGTGTCCTACTACTTGCAGTGCTTGATTGCTACTGTCCTGCTGATTCTCTACTCTACTCTACTCTACGGGATAGGGAACGGTTCGGGCTGCAAGTTCGTGTGCGTGCGTGTGGTCTCATCGTGTCGTTTGCCAGTGGTGTGATCATCTGCTGTTGTTAGTCCCGTCTGTTACGTTCGTATCGTAGGGTTTCTCATTCTTTGTTTGGCTCAATCCCACATGTACATATATGTATCCTTGAAAGTTAGCAATGACTTTTGTCAGTTACCACCATAGGATCCAATTGACTCAATTTTTTTGCTTTATCAAAAGACCGGATCAGCCACACCATGTTTTACCGATTTGAAACATTCAAGGGTAAGAATGTCCCATTTCAATATTTTGAGTAAGGCTATATGATACCGTTGGCGAAGTGCAAAATAACATTGTTTTTGTCCAGAATTTTCTTTCATTACTCAGCTCATAAGTTGTGTTCGGTAGCGAGCTCGTGTGATGGTTGCACCCACTTGTAACTAATCATAATATACTACGCCTTTGGCCCTTGGTGCCTCATCACGATTTCTTTCGTTTTGCATTATCGTGATTGATCCACTTTTCACCGCTGCTAGGGCTTTCATTTTGCTGGTGAAAAAAAGCTGTTCCCTGTCTCTCGGTTTCCATTCGCATTTCTTTACTTTTGATCTCTTCCCAAGGCTTTTAATGGGTAATGGCTTGTTGAGTAATGGCTAATCGATCATAGATCTTTGTCTAGTAACGCCTCGAATACTTCTTCTGAAACCCTTTTTGACAAGTTCATTTTAAAAGAAGCTTCTCGGTACATTTTTGGGAGTAAAAGGCTGTTGAATTTCGAACGAAGCGGTTAATGAAAGTTGTTCAGGGAATTATAGGCCAAGTCATTAGAAAGAAGGAACTGCTGACACCTTTCTTAATAGTTGTTGAGCTAGGTTAGGTTAGGTTGGGTTAGAGAAGGGGAGTGTGATGGTTAAACATCACTTCCACTCGGAGGCCAAGAGGCCCATTGTGATTCCCTTCACATAAAATTAACCTGTCCTATCACGTGGTGGCTGAAACCACCCCGTGCTCTTAATGAATTTTAGAAGATCCGATATATCTGCATTAGCCACGTCCGCAATCTGTCTGATGGACTTCAGTGAGTCGCGACATTTCTTGACAGCCTTTGATCTCGTTATACAGGATTCTATTGACTTCAGTGCAGCCTGGCTGTTTACGAAGATAGTGATATCAGATGGTGGGATACCTGTAGGTGTTTGGCTGCTTTCTCTATTGCCAGGATTTCTGCTTGAAAAACGCTGCACAGATCAGGGAGTCTGAATGATCTCTGTTTGTGGAGGGTATCAGAGTAGAACCCGGCTAAGTGCCTGTGTCCATTTTCGATCCGTCGGTGAAGAGAGTGATGTCGTGGTCGTTGATTGCGGCTTTTGATAGCCACTCTTCTCTGTCGGGGAAAAGGATAGGTATACTGAGAGAGAAGTCATTTTGGGGGGAAATATAGTAAGTCGTAGCTGCGAGGCTACTAAAACCATGTTTCCTTCCCAGGTCGTCTATTATTCTAAGTATGGCCGCATGTCCATAGTTGGCTTGCTTCCACAGAGAGGACTCCCTTAGTCTGAGAGCGCTCTTTCCAGCGCAGCCTTTTACGAATAGATCCAGGAGGAGGAGATGAAGAATCATGTCCAACCCTGCTTGCGGCGTGCTTCTCATAGCTCTCATAGCTCCCGTTGTACAAGCAGCGGCTTAACCTTAAAGGGCCATCGACTTATATATAGAGGTTAAATTAAACCCATCACTGACGTAGCTCAATGCTAACACAAGTATCGAGCTCTAGGTATTTTTTGAATATAACATCGCAAGGACATGAGTTCTTCCTGCAAAATGGAACATCCTAAAATGTGCAGGTTTCTTTCAAGGACTGAAATTCATTTATATGAGTCTGATGTGGCCTGTAGCCTGATTTTGTGGCACATTTATTTCCTGTCGGCTGTATGGGTAAAGAAATTTTTTTCGCTCAATGGTGATGTTTTCTTTCTACCATTCCTCTGGGTAATACAGCGTGCGCCATCTCATATGGGTCATATGGGTTGGAAATTCAAAATTTTTATTCAACTTAGACCTTTACAATTTATTTTGATTAATTTTCGAAAAAAATATCAATTAAATGACCGCCTTTATTGCCAATGCAAAAATGGGCTCGTTTTCGCACATTCTCCGTGACATTTTCGAGCATTTCGGTCGAAATTTCTGCGATTTCCGCACGAATGTTTCTTCTGAGCTCAACTGTTCTATTGTCTTCGGGCAGTTAGCATACACCTTGTTTTTCAAGTATCCCCAAAGAAAAAAAGTCTGGAGGAGTCAAATCCGGCGATCTTGGAGGCCAATATCGCACTTTTTTGACACCAATCTTCCAGGGAACTTCTTACTCAAAAGATTCATGGTTTTGTCCGTAGTGTGGCATGTCGCGCCGTCTTGTTGAAACCAAAAGTGAAATAAGCCTTTTTTACCCATTTCTGGGACCACCTAATGGGCCAACATCCACCGATATCGATCGCCATCCACTGTATCGCCAACTTTGAAGAAATACGGTCCAATGATGGTTTTAGCGCATACACCGGCCCAAACAGTAACTTTTTGATCATATAGCGGCTCTTCGTGAATAATGTGAGGATTTTCGGTGCCCCCGAAGCGACAATTTTGTTTATTAACTGAGTCAGAGAGCATAAAATGTACCTCATCGTTTATCAAAATTTGCTGCCAGAACTCCGGCTCAGCATGAATCATTCCAACGACATTTTGTGCGTATACCAAGCGCCGTGGCTCATCTTGTGGCAAAATTCTTTGAGTTATCTGCACTTTGTATGGAAATAAGTGAAGAACATCCTTTAAAATTCTCCCCAAAGTGGTCCCACGGATGCCTAACTGCTGCGAAAGTCGCCGATATGACAAACTTGGGCCTTCTTGAACACTGGCCTTCACAGATTGAATAGATGAGTTTGAACGCCGCGGACGTGACCTAGGTTGCTCACGAGGGCTTGCCACAGAACCAAATTGAAAACAATTTGAGGCCCAACGACGAATTATATCTTTTCAGCAGCTTTCAGCAATACTTTCCATGATATAGCTATCCATAGACAAACTTGCTATCGTTATTGGCCATTGAAAAGACCATGCAGCATATCCTGGGAAAATAATTTTTCAACGACTTTAAAGATTTTCCTGACATATGCATCCTGACGGTCGGCTGATCCTACTACTTACTATATTTAAATTCTACAGGATAGACCCCGCAGTTGAGTACATGATTTTTGTGGAATGAAGATGGCATTACACAGTGCTTTCTTAGCCTTTTGGACGTCCTCCACACATCTTCATGAAGGATTGCCCATTTGGCAAGAAAAAATATTATTTGAAATAAGTTTCTATCATTATCCACTCCTATCCATGTAAGATTGCCTGGAGTAAGCTTCCATCACTTTAGTTATGTTCCATGATAGTAGAATCATATCTATGAATGGTGGGACGCCTGCCTTGATGGCCGGATTGGTATTTGAGGAAATACAATGGAGCACAAAACCTACTTTTCAGTGGCCAGAAATCGAACAACAACCTTCTGTAAGCTCGCAAACTGTCGAAATGTCACTTCAATACCCAACTTTGGTTTTTGTTTGTTTTTCGTGTTTTATCGCGAGAATCGATTGTTGCACATGCATCCAACCGAAAATAGGGACAACTGTTTTCCGTACCGTTCCACATACCATGAAAGGAACTTTAGCGACACAAGAGAAAAACAAAAAAAAAAAGCGTTGATCGGCACTTTGTTTACTCTTCCGTGTGCTTCCGCATGAGGAATTCTACTTTTTCGCGTACAAATGTAAGCCGAGTGAACAGGCGGGCGAAGCGGCAAACGTTCGCCGCCAGAAAGTCGTGTTATGTATCCAAAGACACTTTTTTCCTTTCGCCGTTCCTAGCCAATTGAGTATTTTATTTATTTTGTTTTGTTTCAAGTTAGATTTTCGTGGAAAAGGAAAAACTTGAGCGCGCGAAAAACAAAACGGTATACATCGACTATTTTCCCGAAGAGAATCCACCACGAGGACAGAACAGCAGAACGGAATTCCTCCAATGCTCGAAGCGATCATGGTCACCAGAATACTTTTATCTGTGCCAATGGCGGTGCTCTATGACCAACCAAGCAACGAGTCCTCTCATCCTCATCCTCACCAGCCATCAGCCACGACGAATGGAAAAGGTGTCGCCTGTGGAATCGAAATCGTCGAAATGTCTTGTCCTAGAAATGTTCACGATCTTGTACTCGGGATGTGTCAGTCGGTTTAGTTGACCATAAATTCAAACCGTTGATGACTGTGGTGACAAAAAAACTGCAAGAATTGAAATAAAGAAATTCCAAGTACAATCCGAATCCGAGGAACCAATAGCCAGACACCCATTCTCGATTGTATTGTGTACACGAGCTGTTGTTCGCTGATATCGACGAGGATCATTTCGAGGGCAGCAATGTCATCCTGGCGCTGGGGAAATCACGCGAAAAGGGTGACGGGGGCGCATGGAAATATTTTATTTAAATTTTAAGTGCCGTCTAATTACCAGCACCTCATCAGCTGTGTGCGCGGGACGCGTCCACCTTTTGCGCGGGAGATCAACACTTGGACGACAGCAGAAAAACGATCGCGAACTGATCACGTTTCTAACCGCTGTTTCGTTGTTATTTTTTTTGTGGTGATAGTTGGCGTTGGATTGTCGTCTTTTTTTGTTTTTCGTTTTTGGGCCACCGTCGAGAGGTTAACACTTCCTTTCGGGATACGAACTCGTAAAATGGACGGAAAACGGTTCGTGTGTATGTCAGGCGGGAACAAGGACCGCGTGCAGATGATAGTCACAGTCACATTTGCAGTTAATCGTACAATTGCCGCGCCGCGTTGTGTTATTTGGTGTTTGCTGATCTGGTGAAATGCTGTGAGATACTGGCGTATGTTTTGGCCATTTAGGCTTGTAAGATACACTCCGTGCGATAGCGGCGATTAGAGTTAATTTGGAAATTAATTGTACTGTTCAGTAAGTGGTGTTACTTTCCAAGTAGGAACAACCGTGAGCGGATCTGGGAATTTGGATAGAGATCAATTGGTGAAATCGATGGTTTGTTAGGCTTATCGCTTGCTTGTCCTCCTCCGCGGGAGTTCAACCACGTGACTTGAGAAAGTGGTCGAATTGAAGTTGCGTTTAGCGTCGTAATACTTTGTTTCATGGAAAATGTGAAAAGACATTCGCTCGTATTACGAGTATATTTGAGAATAGCGATATGGAAATGGGATATATCCATTCACCTTGTCGTTATATTGCTGAAAATGACTGAAACTTACTTTATCATTTTATTTTTGGCATTACAGCCCGTGGAAGATCAGACAGAGTCGATGCTCCGCTCAATTAGCAATGTTGTGAGTGATTCATTTCTGTCAATAGGTGAAAGGGATCAACCGTTTATTGCCGGCCTTGAGCGGCGAATTGCAAGAAGTTTATTCTTAATAGGGTTTCGATGACTTGGCTGTTTTGGGACTCGAATCCTGTGATTAAAAAGACGGACTTTTAGGCATGGAGTACTGAGATTGAAATCAAAGTAAGGATTCGAGTTAACACATCCCAGCATACGAGAAATGGATTCAATGGAGCGATAGGCGGAACGGGGGGTGGGTAGATAGAAGATACGGGGATTGCGTTCATTGCGAGGATTAGTGTTGATAAAGACAGAGTTGTAGAGGTTCGCGCAGTCAGTGGTACCTGAAAGGAGTCGGTGGATGAAAAGAATGTCAGATACAGTTCTTCTTTCCTCCAACGTGTTCATGTGGATTAGCTTAAGATGGTCTTGATAGGGTGGAAAAAGCAAAGAATTGTTCCAGGGGAGACCTCGAGGAGCAAAACGTAGGGTGCTTTCGATTCTAGAAATGTAGGTTTGTTGGTAAAGAGACCACACTTTAGAGGCGTATTCAAGAAGGGGCCCCATAAAGGTTATGCAGAGAGATGGGGTAACGTAAGGGTTGGAGAATTCTCCACACCATCGCTTCACGAAACCGAGTGACGAGTTAGCTTTAAAGATTATCTCATCGATGTGTGCGCGAAAATTTAGCTCCTGGTCACATAATATGCCAAGATCGGGGATAGTCCGAACAGTGGAGATGGGCTGATTATTGAGGAAGTAGAGTCGAGGAGGAGATCTGATTCGTTTACGTGAAAAAGTGATTGATTGGCATTTGGAAATGTTAAGCTCCAAGCAATTTTTGGAACACCAGATGAAAAATTTACTGAGATCTGATTGAATAAGAAGAGTCATGACCGGAGGAAATGGTCTTGAAGAACTTGGTGTCGTCAGCATATAGTGAGATGTGGGTATGTTTAATCACCATTTCAATATCGTTTACGGTAAGAACGAAAAGAAGTGGACCTAAGTGGCTGCCTTGTGGGATGCCGGAGGAAGCTAAAAAAAGGAGATTCGAAAAGGCAGATCTGTAAAAGCGATTTCCCAAGGAGGAAGATATCCATGTTAATGCTGAATGATGTAAACGACGATCTAGATTTGCTGAAAAGGACCATCACGGGTGAAGAAACATAGATATGATTATGACGTCGAAACCAAGTTTCAATAACTCCAATGGAAGTGACCAGAAGGGCCAAGACCGAAAAAGTCCGTCAAATTCGGTCAAATTTTGAAGATTTTCTCACCGTTTTATTTTCTTCCCTAATTGAAAGGACGAAAAATTGTCACGAAGCGCATATCGGAAGTGCTTTGAAGACAGAAAAAAAAACGAAACGATTGAAAAATTGAGCAAAACTCCTTTTTGAGCCAAATAAAGCCTTTTTATGGTATGACAAAGTAACGAAAGTCTGGAGTTGAGTTTTTGGATGTACTGCCTTTTTGCCATGGTTTCAACCTCCATTGGATAGCCTTTATTCTCTGCTTTTTGAACACTCGTATAGGTGGATTTTTGCATTTTGCATTGACTTTTCGTCGAATAATAGCATATTGGTGTTTCGACAAATTGGCCTCAGGTTACCGATAATGCTTTCTAGAAGAATAATCCACTGAAGAGGCAAGAGCTATTTTTTGGAAAAGGTTTCTTTCACTTCCGTGCTTTTATTGAGTGAAGTTTATGATAGATCTTTTACGAGTTGGGCTGAATTAGGTTTTTCCAATTTTGGGATCTAGCTACAATCAACTACACACAGGCATTAAATATACTGATTTTCGATACTCTTTTGAGCGATTTATTTGACCATGCTCGCGACAGGCCAACAAACATGCTTGACGCTTTGGATATCCTACACTGAATATTGTTGAACACCATGCACGATTTCTGTAGCTTTTTCAAACCGCGTGTCTTTGCTTGCGTTAGCATTTGGTCTTCTTTCTAAAGGGTGTCCAGCGGGAAACTTTAAATTTCGAATCATCAAAAACCAGCGGGATAAGGCAAGTGGGGGACTCATCGTTCGATGCGCATTTTTTGCGGATTTATAAATCGCGATGAGTCACTGGTCGGGAGCACACTGCGCATTCGCGATTTAGCAATATTTGAAAACGGGTGATTCGTTATGCGCGTCGCAATTTTTGTACTCACTTCAATTTATGGAAACTGAGTGATGGTACGAGTACGCAACGGAAAGTGACTATCATTTACGAGAAACCTTCGCAAGAACAATGCTCGAACATATTGTTCATTGATGTATCGACGACTACGGAAATAAACAGAACTTGCGTTACTGGTGCCCAAACAACCCTAGAGAACGCCATCAAAAACGTTTACATTGCCCCAAAGCGATGGTATGGTGTGCCATTTCTGCCCGATGGATAATTGGCCCTTATACATTTAACGAACAAAAGACAGTCACTGCTGAATTGTATTGCCGAATGATGGACAAGTTTCTGTTGCCGCAACTACAGCGTGTTCTCCGGACACAACAACAGAATGCTATTTCAGCAAGACGGTGCTGCACCACACACGGCCAGGATCTCGACGAAGAAGATGAGGGCTATTTTTCCGAACAAATTAATCAGCAAGTATGGAGACATATCTCGCTCTACGGATCTCACATCATGCGACTTTTTCTTGTGAGGATACCTCAAGTTAAGGGCTTACAATGAGAAAGCTGGAACAATTCAGGCCCTGCAAGAGAATATTCGCCGCGAAATTGCCGTCATTAAACCAGCTCTTTGTTCACGCAAATTTTGCAAATATGAGGGTCCAGCCGCAAGAGGGCCTGGAAAAAAACCGGCGTCTTTAGAAGATATTGTTTTTAAAAAATTAAATCCGCAACACGACATGAGCTTTTGTTTATTTTATTTCAAACTTGAAAATGTTCCACTGGACACCCTTTATTTACAATCCTTTGTAATATTTCTGAGACACGTTTCGTTGCACAAAGTGGCGCAAAATTAATCATCCAATTTTGTTTTAGATTTACCTTTATAATAAATAAAAATAAAAAAATTGAGAGATGGAAGTCTTTATCTGGACCTTTAATTTTTTTTGTTAAGTAGAAAAAATAATAACCGTCAAATGGCTGCCGCCCGTGTTGGTACACATTTGTATCCGTTTTATCGCATTTTCCATGACTTTCCGTTGATAACGGTTCGCATTCCTGTCAAATATTCTCCTTAAGGGCTGTGATTGTCTGTGGCTTGTTGACATAAAATGGCGATTTCAAATAGCCCCAGAGATGGACGTCTGGGATGGTTAAATCGGGTGATCTTGTTCGCCATGCCAAATCGCCAAAACGGGAGACTACGTGACCACAATATCCATTATGGATCGTGCCTTCTCGTTGAAGCTACATGTTCACCAAACCCCGCTCATCCAATTCCGGCAGTAAGAAGTCGCTTATCATGGTCCTGTAGCTTTCGCCAGCAACAGTAACCGTATTCCTCAAAAAAATACGGCCCAATCACTCCTCCCGCGTGAACGCCGCACCACATAGTGGCTTTGAGTGAATGTAATGGCTCGCGGATTCTCAGTGGCTCAGAAACGAAGATTTGGCTTGTTGGCGTAACCGCTTAAGTGGAAATGCGCCTCATCGCTCATGAAGATTTTCGACAAAAAATTGTCTTCTTCGTTGTTGAGATTAAGGATGGTTTGACAGTAATTCACAGGCGACTGGCGATCAGCAGACTTTAACATGTGTACGTTTTTTACTTAAGTTCGCTGTAGGGCCCGTCTCGTGATGCCGAATCACTTGGCCTATCGTCTGGTTGACGTTTCTTTATTCTCAGTGACATCGGCAGTCATAACCGCGATATTCTCGGCCGAACGACCAGTTGGGTGGCAGCCGCGCCCGTCATGGTCTCCTGGTGTTCCAGTCGAGTCGAGTAGCTAAGGCTGGAATGTTAACCCAATCATTGATACTTGCCTTGTCGTCTTTCATAGCTTTGGTTATATGTTAATCTCTGATATATCAGGTGGATCCACGTTAATAAATCTATTTGGAGGGCGTAACAACTTTATGTCGAATCTTCCTAAGCTTTATTCGTGTACAGCGTTTAGAGTTTTCTATATCGAAAGTTGTTTCTCTTTTCAAGTCTCTAGTGCTCCGTTTTTATCTAACAATTGTGCTGCGCAAGCTCCTTTAGGGCCTCTCAACTTTTGAATAACTTTATATACATTACCTATGTATATATCACGTGTAAGAACATGTTGCGATAGTTGTTTACTATCAGGAAACATGCTGCTTGCTAATAGAGGGCGCTAGCGCTATATGTTGGTAGGAAATGTCAGATAAGAAAGGGCACATAAGTGAGTTTTGGTGTCTGAAAGAACGTTTCAATAATAATAATTGTTAATGCTCTCAAACTGATGATTGCGCTGTGAAAGTCAAGCAGCTTCTCGTACTAGTGAAAACGTTTTCAGACATAGAATTTATAGAATTGAAAACTCGAGACCAGAGATGTCAAATGTAACAAAAACTTCAAGCTTCATTGGAAGTAGACATGTCCTAGCCGAGCGGATTTTCCCAAAAGTCACGCAGTCCCTTCCACTTCCAATGCGGAGTTCATATACTATCAGAGAGACGGACAAAAGTCGTAGCTAGCGACGGACAGTTTCCCATTTATACACCTCATTATATGCACGGATTAGGTCTTCACTGCCTTAGAAAACGTCTTTTACTTAATGTAGGTCTTATAAAACGTGCTTTGAAAAGAATAGCTTTCCATGTTGCAAGAATCGGCTAAAACTGTTAGATCTCCCATTCAAATTACCATAAACCTTTGTTTCCACACATTTGCGATCCAGTTACTAGGCCCACACAAGCCCCATATGCATCAACCTTCTCCATTCACTTCAGCACTTCGGTACTATCTAGAATGACATAACTCTTCCACTCACTCCCTTACTCTTATTCTTTCCTTTTGCAACAAATATAGACATTCAAGGTACCGTTAAGCAATATATTGTATTTTAGCAATTCATATATAGAATTCAGTGTGCAAAATAAAAGATCTACCCGCTTCCCCGCGCTCCTTTCTACCAAGTGGAATCCATTTAAATTTCAAAATATATATCCCGACCATCTGCGGAGGATTGATCGCTCCGAACAAAAGAAGCCCGAGATTTAAAAATCAGATTTCGATTGGATTTACTGTCTTGAGCAGGGAGCGCGCGCTCGCGTACATTCTTCTACGTGCCCGTCGGCCAGAAGCCCATCAGTTGCTGCCGTAGCTGGTATTCGTACTCACACCGCAAAGTGCACAAAATTCCACTCGACGGATAATAGTGTGCTAATGAGATTCACTTCCTGGCCAAAAGGCGCGCCAGCAACCGAAAACAAAAGCCAGAAGCCAATGCTAGCCAGAAGCATGCAACTCCAGTCAGATTTGCCGATTCCATGCAACTTTGGCTCTCAAACCATTCATTCTTTCTCTCTTGCGAAATTGACTGAAGGATTTCGCGTCGCTTTGTTGCTACTTCTTCTTCGACCTTTTTTTGTTTTTTGGAACCTTTCCACACAATAGAATCAAATCCAAGGAAAATCCATTCGCTAACAGCAAAAGCAGAAGCTGCACCGTAACTTATCGATTGAATTATCAGCGTTCATTAGCATTTCTCCAGCGCACCACTACCATGGAACGTACCGAAAGCTGTTGGATGGTGTTTCCCACTCTCAGCAAAAAAAAAAATCCACTCATAGAACCGGCAGGTCGCTTGATGGCTGTTTTTTGATTGGCGATTGCCCGCAGGCAGCAAGAAAACAAAGACGATTGTATACGTATCCGGAAGAGCCACCCGGGTTATCGGGCTGGCATCTGATGGGATCCGTGATACCGTTTCGGGTGAAAAGCTAATTGCCAGCGAATTGCTCTCCTTTCTTCCACGAATACTTCAACTTAGTTCCTTTCTTCATTAATTAACCTGCATCCGTCCGACTGTGGTCACCGACACATTGCCACGTTACAGCCGCGGGCGATGCCACGCCAGCCGTCGCTACCGCCATCATTCTCATCACAGCTTCACATGAGGTGCAGGCACCCACTAGCAATGGTGGAACGGTGCCAAACCAACCGGGCGACAATAGTCAAAATATATGTACATAAATGCATGCCGGGAACCAGGCGCAAGCACTAAACAGTCCCCAGACATTAGGCCCAAGGAGCAGGGAATACGAGTAGTCAACACGGGAACACCGGGAATACCAAGCAAATAATGTGGGATTCTAAACTGATCGTCATCGGAAGGAAAAGCCAACCTCGCTGCCATCCAATCCACTACGATGATGAAGAGTGCGCGAGCGCGCGTACGAGTGGGCGGCGGAATCGCCAATACAGCTTACCACAGCACCCAGTGGCAGTTGAGGCAACTAGCAGCGACAGCAGCCATCGTTGCAGTCATTGAAAATCCGAAAATCCTGAATCACGGAAAATCGTGAATCCACTCTCAGTGATAACACGTGTAGAGTGTCTTGCAGCACCGCGAAATGCTTTTAGAGGATATTTTACATACTTCGACAGGCCAACCACTAAATAGATTCTTATTTTTCGGATTCGCGCGACGACAACAAATAGCTATCGCCTCTGGTGGAGCAACCAAACCACCACCGGAGCAGCTTCACGATCACTCGTACACACAAGCAGACTCTGATGGCACTCGGTATTATAGTAACGAGTTAAGAAATAAATTCACAGGCCAGCAGCTGTCGGGAGGTGGTGCTGGAGGATGGATATGGAACTGCGATGCATGCAGGCATGTGATGACTAGGAACCACTAAATCGATTAAGAACGGAATAATGGCGAACAAAAAACGGATTTAGTCCCGAAAGCGCGGTGCAGTTAGTTCCTTTATTGGATTTTTTGACTTAAATTAACCCGAAACGTCGATTTCCCGATCGAGTGGAAGAAGAGCAGATCCTGAACTGCTGGTGACATTGAGCAAAACGTGACAAGAGGTGACATAGGTGTCGCTGAGGTGGAAGCTAAATGATGTGACTCATGGATGTTGTGAAGGCTCTACATCGGTTTTGGTAGATAAAAGCCTGCTTGAAGGGGTATCTTCACATAGAAGTTGCTTGTCAAATTGGGTTTCGTGATCTAGATCTAAGGCTAAGGCCAAAAGATCCTGCTGATCTGACTCCTTTCTGCTCATAGTCAGTAAGACCTATTTGGGTTATCCGTAAATGCTTCTTAATTGATCAAACTCAACACAGTAGCTGGAGCTTTAAGTACATATACACTTAAGACCGAGAGCTGGCAGCTTTAAAGCCGTGAAATTTCCTTGAAAAGAGCTCAAAACGAATGCGCCGTATCCACCATTTCTGTTAAGGTAATTGTTACCGACAGTAGACGGTAGTTGTTGGACCAAAAGCAAAGTTAATGAGCTGGAACGATAGCCTAGCACAAGCCCCACTCGCTAGAATGATTTTAAATTGTGCCTCCTTTTAGATCTGAACCAACATGATCGATCTCTAGTCAAGAAATCGTTACCCACAAGACCTCCAATATGGCATTTTCCCCAAGCTTGATGAAGATCCAAGATAATTCTATAATCATGGGCCCTTCACTGACTATTCGTTCAAAATTTTCCGGTCAATTTAGTCGATCATTTGAAGACTGAGAGTCTTCTCGCATGCCACATATTTCTCACATCGTCTCAAGGCATTCGCCCAGCTTTTCACTGCTACTCGCACTGCAACTCGCACTGCTACTCGCACTGCTACTCGCACTGCTACTCGCACTGCTACTCGCACTGCTACTCGCACTGCTACTCGCACTGCTACTCGCACTGCTACTCGCACTGCTACTCGCACTGCTACTCGCACTGCTACTCGCTGCTACTCGCACTGCTACTCGCACTGCTACTCGCACTGCTACTCGCACTGCTACTCGCACTGCTACTCGCACTGCTACTCGCACTGCTACTCGCACTGCTACTCGCACTGCTACTCGCACTGCTACTCGCACTGCTACTCGCACTGCTACTCGCACTGCTACTCGCACTGCTACTCGCACTGCTACTCGCACTGCTACTCGCACTGCTACTCGCACTGCTACTCGCACTGCTACTCGCACTGCTACTCGCACTGCTACTCGCACTGCTACTCGCACTGCTACTCGCACTGCTACTCGCACTGCTACTCGCACTGCTACTCGCACTGCTACTCGCACTGCTACTCGCACTGCTACTCGCACTGCTACTCGCACTGGTACTCGCACTGCTACTCGCACTGCTACTCGCACTGCTACTCGCACTGCTACTCGCACTGCTACTCGCACTGCTACTCGCACTGCTACTCGCACTGCTACTCGCACTGCTACTCGCACTGCTACTCGCACTGCCACTCGCACTGCTACTCGCACTGCTACTCGCACTGCTACTCGCACTGCTACTCGCGTACTCTAGTTAAGGGATTCGACGCTGTTTCATTTTCAAGACCGTCATTTCATCTGATCAGTTTGTTTGCCATTCTTCGGTCCTTAAACTTGAACCCAATAACGCCACGTTTTCCCTCATTCGTCAAGCGAATTGAAGTATTCAAATTTCGACGTTCAAATATTTCTTGAGCTCTTTAAATCACCTCGCGCCAAGACCAACGATATTCCATCATTCCCGTGACAGCTGGACACTCTCGTTTGCCATAACACCTGAACCATCTTCACCACGTAATAAATCACAATTGCCACTTGAAAATAAATTCATAATCATGCAAACGTATCCGTGGCCTAACCCCATTTCTATGCATTCATAATCGATGCCCACAACCACCGTGAGCCCATTAGCCCACCGGCACTAAACCGCACCGGACGGGTGGACATGCGCAAGAAGCACAGCAGGACAACCGCAAGATGTTGCACAACAATTGCATTGCAAAATAAATCAACGTAAATTAGATAACAGCTATTCAATAGGTCTACGAGTTCGTCTGCGGATGGCGTGCTGCTCCTACCCCGGGTGCTACCTGTACCCGGTTGTGGACTAATTCAAGGCCAATGCCAATGTATCTTCATCACATTGAGGGTTTGGCTGCCGTTTTCCATGCGCTATGCACTACTGCCGCGCTGGCGAGGCAAAGCATTCTCTACCTGCTCCCTGAACGCTCCAGATTCCGTAATAGTAGGCAAGCCTCGCTCCTTCTATTCGCGCGATGGTATTAGTAGTTTGTGCACCTACAACCATGCACAATTGAGCGCTTTTCTTTATTTATCCGGCACGAGAAACTACATTAAAATAAATCTATAAACAGGCAGGCGTCCCGGGGCCGCCACCACTCGCTCGCCATGTAGCCGAAATGCCAATTTCTATGGAATCGACGTAAACGTAGATTGATTAAGACATAAACATAGGAAATTCTTGTTTTGTTGTTGTCGGGCCATTGTCGATGATTATCGATGGACATGGAAGACAGTGCAGCAGTGTGCTGCCCCTCTGCCGTGGTTTCCATTCGTTTTTCTCCCCCTCGGTCCCTCGCTGTGCTGGCGGTCGTGGGCTGTTGGCTTTTGTTATACTCCATCTGTGGTTATTTGTTGATGTATTTTGTTCATTTGTTCATTTGATAATGATTCGCGACTTTAGTTCGCGGTCGGTTGTTTAACGTTTACGTTTTACGCTTTACGTTTCACGGTTAAGCCCTTTAGGGCTGGGGTTCGTATATTTTTTTCCGCGGAATACACATAAATATTGTGGAACATGTATGTAGAACATATTGTGGAGCGAGGCAACTGTGGCACTGACATATTTCCAAGGGAGATGTCCTGCCACATTAGTCGTCCATTAAAGGCATTCGGCATTGGGCATCGGCTACAGGGTACGAGCATGCGATTGTTGTTGGGCTTCGAGACCTTTGTCGTATCGATTCGATTGGCATTGGGCTGGTTAATTTGCATTCGAGATTTTGTCATTTGTTGTCTGGACAAGCGGATGATATCTGTCAGCGGTCGATGGTGGTTTTGCGAGATGGAAGGAAGACGACACACAATGTCGAGTTTTTCTTCTTCTTTTCATGGGAACGATCACGATGAGGACGACGAGGCTTGCGCTTTGTATGAACATGTTGTTCTGGTTATGGACTGTGACGATGTGACGATGGGTTTGTGCTAATTAATTAAGAGATAAAGCTTTGTCGTTGCGCTACTTAATTAGCCACATAGTGGGTAACGTTGTTAATTAAGAGGCAGAATGGAAATTTAAATGGTGTAGTCGCGACTGATTCATTCATCTGCTCTGCTTAATAGCTATGGGATACTCGTAAACCCTAAATTATAGTGTTCCGTCCGGGGGTTAGTGTTCATGTCAAGACAATGGGATCAGAGGCTACCTAAGTAGGCTCTAATTAGCCGAATTCGGAGAAAAAACGGAGGCAGCCAGATGGAATTTTTTCCCAAATGAGTCCTTACAGGCCTAGTCTTTAGAAGGTTTTTTCACATTATTTTAAGTGTAACTTGATATCTTCACTTTAGACTGAATATTGAGGCATGGAAAACAAAGTCGAACGAGTTCCAAATGGCTGGTAATAATAATAATACTTTTATTGAAGAAGAAAAACATATTATTTTTTTTATGCTTGGTTTTTCAGTGTTCTAGTTTTGAAAGCCCACCTAAAATTTCGGACTTGCGTCTAAGTCAAGCATATTTAGTTAGTATTGCCATTTTATTATGGAAAGACCGACACCCGAACAATGTTTGTAAGTTATTGAATTTTATTATCAAAATTCGTGCTCTATGGCAAATGTTTTTCGTTCACTTTGAGCATTTTACGGGCGTCACAGTCAACTTGCTGGGAAAGCAATTCTAATTGTAGTGACCAAATTTCGCGCCAATTTCATGCTATCGGACATCAAGCAATCCAGCCGTATGTGTAGAATGTGTACGAAGGAAAATATTGATGGTGTATCCGTCAAGGTTAATGAAGACTGTGATTTGTTTCGATTACGATTTTTTTCCAGGATATTGGTATAAAACCTTACAAAACTCAGCTCGTGCAAGAACTGAAACCGAACGACCTACCACAGAGTCGAATTGGGCCTTGGAAGAGTTGGAGGAGAATCCGCTCTTTTATCGAAAAATTTTCTTCAGCGACTAAACTTATCTTTTGATTGAGTCTGTTTGAGTTCCGTGAGTAATTTGTCTCTCGTTTTGGACCGGTAAATTGGCCGGTTATACCGTTCGGTTTGAGGCTTTAAAGTTATTAAGAAAGAAGCCTGCCGCTACTTTCTGAGGTCAAACCGGCGGACCCCACAAGCGGACCAGTAGGAATGCAGTTAAGTGGGAAGGTTATGGTCCTACACTTCTGACCATAACAACACCGGAAAAAGGAAAAGAAGAAAGAAGAAGATGAAGAAGTTAATATGTTAGAAAAACTGACTTGAAATAGGATTTTTTGTATGAAACATTTAGAATGTAGTCCTCATCAATAATTACACAAAATAATTTTTGCAAAATAAATGGCAAGTATTTAGTTATCAGAACAAATAAGAATGGACTTGTGTAATTTTGGTTTGTTTTTTTTTTTGACAATTAAAAACCAAAGGCTTAAAAATTCATATATTATTCTGAGCACAGGACTTACGAGGGTGGTCCGATAAGTGCTTAGCCTCACCGCCAGATGACGCCAGTATCGCAAGAGCAACTTACTGTAGAACGTTTTAGTAGACGGCTACTGTCGAAATTTCAGCCGGATCGGACTCGTTGTTTTGTTTTGATCGCGTGTGGAAGCGGGAGTGTCCGCGGATTTTAGAAAATTGGAAAAAGACCAATATCGGTCGGTGATTCGATTCTTGCTTTTGGAAGGGAAATCGCGCAGCGAAATCAAAGAGCGTTTGGATGCTGTGTACGGTGACTCTTCTCCTTCGATGGCGACTATCAAAAATTGGTTTAACGAGTTTCAACGTGGTCGCTCGTCGGTTTTTGATGAGCCACGTCCAGGTGCCCCGAAAACGACTACCTCGGAGGATAACGTGACAAAAATCCACAATCCCGTATTGGCAGATAGCCGATTGAAGGTGCGCGAGATAGCTGAGACAGTAGGCATTTCAAAAGATCGCGTGGGTCATATCCTGCATGAAATTTTGGGCATGAGAAAGCTGTCGGCGCGATGGGTGCCGCGTTTGCTCACTCCGGACAACAAGCGCAACCGTGAGACCACTTCAGAGCAGTGTTTGACGCTGTTTAAGCGCAATCCGAAGGATTCTGCGTCGTTTCGTGACAGTCGACGAAATATGGATCCACTGGTACACACCAGAGACAGGAACAGTCGAAACAATGGACTTCACCCGGCGAACGTGCTCCGAAGAAGGCGAAGACTGTCCCACCGGCCGGAAAGGTGATGGCCACCGTTTTCTGGGTTTCACAAGGTGTGATCCACATCGACTACCTGAAGAAGGGCAAAATGGTCACAGGGCTGTACTATGCCAAATTATTGGGCCAATTCGACGCCGAATTGAAGAAAGAAACGGCCCCACTTGGCGAAGAAAAAAGTGCTCCTCCACCATGATAACGCACTGGCCCACACCTCCGCCCTCGCCACGGCCAAATTGGTCCAATTGGGCTACGAACTGCTGCCCCATCCACCGTATTCTCCAGATTTGGCCCCGTGCGACTTCTTTTTGTTTCCAAACTTGAAAAATTCACTCGCCGGACAGAAAGATCTATCGAATGAGGAGGTCATCGCCGCCACGGATGCCCACTTTGCAGACCTCGAGAAAACGTAGACGGGTTAAAGAAGTTGGAGCATCGCTGGGTCAAGTGTATCGAGCTAAAAGGAGACTATATTGAAAAATAAATCGCCATGTCTCCAAAATTTTTGTTTTTCGTTTGTAAGCTAAGTACTTTTCGGACAACCCTCGTAGATTTAAATTTAGTATAAAACACAATACATATTAGCAAAAATCTATGAGTGATAGAGAAAACCTGAGGTCATTTTCTGTTTTCTAATGTAATTTTGCTTAAGAAACACTATGTTTTATGCATGTCACAGAAAAAAATTGATTTTTGTTGAACAGTGTTATTAGTTAGAATTTTTGAATCTGAAAAAGCAGATCGAAGACTGCTGTTAAAAAATGTACAATTGCCCCGAAATCGTTCACAATTGTATGTTGTTGGGTTTTATTATTATCAATCATATGGTGGGTTAATTAAACTTCTTTATGTGTTTGAGAAAGAAATTGGGGTGTATGAACTGGAGATTCTCCCTTGAGATGTGGTACGCGCCTACGGTTTTCAATTTTCTTACGATCAGTGCTCCATGAGAGGGTAAGCTGCGATCTTGTAATCTGGATTTTTGTAATCTGCAAGATCCAAATAATTGATCTCCATTTTCTAGAAGTGTTCTTAGAGCTTGCAGTTTTCGGTAAGAAATGTCGGTAATTTCGAAATTGGCTGGCATACAGTTCAAATGTGTTATGACATTTCTTTTGGATGGTTGATGTTTTTCGCTATTTGTGTTTTTTCGAATTTTTGCGTTGACTGTGATGACTCCCATTGCACAGGGTAGCTTAAGTGATAAGAAGAATTTGTTAGGCTTTTTTGTAGCACGTTCGCTGCTTTATTACCCTACATTTTAGAGGCCTTTGGTACCCTTTAAACACCCATAGGTGTTACAATTCTCAACGCTACTTCTAAAGACAGCCTGATTCATTGTTTACAAACATATAGAAGCATTTGTGTGATTTTCAAACATGATAGTGTAATGCACTGTGATGCGCTATATCTAAGTTGAAAGTCACAAGTCCCCATTGTTAGAACCAGCCAGGTAGTAGATGTGGCAGTGTGGTAGTTTTGCAGAACATTGTTGGTGGTAGTTGGAAAATAAACTGCATCGGCGCTAGAAGACTTGAAATGAATCGAATCCTCGATTGTGTGGCTAAAGTAAATATATAAAAGACAAGCATGCGATCTTGCATCAATCTAGCAGAAAGATGAACTAAAACTGAATCTTTATAAGTTCCAAAACGGCGAAATCTAGCTGATGCTCAAAAAATTTGGATTAATATAGCAAACGAGCTATTGCGCTTGCACCAAGCTGGCCAGTTGTCGTGAACAAATAAAACTATCATGTTAAGTTGAATTCATCGAAAATTTAAAATAAAACATAACCAGTTTCCATTTTTTTAAAGTCTAATAAAATTAAATTTCAAAAAAAAACTAAAAATATAATAAAAATAATTTGTACAACCCAACTTAATTAACTTCTTAACTGCCCTTTTCGAGTACCTAAAGGTAGCAATTTTGGTCCCCTTTTTTCATACTGATTGCTTGATTGAAAACTCTGATTTATCCATCTACGTTGGTGCTTATTCTCGTAAGCTAAAGTATTGATCGTATACAAGTCGGCAACTGTCGGAAGACGAAGGAGGCACCGTCTCTTTATAGCAAGATCTATATGTAAACCGTAGCACAGAATTGTCATACTGACGGATTTATTAGCAGCTCGACATTTGTAAAGCGAATTTTTCGATCCCTTTGTCACGAAATCACTCTTTGTAGTTTTGGTTGGTATTTAATAGTCACGGCCTTCATGGAATCCATCCCTTTCAAATTGGGACTATTCACCGTAGATTTATTCGTTTTACTCTGTGTCCCCATCCGGTTGACAGGTTGAACCTAGTCCCTTATAAAGAGAGCTAAAAATAAGTGATAAATTACTAAGGATTTGATCCTCCGTTGATCGTCAGGAAATTGCTTTACTTTAAAGGGGTTTCCAGCAGATGCCCTTACATGTACTTACCAAATTAAGTAAATAAATATGAGGTTTGTTCAAAAATTAAAGTGACTTTTGGAATTTCGTGTGTTCGATTTTTGAAATCTTTTGTCTTTAGTTTGTTTGTCACAGATATAAAGGTCAGACATGTATGCAATAAAATTAAATGTTCCAACTTACTCGAAATGTTGACTGGGGCATAAGGGGAGTCTACTCTGAGCAAAAAAAAAAAAGTTTACAAGTGGTACAAGCTTTTCACGGAGAAGATGTTGGGAGGGAAAATATCCAAACCTAGAAAAGAAGTGAAATAAAGAATTTCCCCTCACAAACATACATGCTTTATAAAAGGCAACCCTTCCGACTATGCTCAGCGGGTAAAACGGTGAGTGGGGACTGATAGGACGAAAGTGATTCTCCGACACGGGTTTTAGGGTCAGGTTCAGTTCAACAACAGCTAGAGCCTCGACTCGAGTTTTTACCCAGACAGGCTCGGCTTCACATTACTCCTGGCAACCCATCACCAGTCGGAATCCGGTCTCGGGTTCTCACCCAGAAGGGGACTGACAGGGTGCTGTCAACGTGAAAACAGGTGAAAAAGGCGCCACTACGACCGAGTGTTCCGATCGGGTCTCAACCCAGACGGACAGAGTAGTGCGTCAACTACACTAGCTTGTCTGTCGGTCTCACAAATAAATTTATGTGACAGATCCTGGCCCGGCAAGTATACGTATACCCCGACCCAGAAAGCTCGTTACGATGTTAATGATGCTAGTCCTGGAGGCAACAGTACTTCAACAATGAATGAAAAGGTTGAATCAGTGAAGAAATTTTTTTTGGTGAATCGTCAATTTATATAGAGAAGGATGGGCATTCGGTTGGCTCACACTATAATTTTTTGTTTCAAAATTGCTAAATTTTGACCAAAATAACCGTCGATTATACTGGTTTATAAGGTGTTCTAGTCGGAAGGCCATACGGTCAATAAGGAATATTACCTTAAAGTTATCCGCCGTTTGCGTGAAGCAATACGAAGGAAACATAATTTTAATATAAAAAACAACATCAATTAAATGTCTACAGGCTGTTTTACGATCATCATCATTTTAAGACTAGGCTACATATGATCGCATTACATAGATGACTTAGATGGCCATTTAATGACACCATCACCTGAAATTAATCGACCAGGAAAGCAAGATCAAACAATGTCTGAAAAGCTGCGAATAAGCAAAAATACACACCCCCCCCCATTTTTCAAGAAACAAATCTACCCTACAAGTTACGTAACTTCTTTCTTAACCCTGCCTCGATTCTCTCTTATTTTTAGTTTTATAAATTAGTCTTTAAGTATATTTATATGTTTGGACAAAGCGGAATATTATGCTACAGCTACCTTCTACCGGGAATATACAAGTCTATCCCAAGAGCACAAGATCTTAAGTCTGCTGGTTCCAAGTATGATCCTGAAATCTTTCTATATCCGGCCACTTCAGACATTTTTGAAGAAAGATCTCTGCTTTTCTTCAGGTTGGTTTGTAGTCAAGGGTGCCTCTATCGGGCTATAGCTCAATCTGAGTACAATTAGTTCTGAAACGCTGTTTTGATAGCCTGACTCGGTTGACTCAGATTGTAAATGGAAGATTGTTAGGATCATAGAGACTGTGCTGACGAGAAAAACATTCCGATGACTTGGCTGTTCCAGGATTCGAACTCCGTGTCTCGTCTTCAGAAGCCAAAACATTAACTATTTAACCACGGTGCTCCCGCTCTTTGATGTTTTTCTTCAAACATTTTTCGGCGCTGTCCTTAATTTGGTTTTGAAATTTATGAAGAACTTCTGATTTCTCCTTCTTCGCAGAGTACTTAGCAGAGTAAAGAGACATACATGAATAAGGCCAGGCTTAGCCAATCAAGATCTTTCACAATTGCAGCAGTATTTGCAAAGTCGGTAGACTGCTTAAATCTTTTTCAGTGTCAAGTGCTATTCCCGTTTTGGTAAATATACAAAAGCCATAAACAATCCTGCTTCAGGGATTGTTATGGTGTGCCCAAGCTTCTTAAGCTGCTCGTAAAACCATCAAAGGCAACTCTTAAGACCCACACAATATGCCATAAATAAAAACCAATTGATCTGTAACATTTACAACCAACCAACCAATGGCTTCGTTTCACTGCATTCATCATAATTTCTCGTCTCTCACTCGGGCATCGGGCCTGCGCGCAAGCGCTTCATCTGATCAATGACCCCCGAAATTCGAATGAAAATCAGAAACTGAAACCCCGGTAACGAGTCCCCACATGGAGCGACATGCAAATCTGCAATTCAAGCTTATATGGCTTCATTAAGGCGACCCTTTCCCAGGAAATCATCAGCATCGGTACCCGAATCATGGGTCCACCGAAAACCCAGAGAAACGTACGACGATGACAACTGTATGTACGTGTCAGCGTATTGTCAGAATTAAGTGAATTCCTTTGGGCCGGTCCAGGATTTGAATACACGCGAAAGTCGTATCCTTGGCCGCAGATCGTCATCGAAAAGTGGAGGAACAGGAGGATGCCATCAAAATCTGCAATTTACCTCTCAATCATTGGCCACTGCGATGTAACTTGGTACGATCGTACTTGGCGACGCGGTCGAGTGGTGTGTACAGAAGTCCAAATCCAATCGCGGTGCATTCCAAGAAATGAATCTTCCTCTTCATTTGTTTCTTTCTTTTTCTCATTTTTGGAACCATCACAATCCTGCACATAATCCGTCTTCCTTTGGTTTTTTTTTTTCGGGCTTAAAGGATCGCATCACATCCTCGTTGGTCGGGTGGATTGCGCGCCATTGTGAAATTCTGAAAATTGTTAGCCAACGTTTTTGGGCAGTAAATCCTTTACTCGCGCCCTCTGCGTCAACGGGCATGACGCGCAGCGGCTTGGGGAAGGGACCGGGCAATGGGCATGGCCATAGCCATACATTGTTGTGTGGCGGGTATTGTTGAATTGAATTGCTACCAACTGGTCGCAGGAATGGAATGGAGCGATCGAATGCGGGACCATGATATGTCGTCGGCTCGGGAGGCGGACACGGAGCTTCGGTACGCGCTGGAGAAATGTGGAAAATATGCAAATCCGGTGTTTTCTTTCTGAAAATTACCGTAAAATATTTGAATATCTCCGATGTTTGGTTTCGTTTTGTTGTCCCCGTTGTTCGTTTTTTTTTTGTGGTCACATCTCTCTGCTGGGACGGCGGTGGCGGTGGGTATTGTTTGTATTGCTTCCATGGTAGTATCAATACAGCGAGCAACTGCATTGCTCTGTGGTTCGTTCCGTTTGTTTGTCCGTTCGTCAACTATAAAATTTGCAGCTCTTCAATTCGCAGCCACTGTGATGTTTTTGCAGCGTGTACAGTGGTCACAAGAAGTCATGTGACACTGTTAGTTATTTACCGTCGCTCTCTGTGACGGTATCATCCGTCTGAGATGGCCGACTCTACTGTGGACATGATTGCGGCACCGGTGACATCAGCGGCGGCAGTTTGAAGAAGGAATGCTTCATGGTTGTTTTAATGTTTCGTGCCATGTTTGCCATTTCCGCAAGCCGCTCGAACGTTTAATTAGTCCTTGGCCTGTAGTTGTCAGCGATACTCGGTCTGTGGCATTTTCAAGGCTTGCCGCCGCCGATTTTTCTGACCCAACACATGAACGGGAGGGACATGACGGGTAATCCACCATTAAATCCGATAAACAATTTCGGAAATTTGTTGACTTTTCCCAGGATCATCGAGAGGGGTCTTGTCCAGGAGGCGACTTTTGGTGTAAAGGTCGACGATAATTGCTGACGGAAAAGGGTTTGCTTTCGAGGGTAATTGGGATAGTTTGTTGTTTGGCGGAGGGAGAGGGGGGCTTAAAGAAAGTATTGGACCGGGATTGGGTAATTTGTCAAACGAAGTATGCCACGTCGATGTGGTACGTTACTTTGATCGCAGGCAGTGCTTTGATGCGGCGCTTGTATGAGGAAGAATGGGTGGAAAATGTCGCATTGTCAAAGGAAGAAAAGTTACTGCCGGTAGTGAAAGAATTTTTTCGCAGGAATTTTTCCAAGGCAGGTCGGAGCCATATACGTTATGTTGCGTTAAGACTGATTTTAAATAATTATCGGGTGGCTTGAGGTAATGTGGGAAAGGGTTCGTCTCCATGTAAGGATTAGAGATATCTGGTTTGGTTATAAGTATCATACTTGAATGCTTAGGTACGCCGGTACCGCCTTCGGAAAGAAGAAGATTAGTGGCAATCCTCGTCGAATTTCTCCCACAAGGAATGGAGTGTATGCGTAAAAGCTATTGAAATCCAACAATTTGTCTTAATTCCCTTAACTACTCGGGAAGCATTGTATTGTAACAACGCATGCGTCTTGTTCGGATTTCGCGTTTGAGCTGTCTCCAAATTATTTCCATAGATCTTGGTTCCTTTTCAACGGCAGGACATGTTTCGCGATAGAGGTATCTTTGCGTAGGATGTGTCCGGGCGGTGTTGTTGTTAATGTCATAACTTCATAGCCCAAGTGATACATGACTGTAACAAAATGGTCTCTCTACCCAATTAGTTGATATCGAAAAGGTACCGTTGAACCCTTCGTATTCGTATTATTTTCAATTTGACTAATGTTGTAGACTGTCTTACTGGCGCACCTGTTTCCGACAACTGACGTTTTGTAGGTCACTAACTACGATCCAGCTTCCGGTCAGTTTTCTATACTACTGAGGCTAGAGCAATCTGAATCTTGATGGCACGTGTGATTGTATTTCCACTTCTAAAGTATTGCAGATCTCTGAGTCGTTATTAAACCTCGTTGTCTTTGGGAAGTTGTATGTGATTTTTTAAGCGTTTGGTTTTTAGTTCTGGAAAAAAAGTGACAAAAAAGTTTCAAAAGTGCATAATTTTTTTTCTGACTTGATAAATCAATACTTGCCATTTTTTTTGCAAAGATTACTTTTTTATAAATACTCACCACAACAACGTTTGAAGTGGTCCATACTGAAAGTCTTATTTTAAGTCACTTTTTCGAAACGCCGAATGTTGTCTTTCAAGACTGCAATTGTCACTCACCGAAAATTGGATGTGTGGTAGGCCGTTTGGTTCTAGTTTTCGCAGAAGCTGTATTTTGTAAGGTTCTAGGCCAATATTTTGAGTAAGATCTTCACAATAACACAATAACAGTTTCTGCGACAAATGGACATCGTTAAAACTGGCGGATACTTCATCAATAGTTTCCTTTGTATGCACTCGAGTAGGTAACTTGATGTTCATTAGCTTGAAGTTATGGCTTAAATTGCTTGCTCAATAGGTCGAATTGCGCTAAAATATTTTCCATAAAGCACAAATATTGATAATAAGATTCAATAGTTTGAAAATATTGATCCAAACTAAATCTTTTTAATATAAATGGCAATTTTAAGTGAGTATGCTTGTTTTTAACACATGCACGAATCGTGCGTAAACTGTCAAAAATAGAAGATAAAAACCCACACATCTAAAAAACCACCTTTTATAAAGGGTATTTCAATTGGCGCGGGTAGATTTTGGCGGCCTCTGGCGGCCATGGTGTTTTAGTGACATCTATCAAATCCATTGTTTAATATTCAGTTACTGAACAGTACGTACGTCTAAATGATAAAACTTCATTATAAAAATGAGTCTTCGTTTGTGCAAATGTTGCGTGCGTTGCGCTCATTTTACAAAAGACGTGGTGGCCCTTCACAGTTCTCGAACGTTTTTTGATTTGAGACAACCGGTAATCGGCAATTAATCAGCCAACATTCGTACGTCAAAGGAACGCAAGATCGGCGAAGAATATTGCCGCGGTCCGTGAAAGTGTACAGTAGAACCTGAGGCAGTGGCGTCCACAAGAACTCGGTTGTTTGCGGACCTTAATTTGGCGAATTTTACGTAGGGAACTTAGGCATACACACTGGGATCCAACTGACCCAGGAGCTCAGGCTTCATGACTAAGGACAACGCGTTCGGAGCGTTCGGAAGAGGACCCCAATTTTGGCCGAAATTACGGGGATTTTTGGTCCATAGCGAGCGTTACAGAACGATGATAACTAAATTCTTACGACCCAAAATTGAGCCATATGGAATTAGACGACATGTGGTTCTAGCAGGATGGCGCTACATGCCACACAGCGGACAACATGAGGGTAAGGTTATCTCTCGCAGAGGTGACGTGAATTTACCGCTCGACTTTTTGTTGTGGGATTTCCTGAAGTCGCAGGTCAATGCGAATAAATCACAATTGATCGATGCCCTTAAGGTGAACATATCACAGGCCATTGCTCAAATTCAGCCGGATCTATGTGAAAGAGTCATTGAAAATTGGGCCACACATCACAGAGAGCCGAGTAGGGCATTTGAATAATGTTATATTTCATATACTCGTATAATGGCATACATGGGCCAAATAAAAAAGAAATTTTGTTAATACCTCACACACAGCTTGTCTTATTCTATTTCAACATCTATCCGCCCTTATTGAAAAATTCTTTATAAGCTAGCATAAGATGATGATCATGCTTTTGTCCGGCTTAGGTGGCGCGACTGTTTCAGGCGTCTAGGAAACAATTTCTGAAGCGGCGGCTGATTATAATGTGATCGGCCTGGTTGGACGTATTTCGAAATAGAAAGGATATAGAAATTGCCATCCTCATCCCCTGCAGCATCTTCTGTTGAAGCTTAAACCTGGAAGATGGTCGTTCTTCTTATTCTACTTTGGCACTTACGTTTCAATATCCGGTCATTATGATGCTTCTAGGATATTCTTCGTGCTGTCTGAGTTGGCATCAATCCTAGTCTCCCCATCAAATCATATTATTTCACTTAACCTTAAGGTAGCGATAAGCTGAAATAATTTAGTTCAGCTGGGACTTTCTTAAAAGGACTCTAGGGGGATTATTATGTTCCAGAATCTATCTAACGATAGCCAACGCTCGGTAACAAATGGCCTGTTTATAATTGCGTTTTTCACATATATGACTTGCTGGGCCGATTAATACTTTTCCAAAACGTTCACTGCAAATCTCATCTAGCTAAGAAGTGCATGTCTACAACTAAAAAAATTGGTTTCCGTAATCTTCTCAGCTTAAGAGGGTGGTAATGAATTCTTTGCTTTCAACAGAATTGCTTTCAACAGAAGCACGGAATAAAACTCTTCAAATTGCCTACTGCTACTACCGTGTTCACTTCAGATCTGCCTCTTTAGCACTTTCATACCTTCCACCGGCATCCCTTAAGGCTGCTACTCAGGACCACTACTTTTCATTTTTACCATTTCTGAAATTGAAGTGATCAATAAACGTTCGAAAGCTGATAACAAGTTTTCCAAGACCATTTCTTCGGGACATGACGCTCCTCTAAATCAACCCGACCTCAACAGTGTTTTTATAGGGAACTTGGAATTTAAGTTTTTTAAGTGTAAGTCAGGTACTTTTCGTCTTTACGGAATGATAATTAATCAACCCATTCCCAGCATTCAGGTGATCCGGAAATTGGCATATTACATGACCAGAAGCTCAATTGGCTTATACATATCGGAAATCTCCAACTACAGGCCAATTTCACTTCTTCCTATCCTTAGCAAACTTTTCGATAAACTAATAAAAAAATAGAATAATGAATTTCCTTAACTTAACTAAGTTCTTCATTCCTGTTCAATTTGGTTTTCAAAAAGAGAAATCAACTGAAGATGTTCGTTTACAATTCTGCTCTCAAATAATGGCAAACCTAGATCAGAAAAAATGTTCCGCAGGCTTATTTATCGACATCACTAAGGCTTTTGCTATGATTAGCCATAATATTTTAATTCAAGGAAGTTGGAAAAAGCAGGTTTTCGTGGCTTCATGGTCGAATGGATTAAGTCGTACCTTAAGATCAGTCACAAAGAATGAAATTAGGCGAGATTTGGAGTGAAATCATGCTATACAATTTGGGTGTACCCCAAGGTTCAGTACTGGGACCAAAATTTACATTAACTATGTTATGAGTTTGACGTGTCTGTCTGTCTGTGGCATCGTAGCTCCTGAACGAATGGACCGATTTTGATGATTTTTTTTGTTTGAAAGTTAACGTGATCGAGATGGTTCTTGGCTACAATTTATGAAGACCTGTTCAAGCCTTTCAAGGCCATCAGTTCTGCAAAATTAATCGCCATGTTGGAAGATGTTATAAAACTAGACAGCTGCAGTATACTAACAGATAAGCAATGGAGCGCTGTACTTCGCATGAACGTGGAATAATTGTGTCGATTTTTTTGACCAATAATCGGTAGGTGTAATTGCGTGAATTTCGACATCGATTTTATATTCAAGTCGCGCCAACTGGGCAAACATCCCGCTTAACTTCTCGACTTTAACAGACTGGCCTCATAGGAGACCATGCAGGACGTTGTCACCACCGGACTAGTCATTCAGCCGAGAATATCACGGCTGTGGCTATCGATGTCGCTGAGAACGAAGAAACATCAACCAGACGACGGGACATGCAATTGGGCATAACTATGTAGACGGACCATACAGCGAACCGAAACTGCTGACCGTCAGTCGCGTGTGAATTACTGTTACCCATCCTTAATCAACAACGAAGAGGACGATTTTGTGTCGAAAATCATCATGAGCGACGAGGCGCATTTGTGTAATACACGAAGATCCATTACATCCACTCAAAGCAACTGTGTGGTGCGGCGTTCACGCGAGAGGAGTGATTGGGCCTAATTTTTTGAGAAAGTCATCGACAAACAATCGCTGTTACTGGTGAGTGCTACAGGGCTATGATAAACCATTTCTGACTGGCGGAATTGGATGAATTGGATGAACTGGATGAATTTGTACACTTGGTTTCAACAAGACGGTGCAACCACATACACAGCACCAGCCACAATGGATATTGTGAAGGAAACGTTTCCTGGTCGCGTAATCTTCTGTTTTGGCGATTTGGTACGGCCAGCAAAATCGCCAGATTTAACCATTCCAGACTTCTTACTTTGGTGCTACTTAAAGTCGCGAACTTATGCTAACAAGTGTCGGATATTCGCATTCGCGGCCGTTATGGAGAATATTCGACAGAAACACGAACATTTATCACCCGGAAATCTTGCGGAAAGTCATGGAAAATGCGATAAAACGAGTACAAATGTGTATAACACTGGCGGAATCCACTGGACGGATATTATCTTTTCCACATAGCAGAAAATATTGTGAAGGTCCAAATAAAGATTTCCATCACTCAAAGTAACTTTTTTTTATTTAGTAAAATTTTTTTTCAAAAACAAAATTGGATGGTAAATCTTGCGCCACCATGTACATACAAGAAGCCATATGCGTTGTTGCAAAATACTTAAGAAAAGTGTAATTTAAATAATAACCTATCGCAATTAGGGTCCGCGATTAATTTAAAAAGAATAACAAAAATAAAATTAAAAATTTTAAGTAACCCACGACACAAAAAAAATAACTTTAAAAAGTAAGAAAATGAAATTTCATTAAAAGAACCAATTAATATTATTAATATAAGCGTTGCCGCGTCGGGGGACCGCTAAGTGAAGAAAGGTAATTTGTTATATCTATTTGGCAACCTGTAGAAATAATGTTGCCAGTTTAAAAACCGAACCGAAAAATATCATTTACTTTTAGAAAACCACTATCACACGAGATGCTGACACTACAAGTGGGTATAGAAAATAGTTCAATATGTTTCCATTCTTTCCGATGTTGGCGAAGAACTCTTCGAAATTAATTAAAAACTGTCATTAGCTCTATAGCATTAAGGGTCGGATCCTTGTGATAGCAAAGCGTACTTAACTAGGCTGCAATATGGCAAGTTAGTCTTTCTTCGTGATAGCTAAGCCAGATTTGTTACAGTCGCTCAAAATTTGATGTTGCTACTCCGATAGCACTTTCTTCATATTCAAATGTGGCTGTATTTTGCCATTATTTCCTACCAGTGCTATCCAATAAGAGGTGTCATTTATAATCTATAGGAAAAAGCGATATTTTTATAAAAAGTGGTAATTTTGACTTTGGCATAAAGTACAAGCATGCCTTGATGCTTAAATGAGCATAGTTAATAGTCATTCTCTTGATCAAAATGTTCATCATCATGATCATCATTGATGTAGTAGTACTGTCGACTTTGCCCTTAACATAGCTCCAAAGGCACAAGTCTAATTATGTTGTATTCTGCTAACTGGGCGCCCAACTGATGTCCATCCAACATTGTTGGTTTACCTAATACATGTATTGAAACACTTACTCAATTACCACTTTGAAAAAATATGTACCAATGGCACCGCCAACTAAAAATCGCACTAAAGTGTTCTGCTTTGTGGATAGGGAGTTTTTTGGACTATTTCTCTTACGTTTAGGGAACCCAGATGCAAGTACCCACATCACTAGCTCATTCTAAATAAATTGGTCGTTAAAATTCACAGTCGTTTTTCGAGAAGCGTTCGAATATAACCCAAAGCAGTACGAACCTTATAAAACGTTCGTATTTTCAGCGTCATTTTCACTACTTCATCACGTTGTGAGTGTGTATAGCGTAATCCTAATAAGATCTTGATCTTCACTTATCGAAAGGCATCGAAACGATAGTTGAATGCTGGCCGTTCAACAACGACATGAAATTTAAAATGACACTTCTTATTGGATTATTGATTTGAATTTTTGAAGAAATTCAAGACCTACCCTAGAGCTACAATTTCAACTTTTTCAGTCGCTGGAGATTCGAGGCATTGCTTACGTCGGCTAAGCACGATAGTCAAAGGGAAGTGAAGCTCATTTCAGCACAATTGGGGTTACCAGATAGCGACATGCTACTTCCCCCGCATTATGTCAGATGCACTTGAGAAATGGTTTCATTTACAAAATGTCCTCCACGACGGTATTAAATTTCCCGCCATAACATCCCAATCAAAATGGCCCCAACGCATCAAAGTAAAAACGCAAACAAACACAAAAACATTAAGAACTAACGCGCCACCCTTGTGGAACACCGAAAAACCTAATCAAAATCAAAATTCCGAGTTTGTTAACAGGAGAAAAACATGATCATCCCAATGCACAAAACACCACCATCCACCGGGCGACCCACAAAAAAAACGCAGAACACAAAAGAAGGCAGAAAACAAATCGAGATCCATGCAACAACCTGCAGCCATATTTAAAAAGTGAAACTAATTATGTGCACCCATGTGCATCCAGCTGAAAATTCCGCATGATGTTCCACAAGGATGCAAATTCTGTCCACTCCAGCTAACAGAACCATGCAGGGGAACACACAAACAAAGTGAAATAAACCACGGCCAACAGGAATCCCAAGTCATCTGGTTGGTTGCGAGTTGCTTTCACGCTAGCAATGGCGTCTTCGAGGTGTTTCAGCTAATCGGTGACCAACGAGAGTACAAGCTTGAGTTCCCTGTCCCCATGCATATCTGCAGCTCATCAGCATCGCCATCGCCATCACTAGCACCATCAACATCGACATCAGTATCATCTTCCCCACTTTTCTTGCGTTTTGTTTCTGCTGCCTGTGCTGCTCTGTTTTGTGTAATTTCATTTCTTGCCACATTACGCATCGGTTGCACTTAGCGGCTGCATGCAGTGCATGTGAGGAATGAGTGTGCGAAAAAATGGAAGTCCTTGCGCTTGTCGGACTGTTGTTCTGGCTCAGCTCATGCAGCTCAATCAACTTGGAATATAATCAAATGCCTGCATCAGCTGTGGACACTATCTGAGCACTCGGGCTGGGGCTTGCACTCATGGTTGCGTGCCTCGACGAAGCTCTGATGGAATTGTTACACACACCCATTTAATTAGCAGATGATATTTATGGACGCCATTTTCCCCGTTCGTCCATCGCTCCGCTCTCAACTAATATCCGCTACAGGTGGTGGTAGGTGGAGCCCGAGTTGCTTTCAACTTTCAACATGCAGCAAGAGGGAAAAATGAATGCACAATGCGCTCTCACAGACAATTTGTGGCCAAGTGTATTATTGAGCCCCCCCGTCGCTTGTCTAATGGATCAGCATTCCACCTGGATCGTAAACACAAACCTGATAGTTGCACCCGCGCACAGTAGTGGCTAACTTCTCACTGTTAGCTGCAACTTGCGCGCGCTGATATGACGCAGAAGCTAATCGACAGTGAAATGGTCCTTATTCTAATGGCGACCTCCTACTACCCGCTCGTGTTGCTCCGATTAATTTATGTCTACAGTACCGCGTGCCGATGGAACCCGGGACGCAGTACGAGCGGCATTAGGCGCAGCTGTTAACTGAATTGATAAATATTTTATTTTAATTAACATCACAAATTGCAATTACCAATAGCGAGAGCGGGAGAGCGAGAGTGAGCACTGAATTAATCACCATTGTTGTCCAAAGTCGAGGCGATGCCTTGGAGGCGTTTGCCGTGTCTAACAACTCATAACATGTGAGCTTAATTGTTTTGACGGTGCCGTAGCAGGCGGTGTGCGACGCGCTCCACGATTCGCCGTCCTCGTCGACTATACTATGTACCTGCGCTAGACAAAGTGTCTAAGTGCGCCTTGACAAATGGTCGACTGCAAATGGGTGACACAGTTCGTGTCGAATTGGCGGCAAGTGTGATGCTAATGGTTGCTCCGACATCGATAGCGCGCGGGGCACGACGCGATGCGGCGGTGCAGAGAGACGCACCACACGAGAACGACACTATTCATCTTTTCGGTGTTTAGGAGTCGACCTGTCATAAATACGAGATTACGAGTACCAGTATGCGAGGGTATGCGCGTCCATTGGCTAATGGTTAATCGGCAAATGTATTAGCGAAGTAATTTGTTGGGCTTTGGGAGACTTAGGAATTCATTTGACGGGCGGAGAGATACTTATGTCAGTTAGCATTTAGCCGGGGGGGGGGGCAGTCAATTATGCTCGAGAGTCGTGACAGCTCGGGTTAGTATATTGGCGGATAGAGTGGTATTTGACTACTGGATCTTGTCGAGATATGAGTACAACTACATGAGACTAGGGCACGATTCTACGACTTAATTTGAACGGGATGGTCGTGGGAGCTGGTTATGTGCTTTGATTCATACGAGGTTGATCAGGTGGTCCGAGGTGATCGTGTAAAACAAATTTTATTATTTCCTGATTAAAATGTTTACGAGGTTTGCCTTAATCCGGGATTAAATGTGTAGGTTGGTGATCATACTAGACTCACAAGATTGCCTAAGAAGCCGATCTAAAATTGGTGATGGCGTACTCGAAGCCTCTTAAGCATGTTGAAGTTGAGTTATCAATTAGGCTAGGGGATCCTAAACTTTGCTGATGAGGCTGAGGATCTATCCAAAGCCACAATGTCTCTAAAAAAGGTACGTTTCTTAAGGCAGCAAAGGGCATACTCACATAATATGTGTAAAGCAGTTTCATCCTTAAGACAGAGTCCATGTTCTGCTCCCAGGAAAACTTTAATTTTGTGGAGGTAGTATTGTAGACCCCAGTGCCTTGATCTCCATTGAAGCTTGGAATACGTTAGAGTGGGGAATCCGTAGGACAGACGTTGTCTAAATACGTCAAATTTAGGTATGGGTAAATCACAGAAGGGTTCGAAACCTATACTCTATATGCACCATTCGTGACTTCTGACTGGTAGATCGGAAATTTCGTTACCACTGGTGCCCCTGTGGTCGGAGCCGCAGACATACATATGTGCAAGCCAAGAAAGTTGCTCTGATACCTTTTACGGGGCCATTCCCCCTTTATGGTTTTGACAACTCAGACATTAACCTACATTTGCACAAATGGTTCATTAAACCAAAGAATCAATTCCAGAACAAACAGGAGGGTATAAAACACTCAAGAACCTTCATGGAACAGAATCACAATCCCAAACATGCCAAAGAAACTCTAGAACTTAATTTTCTGATAAAGCTTATTAATCACATTGCAAGAGCAATAACTTCAGTTAATAAACTGATTTTCGGGACTTACTCTATACCAATAACCCGTATCACGAGAATGTGCGCCTTAAGGGCTTGTTCCCTTAAAAGCATTCTGTTTCGATGAAAGTGCACTGATTCAGGACAGTCAGGACACTCCGAGCATGATGTCACGGAGCGCCTCACGTTCTATAGAGCGTATCCGACCGATATAAGAGAGACGTTTCCCAATAGCATTAAGGCTTTTGGTGGCTGGAAGAAATTCCGTCATCGGTTAGAGAGCGTTAAGCCTCTTCAAGGCACAGTTGCCAGTGATTGGCTTAAATAGATCACGTTAGGTGTATATCAGTGTATATTACCTATAGTTATGGCTGGGCGATTGTTATAGTTTTAGCTAAGTTTGAATTTTAGTTAAAAGAACAAAAAACAAAAAGGAATTACAAACTAATTTACCCCAAAAGCCTATAGATCAATTAACCTCTCGTCTGACATTTTTTCCAAAAACATTGCATAGAGACTTTAGGTCTTTTTAAATATTTAGGATGGTGTGATGGATGTGGAGAGCGTACTGTTCCGTATTTTGAAAGAAATTAAATATTTCATTTAAAAGGGCTTACTATGGTTTCCTCAATATGGAAGGAATTTTCAAAATTAGCTCTACAAAAAAAAATGGAAAGAATTAAAAGAGATCAGTTCTATAAGAAGCTACTAGTGACACATCGAAGATAAAGATCGTCAAGGAAAAAAATTAAGATAATCGCGTATTCCGATAATTTAAAAAATAATTTTGTAACAATTATAAGGCGACGAAGCCTACTCTTTTTTATTTAAAAGTTCTGGGAATAAACCGGGAAGAAAAACATTTCACTTTTCGCACAGCCTAAGCCTGACGTATCGTGGTATCATTCACGATTCCAAGCTAACTCGTATGGGGCGTATGTTCGCAAAAGCCTCAAATACATTATACTTCGCAGGACGATTGCGATTACTTCTTTTTAGATATCTTCTTAGGGCATGAAAAAGTCATGATAGGGGCATTTAGACACCAAATAACGCTGTTTCCTTCGGATCGCTCAATAGTGTCCTCGAGGAGTTGGCATGTAGCTTCACTAACATAATAATCTGTGGCGATTTCAACGGCAACCTCTTGGACAAAAATATTAAACCTTACTCCTGCTACCACATCTACGCCCACCCATTTCTCATTTATAGCATTCAGGCTGCTCGATGCTCAGGCTTTTCAAAACATGACTTTCTTTTTCTGACGTATCCAGGGGAAACCATTTTACTGAGTCCAATATCATATTTAGAGATTTCCACAATATAAACTATACTCTTTTATGACAGGATGCTGTAAGCACTAATTGGCAGTACATTTACCAGTTGTATTCGGTCAATGATCAAGCATCATTCCTGTACCATTAAAGTCAAATTTTTCTATTCCACAGAGATTAACTTCAGATATTCTGCATAAAACAGCCTGACAATGCTTTCAAGAGTTGGAAGAAGTATAGAATGCCAATCTTCTTTGGCAAATATCGCTCATTTCGTAATAAGAAGGTCTTGTATAGCAATAGACTTGGCCGTTGTTCAGCAGGCAGAGAAGCGTGGCGACAAGTTCGGGAACTTGGCCTAGGAAAACAAAAGCCGAAAATTCCTAACAACATTGACTGTAACCAACTGAATCTGAATTTCTAAGCTATTTGCTTTTGACCAGTCACAGGAAGGAAACAGTAATTCACACTTTGACTTAATGTAGATTGCGTGAGGAAGACGTTGTGGAAGCTATATTGTCCATCAAATCTAATGCCATGCGACTCGATGAAGTGCACCCGTAATAGCTTCTGCTACCATATGTGTTACAGTCCATAACTTATATCTTTAGTTGCATCCTAACAACGTCGGTCTTTCCTTCGTAATGGAAGTAGGCTAAGATTATACCTATACCAAAAAAGTCGATAGGAACTACGAGTACACTGATACAGATCATTAACAATTCTGCCACTCCTCTCAAAAGTTTCTGATATCACCATCTTAGTCCAATTACAAAAATCTTTTAAGCAAACAACTTCTAAGCGAAAGTCAATCTGGCTTCCGTCCTAAACGGAGCTGTAAAGCTGCCTTACTGCTGGTCGTTTATTACATGCTGTTGATGAAAATCATCCTACATTGCTAACGTTGCTCGATTTCTCTACAGTTTTCGACAGTGAACCATTTCATTCTTTGCTCAAAACTTAGAAGAGAGTATAATAGTTCGGTATCTTTCACGAAGCTGTTAGGTTCCTACTTACAAGGTAGACAGCAAAGGGTTGCAGTAGGCGATCGACGCTCGTCTTTCTTGCCTGTAAAGTGCGGGGTCACGCAAGGGTCGGTCCTTGGCCCACTACTATTCTCCATGTATGTCAAAGAGCTTCCCAGAATAATCAAGCATTGCTCAATTCATATGTTTGCTGATGACACGCAAATTCCCCTTAGTCGCCCACTTAATCGTGTAAATGAAGCCGTTATGTAAATGAATGAGGCATATACCTAGCCTACATAGCATATAGCATATCCATAGCATACACTCAATTTGATTGGTCAACTGATTGGTCAACGTTCGTTAAAAATCAATTAATCAATTAAAAATCAAAAGCACTCGTAATACACAAAAGAAACACAAACTCCAATAGAGTACGTTGATTCCGCCAAAAATCTTGGCCTGATCTTGAATCGTAAACTTAAGTGGTCTACACACTTGAATGCCACTATTGGTAAGATGTAGGGTGGATTTCGTGCTCTTTGTGTTACCCAATGCCCACTCGGATAAAACTCTTGTTGGTCGTATTCTGTACCGCAGATGCCCATTATGATTCAATAACGAAGTTAAACGTTGCTCACAATAATATCGCTCGTTTCCGTTATCCGGCCGTTGAAACTTCAAATTTCTAATTTTTATTTTTTATCTGATTCTTTATGTACATATGTAGGTACAATTACATTCAATTTTAAATCTTTAAATTGTCACCTCTGTCATCTTATTTTTTGTAGCTTGGGCACTAGGGTGTCTCAAATTTAAGGGAGAAAAATAAAGTTCTTATTTTTTGAGGTATTACCCTCTTGTATTGTACCTATTGATATCCTGAATATCTCAAATAAATTTCATGTCAATTGAACATCGTTAACACATCGTGCCCACTTGAAGTTGAACATTTAGAGAGTGGATAACTACTGTTGCAATACCACTTAAAATCACTAGATTGTAAATACACTATGGAGGTTACAGAATGTGCTTTTGGTTTTTAGGAAATTAAATATAAACTGCTTATTTGCAGTCCAAATTAATTGTTCCCAGTATCTTTAATAAAATCATTGAAGAGACAAGGTGGATGTCGATTGGCCGACAGATCGCTATTGAGGAAGGCACCAATAATGACGCATACAAAATAATTAATTAGGAGCATTCAAAATAAAACAGATATTACAAACAATCACTTTAATTTACTTTTAAATGATTTCAAACATTTTAATTAATAAGAGATTAAGAATATACATTATTCAATAAATTTTTGTTTTAAGGTAAGTTTGTTACAGTCAGGATAGAACTGCCGATGCTCTTGGACACACTGCAATACATATTCTTTTTGGTCCTCTTTCACAGTCTATAGGCTATGAAAATTTTCCATGAGCTTTACCGCTCTTTCAGCTGTATCATTTACTGCTTGCAATGAATCGGCAATTTTTTTACACGTTAAAAATTAATTATTTGACTCCCATGAAGAAGGACAATGATTTAAAAATTCAGGATCAAGCTCAAAACGGGAGAAAATATTTTTACTCTTCTTGGATATAAACTCATCTATTGTTTTACCTATGAAAATTCATTTAAATTAGAAACAAAATTCCATACTTGTGTTCATAATATTAAAAAAATTAACCAATTACTTACAGAAAAATTTGTCACCAACTGCGGTAGAGGTAGTATGTATCTTCTATCGATACCAAGCTCTTCATTGTCTAAATTATTAACCATTTTTCTTTTCGTTTCAACTTCAACAGTGTCATCAAATAAATATAGAATTGCCACTTCTTCCTTTAGGTACCACAAGTGATTCATAAATTACTTTAAAACTGCTTTTGAGATGTTTTGATCTATACGTTCAAAATCTCTGATTGATTTAAGAAAATTTAAATCTCGGTTTGGAGCTTTTACTGCTGAATCGCAGGACAGCCAGGGCCTTATGTAAACTTTCACAATAAAAACACAAATCATCAGAAAGGAAGTACGATCTTCTGTCATTAAGTCGAATTCCGCTCTTAAAAGATATGTATATCTTAAGAGCATATATTGCTCGAGCCATCCATCGGGTATGATGCATTGCACCTGGTGGTCGAATTTTTATATTTTTCTTTAAATTTTCACCCAGGAAAAGCATTGCTAATTCTATTAACTCTAGTCAATTACCTCGTTTTTTTTTATTTTGGCAGTAGGATTTTAATGCTAATCTCGAATCGAATCTAGTTCTTCCCTAGTGAACCAAGAATTAATACATTCTTGGCCGTTAAGTACGTTTTCCCTATTAATGCTATTCTAGGATTCCCTAAATCTTTTGAATAATGGGCTCTCGGGACTAGTTTTTGGTTGGGGAATTTTAGCTTCAAATGCATAACGTAAAACTAATTCATATAAAGGGTCCGCCAAATAATTTTTTTTTTTTTGAAAATGCTATAAAAAAACTACTGAATATTTTCTCAAATTTCTTTTTTTATTTGAAAGTACAATCCTTCCGGTAAATAATGGAAAATAATTTCATTCAAATGGCTGCCTCGGCTTGCATGGCCAGTAGCCTACACGATCGGTCCAATTTTTAAGCACATTATCGATTGTGTGCAGCTGTATTTCACCAATGACTTCACGAATATTGTCCTTTAAAGCGTCAATTGTCTCTGGCTTGTCGGCGTAACACTTATCTTTGACGGCACCCCACAAATAATAGTCCAACGGTGTCAAATCGCAGCTCCGAGGTGGCCAAACGACATCATCTCTGCGGCTGATAATGCCATCTTCAAAAACAGGGCGCAAAACATCGAGTGTAGCTTCGGCTGTGTGGCACGTAGCGCCGTCCTGTTGAAACCAAATGTTGCCAATATCCTCCTCTTCAATTTTTGTGAACAAAAATTCGTTCAACATGGCCCGATAACGATCGCCATTGACTGTAACGGCCACTCCTTGCTCATTTTCGAAGAAAAATGGCCCAATTATGCCTCTGGACCAAAATCCGCACCAAACAGTGGCTCGTTTTGGGTGCACCGGCTTTTCAATGTATGCGTGCGGGTTTTTTGTGCCCCAAATGCGACAATTTTGCTTGTTTACATACCCGCCAAGATCAAGATGAGCTTCATCTGAAAAGATGATTTTTTTGGCAAAATCGGCATCTTCTGTAAGTCGATCGCAGGCCCACTTAGCGAAGCGAAAACGCATTGGATGGTCAGTTGGCTTCAACTCCTGAACCAATTGGACTTTGTATGGCGTCATACCAAGGTCTGTATGCAAAATTCGTCTCAATGATGTCTCCGAAATGTTCAATTGTTGAGAACGACGGTGAATTGATGTTGATGGCGCTTCACGCACACTTTCTGCCGCAGCAGCAATATTCTCGGGTGTACGCACTGTTTTTGGCTTTTCACGCTTTGGTTTATCGATGAGGATGCCAGTTTCTTTCACTTTTTTCACAAGATAACGAACATACGGAGCTGACGGTGCTTCTCTTCTTCCAAAATCCGTACGCAATTTTCGCACACATTCTGCAACATTACCATGATTTTCAAAGTAATGTCGCAATATTTCCCAGCATTGTTCAAGCGTATACACAACCATATTCGTTCAGCGGAAGGATAAAACGAATTATCTGTCAAATCAGACATGAGCTACGTGTTACCATTCACGAAATAAGCACTTCTTGAAAAAAAAAACGTTAGATGGCGGACCCTTTATTTGATGACGACAAGAGCATGGAAGGCCTCTATCAGGAGTTGGAAGAAATATCGTCTTCCGCGTCTGACAGGAACCAGGCTACCCAGGAGCTTCGACAAAGCAATTTGAACAAAGGAGCAAATATCTTTAAGATAGCCGCCCAGAGAAGAAGAAATGCTCAGGAGATTCGTTTCCCAAAGTTTATTAACAATGCTGAAGGCCAACTCCTTGTGGAAGACGAAAAAATTCTGCACAGATGGCGACAGTATTGCGAGGAACTTCTGAACGAACAGTTTCCCCGAGTGTACTTTCCAAGAGCCGCCCCGAATCATGCCGAAATATCCGACATCACAGTCGAAGAAGTTCGGTACGCGGTTAAAAACTCCAAGAAAAGAAAAGCTGTTGGGCCGGACGGGATACCCTCTGAGTTCTGGAAAAGATGGGAGACATCGGGTCTAGATGGCTCATGGTTCTTATCTCCAAACTTATGAGAGGCGACACTATGCCTAATCAATGGAGGGAAAGCTATCTTCTTCCATTGCACAAAGGAAAGGGTGATACGCGAAATTGTGATAACTACCGTTCTGTCAAGCTGATGTCGCACACCATGAAGATCGTTGAACGGGTATTAGATAGCCGACTGCGGAAAATAATACGACTATCTGATGACCAGTGCGGGTTTGTCTCGGGTAAATCAACAACAGATGCAATCCAAAGTATAAGGATCATGATGAAAAAGCATCGTGATTCTTCAAAGGACTTGCATATGGTGTTGGTTGATTTCGAGAAGGCCTTTGACCGGCAACCAAGAGATCTTTTATGGGTAGCGCTAAGACAAAAAGGAGTTCCAGAAACCTACGTGCGAGTGATTATGGACATGTACGAGAGAGAAACGACAAGAGTAAGATGCACCGCAGGAGTCACCGAAGAGTTCACAATCAAAGTCGGTGTACACCAAGGGAGCGTCCTCAGCCCACTGCTTTTTATAGCAGTGCTTGATTGCTTGCTTGAAGGAAAAGTGACGGACCCCAATGTGCACCAGCTATTCTTTGCTGACGATGGGGCCATTATAAGTGATGATCAGGCGTCCCTACAACGAGCACTTGATGTGTGGGTGGACATTTTTGAGGGACACGGGTATCGTATTAGTTGAAATAAGACAGAGTATCTGTGCTGCCCGTTCTCTGACCCTCATCAGCCTATTCCAGACATTTACTTGAATGGAAGAGTGCTTCCCAAGCGTGAAAAGTTTAAATATCTGGGATCTATGATTAATAAAGAAGCAACTTGTGATGACGACATCAACCATCGCGTAAGCGTAGGGTGGATGAAGTGGCGGGAAAACTCCGCCATCTTCTGTGATCGAAAAATGCCCCCTAAGCTGAAAGGAAGGCTCTACACTTCAGTTGTACGTCCGGCGCTTACATACGGTTCACAATGCTGGACAATGCACAAAAAGTATGAGAGCAAATTAACGGCAACTGAGATGAAGATGCTTCGCATGACAGCGGGAGTAACAAAGCGTGACAGAATTAGAAGTTCAAAGATCCGAGGAAGTCTCCACGTAAAAGAAACCATCACAAGAAATATAGAGCGCGACCGACTCAGTTGGTATTGCCATGTTCAAAGGAGAGATCCTTTGAACCCCGTCCAAAAGGCGTTATCAATCAACGTTCCAATTTCAACACGCAAAAAAGGCAGGCCGAAAAAGAATTGGTGCAAACAAATGCAAAAACTCCAGCATTTGATTGGCCTCAGCGATGAAGTAATCCCAAACCGGGAAGCCTGCCGCTACTTTCTGAGGTCAAACCGGCGGACCCCACAAGCGGACCAGTAGGAATGCAGTTAAGTGGGAAGGTTATGGTCCTACACTTCTGACCATAACAACGCCGGAGAAAAAATGAAAAGAAGAAGAAGAAGAAGAAGATGACGACAAGGAAAAAACATTAGGCCCCTTTCTAACTTTTGTCTATCAACACTGCTGCTCCGTTAATTCGGCCAGTGATTGACGCAGTCGTGTCACAGCATATGATTTGTATTTTGTCCTCCAATTGCCAATCTTTAATAGATTCCCAAATTGCCAGTGCCTGTTCTTTTCCAGATGAGTTTATTAGTTTTGGATACCCGAGGAGTTTCTCCTTTTCTTCGTAGGTTATAACTATCGGTAATCGCTCTTCCTTTGGGTCTCGGACATTCATAGCCGACATTAACTTACCGTCCAAATGCGATGTTACAAATTTAGGAAAATTTGTTTTAAACGCAGATTTGATTGCGTCAGCTCGTTCTTTTCTAAACTTCTCTCGAGCTCTCTGAATCGTAGACCGACTAATTATAAGATAATTTGTATTATATCCTAAAGCCTCAATTACAGCTTGAATGACATACATAGAGTCACGAACACTCATCTGGCATCTGTCTAGCGTAGCAAGCAATTTTTCCGTCATAAAGTCTGATTTATTTTTCTTAATTTTATCTCCCGTCAGTAAGCTATTGGTGGTCTCAGTCTCAAAATCACTTGAAGAACTGTCACATTCTTCGTTGTCAGACGAAAATATAGAGCATAGATCAGTAGAAGTAGATGCCAAATTTAAATTGCCTTTTTGATTTCTAGGCGGCTTAATCGTTGTAATACCTGTCTTTCTTCTTTGGCACTCATCTTTTTATAAACCCCCTTTGGCGCAAAAGAAAATCTTTATCTTCTTCTAATTTCATCATGCTTAGTGCATCAGCATGAGCAATATCAAAAAGGTTATCTAAGTTATTTTTAAATTCCTCTTCTCGCTGTTTAAATATACTTTTATTTTTCTGAGAATTTTTTTGCAAATTCCTCAATTCTGAATACATGCTTATAAGTTTTTTTGTACTGTTGTACGTTGCTCGAGTTGGAATTCTGGCCTTTTCCCAGAATATCATGGTTTCCTGAACAACTAAATTTGCACTTTCATTTACCGTTAGCTTTACGTCGCGCAAATTGTAAAATAATACAGACAATACCTGGCGATTTGATGGCAACTTTGAACCAGATATTTGATGGCTAGTTCTGCCCACTAAAAAAATGTTATTATCTCCACTGCGTAATCCGTAAGACATCACAAAAAGAATGACACAATACAACATTCACTGACAATAACCCGGTGGTGACTGAGTGAGAAGCGTGAGAAGCGAAGTCAGGGCGGGAGCGGTAAGTGGCGACCTGCAGCTACATGTATAATCTTGTCCATTTAGCCAAGTCGGCACGGGTTAGCAATGTCTGATCGAGCTGGTTTTGGATTCTATGTAACTTTTAGAATACTAGGTACAATATTAGGGGGTAAGACCTGTAGATTTTCAAAGTCGACTTGAAAAGACAGACACCCTGTTGGGCACTAGTCACATTATCCAGATATGAAAATTTAATGTTAACTTGTAGGTTTTGCACAATTTATAAGATGTATATTATCTGACCGCTGTAAGCAATATTTGTTTTGAATAAATTGAAATTGAGATTGTTCTTCTTTGAAGACGATACTGGCTTGGCCGAACCGATCCTTTGTTCCTTGGTTGCCTTAAGTCGAACACTGACGAACTGAAGTTTCCACTATCGCCTGAATAGACGTCTCCAGAGTTATATCTGTGAGGGTTATTTAAAGACCGAAATTAATGCAATAATTTACGGACCTTGGAAACCTTGAAAGACTATATTTGACAAGACATGGCTGGTATTTAAGTCCGTCTAATTCGGGCCAAAATAGTCTTCCAACATGGCACGATGGCGATCATTTTCGTCGACAAAAAAAAATGGGTCTTATCACACCTCCCGCTGGAATACCAAATTACGCGGTCATTTTTATGGATGCAATAGGATCTACTGGAGAACATGTGGGCTTGTTACTGCCCAATTTTACTTTCTTGCTTATTGGCGGAATTATTAAGCTAAAAATGAGCTTCCTCGCCCAATTTGCAGTATCCAAGCAGACAAGTTTTGGCGCTTCAAATGATCAAGACGCTTCAGTTCTTCATATTCAATAGTGAGTATGTTGATTCAAATTTATCCCACTATAGAATGCCCAGCCTACTTGGTGGGAGGATAATAACGACTAAAACTTGAAGTAAACGCTCTTAAAGTTGCGACTATCGATTCAGAGGTTCAGTCATTTTCAATAATTTCTAATTGTTGTTTGTATGTTAATTCACTAAGTTACAAATGTTAGTTTTAACCGACGCGACGTTCTGAAATTAATAGATTATAGAAACAGTTTAAGGGTGTGTTCGTACTAAATTATAAAATTGTTATGCCCTTATTGAAAAATCTCGTTCATGTAATTTTTCAACAACGGAGATGGGAAATTGTCACCTTTTACACTGACGGCTTAAAAAGCATTTGGTTACGGAGAAAATGGCTTATTGGGAAGCTTATTAACAAACAGGAATCCTGTGAATTGCAGACATTTCATCATTGGATTCATTGAATTCCTTGTAGACAGCCAGACTGCCCTGAAATAAATGTGATCCAATAAGGCATCTTATCGTTGCTGACTTGGTGTGACTGTACCTATTGAGTGGCTGTCCATGGGTTTAATTGTAAATACATCGTCCAACTAAAAGGCAAGGTTTTAACTGCCTCAAACCTTTTGTTCGACCCCTTTCGACTCTTGTCACCTAGTTTCATGTTCCTTTCATTCACATGAAGTAACAATTCCTTCTTCGCCCGCAGCTCAGCCAGGTCTCGCGAGGGCAGCGCACGTGCATTACCCAAGGTCGTGTTCATAAAAAAGTGATTAATATATCCCCCTCGGTCGGGGCTTTGAAAATTATTATAAATTGCCTACCATTTGCAATGCTGATGAAAACGGAAGTGACATTCTTATGTTAATTATCGCTCTCCATACTAATCGCCGCTCGCAGGCCGTGCAAACAAGAAATGAAAACATCAAGGCGTTCCAACTGTCGGCATTTCTTTAGCACCCACCACTAACGCGTACGCTGCCCTCCCTTTTGATCGATTAAAATCTTGAAAACAATTCCATCTCGATCGTAACGATTGCGGACAAAAGTGAATCACCGCGAGGGTTAAGCTCAGTAGCGCAATAGTAGACCATGGGAACACGCCGCGCAGAGTAACGCTTTCAGTTTTCGGTTCAATTGCCTGCAGAACAATTGACATGGCAGCCAAGGCGTAATTTATTTTTATCACAATGACATCGGCCCGAGTGGTTGCCGACCGACCACCACCTGCTGCCCTCCTTCTGTATATTGACATACCTGTCCGTCTCTCCGTCTGCGTCGCGGAGACAACTGTCAAAGCAACAGAAACAACCGAGAAGGACAACCACGCGGTGTTTATGGATGTGAACTGCACACCAACAGAGCAGCAGGACTATTTTGCATACGTTCGCTGCACTCAAACCGCCGAGCCTGTCTGCACTTAGTTTCTTTGATTCGTAGCTACTCGTACGTACGAGTAGGTTAGCCATCATACAGGCGAGCTTTCTTGCGGATCGTCTTCAAAAGGATGCGTAGCATCCGTGCAGTGGAGAGAAAAAGTGGGAAACAAAAGCGAAACAAACCACAAAATAGCTCCAACCAGGAGCAGCTCCGCAGAAGAACGACGACAGCAATGACAACGGATGGCACAGCGACGTATATGGGATACGAGTACGATGCTGTGACGAGCAACAGCCGCAGCAGTAGTCGTAGGCACCGTAGAACCGAAAAAAAAAAAAAACACCACGACGACGTAGGACCAGTAGCACAAAAGTTCCCTTTCGTTGGCAGAGCGGAGGGCTGATGCCCCTTCTCCCGGCACTGGATGACTACTGCAACAGCTTGAACTGCCTTAACTGCCTCCTTGAGATGAATTTATGTATGCAAAGTGGTTTTTTGGTGACAGGACAAAGGAAATATCTCTGAAGATGGCTTTGAAATTATTTGTTGTTGTTTGCTACTCGTGGAAGTGCTTCTGCGGCGGCGCGATGGTCTGGTCGGTTTGGTTTAGTTTAACCGCGCGGCTGGGAATGCGTTACCGCTGCTAGGTGTACGAGTTTGTTTCCGTCGCGTTGGTTTTGCTTTCATCTCCTTTGCGGTCGGCGATGTGGCACGTCTTCTGCACTGACGTCGCACCCTGTTCCACCTTCTTAACCTGCTCTTCGTCCTTGTCGCTGTCCACGTTTGCCGTCCCATCTACATCGCTGTCGTCTACTACGTTCATGTCGTCCTGCCGTGTGTACTTACTAGCGTTCCAGTGGTCTATCATTCTACCAAGTTCCGCGCATACACCGTGCAGTGGGCAGTATGCGCTCGAGTAAGTGAAATAAATTATCTCAGCGATGAAGACAAATCTTTATGTTGTCAATTTCGTGAAATGTGCACTTTGTCTCCTTGTCCTTGAGGTCCCAGTCGGCCAACGGAACGTTGGAAATAAATTCTACAACGAATGAGTCGGACAATCACTTGTTGCATAGCTCAATAATTTTGCAAGGTATTCCTTCGGTCTGGCGGCCGATGATTGCTGGCAATGTCATTAGGGAAATTTTCTGATTAATTTATTAAGGGCTGCTCATGACTGGGATAGCAATTGGCTTGGATGGGATTCGTGCTTAATAGGGGAGTTCTCTTTTTAAAACGCATGTCTTCAACACTTGCTGCAAGGGAATTTCGTGTCGATTAAGGGACCGAAACACACCAATTCACAGAAAGTGTGTTCAGAAAGTAACAGGAATTTTGTAATTTCGCGCGAATTCCTTCATGTTGACTTGGTAAGTATAGCTCAAAAGTGTGTGTATATTTCTGTGATGACGAATATATAAAATAATTTTCGAAAACCTTGAATTCCCGTTATTTTTTATGCACACCTCCTATGCATGTGAATTTAACATAGATTTACTGGTTCTTTGTTGCATTGCCCCTTGGTTTTGGTGCAGTTCGTATGTGAGAATACTTTTAGGATCGAAGATCAGATGCAAAATTGTACTCCATTTTATATCAACAATACTTGTCTTCTCTGTCTTGGTATAATTAAGTTTCGAATTCTTGGTTCGGGTGCCTTTAGAGTCGACGTGGCCTTCTTTGTTTACTTCCATACATAGTCAGTCCCACTTTCCCCATTATCTTATAACTCCGGTAGATCAACAACTGCCTCTCTGACTAAGTGGCTAAGTTCCCCAACAAAACAGCACCTAAGCAGGACCCCGCAAAATAACAATCTTCGATCATCCGTCGAATAACATCAACTACGAGCATAACTTTCGCTGGTAACCCATAAACATTACTCATCGCGAAGTCCTCTAAAGTCCTGTGGCGTCCTTATCCACTAGGATAAACTAGAAACCAACATGCAATACAAAGAGGGTCATTCCCGCATTTTGCTGTCTTCCAAGGAAGGAAACAAACTGTATAATAAGTTTCTGGTTATCTATTCTCAGAAGACGTACGGTTCGAAGCAACTCGCTCACCATAACTTTTGAAAGCCTCATCTTCCATCAATAGTCGAAGTTTCATATAACTGACTCACATTACCTAACACCACTAAACAGCAGCAAATGCTTACTAGAGGGCCACATCAGTGTCGCGAAGTTTACCGAGTACACAAGCTTCGTTTCCTTGATTTCAATGCTAAAGGAGACAAACCGCCAAAAAAACTAGTAGAACAACCAATTATCCTTTAAGCGGGCTTACTAGGGATAAAGTGAGAAGGGGGTTTTCGTTGACGGCACCTATCTTTAGAGAACCGAGAGAGAAATGATCAGTTCCGATCGTCTTTCATCGAAACCATTCTTTTATGGACGCTTGAAGTACCCACTGGCAAAGGAAGGGAGACCGGACACTTATTACAATGTTTGAACGGAAGATAGTAACAATCCTAGACAATCTAGAGCACGAGAACCTGGAGAACTCCATAAATCAACACCCAAAAATTGTGGTCACTGATGAGCTCATAGGAGATCGTTCCTAGTCCACAGAAGCGGACAGCCCAAGCCAACTAATAAGAAGGAAAATTCCAAGTTGGGCTTCACTAACTTTCAATTACCGGACGAGCTAGTACGGTTGACATAATTTCCTTGGCCAGCAAGGTATATTTACTATGCCTATGGTCAATACGAACCGCCATTTGGAAATGTTAGATTTGAAAGAAGGGTGATATACAAAGTGGCGCAAAATTAATCATCCAAATTTGTTTTTGAATTATTTTTTACTAAATAAAAGAAAATCATTTTGAGGGATGGAAATGTTTACTTGGATATTTACAATTTTTTTTTAATTGAAAAAGATAATATCCGTCAAGTGGCTGCCGCCACTGTTGATACACATTTGTACCCATTTTATCGCATTTCCCATTACTTTCCGGTGATAAATGTTCGCATTCCTGTCGAATATTCTCTTTGGGCTGCGATTGTCTGGTAAACGCCACTTCAAGTAGCTCCAAAAAAAGAAGTCCGGGATGGTTAAATCGGGCGATTTTGCTTCCTCCACAATATCCACTGCGGCTAATACAGTGTGTGCGGTTGCACCGTCTTGTTGAAATCACATGTTTACCAAGCCCTGCTCATCGTATTTCGGCAGTAAGATGTCGCTTATTATGGCCCTGTAGGATTCGCCAGTAACAGTGACCGTATTGCCGAAGAGGTCTCTAAAAAAAAAAATACGGCCCAATCATTTCTCCCGCGTGAACGCCGCACCACACAACGGCTTTGAATGGACGTAATGGCTCTTCGCGCATCGTCTAGCCGATGTTTCTTCGTTCTCAGCGACATCGGCAGACACAGCCGCGATTTTTCGGCCGAACGACCAGCCCGTAGGCCGTGGTTCCAGTCTGTTCGAGTCGAGCAGTTAAGTGCCAGAATGTTTGCCCAGCTTGTATACTGCAACTGTCTAGTTCAACAATATCAAATATGATTAACGTACCACGCCATTTGCAAAAATTATAACTTCCAATAGGGTAATTATGCACATCGCAGGTACTCAATGTAGCAGGTGTTGCAATGGTAATCATCCCAGACTGTTGAGCGGAAGGTCCGTATTTCAAGTCTGTCTATACCCAAGAACAGTTCCTTCGGAAAAATTGTGCAACAGCTTCAGTTGTGAATGAGAGATGATCAAAAAACCGCTGACGAAGGCATAACACTCGCAGTATAAGATCACTTCAAAATTCATTGTGTGCATTTCCAGTACAACATCTTAATGACATGGAAACAAAAAAAAAAGTTACTGTGAACTAGGACAACTACACCCGGAGAAACGCTGTACGAACAGGTTACCAGGCCAGAACAAGTTTTATTCGCAACGTTAATGAGGAGCTCGTCCGGAACAATAAAAGAGTTGCATGGAGAGCAACAGAAATGGAAAACGGTGATATCCCACAGCAGAGATTCAGATAGAACTCCTTAACATGGAATCCATTCCCGAGGAATGGAAAAATTCGTTCATTATTCCCGTATTTAAAAAGGGATGACCGACCACAAAGCAACAATTACCGATGAGCATCACTGCTATTCAGTTGGTACAAGGTGCTAATATTCTTTTAAAAAGCCAGACGCCTTATCACTATTTCTTTTTAATTCGTTGCTGGAATACGTAATGAGATCCCTTTAAGAAAATGAGGGGGAAATATACCTTTATGGAATCACATCTGCTCTAGCTTACGCTGACGATCTCGATCATCTGGAAGCTAGTGAGGAATCAGGTGAGAGAAATGCAGAAAGTCTGATAATGGCAGAAAAAGAAGTAGGCCTAGAACTAAATGATGAAAATACCAAATATATGCTCACTGACCGACTTGAATCGATCCAAACCTCTTACCTGGCTGTACTTGATAAACGCTTTCAGAAAGCGGACGTGTGCGAAAAATTGCATTAAGTTCGAAACAAATAAATCGCGATGAAGGAACTGTCCAAAACAACTCTTTTGTCCCGCAATGTCAAAATCCATATTTATAAAATCATAATAACCAGTGACCCATTACAAATGTACAACTTGGTCTAGGACTAAGAAAGAGGAAAATAGATTTCGCCTTTATAAACAAGATCTTAAGGAGAATCTATGGTGGACGACTGTGAATGGAGATATCTACACAATTAAGTGCTCGAAGAACCCTACTGAGTCCCATGCATCGTGAAGGCTAAGATGGGTATGACAAGTAGAACGAATGGACAGTGGACAGTCAAAAGAATAATAAGTGGAAAACCCGAGGAAAACAGGCAAAGGGTTTTCAAAGAGGCCCTGAACTTTCGAGCTCCAAATGGCCGGTAGTGATAATAATTAGTAGCATTTCTTCTCCCGATTTTTGAAGCAAAAAGGGCTCGATCAGTGTTGTGCTTAAGTGCCAATCGTCTGAGTAACATCAATGTCTAAGAGGCACTAACAAAAATCCGACGGCGTCAAACCGCAGCTTTGCGCGTCAAGCCACACCACCCAAAATATTTATTAACCAATTATTATTACATAAACAGTAACACGCTGACGACAAACTGGTTTCTCTACGAATACGACTAAGTGTGGGTTTTCTGAGCCTCAAATTATGCAGTTTTGCTTGTTAGTCGAATTTTAAATTTGATGTGAATTGAAAAACAAACAAGTAAGCTTAGGCCGTAAGGCATTAATAACTAAGAAATAAAGCTAGAATTACGGGGACAGTAGGACACATGAAGTATTAAGATATTTTTAAGTTCGAATTTTATGAAACTCGATCTACTTTAGTAAAAATGTTCATAAACTTGATGCATTTCATCCAAGTGCTCGCCCTTCTGTTGCATATTCGAGAGACTGTATTCAGACTTGAAAACTAGGGTCACACAATTGGAGCCCGTCACAATTGACGGGGTGAGCCAACAGATGGTGTGGAGATTGGTTGTCAATTACTGTCATTTACTGAATTCAGCATGACCGATCCTCTGAATAGACGTAAAGTTCATCCTTTTAGTTTCTTTTAACCATGGAGATGCTGATCATACACGACAAAGCTTATTCGTGATTCAAACTTCTCGAATTTGTATGTCAACGTAATCGCTCTAGTGAGTCCATAATTGGTTCAACGTTAAACTGTTCAGGCCAGGCACCTCAATTCGTCATCAGAGTTAGCAATTGAGTCCCATATATAACAATTTACGTCGACTTTGAAACGTTGATCTTTATTTTCACGTCTATAAAACCAAAAAATGTCATAACAATTGGAACCTTTAGACCATCTCCGAAATGAATGTCGGATCGCCAGGTTATTCAATTCATCTTCATTTTTTATTCAGTTTTGATCTTCTACCATGAATTATAGTTTTGAATAGGTTCGTAAATAAACAAAATTGTTTACTGAGCATTAGCCCGTACTTTTTCAAAGATGATGTCGGATAGGTACAGTGAATTGAAGGTGTAATTGACTGACTTCTTTTTTCTAGGATTAAATGAATTTGGTCTGAACGATCATTAGTTACAACAGGACGACTTCAAACATACATGTCTTCAAATAATCAAATTATGACACTATTCATGCCGTGTCGAAATTTGTATTGAACATGTAATGTTACAAATGCAAGAACTAATGCACGGACGCCTGTCTGATTTACTTAGAAAAATCTTTTGACGCCATTTGGTTAAGGTCTTACTTTCAAGCCCAGTCTTCAATCAGAGATAGGTAAGCAACTGCTATGGTGAACTCGCCGATCCTTATTAGCAAATACATCAGTGATCTGATAGGTTCTCTTCGTCGTTTAATATCGTACGCGGACGATTTAATCGCGTACAGATCAGGTCGAACAATCGACGTCGTTGCCATTCTCCTACGGTGTGACTTCCAAAAAAAGGCTAGAAATAAGAATCTATTTTATTCAGAATGGTACTATCTAGGGCCTCTGGGGACACTAGGAAAAAATCGCGTAGGTTCTTAATTTCTGGTCCGGAGTGGCATTCACTGGCGAAACAAAGTGTAGTCAAATACGAGGGTGGTCCGTTAAGTACTTAGCCTCACCGCCAGATGGCGCCAGTATCTTACTATCGCGTAGTACATTCTAGTAGACGGCTACTGTCGATTTTTCGATTTCAGCCGGATCGGACTCGTAGTTTTGTTTTGACCGCGTGTGGAAGCGGGAGTGTCCGCCGATTTTAGAAAAATGGGAAAAGACCAATATCGGTCGGTGATTCGATTCTTGTTCTTGGAAGGGAAATCGAGCAGCGAAATCAAAGAGCGTTTGGATGCTGTGTACGGTGACTCTTCTACTTCGATGGCGACCATCAAAAATTGGTTTAACGAGTTTCAACGTGGTCGCACGTCGTTTTTTGATGAGCCACTTGAAGGTGCCCCCAAAACGGCTACCACGGAGGATAACGTGACAAAAATCCACGATCTCGTGTTGGCAGACCGCCGATTGAAGGTGCGCGAGATAGCTGAGACAGTAGGCATTTCAAAAGATCGTGTGGGTCATATCCTGCATGAAATTTTGGGCATGAGAAAGCTGTCGGCGCGATTGGTGCCGCGTTTGCTCACTCCGGACAACAAGCGCAACCGCGAGACCACTTCAGAGCAGTGTTTGACGCTATTTAAGCACAATCCGAAGGAGTTTCTGCATCGTTTCGTGACAGCCGACAAAACATGGATCCACTGGTACACACCAGAGACCAAGGAACAGTCGAAACAGTGGACTTCATCCGGCGACGTCCCATCGGCCGGAAAGGTGATGGCCACCGTTTCGACTACCTGGAGAAGGGCAAAACGGTCACAGGGCTGTACTATGCCAAATTATTGTGCCGATTCGACGGCGAATTGAAGAAAAAACGGCCCCACTTGGCGAAGAAAAAAGTGGTCTTCCACTATGATAACGCACCGGCTCACACCTCCGCCCTCGCCACAGCCAAATTAGTCGAATTGGACTACGAACTACTGCCCCGTCCACCGTATTCTCCAGATTTGGCCCCGTGCCAAAGTTTTGCTTCCAAACTTGAAAAAGTCACTCGCTGGGCAGAAATTTACGTCGAATGAGGAGGTCGTCGCTGCCACGGAGGCCTACTTTGCAGACCTCGAGAAAACGTATTTTTCAGACGGGTTAATGAAGTTAGAGCATTGCTGGGTCAAGTGTATCGAGCTAAAAGGAGACTATATGAAAAATAAATCGCCATTTCTCCAAAAAAAAAAATTTTCTTTTGTAGTCTAATCAAACTTATCGGACCACCCTCGTACATTGGGATTTGGCTAGACCAGTATCCATATTTTGACAACAAATGTAGACACTGCTCTGGCAAAGGCTTGGAATTCTGTCATTCTGACAGGATGGCTGTTTCATAGCAACCAACTTGATTCCAGAGTGAAGTTCATCTGTTATATGGCCTTAATCAGGCACATTATTGCCTTTATGCTCGCGTGGGGTCAATTGTGAGAGGCAGCTTAATCAAAGTATAGCACTGGCAGTACAAGATCACTTCAAAATTCATACTCTGCACATTTAAAATATAACACCTTAATGACATGGAAACAAAAAATGTTACTGTGAACTACAACCAACGCTACAAATTCAGTCGAATCTCTCAAAAAATCTTATCTAGGACAATCACCCCCGAGAGTAGTGAATTAACATCTTCGACACAAACCATCTGCACCCCGTCCAGGTTGTGTGATAAACATCATAAGAGCGTACAGTCTTGAACCTGGACGAATTATAAAAAACAAAAAGGATGATATTTCCACCGAAATTAGGCTCATCTTCCAAACGTTCCGAAGCACAGTCAGCGAAAAAACGGCGTTGTCTATTGTCATGAACTTGGGTCAGCTGGGTCTTGTACGGGTGTAATTCGCCAAGATGAAGTCGGCGAAAGGCCAAGTTCTTGTGCATGCGAAGAATCGTCAGCTTCGGGTTCTTGCATTCCTTTGACTTGTTGACGAATGTTGACTAATTGATTTCCGAACCGGTCGTCGTAAATTTAGCCATCCAACGTTGACGAATCAACTTTCGGCCACCACGTCTACCGTAAAATGGGCGCAGCGTTTGTAATAACGGACATTTATTTTGATAATAAAATTTTATCATTGGACGTGTTGGTTATTCATGTATCTTGCCATGGTGATTTGGCATCAGTAACTAAATAATTAACAACAGATTTGACATATGTCACCAAACCAACATGGCTACCCGGTCCTCCAAAATCTACCCTCGCCAATTAAAATATCCTTTACCCTTCACCTTACGGGGGACATTATTCTGATAAAGCTGATTTGAAGTAATGTTGGAAGAGCAATAACTTCCGTAAATAACTTAAAATCCGGAGCTTACTACTTCAACTACATGCACCATCAACGGGTATATTTTAATAGCTTTGTCCCACCAGAGACATTCCTCTATTTAGATCAATCCGGGCTGATCCAGGATATTTTTGCCGTACCGCTAAGCACGCAATTGCATGAAGCGGTAAATCCTCTTCGGACATGATGTCGCATTCCGCGAGCCCGAGCGACTCAGGTTCAGTAGCTCGGATTCACACCGAGATTGAGGAGGCGTCGTCTGAGAGCATCAAGCATCAAGCAAATCCAATTGATTTCTTTAAAAAAAATTTAGATAAAGAATTTTCATTGTTACTTCTATGAATGAAAATTAACAAAATTAAATTTTTTCCATGTATTATAATTTTATAAGTACGAACAAATATTCCCATTAATTATGAAATACAAAGCCGCTCAAGTGGCTGCCTCGGTTGGCTTCGCAGTAGCGCATTCTGTCACCTCTGTTTTCCAAGACCATGTTGATGGTGTTGATGGGCTGTTGCTTACGGATTGCTTGGATGATATTGGCCTTAAGTGATTGAATTATTTTCAGATTGTTGGCATAACAATGATTTTTCATGGTTCCCCACAAAAAAAGTTCAAAGAGGATAAACTGCAACACCCAGAGGCGGCCAGTTGATATCGCCACGACGGTTGATAGCACGATTTGGAAATTTGGTGCGCAAAAGATCGATTGTGGTATGGGCTGTTGATGTTCGTGAATTGAGTCTCATACTCTCGGCCACAGCAGCCACATTCTCATCTGTGCGCACCGTACAACGACTATGAGGGGGACTATGAGTGTTGTGCACTAGCATACCAGTCTCACGAACTTTTTGCACAAACAGCAGTCGCGGGGGATGCTTTATTTCGGCCAAAACTTCTTTTAAAAAAAACTTTTTTAATTACTTTGGAAATACATAAGTTTTCAATATTTCCTAACGTTGTTCAAGCATAAAGCGACTCATTTCGTTCTGCGGAAATATGATACTGACTTTCAGCGGGAAACAGCTGTCAGTGTCATATTTAAAAAAATACTAGATGACCCACCCTTTATGTGCTTCAGAGTATCCGCCCAGATTCCGTACAATATTCAAAGTAAATTAAGAAAATTGGACTAATTTTAAGCATTATTTTCTAAAATTACTAAAAACGTGTTTGAAACTAAAATAAAAGAGAAATCCGATCTCGCCGATTTGTTAAATTGATGTGATACCGCTAAGAAAACTTGTCATCAAATTGATATTTTACAATGAATCACGAAACCTACAATAGATTATCAAGAGCAAGTGCATCCTAAAAAAGTGACTGTGTGGTGCCGGATTGGTGGCGTCATTGGCCGGTACTTTTTCGAGGGTGGAGAGCATTATCGCAACACAGTGACCGACCATTGCCTTCCAAAATTTAATGAATTTACTTCAAACTCTTTCTGGTTTCAGCAGGATGCTACTACTGCTCGCACATGCCGTCAAACAATAAATTTATTACTTACGAAATTTGAAGATCGCATTATTTTAGTTAGAGGAGAAGTCGATTGGCGTCGGAGTTCATTCGACTTGAAACCCTCAGTATTTGAAGAGCAAGATCTTTGTCAATAGTCCGGCGGTAGTTCAGGCCCTTAAAAATGACTTAAAAAACCATCAATAATTGAACCTTATTCCATTAGCAAATAAATATCCACATTGATGTTACAAACGGCGTACGTTTAATTTAACGAACACTTCCACACTAGCTATTGGCTTCTTCTGTCATTCCAATCGTCACACTTAAGGATTGGGAACGTTTTTCCTGCCTATATGTCCCTATCATTGTCATTATTGTTGTTCGAAGTTTTCCTTGAAGCCTGAAACCACCCCGAGAAAAACGACTTTTTGAAAAATATGATAATTTTGATCTTTGAAAAAAAAAATCCTAAAAAAAAAGTCAAGTCTAAAAACACAAATTTCAAAGTCCGTCGTAAACGTGGACACGATTGCTTTTGTGGTCATATTTTTAAGCTCGACAAAATGCCTTTCGTACAATATTGGTACAGGGAACACTATTCCAGGTTTGTACCAAAATTCACGGTGAGCGTTGGAGTCATACCTGAAAGAGAGTCAGTGGACTGCCAACTAGTGAACAATTAAGAAGTCCTCTAATTTTTATTTCTCATAAGATAGCTTTTGCAACTTTCTGAGAAGAATCCAGGAATTTTCTTCCAACTATATTAACCCAAAAATTCCCTTTATGCTAGTATTTTCTAAAGCCTTCTATCATGGCCTTCTGGTCTTGGTACTCAAGTATTATATTGTATTTATGAGATCAGTCACTGTCCAAATCGAACAAGAGCTACAGTGAGCAAAATAGATTCACATGAAACACATCGCTACCGATAGTAGTTCCTCATTCATACTGACCAGGAAGTGGAACACGTCGAAGCGAACAACAAACAATTGACGCTCGATCCACCTTTCCAGACTTTTCATAACCCAAACCAAATCAGTCATCCAGAACACGCTGATTAGCTGTCGTCAGCCAACAAAACCTATCATCCACCACGCCGACAATACCTGCCACTCCTGACTGACGCGTGCTTTGCCTCAATCTCTCAGCCGATGTTCCGTCATCGAGGCAATATGTTAGCCTAATTGTTTTCCATTCGGTCCGTCAGAATGAGGAAACATTTCTCGTCCATAGATAAAAATTAGCTCTGCATTCAGGCCAGTCACAAAGCAAGCGCATTGATGCCTCCAATCCTTTGCTGACTCCTCCCAATCACCCGCACAATAGCCGCGCCGACTCGCTTAGAATTTCTAATTGCAGCGAGAATACGATGCAGCAGGATGCTGACTGCCCATTGAAAGGTTTTCAATCCGACTCTTTTTTGCGCGTCCTCATTTCGCATTCACACCTCTGAGTGGGGTTCACTCCGCCGCTACAGGTCGTGCCACCAGCCATAGCCATCCCGTATCCCGTGTAGCAATCCAAGTCAAACAAAAGGACTTAGTGTGGCCGGGAATTATTGTCACGACTTATGTATATCTCGAGATGGTGGAATTATGCCTTGAATGAAAGATGTCCGCTCATAAATCACTGTCGCATGATTCACGAGATCACTGCTCGCCCGACTGCCGGCTATTGTAAACGTCGTAGGTTGTGTACGGATAGTTGGAAGGACTACAAAAGCACACGGCAGTTCCTGTTAATTGTTCAAATCGTCGCGTACACTCGAATCCATACTCCGAACTCGTACTACGTGATGATGTTAATTCGCAATGAGACACACGAACATGGAACCACACATCGGGGGAAGCAACAGACCGATTCAGAATTCGCTCGTCCTCTTCGAAGACGGAATCGAATCCGTCCGCGTGGGAGGCTGGAATTATGAAACCATGTTACAGCAATTGTCTTTCCCATTTCCGTGTTCTGGTGATATTAATGAACAACAAGGTGCAGTTGACAGCACGGAATTTGACAACTCAACCCGGTCGGCAGAGAGACAGCTTATGCAATTCGGAGTCATATCCGAAAATGCATCTTATCCTAGTTTGTCAGTGCGCCAGTGTTCGCCAAGTGTAACCAGATAGATTGCCATGCGACGATTGTGTGTGCACGTACGGCACCTCGACGCTCGACTTCAATTGGAACTGATAAACTGGTTGGCCTATTAACACGGCGTTATATTTTGACATCCAGCTACTAATGCACCGGCTATGGGGAGTAAGACCCGGTGGCCGAGCGGATGGAATTCAGAGGTTGTCCGAAACACCTGCGGCAGCTAGTTCTCTCGGTTAATAGACTGAATATCTACAATTATGGGCAACATAATAATAATTTCCGATTCGTATCTTTCCACGAACCGGTAACAAGTCTGACGACAGGGAGTCGGGCGGCTCGCGAGAGATCCATGATTTATGTTGCCGGTCAAGTGTGGCCGCCGTGAAGGTATGTTGCTTTTGCGTGGCGGTGAACAAGTGTGGCAAAAATTAATAGACAATTAGAAGCGGAAGTTGTACCGATGGACGCAAGGTGAATATGGAGCATGTCTACGTATGACTTATGGTAAGTGGTTAAACTGTAAGAACATTGTTATTCAATGCTGCTGGATGGATGTTCGGAGGCTAATTGGGTGATTTTTCTTATATAACACCTATTAAGGGCAGAGCTGCCTTGCTGTAAAATTTATGTAAATAGATCGAGTAACATGAAAGCTATTGAGCCTCAGTTCATTTCATCATAAACCATTCAGCCATACAGTATAGGGAAGTTTGATCTTTACCGAAGTCCCTTATATGCTAACATGACTCAACGGGTACCACATTTATGTTGGTTTTAAATGATCACGTCGTATTATTAGTCTTGAACCTGCTGGTGAAAGAGATCCAACGGAAGGAAGAGAAAGGTCCACTTCGACTTAGGCCATCGAACGGTAAATTAACTGCCTGGTCGTTAAGAGTAGGAAAATGCATGTCATCGAATAACCCAGGATATCCAGGGCAACTTCTTGAGTAAGCAAGAGAATGTGACGATTATAACAGAGTACGAGGAAGGCGAAGATGCCTGTCTTTCCTTTGACTCGTTTATCTGAAAAACAAATAATGATCTTGATGCCATACGAATTTCTTACGACGTATAATTGCGTAATGAACACTTGACGAGGTTTTCAAAAGAATTGAATTGGCGGTTTGGTTTCTATTATGAAATAAATACCATATTCGTGACATTTCTCGAGAACTAGAAATCAAATGTAGGCTAGACTAGAATTCAAAGGTTGTAAATTAATTTCATATAAGTAAGCTTAGTTTTATACACATTTCATGCCTTACGGGCGGCGATCAATAGGCACCCGTGTTGGAAATGAAAATGCAAGTTTTTCAAAAAAACAAAATTCATTTTTCAACGTAATCTCCGTTTAGGTCCATATATTTTTTTAACGTTCTTTATCCCCTCCAAAAAATATGACTTTTCAAACTCATTAAAATAAGCCTCTTCTCGATAATAACCTCCTCATTTGAGTTGAATTTTTTTCCCCGAGCCATGTTTTCAGACATGACAATGAGACGTCAATGAAGAGTGTTCAAAAGCATTGAAGCAGAAGCGGCTAAAATGGGTCTTTCGGTGAACGAGGGTAAAACAAAATATATGCTGTCATCCAAAAAAGACGCCGACGTCTTGGCCAGAACGTCACAATTGACGGCTACAAATTTGAACTGGTCAAGGACTTTTCTACCTTTGCGCATTAGTGACCAGTGACTACAACACCAGCGCTGAGATCAAACGCAGAATTACTCTTGCCAACCGTTCTCTCTCCGGAGGTGGTTGTCCTAGAAAGGACTTTTTGAGAGATTCGACTGAATTTGTCGCGTTGAGTGTAGTTCACAGGAAGGTTTCTTGTTTCTAGGTCATTATGGTGTCATACATTTTGAAGTGATGAATTCGTTAGCATTTTTTGATCATCTCTCTTAATAACAACTGATGTTGTTGCACAATTTAGGAATAGGAATTGTTTTCGGCTATGGACAGACTTGAACTACAGACCTTCCACTCAACAGTTGATGATGAATAATTGATTACCATTGCATTATGACCATCCACGTCTCCGGATCCAACGTCTTAGATGCCTGGAGTCTTCGAATCCAACCCTGAGAGACGACGCAGCAGAGGCCGACCGAATCACAGATGGAAGGGGACCTTAACCAACTGGGAGTGCGGCATTGGAAACAACTGGCAAAAGATAGTCTCAGCTGGAGACGCTGGTTGGTTGAGGTCCAGGTTCGCTGTAGCGCCATCTAAGAAGAAAAGACCTACGTTTTTGGGGAAGAAAAAGAATCGCATGGTGCCAGATCAGGCGAGTACGGTGGGTATGGCAGCAATTCATAGCGAAATTCATTTAATTTCACAGCAACAATTCTTAATGAATTAGTTGATCTTATCCGCTTGTTGTCCATTGTTAGCAATCGCGGTACCGCCGACAGCTTTCTTACATGTAATATATCTCGTAAAATATTTATTGCCATTTCATACGACACGCCTCTGCTACTTTACGCACTTTTGTTCGTCGATTAGCGACAATAATGTCGTGGACTTTTTCAACAGTAACCACGTCTGCCAGGCGGCCTGGGCGCTCCTCGTTTAAATTCGACCACGTTTAAATTCTTTTTACCAATATGTACACAATGATTGTCAATGATGATGAAAGATCTCCATAGGTAGCATCCAACTTCGTTTTTATTTCTTCACATTTTTTCCATCCAAAAATAAAACGCGAATCACGGAGCGATATTGCTCTTCTTCCATTTTATCGAAAAAACCAAAACGGGTGTGATAAAATATGCCGCCAATAAAAAAACTAACTTATGAGTCAGGTTCAAATGTTGTTTGACACTAAACGCCAAATTTCCTCAGTAACGCCATCTATTTTCAAACACAGGCACTTATTGATCGACCCTCGTAATGCTCTTATCTTAACTTCGGCTCCAGTAGGGCGAAGTACACCATAAATGTTTTAGCACCGACGTTGTGGCATGATAGCGTAAATGGCTTTGCGCGTATATAGTTCTTTTGAGGCTCATGCGCATCTCATTTATATGCTTGTCCTATATCAAGCTTTCTGGGCCGGGATATACTCGCCGGGCCAGGATCTGTCACATAAATATGTTTTGTGACACCGACAGACGTGCTAGTGGTTTGCACTCTACGCTGTCCCTCTGGGTTGAGACCCGTTCGGGACACTCGGTCGTAGCGGCGCCTTTTCACCTCGTAGCTGTTGCGTTGACAGCACCCAGTCAGTCTCCTTATGGGTGAGAACCCGAGTCCGGATCCCGACTGGTGATCGGTTGTCAGGAACAGTGTGAGGCCCAGCTCGTCTGTGTGAGTCGAGGCCTTAGTTGTTGTCGATTTTTGCCCTTGAGCGCGGCTACAACGACTGATCAAGCCCATCCGGATTAAAACCCAAATCGGGCAACTGACCCTACGGTATTTGCCTCGGGAGTAGATCCTAATAGGGGTTGGTTGGTCTTGTACGGGTTAAAACCCGAGTCGGAGAATCGATTTCGTCCTATTAGTCCCCACTCACCGCTTTACTCGCTGAGCGATCGCCCCAACTAATGTCGACCACACGCTTGTCCCTCCCTTGTAGGTGACGTAGCCGAAAGGGTTTTATTATTAATAATTTTTATCTTTTTTTGTTAAAAAAAAATTATTTCTGGATTTCGCGCAATGTGATGCCACCAGCATCAACACTGCGTCGTCGTCTTTACAAACACTTCTTACCTTGTTGTTGTCGTAGTTCCAACTTGCTGTAGCTTCGGCCGGACTTTGGTTTCCTTCTCTACGCTATTGTCTTGGTTGCCTCCTTGGTTGTTGTTGTTGTTGATGCGACTGCTTCGCTCTTTCTGCTCAGTCACTGCTTCTCACTTCTTTTTTCCGCTTCCCCTTCTGACAACTGCTCCGGCCTTTTATAGGGCCAGGCCGAACGGCGATGTGAACGGCGCCTTTCCAGTCACCGCTGACATTTCCCCTGTTTACGGGATCTGTCAACGGTGACGGCAGCCGTAGCCGTTTGTCTTTGGCGTCTTTGACCTGACTGGTCTTAGGCAAATTGCCAAAATGAATGTTTTTATGATTTTTTTTTGTGTGCTTTTTGTTTGTTTGTTTTGTGTTTATTTTCAACTTATGTGTTTTAATTGTTTCTGTGTTGATGAGTATGTTTATTTTATCTCTTGTCTACTTTCGCCCATGTTTGGTTGGACACGGGTAAGGTAAGTGAAACATGTATGCACGTTTGTAAAGAAAAATGTATTTATTTAATTTTTGTTTTAGGTTTGCAAATTTTTCTTTACAGTCCTGTAAAAACTTGCTGACCATAATGACTCTAAGATATTTGTATCTAACCACTATATCGGTCAGGCAGCTATTTGAACTACTGCAGACATCATTTTAAGATTTGCTATTGAGTAGTTTTGAACTGCGGGCTTCTGATGTGCATAATTTTTGTTTTTGAGACATTGATCGTCAATCCGTGGCTACGGCTCCATTTCACTGGCAAAACAAACATTTCTTGCAAACCCATAAAACAAACCAATATACTGACAGAAATGTGGAATCGCTTTTTAATGAACGTCAGAGCTTGAATTTCATTCCGTGCAGCGACGGGTTAAGAATATACCTGCAGCGATATCTCTCGCTTGTCGTAAAAGGCGACTAAAGAAAAGGTAAACACCAAGGTGAGCCTAGGGACACATATACCACCATTAAACTGCCCCACAAGTGTACATGCAAATCAGTGGGTTGACACGACTGGAGATCACCGGTGTTGTAAGAGTAAGATCAACCAAAAAAAATCTGGAGCATGCCCGTGTCACAAAAAAAAAAAAAAAAGGCAGGCCGAAAAACAATTGGTGCAAACAAATGCAAAAACAGCGATGAAGTAATCCCAAACCGGGAAGCCTGCCGCTACTTTCTGAGGTCAAACCGGCGGACCCCACAAGCGGACCAGTAGGAATGCAGTTAAGTGGGAAGGTTATGGTCCTACACTTCTGACCATAACAACGCCGGAAAAAGGAAAAGAAGAAGTCAGAGCTTGAATTGCTGGTCAATCTACAGTACAAATAGTACGAGTCCTCAAATCGAGTTTTTTACAACAAAATATCCAAAGTCCCAGTTAAAATACGAACAAGTTTAGCGAATAATATACATTGGTAGACACAACAAGCGCGTGATCTAATCACAATGTGAAATCGGTTGGGGATTATATGGATGCGACGCCATTCTTAGAAATTTTAAAGCCGCTCGTAATGCAGTCTCATTGCATCACTTATTGGTAGGAATGAAAAGGTTTAATGTAAACGTTAATTTAGATCTCCCAACTCAAGCTCTGAATTTTGGACCAAAGTCCGTCAAATTGGATCTTCGTCTGAGAAGACTCCAATCCCGAGTGACATTGACATAGAAGAATTTAATGAGAAATTTGTATCCATTTCTGCGACATCAAATCCTCTCGACCCTCTCTCAGTTGAAAAAAATCATGAAGGAACTTTTTCTCTCTCTCGAGTTGACGAAACAGCATCAGAAAACATTGATCTATATACTTTTCGATCAGTAGGCTGTACGAATACAAGCGAATATTAAAAATGAAATTTTAATATTTGAAAAAAAAAAATTGACAATCAAATTTAAAAAAATTGTAGTTGATCACAGATCGCGGTGTCTTGTGTGTGTGAATAATCGTCATATAAGTGATCGTCAATCAGTGAAAAGAAAGCACTTAAGTGGACGTTTTTGACAAACGCTCTGTCTGGGGACCAAAGATCCCTCGTTCAACCCCCTAGTGGGAGAAAATTTTTGTGTGTGCTGCTACTCAGCTAATCAGCAGTAGCCAGAAAAAAATCTCTAAGGACATCGGGAAGAATCCCGTCCGTCTAACAGAGTCGGAGTCAAATGATCTGTCCGACTTCGCAACTCCGTTCGCCGCTTCGATGTCATTAGGAAAAGGAGGATGGTAGCTTTATATTTAAAGGTATATGCGAAAACCGCTTTGCCATCCAGTGCACCAGACTGGAGCAGTATAAGCGAGGCAATGATCTTTTGAAGGAGATCACGACGGAGTTCTTCTCCTTTACTCCCAAGGCTGAGAGGCTGCAGTCGATGCTCCTAAAAGGTGTGCACTCGATCACTGACCCGGAGAAAATGATCTCAGAGCTCAAAGAGTTCGCGGACAGGGAGCAGCTCGAGTGCGTGCCCTGTAGAACCGTGGACACCCTGCAAACTGTCGTGGATGAGTTCCAAGTTCCAAGATATAAAAAAAGCACTTCTGGCTCGAAAGCAGAAGTCTAAGGGAAACGTCCCTCGGGTCGCTTAGAAACACCAGCCGTCACACTCCAGATGACCTACGCCCAAATGGCGGCAGGTACAAAAACACATGGCTGTTCCCAAAGCCCCAGTGCCTGTTTCTTAGGCACCGGAGGCCGAGGTGGACCTGCGTTCGATCCTGCTCGCCATCCAAGGACAGATCGGCTATTAGCTATAATAGCAGACAACAAGAGTAAAGGGTACGCTGGTAGGGAGTCCCTTAAAGATCCTGTCGGTGAATGTGAATTCACGATAAGGATTGAGCAAACTGCCGTACTTTTCAGCTTGATGCATGACGAAAGCTCCGATGTACTTTTGGTTAGCGAAACAAAGCTAAACCAAGGGCATAAAATACGGCAAATACTTCGAAGAGACCGATCCAACGCCGCACGAGGCGAGGGGTTGCGATCTTCGTTAAAAATAATTTTAAGCATAAAGCCATATATAGCGGTGAAGTGTGGAGGAATCAGCCGGAATTTACGAAATATCTAAGGTTGTACTCAGAGATCTCCCACCACTGGTTGAATAATGCATATTATCCAGTGGATTGGAATACAGCGTTGGTACAACCAATCCCCCAGAGGTGTAAGGACACCTCTAACCCATCAAATCTTCGCTCGATAAGTTTCCTTCCAAGTATTAGCAAGGTTTTCGAGAAGATGGTCCATAAAGCGCTGCCTAAATGGTTTGTAAACAATAAAATCGCTCCCGATAACCAATTCAGTTTCAGAGCGGGCCATAATGCTATTCATGCTGCTTCGAAACTCGGATATCCAATGGAACAAATGCAAGAACCAATACATGGGTGTCTGATTGACTTGGAAAAGGCTTTCAACACTGTAAAGTTAGAAGGTCTTTATTACAAGCTCAGTCGGCTGGGCATAAGTAAACCACTGCTATATATGACTTTTGACATCTTAACCGGTGGAAAGTTCGTTGTGAAAATTGCCAATATTACTTCAACTCAAGCATTTGATATTGACAACGACCTGCGGTAGGGTACGGTGAACCCGCCGATCCTGTCTAACATTTACTTCAGTGATTTGATAGCTTCTCTTCACCATGCGGACGATTTATTCGCGTACAGATCAGGTCCAACGATCGACATAATTTTCACTCAAATCAGCAGTATTGTGATGATTGAAAATCTAAAAATATTTTGCTCAGAACGCCTTTGTCTAGGACCTCTTGAGACAGTAGAAAAATTGGCGCAGGTTCTCCACTGGCAAAACAAAGTGTAATCAGATAACTTGGGGTCTGGCTAGACCAGTATCTGTATTTTGACAAACATATAGATGCTGCTATGGCGAGGGTCCGATGTGCTTTCGTTCTGACAAGATGGCTGTTTCATTGCAGCCTACCTGATTTTCGAGTGAGGGTATTCTGTTACGTGGTCTTAATCAGGCCTGTGGTTGCCTATGGATGTCCCGTCTGGTTCAATGTGTGAGCCAGCTTAACAGAAGAGATTCGGGTGTTTGTGAGACAATCCCTCAGGACTTGGCCCGGGCTATATAGGACATACGAATCTGAGTACAAGAAATTTTACCCAAACGAGGTCCTGTGCAATATGGCCAGGATTGTACGGATAGAAAATTTTCTGATTAAGCTGATTCGGGGTAATGTTGCAGGAGCAATGACTTCGGTCAATCACCTGATCTCCAGTGCTGATTAGCCCAACTACATGTATAGGTCGCTGGTTCAAATCCGGCTCGAAGGACCAGAATGTAAAATATATATATTGAACCCCGGAAATAAAATTGCAACTTTCGCACTGACGATTTGAGAGTTTTTGATGAAGAAAGTTTTCTATTTCAGCTTTCGTTTTCAGTAGCTTTAATCTTCTACCTTGCAAAGCTGAGACAGGGAAGTCTTAGGCAAAGGCTTGTAGTTTGTAGATATATATGTATGTACATATGTGATTAAGGGAATATATCACGGGAACAAACCAAAATTCCCAGTGGGCATTAATGGGTTTGCGTTACCAAGTGTTGGTAGTCTTCAACACATTCTTCTATTTGGATCAATGTGGGCTGATCCAGGATAAATTTGTGGTTCCGCGAGCCTGAGCGTCTCAGGTTTAGTAGATCGGTATCAGACCAAGATCAGAGAGACGTCATCCGACAGCATCAACGCTTTTGGTGGCTGAAGCGAACTGCGTCAGTAGTTAATTTTAATAGGCCAGCCTCATTAAGGCCACATGTCAAGGGCAGGCTTACATAGACTAGGGTAGGTTAGGATAGGTTAGACTAGGTTAGGGTAGGTTAGGGCAGGTTAAGGCATGTAAGGGCGGCGCATAGGCTTATTGTAGTTTAGTCTCTAATTATTAAAAGTTACACTCAAGTCCGAAAAGCCTGTTTGCTTAAGAGTGTTCGTATAGGACCAGGAAGGTATATTTTAATTACGAAAATTAAAATTATGTTAAATGTTATTCAAGCACATTTTTTCTAGGGTAAATGTGTTCTAAAAAAATATAAATAAAAAGTGAAAAATGAAAAAAAGAAAGAAAACAACAAAAAAACGGTACTTAAAGGGGTTAAGAATATGAGGATCGACATTTTACAAATGTTATGGCATATTTTGCGCCTCCATCCCTTGGAAATCGTCGGTTAATGCAAGTCAACCTACAGCTTTCGGCAACAATATTCTACCTGGGTTTTCGGAAATTCGGATAAGCCCGAGGGCCACCCGTTGGGCGAGCCCGAGTTGAAGTCTTCACATCTTCAGGCTCTTGGAAATATAAATATATAATAAATTAGATTTACTAAAACTGTACGAGAAGGACGTGACACCACTTGTTGGATAACCCTTCTTGGTATAGATCCCGTCAAGGTCTTGTTCCCGTAATCAAGATTCAAATTATCAATTCTAGAGTCATTTTCATTTATCGTTCTCTACAAATAAATCCGTCGAACTTGCATCTGGTTCCGTCTGACTACGTGAACCTCAGGTCAATAAGTCCTTAAAACGGCTACCTTAATCGGTCCCTAATGTTAATTGTCGTTCTTCCTTGGAAATACCACCAAATATCTGAGGATCTTCCTATTCACACTTGCTCCTTGAAGAGCTGCTCATTCCATCCTTTCCAACGGCTTCCCTTCCCTTCTATCAACTTTGCGCACTTGTCGTCGCAGAATAATCAAATCAATTGCATTTCGATAAATTCCACGTCCATTGAGTCAGATAGACTCAAACAAAGAAAAAACCAAAAAACAAGCACAAAACACAGAGGAAAAGGACAGAAATCAATTTAACAAAGCGCTTCTTACTTTGCATACGAAATTCTTTACCTATCGAGAAACACGTCAATAAATTGAAGGACAGTCGACCCCGCACCGTCCGTCTCGCCTGCTTGTAAACGTTCGAAACATAACCAACCGCAGTTGGAATAGCGAAAGCAGAAGCAGAATCATCGCCAAACGACTCGACTATTCATCCATCCATCCAGCCATTCCATCGCTCACTCTGCATATCCGTTTTCTTGTTCAATGGAAATACCCGAACCTGTTGAAGGGAGAACTAAAATCAATTTCAATTGTCACCGCCGATCAAAGTGGAGATGTGTCCTCGACTAAGAAAGATTTCACATCATCCACTGGATAGCATTGAGCCACCATGCTACCGCATCACTACATCGAAAACAAAAGACACATCGGTCTGTCGGCTGGTCGATCTGTTCGTATGTTCGCCGTCCAACCACCCCACCCAATCGATAATGATGATGATGATGATAATAATGATGATGGAGCAGTGGCTTACCTCACCGAGCTGTTTCCCTGCCCTAACATGACACTATTTGCATACATCTTAAATCTCAGTCACATCTCTTCCAGACATCACAGCACAGTCATGTCAGTTGCTCGAATATTTTCTCATTATTCTCCGTTTCTCTTCGCTTCGCTCGCTCGATGCTTAATGCTCGCCCGGAACGTCCTTCTCTTCTTGCGCGTTCAGGACGAACATGATGACATCGACAACGATGAAGAGGACGATCGTTTTACATAAACGGTCCGTAGATCCGCAGATTCACAGATCCACAGATGCACACACAGATCGCATCATCATCATCGTCATGGTAATGATCATCAGTCCAGAGGCAGCAACAGCAACAGCAGCTTCATAATCACCATCACCATGGCGTTGTCATCTTCGATTTGTGTGCAAGCGACCCTCCCGAGCCAATGCTCAGCCAGAGGGAAGCCAATCGTTCGGATTGAATGGATGGGACATAAATCCTCTTTCATCAAGTTGTCAACGTGACAGTCACACACCGATCCCAGGAATACAATAAAAACAACGATTGTTGGTGGTTGTCTTTAACCGATCGCCATTGCCATCTCCTCCTCTTCCTCCTCCTCCTCCGCCGCCGCGTGCAGTAACTACTGCTGACCATCCATATCCATCTCGCGGCTCTATGAAACCAAAGATTTCTTTATGCAGATACCCAGCACGGCGGCACCAGAGACCAACGGACCACTGGCCATTGGCCATCGGACACTGCCATACTAATGTCACAAATCTCAGATGTCGGTTTAATCTGCGATTAAGATTTAATCATATCAATTTAATAGCTTGCGCAAAATTATCTCCAAAAGGCCATTCATCGGCACCACAAGCCTGCCCTAGTCCTACCCACTTCGGTTGCATACAAGTAGTAGGAAGCATTTGCCTGCTCCGGAACGCGAAGCATACTGGATCGTTTGTACTTCTCTGAACTCGGGCGGTTGGTGTTGTGATGGTTTGTGCTACGGCAGCCCTGTTCCGTGAAATTTATGTCCTCCGGTTAGCTATTATTCTGCCGAATTGCGATCTATTGAGTTGCGCGGTTTGGGCCGAAGTGCGGCGGGGCATATCGACGGACGCTTGCTTGTAGGCCATGTTAGCCGGATTGACGGGGCACGGCCGGTAGAAAGGGCTTCCGCTTAGATGTTTTAAAAGCGAGAATGAGCTCTTATGTCGGGCCGAACGAAGTTGAGTTATTTATTTGAGGCAGTCTTGTATGGGACTGAACTAGGGATGGACGACATGGTACTGCCGGCAGTGAGAGGATTTCGTAAAAGGAATTGTGCGTAGTTTAGAAACGTGCAGGAAGGACGTTTGTACTTAGTGTCTATCAGGGATGGGAACATCGTTGGTCAGTGGTTAAGGTGTTGACGCCGGTTACGCGGGGCTCGAAACCTGCAAAAGCCAAGTCAGTGATATTACATTTCGGCATCTTTTCTCCTCTAAACGTCGAATTGTAATCTAGGCTTAGGAAGACGCGCATATACCAGGTGCATATTCCGTGAAAAACAAAATTAAGGCATATAGCCTTTAGCTTCTTCAGAGAATTTCCTTTTATGGCCTCGAAAACGCTTTTCTCGATGAGGTAACTTTGGCTTAAGGGTCAGGAAAATGTCAAATGGAACCATATTAGCATTGCCAAGATTGGGGTGTTCAACTTTTGGACAAAAACTTTGCTAAATGATGAATTTAGTTGGTGATACATATCGCATTGTCCCTCTGGAGTACACCAAGCCACCGTCGCCGTCGTTAGACACGACAGTGCCTTGATATTTGAACGGGCTTAAAAGTTTATTTTGGGTTTTGACTAGTTTTCCAGGCATTATTCCGAAAACTGGTGGGTTGTTTGCATGCTGCACTTGTAGTGAGTCGCCACCAGTAATAATGCGGTGGCGGTCATAGAAGTTCGCTTTCGCAGCTTTGTTTTCTTCCGGAATCAGTCGCACGGAGACACGTTTTATGCCAGATACATCAGTCATAGTGACTCGTGGACACCAAACAGCAAGCAGAATGAAGCAAATCAACTGCCATTTATCGAATCTATCTGTCATTTTTTTTTAATTTCGCACTACTCTTGAGCTGTCAAAATTCAGCTACAAATGCGATGACTTTCGATACTTGGGTAAATCAAATATAAACGGTAATTCAGCCAGTTTGCTTCAAATTTAGTTCTGGGCTGGATTATGGGAAGTGAGGTTTAGGACGAACCGACTCGAATAGCAGTGCGCTCTGTTCTGTAAAGCCATGACCGAGGCAGAGGTACATTCATCTATTGCGCCAATGGATAGTCATACAAGTGTTAGTCAAAGAAGGTGAAAAATCTTTGGGAAATTTTGACCGTTCGGGGTCTTGAAATTGAGTGCATATCCGGGCCACATAATTTCGGGGCGAGCGCAAACACAAATCTAAAACGAACGTTACGAACGATGATAGCGTTAGAAAACTTAGACAAATCTCGGCAAGAAGGGAATCAGCTATGGAACCACTCAGTCCATCTTTATCAGAACGTAAAAGGGCTTCGCCCAAAAACCCAAGCTTTTTTCCAACTGTCACATGCCCTTCTCTTTGAAACCTTTGCTCTGATCGAAACAAATCGGATCTGACTATACATCATTTGTTCCTACATCTTGCCCTCATAACCTATTGAATTCTACCAACTCGCCATCAATACAGTTGTCCAACCTTCCTAATCTTAAATGGGCTCAATTAAACGATCAATTGTTTTATATTGCCACCAATTCCACTACTGCAAAAGAATTACTCTTCTTGGATGCCTAGCAGATTCAACCTAACCAAGTTAGTGGCGTCTTAAACTACGTGGGTAGACAACTACACCTCATATTCACAACTGATCCCTTCAACTCTTCTGATTCCCTTTGTCCCCTTTTCCTTTTAAACGACCATGAAATATTTAACTCCATTTAACTCCACGCTAGTACAATCGCAGGCTCCGTTCTCTAAGAAACAAAAGAAATAAGCAGTGGGCAAACTTCCTTCGTACTAAAACCCCTAATGACTTTTCTAACTACCTGGGCAGCTATCTCCACTTTATCGCCCTTCACAACTTCCTCTATCAACGCTATTTAACTGAAACGCAAGCCAATCTCATAAGTGATCCTAAGTCCTTCTTTAAGTTTGTTGGCTACAAAAGAAAATCTGATGGCTAACCTACCTCACTCTCCTTCTATGATCAAACCTCGAATAACCCCAATGTTATTGCCAACTTTTTCGCCACCTTTTTTCAACTAGCTCTCGCCGACGACTCCTTTACTCCAGACTTTGCTTATTTCGATTATTTATCGAATGTTTCCCTTGATCCATTCCTTCATCGCAGGATCGATTCTCATGTCATCGAAAACAAATCAAATCTACTTAATGATTAATTCACTCCTGGACCTCCTGGTCTCCCTGGCATATTTTCATAAAAATGCTCCTCAACCCTCTCTCTCCCTCTCTCGAAAATCTTCAGTCTATACCTATCTCTGGGTGAATTCCCCTGGTACGAACTTTTAAGTTTTCGCTGCAAGTCTTTAACCTTGTTGAATTTGTGACCCTATGAGCCTTAGAGAACGGCAAAGAAGTCGACGTTATTTCAACCGATTTTAGTAAAGCTTTCGATAAAATCTCCCACCGACTGATTGTCTTCGAATTGTCCTCCGTTGGCTTCGACCCCATTTCTTTGAAGTGGATATCTTTTACCTGGAAAACCTCTATCACAATGTTCAGTTTAGATCTGCCTTTTGTAACCCTTTTTTATCTTCTTCCGGCGTCCCTCAAGGCAGCCACTTAGGACCACTTTTTTCCGTTCTTACCATAAACATATTGAAATGGTGATTAAACATTTCCACATTTCACTAAATGCCGACGACTCCAAGTTCTTCAAGATCATTTTTTCCTGTTATGACTCTTCCCTTATTCAATCAGATCTTGAAAGTTTTTCTATCTGGTGTTCCAAAAATTTCTTGCAGCTTAACATTTCCAAATGCCAATCAACCACTTTTTCACGTAAACGAATCAAACCCTCTTCTCGTCTCTATTTCCTCAATAATTAGCCCATCTCCACCGTTCGGACTATCCTAAATTTTCGCGCACATATCGATGAGATAATTCTTAAAGCTAATTCAGTACTCGGTTTCGTGAGGCGATGGTCTAAAGAATTCTCCAACCCTTACGTTACCAGATCTCTCTACATAACCTTTGTCCGGCCCCTTCTTGAATACGCCTTTCAAGTGTGATCTCCTTACCAACAAACCCGCATTTCTAGAATCGTGAGCATCCAATGCCTGCCCCTTCGTTTTCCTCTTCTAGATCTTCCCTGGAACAATCCTTTGCTTTTACAACCTATAAGGACCGTCTTAAACTAATCAAGATGAACACGTTGAAGGAATGAAGAACTGTATCTGACATTCTTTCCATCCATCAACTTCTTTCGGGTACCATTGACTGCGCGACCCTCTACAACTCTGTCTATGTCAACACTAATCCCCGCGATGTACGAAATCCCCGTCTCTTCTATCTACCTACCCCCCGTACCGCCTATGGCTCCAATGAACCCATTTCTCTTATGTTGGGAAGTATTAACTCGAATCCTTACTTCAATTTCAACCTCAGCCCTTCATGCCTAAAAATCCGACTTTTTAATCGCCCCCCCCCTCTCCGGTTCTTGTTAATTATGAAGCTAGATTAAATTAGATTAAGTTGCCTAGAATTACGCTCAATAAATGGCGGTGTTTATCCCTCCAGAAAAGTTAGTACACGATAGGTCCCGAGATAGATCAGGCCGAAGATGAGGCAGTGACACCTGAAGCGATTTCGACAAGGAGAGGATTCCTTAGTTCATCGCTACACTGCCGAAAATGGCGAGTAAGGAGTGGCGAAAGAAGAAAGAAGACTAACTAGTGAAGATTAAAATTCGTCGAAAAGGTTCTCGTAAAGATTAATGACTTGATGGCTCCAACTCGTGTTCGTTCGTTGTTGCCGACAGTGTGATAGAAATCTGAGATATCAATTTCTAGACGATAACTGAAACAAGGCCTTATGACACCCACTTTATATCACATATTGCTTATAGATGTTGAGCTACATGCTTATAGGGCCCAGTTGGGACAAAAATGTCAGCCAACAGACCATGCATAACACTATAAGTCTTATTTTTTTGAGGCTATGAAGAGATAAAATGTGTTCCAAAGCTCCACCAAGGATTCATGGTAGAGGTGCATAACAAAGCTCTCGGAGCTGTTATTCGTGATTAAACATCTCATCTCAAAATTACTATTTGTGGTCGGAACTAAAAACTATATTTCATAAAAATTGTGTGATCGCAAAGTGTGTACTTCAGTCCCAAATAAAAACTTCAGCATCTTTCACAAAGACGCGGTGTTTACTTATTAGTTTAGAATGACACCTCTTGTCGGATAGTCCTGCAGCTCATTAGTCAGAACGGCCGCACCAGGTGCTTTATTAGACTCCAGTTTCGCCATCTTAACTTTTTCTTAATCGGCTGAACAAAATCCTCATTCGAGTTCGCCCAATGTGAATGATCCGTTCTGCCTGATACCCTGATAGTCTGTGTATTCTCTTTATTTTCATATTCTCAGCATTGACTGTGCCTGCACCATAACTTGTCCGGGAATCTAGGGATGAATGCTTTCGCCCTGGTCTTAGAGCCACGGCGTGACCCTTTTCTTTTCGTCATTCTTACAATATCATCTTTTCTTGATTTTGCCTCTTGTGCTCTTTTCTGTCGTACTTGTCATCAAACCAGGGGCTTCTTGTAAGAGGTCGCTTGAGATCGAGTACATCAGAGGCGGTATCCCTGATGACGTCTGGACGCCATTCTGTTCATCTATTGCTCTTGGTTTATGTAAATTGCATCTTGTCTTATGAGAGTTTAATGGGGACATGATCAGCAAACTTCCTAACAGTCTGTTAGGACTGCAGCTTTTGGACATAAAATTTTGTGATCACAGTCGACTCCATAGTGTCTGCGATAGCCACATCCGTAGCTTAGTTGTAATAAGTTAATGATGGAGTTGATGCTGGTTCCAGGGAAACTTTGGATATACAAGATGCTGAAAGAGTGCCTGCGATTAATGGTAATATGTGCGACGGGGATCTACGACATTCCTAACATTCTTCCATTATTTTTAATTTTTGCATTTGGCAGTATTTTGCACATTTCGACTTTGTATTGTTAGAATCCGACTTCAATGTTGATATTTATTTGCCGTCTACTTCAAGTAACATGCCGATATCCGTACAAAGGTGATATCCCATCACAGTTGTGCTAAAGCTGGTATTTTCTAGCTTGGATCATATCCGTTTATTCATCAGCGATTTAAGATGGGCCTTATCTAATACAAGATTTACAATCAGATTACAATCAGGTGTTTGAAAGTAGTTCCAGCAAAAAATGTGCTCCTTCCTCTATTTGTAATGTGTCATAGCACTGCTCAATGCCTATACAAGAACTTGATTTAAGCTACGCTTCAACTTAGACTAGTGAAAAGCTACAAATGGAAATAGAAAAATGCCATTAACTTTCCAACTTTCCAAAGATCTCCCATGACCTGCATTGTGTCCAGTTACCGATGCATATCGAATAAATTTCTTGAGCATCGAATCGCTTTCCTGTCACTCGAAGGTGTCTTACGGTGGATGTAAGCAAAAACCGACCCTTCAACTCAGCCACCTCATCGCATAAACCATGTCGTGGCAGTGAAATCAGCAGTAATGTAAAAAAAAGTGTGTAAAACCAAAACCAGCCATTTTACAACCATCACAGGCCATTAAAAATTTCAGGAAGCTCCACACATCGCAATAACTTCCATTCATCGTACCCCTACCGAGCAGTTCCAACTGCTTCTGCCACAGTGGTTGGGGTTGCATTTTAAATTCAAAACCTCAAAAGTTATGGCGCATCGAAAGCCATTTATTGAATACCTTTCCATGGTCTTGCAAGCGAGATTCCAGGAGATTCCCTGTGCCACTGCGCCACTGTGCCACTCCATCCCCTCAGCGCAGCACAAATTTATTGCACCTGGAAGAACTTGTCGCCGCGCACAGTAGCCAGACCGCGTTGGGTGAGAACGAGACAGCTTTGTCCTGCTTGCGCACAATTGTGTCTTGTGATATGAACAGCGCTTACACTCCGTACTCCAGTTCCAGGTTGTATCACCATAAAATATCCGAAGCAATAGAATGACCTTATCAAGATCGAAGATCGCTACATCGACCGCTGGTTATAGTATGCTCGTCGCATTGTTCTTCGGTGCCATAGATCCGACCCACACTCGCACAAATGGGTTTCCTGAAAGTATAGGAGAAGGTAGTGCCACCGCCGCCATGAAGACGTGGATCAAAGTGATAAAATTTGCGACGACAACCTGCGATAGAATAACGATGATGTCGACAATGACGACGGCGGATCATGAGAAGGAGGGGCGACCACACAAATACGCAAGCCTGAACACACACCCCTCTTCCTCGGAATTGATGGTGATCATGATGACGACAACGATGGTGAAGATATCCGGACAAAACCCAAAGCAGCCCGACCACCGATCGACAACGGGATACGCGAAAAGATCCCCCTAATGATGCCATAAAAACGTACAATTGCTCATTGGTGTGGTTCTTCATCGGGGACATAACCAACGAGAGACAGAGAGAGAGTGACGGAGAGCACTATATCCCACTCGCCATATGGCTTCCGGATAGGTTAGTTGATTTACAATTATGAGGTTCATAAATTTTGAAAGGGACACGAAAAAAGGAAGAAAAGTATAAAAGGAAGCGACACACGAAGCGACAGTTGGAATTAATCATCGGCGAGTAGTAAAATGATGAATGCTCTCTCGGACGTGTAGCTAGAGCCTGACACTACTGTACCCTACCATCCAACTTAATCAGATCAGAGAGTGCAGCTTCGTCCTCATTCCTACGATTTTGTCTTAACTCACCGCTGTGGTGGTGATGATCACGTCACCATTAAAAGTGCATCCCAGTTAGTGCCGAGCTCGTTGACGATGAATGGTCTCTGTCGTCGCGTATGGAAAATGGTTAACTGCATTAGTGGCCACAAAATTTACCACCGACACGTCCTGCAGTGTGGGCAGTAGCTCGTAGAGATTTCCATCAATGTCGGAGTAAATTTGAATTTGAATTTCTTGAGAAAAGTTGTTTCAAGATGACACTGAAGTGACCATGGATGGTGAGTCGGTTTGGGATGAGATGGATATCGGAATCGTTCGGATATCTTGTGGGTTTGAATGGTATTTGGTCATTGAAATTTCGGGAGGTTGATGACAGTACTTTTGATTTATGCCGAATGAGTCATATTGATGCCGTTCTTGGGAATGACGCTGATCACTTGATTCTAACAAAGTTGGTTAAGGAAAGCACACAAGAAAAACTAAGATTCGAAGAAGGTGCTATCAATCAAGACGGTCCTGGGTATATGTTTCCGTATTAAACGATGCTGCCCACAGTTAGGTAGAATCAACAGATCAAAGCATTCCTAAAGAAGATGACCACGTAGTTGTTATCAGGTGTTAGAAAAACATTGATCCTCTAATGATGGTGATGATCTCCTTTCAAGGTTTCGAAGTTCAAGAATGACGACCTCGAATGCAAAGGTGTTAAGTCATAACCTACGGCGTGTGGTAGAGGAGAAAAGTAACATCTTTGACAGTTTATTGATCTGACGCTTCTAATGACAACGCTGTCCATCTTCTATTTGTGCTTTGTCATGATCACTATGGGGGTTACACTATCCAAGTAAGTATTAAAATTGTTGATTCCTGATCATGTCCAAGGAGCTGTTCATTCTGTGGCCTGTACTTTATTTATGTATTTTACGAAAAGTTTTCTAATTGACATATATTCCAAGATCACTAAGCTCGTCATACGTTCGGTGATTTTAACTTATGAAACATATCTCTGGTTGAATGTGATTTGACAAATCAGGGAAAACAGTTTCAAGCAGCAGTGGCAAGTGTCTCTATAGTATCTGAAGAAACTTACTGTTTGGTATGGATTCAGTGCAGGTGGCGTCGTTGGACCATATATCTTCCGAAATGAAAATGCCAAGACGGTGGCTGTAAATGGCGAATGGTATGGGCCATGCTAACTGGCTTTTTTTGGTCCCAATTGAACGGCGAAAAGACAGCGCACCGTGCCAAACACCGTGCTACGTAGGGGCAATAAGGTTCCCAGAATAGACAATAAGGTTCTTAGAATGGACTATTTTCAGAAGAGGTGATGTGAAATGGTCACCAAGACTGCACGATTTGATGCTCTCTGGGGCTACGTTAACCGGAAGTCCAGCACGATTTACACTTGTGTTCATCAAAACCGCACCATAAAGAGTTTTTCAATAACGGCGGGTAGATTTTGGTAGCCTGAAGCGGCCATGCTGTTCTGGTGACGTCCGTCAAATCTATTGTTAATTATTCAGTTGTTGATGCCAAATCACCATGATAAATTACACAATTGAATAGTACGTTCAAATGATAAAACTTTATTATCAAAATGAGTGTTCATTAGTTCAAATGTTGCGCGTTGCGCCCATTTTACGGCAGACGTGGAGGCCCTTCGCAGTCGACACTACGTTTGGTGGCCAAATTTGAGACGATTGGTTCGGTAATCAATCAGTCAATCGTACGTCAAAGGAAGGCATGATCGTGCGAGAACATAGCCGCGCTCCGTGAAAGTGCACAGCAAAACCCGAGGCGATTGATTCCTCGCCACGTACAAGAACTCGGCCTTTCGTAGACTCCAACTAGGCGAATTTTTCATCGCGACTTAGACCTACACCCGGACAAGATCGAAATGACCCAGGAGCTCAAAGTTCATGACCATAGACCAGGCAGTATGATTGGACTTCGGAAGCGTTTGCAAGAAGACCCCAATTTCGGCCGAAAAATCGACTTTAGCGACGAGGTGCATTTTTGGATGAATGACCGCGTTAACAAGCAAAATTGCTGTACTCGTATATGGAATGACCACGCGAGGTTCACTAGGAGACAAAACGTTTTCAAAAGTTAATGTTTGGTGTGTGTTTTGGCCCGGTGGTCTCATTAGTACTTTTTTGAAAACGACGTTGGTGGTAGCCGTCAGTGGCGAGCGCTACAGAACGGTAATAACCAATTCCTTATGGCCAAAATTAACTAAATGGACCTAGACGACATGTTGCTCAAGTGAATTGGCCACCAAGTTGATGCGATTTAACCGCGCCGGAAGAGACATTGGAAATTGGACCACTCGGATCCGTGCCACCATTAAAGCTGAGGCCGGCATTTGAATGATACAAAAAAAAAAATTGTTACCTCACACACAGCTTGTTTTATTCCATCTACCCGCCCTTATACGAGGGTGGCCCGATAAGCACTTAACCTACAAAAGAAAAACAAACATTTTGGAGACATGGCGAATTATTTTTCAATATAGTCTCCTTTTAGCTCGATACACTTGACCCAGCGATGCTCCAACTTCTTTAACCCGTCTGAAAAATACGTTTTCCCGAGGTCTGCAAAGTAGGCCTCCGTGGTGGCGATGACCTCCTCATTCGACGTAAATTTCTGCTCGGCGGGTAACGGCGCGTTATCATGGTGGAAGAGCACTTTTTTCTTCGCCAAGTGGGGCCGTTTTTTCTTCAATTCGGCGTCGAATCTGCCCAATAATTTGGCATAGTACAGCCCTGTGACCGTTTTGCCCTTCTCCAGGTAGTCGATGTGAATCCCAGAAAACGGTGGTCTTCTTCGGAACACGTTCGTCGGGTGAAGTCCACTGTTTCGACTGATCCTTGGTCTCTGGTGTGTACCATGTTTCGTCGACTGTCACGAAACGACGCAGAAACTCCTTTGGATTGCGCTTAAACAGAATCAAACACTGCTCTGAAGTGGTCTCACGGTTGCGCTTGTTGTCTGGAGTGAGCAAACGCGGAACCCATCGCGCCGACAGCTTTCTCATGCCCAAACTTTCATGCAGGATATGACCCATGCGATCTTTTGAAATGCCTACTGTATCAGCTATCTCGCGCACCTTCAATCGGCGGTCTGCCAATACGAGATCGTGGATTTTTGTCACGTTATCCTCCGTGGTAGCCGTTTTCGGGGCACCTGGACGTGGCTCATCAAGAACCGACGTGCGACTACGTTGAAACTCGTTAAACCAATTTTTGATGGTCGCCATCGAAGGAGAAGAGTCACAGTACAAAGCATCCAAACGCTCTTTGATTTCACTGCGCGATTTCCCTTCCAAAAACAAGAATCGAATCAGCGACCGATATTGCTCTTTTTCCATTTTTCTAAAATCCGCGGACACCCGCTTCCGCACGCGGTCAAAACAAAACTACGAGTCCGATCCGCCTGAAATTTCGACAGTAGCCGTCTACTAGAATGTACTACACGATACTAAGTTGCACTTGCGATACTGGCGCCATCTGGCTGTGAGGCTAAGTACTTATCGGCCCACCCTCGTGAATATTATAAAACCCTGTAGATACAGGATATCAAGAAAAACCTGGCTCTCCTATTAACAAAACAAAACAAATGACATCCTTAATAGTCTATAGATACCGCTCCAGCATAGCTAGATTCGTGGCAGTCAGTACGGGCCATTGGCCTATAGGAACTCACGCTGCCACAATCGGCATCCGGTCTAACACCAACTGCCGCAGTTTTCACAATACCCACGCAGAGGAAACCCTACACCATTCTCTATGCGAATACCTGGCACTGGCAAGTTAAACGTTCTGCGCCCCTGGCAATACTTTGCAATACTTCCTCGATGACCTCTCAAAGATGGCCAACCTCAGCTTGGCTAACATAACTATTTTTCTTAACTCCACAGGCTGGATTTAAATGAATTTCCTCCTTCACGTCCCTTAGATTTCAGTTTTGCGACATCAAAGTGGCGTCTAAGCGCTAATTGTAGCGCAAAATCGGGCAATCACCTCAACCTACTTACTAGCCCCTTCATTGATGGCGGCGTCGTAATTCGGGCTAATGCTGTCATTCGCTTATACACTTTCTGGACGAGAGCTCACACTGTAGTAACCTTCTCCTGAGGAGTTTCGATCAAAAAGAAATGGTCATGCAATACAGCGCTTTCCCGACAAATGCTGATTCTTCGAATGTCGTTCATTGTCTGACGTTCTCGGAAGCTTCATATCCTGAATTTCATTTTGATTATTTCTCCATATTCTGTATTTTTTTTATGACGCCTTCAGCATCCTGACCTCTGAGGTTTGCTTGCCGGTAAATCGCCAATACAATAGTTTAAGTCTTGCAGGAGCCTACTTTTCTGTCTGTGCGTCGATTGTCTTGTTTCGGTACACGTTCGTGGTATCGTGACGTCATTGGCGTGGTATCATACTGTCCATCTCCGTTTAATTTTATAACCATTTTGTCGACCACTACATCTAATCCTATTTCAGATATGACCCGATTCGAATATGATTTACCTATCATCCAATAAAGGTCGTCTTACTTCGTCTGCTGAGTCGATTTTCCCATCATGATTGGGGCATACCTACATAACATTTGTGGCCGAGGAGATCATATAAATTACATTCGAGGCGTGACTGTTTTCCAGCAGATTTCCCAACATTACTTTGCCAGCTAGTCAAACAATGAGGTGTTCAGCCGCCCTCTCTGAAAAGACTGGAAGTGGAACAATACGTGTCAATGTCAACCAGCTGATGTGCCAAGCAATTAGTTATTTGTACTTTTAAGTCCCGTTTAATTGATTAACCCGCTTAATTTAACATAAAATTTGCAACAAACTAATTAAATATTGATCGGCGGCAAACAGAAAACTATAACAAAAGATAGGCTAAGTGTAGCAATGTGGGTGCACTCTTTTCACATTGAAATTGACATTGAATTGACAGCACAGATGGCAGCCATCCACCGTATGTTATTCGAATTTTGCTGGCGCGGTCGAAAGTCGAAACAAAGCAAGTAGTCTGTTCAATGAGGCTGGACTGTTCTGGATTGTTCCGGACAGAAAGTACACGTTTTGCTGTTCAGTGAGAAAATTTTTTGTCCGAAAGTGTTCTGCTTGGTGTTCAGTGACGGTGTTTCGGACGCTTCAGAACACGATTTTCTGCACCTACTCTGGAGTCAGAACAGATTCGTGAAAAGTGTCAAAAGCAGCTGTCAGCTAAAGTTCACGCTAAAACATACATATCATCACTGAAAAATGTTGTTGACGAGTCACTAATCACACTAATTTCACTATCAGTGCGCACCACAACTCTTCCAAAGCGTTTTCATGTGAATTCACTTTTGTTTATTATTTAATTCTAACACATGTTTATCACAATCTGACATATAAGATGTTTTCCGCTTTTTGACAACTAACATACGGCTGTACTTTTCTGCTCTAACTTGATCTGACAGTTTTCACGAATATGTGCTGTCCTGTCCTGTTCTGTTCTGATCTTTTCGTCATTGAACACAGCTATGATGAGTGTTTTTGATTATATTGGCAACGCGGTTTGAGCACCAGGCAGATGTCAAAATCACCGCTGTACAATTGTTCGCTCACACAACGTACATGAATATGGTTTGCCACTCATCAGACCGTTGGTAAGGCCCGGTTTTTTTGGTGTTATATGGGATGGACGATCTTTCACGCTTTTGCCTTTGTAAGGTCCTCTTCTTGGTTTGGCATTCAGCTGCGACAGTGGCATTTTGTAATTTATGCTTAAACCAATAAAACTGAATTTTTTTGGATTAGCTTGGTGTTTGACTGTGCTTTATATCACAAACAAAAATTTCAGGTTTCCGGCAGCTGTTTCTGCGAATATTCTGATTGGGGAATGCAAAGCAGTTTGGGGTGAACAATCTTTGTCTTGTTTTCCTTTTTTTTTTGTAATAGTGCTAAAAGATAGCATAGAGCACTGCGACCAGAGTAGATCTATTGTGACTGCCAATTAGACAAGGAGTTCCTCTACTTTTTTAATAAAGCTGGGGATGTCCCTCTGCATGTGTATACTCTGCAGTATATGCTCGTCCTATAAACAGGGTCGACACTCGACAATCATAATGACTGTCTGAGAGTATATTGATGGTTATATCTCTTATGCCAGTCTCTAAGTTTAGGTTGACGCACGTTAGGGTGGCATATACACAACTTCAGCCAAAATTTTAAGGTCACAAATCCCTCTCGACACACCTGGGAGCAAAAAAGACCTTCCTTTGATCATCAATTCTATGTATGTATGTGTCTATCACAGCATAGCCAGATACAACTCCGTATTTCAAGCAGAGATATTCGCAACTGAACTCTGCCTCAGAGAATAACCAATAAATAACCAATAAAAACATTTATATTCTCTCTGACAGCAAGGCCGCACTTTTAGCCCTCAAAAGCTACGAAGTCACCTCTAAATTGGTATGGGACTGCTTACAACTATTACGCCAGCTGGCCAACACAAACAGAGTTCACCTCATGTGGATATCAGGACACAGTGGCCACATAGGAAACGAAAAAGCAGATCTATTAGCAAGAAAAGACTCTGCATCACCATTCATGATGCCAAGACGATTCTGCGGCATACCTATCAGCACCATAAATTGCTACATAAAGGAATGGTTGAGGAACGCTGCCAACCACTACTGGACACAAACGGAAGTTAGCAGACAAGCCAAGATGTTCCTACCAACCACTTCCCTTAAAAGAACGAAACAACTCCTTAAACTGTCTAGGAGTCAGATTAGTATAATCACAGGATTCCTCACTGGACACTGCCCGGTCAGCAAACATCTTAAAACCATGGGCATCACACAAGATGACACCTGCAGAATGTGTAACGAAGAGGCGGAAACAGCAGAGCACATACTGTGCCACTGTAATTGCCTCGTCCGTACACGACCTAGGCAGGCATTATCTTGTAGCAGAAGAAATCGCTGCAAGTTCACACCAAAGCATACTAAGTTTAATCATGAACTCAGTATTTTTTAGTGAACTTTCAATGGGGGACATCACAATATGCCCATCAGAGGCCGCAGTGATTAGGTGACATTGTCCCTCCCCCCTCCTTAATCTAAATCTAAATCTAGGATGGCGTATACTTCGGCTTGGAAGACACTAGGACTAGTTCCCAGGGCATTCGATATTTTCCGATTTGGTCCCAAGATGCCAGTGCCAACACCGGAATCCATCTTGGAGCCATCGGTGTATCACTGCTATCCCAACTAAACTGTGCGGTTTGCGATCAGTATTTCAAATCTTTTGTCAAGTGTGTGGTTCAGTGTGTGGTAATGCATCTGAAACTGTGGTAAGGAAGGTGTTGTAGAATGGACATGTGACCCAATAGTCTACATGGCTGGTCTGTTTCCGAGCGGGAGAGTCTGATTGCACTGCGTAAGCAACCCTTTTAATAAAAAGGTGCAGTGGAGTAATTCCGATCAGTGCCTCTTGGGCTGCCGTCCGGCAAGTTGGCATAGTGTCTGTAATGCCGAGACATGTTAGCCTCAGAAGGCGTTGAAGTTTAACTATTGCAGTTTTCTGTTCAACTTTTGTCCACAATATAGCAGACGCATAAGTGATGATAAGTCTTACTATCGCCAGTGGATTACCTTTGGTTCCAATCCCCAGGTTTTACCGGAGACGCGGCGACATGCCCAGAGTGTCTTAGTCGCCTTTGCAAGTTTGCTTTTGATGTTGGAGTTCCTGCTATGTTGGCGATCAAGGTCAATACCTAGATAGTTGACTTCTTCTAAATATCCAATGTTGGTACCGTTTAGGGAGACGGAGCAAGGTTGTATTTTTCTCCTTTTTGTAACCGGTACTAAGGTTGTCTTATTTGGGCTTATCGATAAACCGTCCCTGCTAAACGTTTCAGAGATAAATTGAAGCACAAGTTGCACGCGCTCACAGGCAGAAATTTGGCTCCAACAGGATGAGGCAACCGCACGCAAAGCTCGATTGAACACAGAGGTTTTGTAGGATTCGTTGCTCAATGTCTCACTGCGGCGATTTACACTGGACAGCACGATCACACAATTTGGCCGCTCCACTTTGTTTTCCTCGGCGATTTTGAAGCCACGGTTCTATCATAACAAGCTACAGTTGCTGGAAGTTCTCAAGAGGAATATTCGTGAGACCAAATGGCCATCAACAACGGCGGCGCCCACTTGACTTCTTCAAAAAGAAGTGGAAAAAAGACTTAAGTATCTAAATAAACAATTTAGGAAAATTATAAAATCATATCGCTTTAAATTAAAGAGAAAGCAAAACAATATTGGGGGAGCGTCACTTATGGAAGAACCAGTAGCTGGCTCGACTTTTTAGTGAATTTTCCCACCGTCGTGATCCAAGTGAGCGACTTGTGATCTAATTTCATTTAGCGGGGCCAAGGCTAATATTAGTGTTGAAGAGTAAACTGACCATTTAGTCCATCCATGTAGTGGATCTTTGCCAAACCCATAGTGGGACAGTGGGACTATGACTCTACCCTAGTGCTAGCACGAGGGTCCAATGTTTCATAGTCCCTGGTGAATAACTGGTGTTTAAACATATCTTGTAAGATGCGATATTTACGACTCCTCCATTCTGCCCTTAGGTCCCAAATAATAGTGTAAAGCTAGCTTACATCAAGCAACATCAGTGCCATCTACTCAAGACAGTGTACACCTTCCACTCTATCTTATTGTCTCTCAGGCCCACCCAGCTTGCCGTGACTTGACAGCAAGATCTTTGATTATTCCAAAAAAGACTCTGAATACCCGAAAATTAAATTTCAATTATCTCGCCAAAGCCCAGGTACCCGCATAAAAACCATAGAAAACGCTTAAAACGAGGAAGGGAAAGGGGACAAGAAAACAAATGCCACCTATTCAGCGCAATCACCTGTGCGATCTCCAGCGCTTGATGTTTTCGCAACACTCGATCATTTGTTAGGTTTCCTTCTCCCTCGCTCACGTTCACACCCCCCACCGCGGTTTGTGCCTGCTCGCATGCAAATAGACCTCTTCGGGTCCCGACCAATTCAATTTACCCGACAGCCTCCAACCACCGAAATTGCAACAATCCTTGGTAATTTTATGTACGCCACCGCCACCGCCGCCCCGATCCGAGCGAGAACAGACACTACGAGTTGTGCAGTATTAGCGGCTGCAGCGCCACGAACAGAAGTAACCGTGTCGGCCGCCAAAATGGAAGACCGGCAGAGTAACTAATCTCCAAATGGCATCTAGATAAATAATTACCATATGCTCGGATATTTGTTTGATGGCGGAACGCGATAGAGAGCGATTGCCATATGCGCCACAGCCTCAATCGCAGTTGTAGCTGTAGCCACTGACACTGCCGCCACCGCACCAACATGCCAAGGGAAATATTTTTTAAGGCACGGCTGCAACTCACAGCACAAATGGTGTTGCCGCTGCGAACGACGACAACGACAGCGGACGATCAAAATTGATTTTCGAATTAATAATAACCGCCGAAGCTTTGCAGGAATCTGAAAAGCTCGATGTGCAGTCGACATACTCGTGGTGCTCGTGCCCCAGCAACGGTATGTAGGTGAAGCATTTAGCTTGACATTAACGAAACAAACGCACCCGAGGCGTGTCGAGCGTGTTGCGAACGACCCACGACTAAGACCTGCCACTATCACCTGCTCGTTTTAGGTAACCATCACAATTCGCCCTCCCCGATCATGCCTCATCATCATTTTGTTCTTCGTCCACGTTCCTTCGCGTCGATGACGACGATGATTATACTGATGATAAATCAATAAACAAAGTCAAGGCACCAAAGTCGCAGGAGCAACATCAAGAATAATGAGGACAAATCTCGATGAGTAATCGTAGGGATTCATCACTCGCGGAATCCAGATCGTCTGGTGGCAGCGGTGGCGGCCCGCGAACAGTAGCCATTTGCCGCGGGGTGCGTTTATACGATTGCAATTACCATATGGTTAGGCGTGTGCGTATCCCCAGACATCACCAACCAACCGTCAGTGTGTATGGTGATCTTACTGCGCGATGGTGATGATGATTATGATGGGCCGGAAAATGGAACGAGAAGAAGAGGAACAAGTCATGGGGGCTGGTTACCATCACAGCATACGTGTATGGTTGTCCTTCCCTTCGGTTTCTTCTTCTCGCATACCATTGGTTGCGCGTCGCGCTGCGCTGACGGGCCACTGTCAGTCGCGATGGGATTTTGATAGAAGATTCTTTGCTGATGAGGACGACGACGCGTAATGGTGATGTGGATGGTGTTGGTGGCGACGCGGTCAATTCCTTTTTTCTCTCCCCACACTCTCCACTGCTGTTGATTAATCAATCGATTGATCGAATGAGTTGCCTGATATTGGTGCTTGTGCTTCTGGTACTGTCGGCGATGGTGGCGCATTGCACTCCAAGCGTTCTTTGCCGGGATTATTATTGCAAATTTATGGATGATTATGAAGTGCTGCTGCTGTTTGCTTACTTCGGTTTTTTTTTTTCTTTCGTTTTTGCTCTCATTCTTATTTCCATTGCCGCGTGTGAGAAATTGTTATTAGAACATGCGGGTTATTCAAAGGCACGATAAGATCGTAATAACATTTGACAAGATGTCAGTGTCAAAAGGAGACAGTTCTAACTAGGCCTGATTGAGGAGATAAGACGGAATTCTCTATCGCAGTTCGGTTGATACTGTCAGCCGGTCGATCGGGTGAATGGTGCAGAGCAATTTGCTTCTAAATCTACAAGGAAGCAATTATTCTGTCGCTAGGACTTAAGCTATTTGTCTGTGATAATGACAAGCAGCTGAAAAAGCCGTTCTTAATCCATTTAAAGAATTAATAAGGACCGCGAGTAATCCTTTAAGTGCGGTCTACTTCTTCGGGGTTTGAAAATGGAGCAAATTTCATTGAACTCAAGAAACGTAATTGGTGGTTTGTGTCTAAGATAATTGGTTCCTCAATAGATTCTATATGTCTATGGATTGTAAAGGTGTATATTAAAGAAGCTCAATAATTCTGTTAAGAAAACGATTTAGACCGCTCTGTTCTATTCATGCATTTCCCGTTTTCTGCTTAGCCATCTAGGATAGTCAAGTGGATCGTAAGCTCACAATGTGCCTGAACTATAAACAGTAAAACATGGAAAAACAAGACAGCTAAAAACCTTTCATTTATCTTACTACCCAGGCTTTAAGCTACATAGGATCAAAACAAAAAAAGAAAGAAAATAAATTACTTATTACAAATTCAGCATATTGTAAGCTGGAAACATATCTTGTCAGCACAATCAGGAGACCTCGACCCCGCTCAATTAGGTAACCACAAGTCGCACGCAGACATTGAACAAATCCTTTCTAAAGTCTTGCCCAAGTAGTAGACCAGCAAACCTCCATGGTGGTCTGCTGACCTTGGTATCCTTAGAAAAGAAAGCAGACGTTTTTCAACAAAGAAAGAAATCAAAACGGTACAGAGGACGGGAAACGTAACAAGAACAGCCTCAGACTATACAAAAGCGAGATAAGAAAGGCGCAAAGGACATCCCAGCGTAATTTGTACTCAAAAATAGAAGAGAAAAAATGTGTTCAGTAGAGTAAGGAAGATACTGTCAAAGGCTTCCACTATACCCGCCCTAAATAACAAACCAGATGGCACAGCAATGGTGACTAGCGAAGAGTCACTAGACCTCTTGCTCAATATACATTCTCCCAACAACGCAGAGGCTAGTGGCTATAATTTTGAACTACTCATACCAAGTCTTTCGTTCATTTCAAAGCAAGTAGTAGGCAAAAGGAAACTCCAATGGGTAGTAAGTAGCACTCTTCCACACAAATCTGCAGGCACGGACGAAATCTACCCGGTAGAGATCCAAAGTGCTGACAGCATTCTCGAACCGTGGCTTAAGGTACTTTTCTCATCCAGCCTAGACTGGGGCTACATACCACTATCCTGGAAGGAAGTAACATTTATACCTTTATTTATACCTTAACTTAACTTCCAACAAAACTGCAAAAGACTACAGACCTATCAGTCTTTCTTCCTTTCTTCTTAAGACATTAGACTTACTTCTTAAGACTTACAAAAAGTATGCTTTCGAAATCGCAGCATGTTTATTGGAAGGGGAAATCAGTAGACACAGCGATGGTTGGAACCGTTGATTAATCACTTTCAAACAAAGAATTCACATTCATTGCCTTCCCCGATATTGACGGAGCTTTCAGCATAAAATCACAAACTATCGCATCACAATGCATTAAGCAAGCTAGGGGTTAATGGTAATATAATACTTTGGATCAAATTCCGCTGTTACCACACAAAAAGGGCAATAAAACGTGGCACACCACAGGAAGCACACCACTATCGCCTCAATTGTGGGTGTTAGTTGTAAACGATATACTCCTATCCCTGGAGGACAGCGGGTGCGAAGTCATTGCGTGTGCAGACGATATTGCACTAGCAACCAGCGGAAAACATCTCCCAACAATCAAAGATTTGATGTAAACAGGCCTAGGCAGACTGGCCAAACGGGCGGAGAATTGCGTGCTTAGAATAAAACCCTCCAAAACGAAGCCAGTTTTATTCACAAGAAAACGACAGATACCTCAAATCACTCCACCAATCACTTCAAAATTCATACTCTGTGTATGCATTTACAATATAACACGTTAATGATATGGAAAGAAAAAAAAGTTACTGTGAACTACAACCAAAGCGACAAATTCATTCGAATCTCTCGAATCCTATCTAGTACAACCACCTCCGGAGAGTAGTGAACGAACATCTTAGACACAAACTATTTGCACCCCGTCCAGGTTTTGTGAGCGTAACTCTTGAACCTGCGTGAACCATATAAAAAAAAAAACCAAAACTCAAGGCCGTAATACTCGACAGGAAGCTCAACTAGAAATTGAATGCGGAAGAACGCATCAAAAAACAACAACTGCGTTATACACCTGCAAAAAAGTCGTGGGCACCAGATAGGGTATCAAACCTCATATCACACTCAGGGTGTATGCCGCAGTTTTTAGACCAATACTAATGTACGGCTGCTTAATCTGATGGCCGGCACTGTGCAGATCTGACTATTGCAACTTTCTGAGTAGGCAAGGGCACTGCGAACAACCCCCATTGCAGCCGGATGCTTCAGCTAATCCGCTAGGATCTTTTTGGCAAGGAAAAGGCAAAGAAATTCGCGCTGTAAAACGAACATGCCAAGGCTATAAAGCCTTGCGGAAGCCTGCAGGGATGAACACGGACAACTAATAGTGGAATCACAGTCGGCTCCTGCAGACTGTATAACGACGATGACAGTCAAAATGCTGCCGTCAGGCAGAACGAACCATTCACAATGGACGAAGACAAAAGAGAATCCCCTCCACCCGACCTAGACGACCTTAAGATAGCGATATCGAAACTTAAGTCATGCAGACGGACTCCTCGCTGAACTATTTAATGCAGCTGGCGATGAGCTGGTCAGAAACATGCACCAACTCATCTGCAAGATATGGTCGGAAGAATGCATACCCGATGAATGGAATCTCAGCATCGTTTGCCCGGTCCAAACGAAAGGAGATCCCTATGACTGAGCCAATTACAGAGGGATAAGTCTCTTGAACATTGCGTACAAGATCTCTGCCAGATCTCTGCCGTACTGTGTAAGCGCCTGAAACCGTTCGTGGACAATTTGGTAGGTTCCTACCAGTGTGGTTTCAGGCCAGGAAAATCCACCATAAACCAAATATTTACACTACGGCAGATCTTGGAAAAGACCTATGAAATTCAGGTCGACACGTACAACCTCCTTGTCGACTTTGAAGCCGCATATTACAGTGTTTATAGAGATGAGCTATACAGATCCATGTTATGTTTTAACATCCCAGTCAAACTCGTCAGACTGTGCAGGGTGACTATGAAGTACTCTCGCTGCTCCATTAAGGTCAGATGTGAACTAACCGAGACCTTCGATGTTAAAAAAGGATTTAGACACGATGACGCATTGTCAAATGATCGTGCGGGACTTTGCGACCAATACAAGAGGTACGATCTACTTCAAGTCTACACAATTGCGTGCCTACGTAGATGGCATTGACGTTATTGGACGGACAAAGCAAGACGTGAATGAGGCGTTTGCAAGCATTGAAGCAGAAGCGGCTAAAGTGGGCCTATGGGTAAATGGGGACAAGACCAAATATATGCTGTCATCAAAGAACGACGCGCAACACCGAAGTCTTGGTCAAAACGTCACCTTCGGCAGCTATATTTTTGAAGGAGTCAAGGACTTCATCTTCCTTGGCTCAATAGTGACAAGTAGCACCAACACTAGCGCTGAGATAAAACGCAGAATAACTCTTGCCAACCCCTGCTTCTTTGGGCTGTACAGCGACATCGGCCTAGTTAAACTTCTACGGATCCAACGTCTTAGATGGCTGAGCTATGAAGAGCGAGTGGACATCACCGCTCCGGCCCGAAGAGTTTTCGACTCCAATCCCGAGGGACGATGCAGCAGAGGACGACGCAGCAGAGGACGACGCAGCAGAGGACGACCGCATCTAAGGTGGCGTGCACAGGTGGAAAGAGACCTAAATCAATTGGGCGTGCAGCACTGAAAGTAGCTGGCCAAAGATCGTGCCGGCTGGAGAGGCTTGTCGGTTGAGGCCTTGGTTCACCCCGAACTGAAGCGCCATCTAAGTATGTAAGTTATATGGAAAGAATTTAGTTTCCAGAAGATTCTTGTAAGTCTCGCCAGTGACAAGCAAGTGATTGCTGCCCATGCTGTAACTTTCAGGGAGTGCAAAGGTTTGGATATGGAAAGATTTGGATTTTCTGATGTCCAAAATCAACAGTTTTGTTTGTTAACAGAGCCACTCAAATAAAAATGTGCTTCCTCTGTAAAAATGATAAATTTTTTATCAAGTTCTCTTCAAATAGTCCAGTTAACGTTTTGAAAAAAAAAAAAACTTTTCTTAGCTGAAGTATTTTCTTTTTTAAATTATGTTTGTATAGTTACTAGGAGTTACTACGGAAACCCGATTAATTGAACCCTACATAATGTTACCTCTTTCGAGGAAACAGTTTTTGTCCACATAGCACTCGACCTAATCTCACGGTCGTGCCCTTGCACTCACATAAAACCCATTTTCACCCCAACTTAAAGCCATTACTGATCTCTTTATAAGCCAGTCTAGGGCTGCAAGCATTTCCAGAAATTTACGATGAATGGAACACAATTAAATCGAGCGCGAGGACCCCGTCTACACAGGTCCACCTATAGCACCTAATCGATTCACAACAACAAACGGCATACATACCAACATAAAAACTCAAATTAATCGCTTTGTTAATTTCAATGAAATTACACACCTCACCTCACCAAGTACATAAATAGCAATCGAATCGAAAGTGTTTCCCTTTACGACGGTTGGTTCGCTGGGAACATACCCATTTCATGGTGGAGTCATCACCATCATCGTACTTGTCGACGACATACTATAGCCCCCATTATCCCTGGCCTGCAACTAACAGGCAACTGGCATTGACACAACACAACTTCCAAACAATTTTGCGTTCATACCTTACCATTGGCCGCTATGATATCACCACCACCTCCAATCCGGTTGGAACACCGTCATCCAGCACCATTCAAGACGGGACATACGCGAATCACACTTTAATTGCCCGACACACTCTCGTTCTCTCTCGGCTAGTCGCCTGTATGCCGGTACTGCGATAGCAACTGATCGCAATTATTCTTGTGACGGTGGCATAAAGCATCCATGGATTGGATTTTTGAAAACGGATCGCCATCCACATCCGGACGTGGACAATTCAGTATCGAAACAAACTGGAACAGAAGAATGAGATGAAAGAGATGAAGAATCGAGCGCGAGGAGCGTAATTAGTTAATGACTTTGATATACGAGACTATGGTGGCAGGAATGTAGCTTTATATCGCGGAGGCTGTCCACTCGAAACAACGTCGATAAAGGACGTTTCCCTTGCCACTCTCTCGATTCGTTGCTTCTCCTCCTTTTGACCACCCCATTGCAATGCAATGGCAATGAAAAAGATCATTAATTCGTTGAGCTACAGTAACATCCCTCTCTTCATTCCCGGGGCAAGCACAGTTAATGGTACGTTTGGGGCAGAGCCCCTTTAGGCAAAGTTAATTTCCCTATAGCCGCACCTTTGTCTTACGATCCGGATGGACGATGGACAATACTCCTATGCACTACGACTACTACCGTCAACCATTTACCACCAACAGCAGTTGGATAAGCGGCAGCAGAACCAGCAACACAGACAGTCCAAAAACTGATTTAATTAAAAAAACATCAGTCGAGGTTTTAAATTAAATTCCCGTCCTCTCATGTAAATTGGTATCGATGTCGCACGATGTAAATAGCCGTAGGTTGAAGGTATCCGAATCCGTGTCCAATTTAAACGATTCTGGTCAGTGGCGCGTTACTTACTAGTGTTTGGCGGGTTGTCTAGGGTTAAATATTGTTGTGAGGTTGACTTTTCTGTTCTTTGCTTTTTCGTTCCACAGACAAGGAGTTGGCAACGAAACAAGACAAGATGCTGTCCTTACTCAAATTTGACTTATTGCCACATTCCGTTTTACTTTTGCTGCATTGCGGTCGCGCCGAACGTAGACTTTCATACTTGCGGACTTGTAGATATGCGAGTGTATGACATAAATTGCGAAAACTTTGGCAACGAACATGAAAAACAATTTCACGCATCTGATAGGCGGGAATTCGTGCAATCGTGGTATGGACTGTGGGACTTTGGGATAGCCGAAAAAAATAATTATTATATTGGTGATCAAGAACGGCGGGCTTGTGACATCGCCGTGGGAACTGAGGCCACATATCAGCATGTGTGGATTGTATTGATTGAGTTATGTTCCACATGCTTACAAAAACGGTGCTTATGAACTCAAGGAGGTACTGATGGCCTTATTAGAAAAAGCATTAGCTCTGAATGCATGTGAAAAAATGTAAAGAAACCGTAGACTGCTATAGAGCCGATATGGCCACAATCCAAGAAGTACTTCCCAGGAATTTTGTCAATTCTATTTCTGATGATAAGCGCATAGCATAAGTGTTTTTATATTCTCTATGAATTTTTTGAACAGGATATCAGAGCTCAGTCACTGGGTGACTTACGAATTTAAATTTCGCTTTTTAACATCCCATCCTATCCAATAACAGGTGTCATTTCAAATCAGGTGTCATCGTTGAACTTGGAACACTCAACTATTTTTGTGATGGTTTTTGATAAGTGAACATTGCATAGTTGACACATAAAAACGCTTTCATAAATGGTGTTGAAATAGTGAATGTTCACTACAAAAACAGTGAAAATACCTTACAAATATTTTGTAAGGTTTGTACTTCTTTGGTCTCAATCAAGCACCTTCTAGTACGACTGGAGTTCGCCAAAGATCGCTGAAAAAAATTACTGCCCTAGCTGAGAATTTTTGCGCTGGACTAGAACGAACGGGGTCGAAGTTTTCTGTACAAAATCATTCTGACTGGTTCAAAGCTCCATAAGCTCCATAAGCTCCAGAGAAATAATGGAATCATTAGGTATTTTGTTTTTGAAAATTATGCCTAGGCCAAAGTTTCAATGAATTGATTGCGTGGCCGATTTTTTGCGGTCTTGTGGAAGAAGAATATACTTCAATTGGCCGCAGCGACTTTGCGATTTAAGTGCACACCAATGTTTCACCAACGATTTATGCATAAGAAGAAAATACTAAAGATGTCATTTTTTGGCAAAGCCTCGATCGATATTTGCAGATATTTACTATTTTATCGACCTCGGAATTTGTACTTTAGACTCAAATAAAAATATCACAACTCCTTTGGAAAATGTTGTGTTTTCCCATTAAAGTAAATTGACACCTCTTATTGGATAGCCCTGTACTTCGAAAGAAAATATGATAAGTCACATATCGAGGAGTATTAGTGAAAAAAGAAGCGGAGTCTCCTTTAAATTTGTACATTTTTACCCGAAAATCCCAAATCGATGACACGAGCCAACCTTTATCACTGGACAAAGAAGACAAATTAATTTGCACGCCTGGAATACCAGGCGCATTTAAAGAATAACGAAGAATTTCATTTTTGGAAGGACTTTCACCTGATATTTTAGATGCTTTGTTTTGGGACATATTTTGTTGCAACTCTTTCCATACCAAAAACATTCGAGAAAATGCCATTCCACAAAACAAAACTTTATATATGCGAAAAATAAGGAAAAATGAGGACATTTGTATCAACGTTACAAAGCAAAAAAATTCCACAAACGAGTACATTTAGCTCGCGAAACTCAAAAGTCACCCTATTTCTTGAACAAACCTTGTATTCTAGCATTGATTTTTGCTTTCTTATTTTAAATCAGTTCTCACAATGACTGTGCATATAACCACCTCTCACGAAAAATAACCTTGAGATTTGATAATAGGACAGATGTCAAACTGGCTGAATTTTTAAAGATCTAAACGAAGGCCTCTCCCCAGCAGCTTAGGTATACCACATTGCAGTTTTGCATGAAATATTTCAAAATAGGTTGTACATATATCAAATTCTGTTGTCACAAGTGTTTTTTTCTTTTTTGGGACGTAGATTGAACAGGGAGTTTATTTAAACAAAAAAAAAAGAATAGGGCTAAGAACAAAGCCTTGTGGTATACCTAAATTAAGATATCTAAACACATCCCTTACCTAAACTTTTTGAGTTTTTAAGTAGAACATGATGCTGAACCACCAAATAGTAAACACAGTAACTTGCTCAACATACTTCTGAATCAACCATATCAAACCCCCTTTTGTATTGTCCAGAAACATGCCAGTGCAAAATTGTTTATCATCCAAGCTTTTCTTTTTTAGAGAGCAGAACTCTAGAAAGGCATCTTCGGTAGATGGCCCCTGGCTGAATCCACATAGACAAATGTATTTTCATAAAATAGCTCAACATTCCCACTTCAACCTCATTCAACTGCAACTTAGGGTACCAGCTATGTTTAGCTCGATGTTTTTCAAAGTGAAGTTGGAGATACCATCTTCGTATATGCATATGCGCTCTTAAGTGAATTGATTGACCTTACGACCGCACACTCATAAATATGGAATAAAAAAGGAACCGCTACTGTAAGATGCGACTTCCACCGTTCTACACGTAGTCAGTCGATCAAGCGGAACTGTGGTTTGACCAACTGAAGTAAAAAAGTCGTTGAATTGGTTGGTAATCACTATAAGGTTTTTACAATTACAACACCATAAATAGCCAGTACAATGGAGCTATGAATGTGAGAGTCATTAGAGGCAATTATGCTGTTATTAGCTTTACATTCCTTTTTAGGCCTACCTTGTGAATAACGTGATGTAGAGTATGACGGCACATTTTAATTTTCCGATTTACCCTTTTACACATGTTTTTTCTACCGATTTTTCAGACCATTGTTAGATGGGTGCCTAAGAGAGTTTTTGCCTAGTTTTACCACTAAGCACATTTTTGGTTGAACGGCTTTATGAACAAGCAATACCCACAAAAGTATTAAAAATCTCGGCCACACCCGGAGAAACTTACTATTTGAGCAGGTGGCGTCGTTGGGCCATGCATTTTTCAAAACGAGAACAGTCAGATGGTGACTCTCGATAGCAAATAGTATTGGGCCATGATAACTGACTATATGGGTTCAATTGGATAATATGGATCTGATCGACATGTGATTTTAACAAGACTGCGTAGTGTACCATACATTGCTGTGGATCCCAAATGCCTTATTTTCAGGAATGGCGATGTGGAATGGACGTCATTATAAGTCCTTAATACAGGATCCCAAAAGCTAACACGTTCTCTTCACCAGTTGTTTAAATGGCTACATCCAACTCGGGCAACGAAGTGTTCTGGGAAAGATTTACGAGAGACAGTGCTAGGAAAGACCATCATTACTCTGAATAGATGTAAGCTAAGTAGGGCCTAATTAAAAAACACAATAACATCCTCGCTTAAATGATTTTAACCACAGTCCGTCGTCTTTGAAAGATTGTAATGGATCGTGGAACGATGACACAATAATTACTAGATCTCTCACCGAATAAACGTTTAAGCATCACGCAAGAGTTCACCCCTGAAATAAATATGTCAAACTAGCCGATTTCATTGCTCTGCATCATCAAAACCACAAGGAAGGGAGGAGGTGTGACAATCAATTCCTCCTCTCCCCACCTCGTCCAGCTTAAACACTGTCCTTCCAAGATGCCCTCACCCGGCCTGTAAGATATTTTATGTTCGCGTACTCATACGATTATTTATACCTCAAGGCTTAACACTTAGTCCGGTTCGGAGCAGCCGAATCCCGGTTAGGCGAGTGTTTGTGCTCCTGTTGATGCTGCAGCGGATTGCCGTTGATCAATTTTATTAATAATTTCTTCTCTTTTTAATTTTCGTGATAAGTTATGCGACGTCAAGGGAAAAGTCTGATCGCGCGGAGTGTGGAACGTGAGATGACCCATAAGATTAGCACGAACGAGGAGGAACGACAAAAAAAAGGGGAGCAAGAGTGAAAATAAATTTGGGAATTCTCGTGAGTCAGGATCGGGGAGATTATTGATTTTTTTCTTCTTTCGTGGATAGTCCGTTAACAATGGTTCATGGTGTTGGTCATGCCGTGTTGACCCCTGACTGCACATGGCATCACCAGTTGGTTCCACTGAAAATGGTAGTGATAATTGAATTGGCTGTGATTCGGCAGATTACGGATGCAAGAGAGAGAGAGAGGGAGAGGAAGATGGTGAATGACCCGCGGCAGTGGCGGAATGTGGCGAGAAATCTTAATTCATCAAACTGTCAGAATCCGCGACATAACAACACAGTCCGAGGGGTAGCAACGGCAGACAGCAGCACTGCGACAAACGACGATTGGATGACAGCTCTAGTTTTACGGTCGCTTAATACAAACGTTTCGAACTGTGGCAGGAGATCGAGCGAGAATTGTTGGTTTGGTGTTAAGTTGTCGTCACCATACCACCGCTAACCGCCAACCGACAACAGCAGTGACAATCGGAGAATTAAAGAAGAATGCAACCAACTCCACCATCATTCGGTCGTTGTACTCTTGTCGTTGGTTTTTTTTTTCCTCTTTCTTTTGGTGGTGTGGTGTTGCCAAAAAGGAAGAAGCCTTCTTCACCTCTTCTGTGGCGACACGAAACATGAAAGGAAACAAAAAAAAAAAAGGAAAAAAAAAAATGAAGAAGAGAAACCCACACTTAAGGAAGCGCAGAATTTTTTGGGCAGGGCCACAAGGATTACCCATGTACGGTACGTGTGACTTCCAGTGCACTTGGTTTCTCCGAAGCGGTGCCTCACCTGCGCCCACCTACCTACCTACTGTCCACCCGCTTCGCATCCCAGCTCGGCATAATTTGTTGCTGAAATATAAATTGACTTTTAAGCAGCGCTGCCCGGTTGGGCTAAGACGGATATACACTCGGACTGTTGCGACGGAAATGTGAAAGTAGTCCGAACTCCGTAAAGGATTGTTCTCTCGTGGATGCTGGTGGCTGTTTCGTTTCGTTTTGGGGGCAGAAATATGTATTCGGTACTCCATCATATCGTCAGGCAGGCTATCGCGACCAAATTTGTGTGTTGACCGAACACGAAGACGGAGCAGGAGGCGGAGGAGGACGAGGCTGGAACAGGAGGGTAACAAACAACTCTTTTCGGGCCATCATCATCATCGTCGTTGTTGTCGTTGTCGTCATCATCACCAGCATCTTCCCTTTTCTCAGTCTGTCGAGTGTTGAGTGCCGAGTGTGTCCACCACGCTTTCGAGCATCAAAAAAAAAAAAAAGCAAAAACGGGAGGATGGTGCCATTGAAAGTGTCGTTGGACATTGTTTTCGGTGTAAGGATCGTTTTTCTTCTCGTCCACACCATCACCAAATGCCGAAAACACAACGCTTCGTTCTTACCAGGCAGATAATCATTTTTATTTTTGGTGCTTGATGTCTTCCTGGGTTGGGACGCGGAAGGATTCGCACTGGGATTTAGTGGTGCTTCTCACTCTTCCCGCTCCTTTCACCGCTCTTGCCGTTGGCCCTTTGGCTTTTTGGCTTTTATGGGATCATTTGTTGTCGGTTTTTTTTCCTTTTTCTCCAGGTCTGTTGCGTCGAATTTCGGGCGGATCTTAAATAATTGAGTTTGGCACAATAAATTGCACATCTGGTTATGTGTTGACAGTGGCCAATGAGTTGTTTCTTTTTTGTTTCTTCGCCATGATGCTGACCATGGGATAGGCGTATGCGGGTTCATTTATTATAACGCTTTTTCGATTTTGTTTCTCTTATTAATTCCTTGGTTTTAGGTCGAGTTGAAACACCACCCATTGGAGTATTCGAGATGGACGTGATGTCCTTTTGGAAACATAATATGCCGCAGAGTTAATGAAACACGAACAAGCGTGTGATTGTGGGATTTGGGTTTCGTTTGAGAGATGGCTTCGACTTACCGGAATTGTTTTCGAGATGCTCACGCCCACTCGACGGGGATTTTATTACCGATGCCATATAATACTAAACGACTTTTCGGTGGATGTCCAAAGTGACCTTATTCAGCAGACTTTGTATGGTTTCTTAATTGTAAAGAGCTTTTCATTAAGGATGGGTAGATGTTAAAATAGAATAAAACAAGCTGTGTGTAAGGTATTAACAAAATTCATTTTTTATTTGAAAGGCCCATGTATGCCATTATGTACGAAATAGAACATTGTTCAAATACTTACCTACACTTCTTACCGTGGCACGGATCCCAGTGGTCTAACTTTCAACGACTCTTCTTGCTGAATTTGACCGATGGCCTGTGTTATGTGCACTTTAAGGGCATAAGTTGATTGTGATTTATTCGCATAGACTTGTGACTTAGGAAACATCACAAAAAAGAAAAAAAAAATTAGAGGCGTCAAATCGTATAACCTTGGAGGCCGTTATTTCATGCAGAATGTCAATCGTGGCGTCAGCTTTGTGACACACTCCGAAGCCCAGTCAGCGAACCAACAGCGTTGTCTATGGTCAACGAACTTTGAGCTCCTGGGTCAATTGGATCTTATACGGGTGAAGGCCCAAGTCTCGACGCAATATTCGCCAAGTTGAAGTCTGAGAAAGGCCGAGCTCTTTTGCACGGTAAGGAATCGACTGTCTCAGGTTCTGCTGTACATTTTCATGGAACGCGGCTATGTTCTCGGTCGATTTTGCGTTTCCTTGACGTACGAATATTGGCTGATTGATTATCGAACCGGTCGTCTCAAATTTGGCCACTAAACGTTCAAGAGTCGACTGTGAAGGGCTACTACATCCGTAAAACGCGCTCAACTTTTGCTCTAATGAACACCCATTTAGACAATAAGTTTAATCGTGTGGACATGCTGTTCAATCGTGTAACTCGCTATGGTGATTTGGCATTAGTTACTGAATAATAAACAACAGATTTGAGAGACGTCACCTAAACAACATGTCCGCAACAGACAGACAAAATCTGTCCGCGCCAATTGAAGAATCCTTTGCAATCCAGCAAGTTTCACTGAAAAGACTCTTAAGCCAGCTTATTAAGTTTCTATATTTGATGTTAGCAGGTTTTCTAGTCATGAAGCGTTCAGTCAAATCGTTGCGTTCATTTCGGCTAGGCAGTATGTGTGTTATCTTGATTACCATCAAGTCTCTAAGTCGTTTTTGATGGTTTAAAATCTAAAATTTACCAAACATGTGCCGATGTTTCCCTACGCACCATTTTGTCACCGACGTTCTTCCTTAGTCTTATAAATGCTTTCATGTCCTGGTACTGATAGTTCGAAGTCACTCGATTCATTGTTTCGACAAGCTGTGCTGAAGCAAGCTAGCCAATTGTATTCTTGCCCTTGAAGAAGTCAACCGCAATACTCTTTAAGTCTCCGAACGTAAGAAATTGTCCATTTTCATTTTCCTTTTTATCTTCATTTTCATCAGTTGTGAATGAGAGATGATCAAAAAATGCTGACGAAGGCAACGACCCCGGAGAGTAGTGAACATCTTCGACACAAACCATCTGCACCCCGTCCAGGTTGTGTGACAAACACCATAAGAGCGAACACTCTTGAACCTGCGCGACCTCTTCAAAAGAAAAATTTCATCTTCATCTTTAACTTCGTTTTACTTTTCATCTTAGTCTCTATCTCCTCCATCTCCATCTCCATCTCCATCTCCATCTCCATCTCCATCTCCATCTCCATCTCCATCTCCATCTCCATCTCCATCTCCATCTCCATCTCCATCTCCATCTCCATCTCCATCTCCATCTCCATCTCCATCTCCATCTCCATCTCCATCTCCATCTCCATCTCCATCTCCATCTCCATCTCCATCTCCATCTCCATCTCCATCTCCATCTCCATCTCCATCTCCATCTCCATCTCCATCTCCATCTCCATCTCCATCTCCATCTCCATCTCCATCTCCATCTCCATCTCCATCTCCATCTCCATCTCCATCTCCATCTCCATCTCCATCTCCATCTCCATCTCCATCTCCATCTCCATCTCCATCTCCATCTCCATCTCCATCTCCATCTCCATCTCCATCTCCATCTCCATCTCCATCTCCATCTCCATCTCCATCTCCATCTCCATCTCCATCTCCATCTCCATCTCCATCTCCATCTCCATCTCCATCTCCATCTCCATCTCCATCTCCATCTCCATCTCCATCTCCATCTCCATCTCCATCTCCATCTCCATCTCCATCTCCATCTCCATCTCCATCTCCATCTCCATCTCCATCTCCATCTCCATCTCCATCTCCATCTCCATCTCCATCTCCATCTCCATCTCCATCTCCATCTCCATCTCCATCTCCATCTTTATTTTCATCTCCACCTTCTTCTTCATCTTCATAGTCATCCTAATTTCATTCAAGTCATTTTGGAGAACTGAGAACATCAAGCTGTACCTGTCCACATGGACCATCCATGGTCTCATGTCATCTATAGCATTTCGTACCGTATACGAGTATATCTGTCCGCGAACCACAAAAGTCATTTTCAAGTTCTGTTTCAGACCTACATCTTCTACCACTTCCTGACATCTCTTCACACCCAGTATACCATCCACTGTCCACTGATGCCAGCGATTCCACTGTCCACTGTCCACTATCCACCACTATCTCGAGCGTCATCCGAAGTGTGAAAACTTTCCGTTGGTAGTACACAACTGATTTATCAATTAAACGACATCCAAAACGATCCGAACGCTCATTAATTTTCGCCGAAAAAAAATGTTTAAATATTCGCGGTGACAGATTTGACCGGCATAAAGGGACCATTAATTAAAGGCAGATCTCAATCCCCAGGCGAAGGAGAGGTGAGACAAAGTCCTAAAAATTGCAATTACTAATTCCATTGAAACGAAACGAGAAACTGTTGTAAGGAATCACCACATCGCTTACTGCATCGTTCCGGCCATTGACACATGATTAATGGGGTGTGGTACAGAGTGTCCTGTCCCGAATCCTCTTGTCTTCTTCCTGCCACACGAAAAAGTTCTCAAGCGAAATAAAAACGTGGAAAAGTGGAGGGAGCAAAAACAAAAAAAAAAAAGAAGAAAGGAACAGCCACCAAGTCCCGAAGTTAGCACCATCCCTTAGAGAAGACGTTTGACCTTCCGACAAGAAGACACTACGAGCAAGTCATTGAGTGTTGCTCCCTCACTGTCGTGTCTAAGTGATTTCAAATTTTAATGTTCGTTCACAATCCACTCCATTGCTCGTATTCCTTCTCCTCTGCGTGTCGGGCACCCACCATCAGCTGGACAACGGACCTCCATGGATCATTCATTGTACGCGCGAGCGCGCTCCACAAACTAATATGATTAATTTGCGATCAGATAAAAATCACGCGAATCTCTTTTTTTGCCCCTTCCACTTCACAGCGCATTGGTCCCGCGTGCCTCCTGGCCACGACGACGATCAGTTACCATGCAGTGATGGCAATGGTCCGGGACGGGATGCCCCGCTCGTTCGGTGCCGTGAAGTGCAGATTCTAGAATTAATCATGAATTATGGAAATAAGTCGGTTTATGGGCATGTGGCATTATGTTCCAAGGAGCTACCAGTTTCAGTTCAGCCATGATGGAGCTCTCGTGGTCAGGGAATGTTGCTACCGGGCCGACAGTGGCAGTTGCTGCTCCCTGCCCGCGCGTTGTTGTTGGGAAAATACTTTTAAATCACTCGACGTCACATTACAAAATTATTCATCTTTTGTGATCATTGTGTGATCGGTGGTAGATCACTCGGTTGTTGTTTTACTTTTTTTTTGACTCTCTCGTGGCTGGTAGCCCTACAACAATAGAATTTGCATTCTTGTGGCAGTAACGCTCTGTTTTGTTCGTTTCAGGCTTAAATAGACAAATTGCTGATGTACCTGCTTCGGGAAGATAAATCGTGCTGGAGCAGTTTCGTGTTGATCCTTTCTTTGCTTCGAAACTACTGACGATCTGCCCTACTGGACCTATGTAGAGTTGGGGCTGTGCTGGGAACTTCCTGATTATCAGTGACCGAACCGGACTAGTATGGTTTAAGTGGAGGGCAGGCGAGTGTATTTATAATTTATGCATTTCCAATTGCTGGGATTATTATTATTCAGTCGGTGGTCTAGGCCACCTACACAAGTGGGTCGTGGCATGCGATGTCGTCGGGGGCAGTGGCGGGGCGAGTATATGAGTGTATGACTGGCGTTGTGACACTCGTGCCGCCAACGAGGCTGATGCTGTTGGTTTAACCAACGTTTGTCAGTCTCTTGCGGCAGGGTGATCCGGAGGTCGCAAGAGGTTTCGATATGATTTACATTGAGCGATTGATTTATGTCTGATGGAGGACGACGGCGATTGTGTGGAGTCTTTGATGTGAGGCCGTTTATGTGGGAACGTTGTAATTAGGTGGGATATATGCTGTACACGTGCATGCGTTGAGGGTAGAGATCAGACATAATGAAGTGGTGTTATTAGTAATTTTGACGCTGTTGGGTTCATGTGAGAGAGTTGTGTTTAGAAAGTAAAAGGAAATTTAGGCCGGTTGGTAGCTGCTGCGAAAATTAAAGTTAGATAAGGCCCACCTATATCGGAAAGCCATAGATGAATAGACGTTATTACAGGCTATTTTTTAAAACCCAATATTTTAGTCTAAAGGTAGAAGACACAAATAACTGTGAATTATATAATGAAGCAAAAACTATTTTTGACTACAATTCGTTATTTTATATTTCACCCAAGATTCCTTCAATTTACTTTAGAGGAACTTAGGATAGCCTTTTAACATACAACTTACCTTACCAAATCCCATTGGCTGGTTTTTCTGAGACCTTCCATCTTTTGTTCTTTCCACAAATTTCTCGACAACAAAAAAACAACACTTTTTATGACATCTCTAAACCAATTAGAGCAATCAAATTGCAATGCTATTTAACATCAGTTCGATTGCGTCTTTATGAACAATCTAAATCACCGCCTAGACAGATAGACTCACATTCGATGTCATGTTTAACAAAACATTAATATTCAAAATCCGTCACCTTGCTTTTGTTCCACAAAACAAAACAGAACAGATAGTTATTCACCAACTACCTCCATCGATGATTCAATACAACCAACGCATTTTTCACAGCTCATTCGCTGTTCTTTACACAAGTCCATTCCGCGTCGATAAATTACTTGGTACAACATAGTCAACTGACAGCAATGACCATATTTTGAAAGTAAATTATTCAAAGTTTGTACACAAACATGCCAACATGACCCACTTCATTAACATCAACACTTTTGCCAATGCTTCGGTGTTGAATTGGATTATTCTTTGTCTTCGGATTTGATAAAGCTGATTGGTTATGTGGTTTGACTGATGGCGTTCTTGAAATAGAATGCTAGCCTGAATGGCTGGCCTATGTGATCAAAGTTCAGTTTTCAAAGAGTTACGTTGAAAATGGAAATATTTTACACCTTACAGTCGAACTGGTGTTTGTTTTTGCGCCGTGGTGGTTAGATAGGAGACAGAGAATTACATGATTACAAGAAACGTTCTGATAGACCGAATGGCGTGGGTATGACGTGGTGTGGAACGTAAGTTGTGCGCAATAGCACTATGTGGACTCTAAGTTGTCTACAGCGAAAACCATTAGAAATTAGGTCATGACTGCCGGGTATTACCTCAAATGTCGTCTGTTCTGTGAGATAGCTATAAGAGTATCACGATTTTGCAACAACTTCCACACGATAGTTAGCCATAAATATAACATGAAATCGAGACCAAATAACCATCATAGGGAAAGTAACGTCCTACAGATTCTCTACAAAAGTAAAATTAAGTTATATGAGTACACTTTACATCATAGGACGTCGATAAATGCGCCATGGCTCATACATTTTGTTTACGTTCCACAAACCTCTGATCGAGTTTCCAATCCCATGCGACCAGCAAAACGTGACGTATTTATCCTACTGCAATTGATTGAATATTTCACTCATGCCGCATGCCGTATGCCACACGACGCGGCAGTGAAATTCCTTCCCGACGATCATGCAATGTGAGAAAATGCAGCGAAAGTGTGTACGTGTCTTACCGAAATCTACTTAAAGCCTCCTGATCGACCGAGCGCACGATAATCTCAACAGTTAGATTGACACGGTCCACGGTGCCAATGAGCGGCATCACAACAGGAATTGTCAATTTTATGAGCACCGAGCTCGATTCCTTTGTGTGTGACTAAAACGATCATAAGATCCATAGTCATGACACTTGGAGTAAATATTGTTATGAAGCGACGATGGCTTGGTCGGTCTTGCATGAGAGGATGATCCGTCTATGTTGCCCGCTTGTCGCATGGATAGTGTTTGCTTTATGGCGAGTGGGCATTAGAAGAAATTTCCTCAAGTGACTGAGTGAAAATGGATGGTCTTAATGGTTGAATCATGGTTGGGAATTTTAAGTGTTTGGCTTTTTGATGTCGGGCACTTTGATGGAAGTGGTAGAGTTGTTTTCCTGCTTGCCGCGAAAGAATGAAGGAGTCTAATTAAAATTTGCTTTAAAGCTTGTTATTTGCGGTATCTCATGCATGCATTTGAAGGAATTACTTGGAACTTCTCGCATCCAAAAGGAAGTGGAAGACCTGGAGGAGTCTCTCACTCAGGATGATGTCATGGAAGTCTCTGAAAAACAACAACTACTTAAGACACCATTTCCGTTGATCTTATTGCGGCAGAAATCAAAGTCCAATTACAAGTCGTTAGGATAAGCACAAAATTACAGCTGTTTCTGTCCGGCTCATCCTTTTCGTGATCTTAAGACTACAATCATAATCCTTCTCGCGTCATTCTCTCTCGATTTGCACCTCCAAATTGCATTCCTACACACCTGCTAAAATCAACATTTCAAATCGACAAATTACTTCATACTGACTGACCAATAGCTCTAAGGATCTACCGATTCATTTCCTTCTACATACCGTTAAGTAATAAAGCCAGAAAGATAATCTTGGCGAGATAATAAATATGTTCGTATCACGATTAAAAGTGCATTAACTCATTAGCCAGATTCTTTATTCGAGCTTCCTGCCGGGGCAAGATGATGATGATGTTGCCGATCCTGATCATGTCCTCCGGGTCGGCACATTAATTCTATGAAAGAATGAAGGAAAGAGAGCGATGAGAGTAACATCGATGTACGTCCTTGGCGGCCATGCAGACTTACTCCTGATGTATGCTTCCTCCTAAGAATGATTGTCTGTCGAATGCATTTCGGCTTTTGTGTGTGTCCTTTAGTCATCTAATGCGATCCTCTTACCGATCCTCAGAAGGGAAAAACGAATACACGTCAAATAAATCTGGCAGCAGGCAAAGCTCCTCTTCTCATGACAGTCTATCGTTGTCGCGCCATCAATTGCCAGTGTGATGGGCAGCAGGGAGCAGGGCTAACATCAAGGCATAGTGGAAAGGTAAAGAATCGGATCGTGGATTCTATTACAAGAATATCAAATTGCATCATGGCGAATGGAAGCGTTCCTTTCAAATGATGTACATTAGGTACGGAGAACCGATGGACCAACCAACAGACAGACGGACATACAAAAGGAGAACAGATCCGTGGAAGGTTAAGTAGCCTCCAGCTACCTCTGGCTACCTTCAACTCGTGGTTAAGTTTTATTTGTGTTTCTTTTACTTCTCTTCCTTCCATAGATTGATGATGATCTTGGTCATTCGGTGAGTGGAGACAGTGAGACAGAGTAGGAGATGGATGAAGCGAGATAGAGCGGTATGGTAGCGGCATGCGATGATTGCAAGGATAATTTGTCAAAATTTTTGACTTCTAACTCCAACTGACATCGAACAAGGCACTGATCATAATGATCGCGATTCGTGATTTTTAGATTCTTAATAACTTGTGATGAGCGGATAAACAATGAAAAAGGAGAAGGGTTCGAGAAATCGTTTGATGTGGATGGGCGAGGAGCTGATGCGCGGCATAGATGGACGAGATGAAGGATGCTGTGTTGTCTGGGGCGTGTCTGCGTTGGAACATGTGATCGGATGTGGATTCTAGGAATTTGTTGGCGATCACTGGCGTGGGCAAATCCTGTCATAGATCAGTGGGTTCTGGAATAGATAATATGTGCTTGGACAGGAGGAAATATTCAAAATCTATTACCGGGGTAGTCTATTCATGATCGGATCTAGCGATCTAGTCGGGATATAATTTTGACCGCCTCTTTCTAGCCTTTAAAAACTTGCTAAAAAAAGTGTTTCAAGTGGTTTGGTTCGGATTCGAACTTGGGATTTATTAGACGTAAAAGGACGTAGCCTGTCTTTAAGCTCATCATGAATATCCCTTTTCGATTCACATGTGGATCGTTGCGGATTGTGTTGGAATATTGAAGATCGTAACTAGTTACAATACATTACCAGTCCGAACCACTTTCTCTCAAACCCCTTCAAACCCATCACCATCACATCCATCGTCGTTTACACAACTTCAACTCGTGATTTACGTCGTCTTAATCCGATTTGCTGGCAATCATCATTAAATCATTGCGAAATCTCCACTCTGCACGTGATCCATACGATCCCCATCTACGTCTATTTGGCATGTCACAAAAGCTCAGCCAAAACGTCAACACTAAATCCATTAAGCCACAAACTAATCAACCAAAATGAATGACATCAGTCCGCATTGTGGCTGCAACAACAGTTGAACGGTTGCACAGTGGCTTAATGGTACATGCAAAATGGAACAACAATTCAACCGTTTACCATGCAAATGACACAAATGACAGACAGTGACTTGATGCGAAATAGATTTCGCCTCATTCCGCCATAAGACAAAAGGCTTCAATCTCATATATAATAGGTTGCCCCCTGTGTATGTGCATCGAAGTAGGCAGTAGTACAAATGAATGGAGCGGAGAGATTCATCTAAATTAAGATCGCGTTCTGTAATGAGGCAACCACAATCGCCTGCAACACCTTAATAACAATTCCATTAACACTAATGTCTTCATTGGATCTGTCAGTTAATGGCGGCCTTTGAGATGTTCCACACATACACACACACACATATATGTACGCATATCCACGCGGTACACATCCGCAGAAATTAACTCTCCAAATGCGAAAATAATTGCTGAAACAAATGATGATCCACAGTTGCCACAAAGGAAAAGCAATGAAGTGGACTGTTGCATCGTAAATCCACTGGCCGGTCATCGTTCATCGTTGTTGATCGCTTCGTCTTGGTGTTGCAGGGAATGCGCTACGCACTCGAGTAAGTCATGAGCCTTTTGGTTCGGAGCGAAATGAAAAAAAAAATGAAGAAATTAAAATAAATAAAATTGTCTGTCGCTGAACGAGGGATAGAACGACGAAGGACGGGTGGTGGGATGGAACGGCTGAAGGTGGACTAATTCGTGGTTTGGTGATGGCGAGGATTTTGCGCACAAAATGCTATTTAATCGGTCGTGGAGTTATATCTTAATTCCGAGGTGAAGATTCACACCGTGATGGTGTATGATTGAGATGATTCTACGAAGTAAGGGCCAACAAACGCGCAACAATGTTGAAAACGATGTTTCACAACGAAATTGGTTATTGCCTCCGCTAGAGAGACCACTAATCGAAACTTTAGAATCAGTTTAAGGATATTGCTCCTCATTCCGTGAATAAGTTAATTTTTAATGAAAAATAAGAAATTTTGTTATTTTCAATTAAAAAGTCGAAACAGCGCACACGCTTGTTTGCAATGGCTGTGAGCAAAATATTTTATTAAAATGGTTTGAGACTTGGGTGGTAGTTTAGTTCCAAACAGATTTTATGGGCTATGGATAAATCCATCGTAGTCGTAGGCAAGAACCTCATTTTGCCCCCAACTGAAAATGCGAATTTACCGATTACTGGCATGATATTGAAATGGTACATGGAATGTTTCACCCTAGAGTTATAGCCATTTAATAATTGCGAGACATTCAACCGTAGAAAGCTCGTTAAAAGCAAAGCTGTTCCTTGTATCTACGAAATGCGTGACAATACGAGGTACTTTTTTAGATTGATGTTTTAGGGCATAGCACGCGTGATAATTAGCACGCCTGTATGATATTATTGGCATTTCATCATGAATAGTTTAACGTTCGAACAACGTCAACAAAATGTGGAAATTTATTTTCAAAATTAATCTATGTAGTCTTCGAAGGTGCATTGGTCGCTAAACAGTCGATCATTATATCATTATATTATATAAAAATGATGTACACTCATCGGCTAGAGTTCGTACATCGCAATTCGTTTTAAATGTTGCTCTGTAAGTTCGTAGTGTGTGAAGACCGCGAGCATTCGATACGACGCCGTTCTCAAGGTCTATTTTCCTTATAAGGCACATTGGGGCGCATTTTGAAAAGGGATCTTCGTGTATGCCTACTTACTTAGACGGCGCTACAGTTCGGGGTGAACCAAGGCCTAAACCAAAAAGCCTCTCCAGCCGGCATGATCTTTGGCCAGCTGCTTCCAGTGCCGCACGCCTAATTGATTGAGGTCTCTTTCCACCTGTGCACAACATCTTAGATGCGGTCGTCCTCTGCTGTGTCGTCCCTCTGGATTGGAGTCGAAGACTCTTCGGGCCAGAGCGGTGTGGTCCATTCGCTCTACATGGCCCAGCCATCTTAGACGTTGGATCCGTACACTAACTAGACTGATGTCGCTGTACAGCTGAATCTTCTCCTACACTCTCCGTTTACACAAACGGGACCAAAGATTGCACGCAGAATTTTCTTGTCGAAACGCCCATGAGCCTCTTCATCCGCTTTTGACAACGTCCAAGCCTCAGCGCCATAGAGGTGGTACGGGATGATTAAGGTTTTGTAGAGGGATACCTTAGTTTTTCGAGAGAGTGCAAAGCAGCGGTTGGCAAGAGTTATTTTGCGTTTTATCTCAGCGCTGGTGTCGTTGCTGCTTGTCACTATTGATCCAAGCTAGACGAAGTCCTTGACTACTTCAAAAATATAGCTGTCGATGTAGACGTTCTGACCAAGACGTCGGTGTTGCGCGTCTTTTTTTGATGACAGCATATATTTGGTCTTGTCCCCATTTACCCTTAGGCTCACTTTAGCCGCTTCTGCTTCAATATTTGCAAGCGCCTCGTTGACGTCTCGCTTTGTCCGTCCAATAACATAAATGTCATCTGCGTAGATAAGCAATTGTGTGGACTTGAAGTAGATCGTACCTCTTGTATTGGTCGCAGAGTCCCGCACGATCACAAGACAATGCGTCACTCTGTCTAAATCCTTTTTAACATCGAAGGTCTCGGTTAGTTCACATCCGACTTTAATGGAGCAGCGAAAATTCTCCATAGTCATTCTGCACAGTCTGACGAGGGATGTTAAAATATGACATGGCTTTGTATAGCTCATCTCTATAAACACTAGTATGCGGCTTCAAAGTCGACAAAGAGGTGGTGCGTGTCGATCTGAAATTCATAGGTCTTCTCCAAGATCTGGCATAGTGTAAATATTTAGTCTATCGTGGAATTTCCTGGTTTCAGGCGCTTACACAGTACGGCAGAGAGGATCTTCTGCGCATTGTTCAAGAGACTTATCCCTCTGCAAGTGGCACAGTCATAGGGATCTGCTTTCTTCCGACCATATCTTGCAGATGAGTTGGTGCATGTTCGCGACCAGCTCATCGCCAGGTGCTTTGAATAGTTCAGCGGTTAGTCCGTCTGCTCCTTAAGTTTCGATATCGCTATCTTAACATCGGACAGGATGCTCTTTCGTCTTCGATTGTGAATGGTTCGTTTTGCCTGACGGCGGCATTTTGACTATTATCGCCGTTATACCGTCTGCAGAAGTGTTTTTTCGACAGTCTCAGCATTTACTGTGACTCCACTATTAGTTGTTCGTGTTTATCCCTCCATGCTTCTGCTCTGTCTTTATAGCTCTTGCATGCTCGTTTTGCTTTTCGGTAAAACTTTCGAACGTCGTTCCTGCAATAGCATCCCTCCATCACCGCGATCTCGCGCTATTCGTGCTCCTTTTTTCTCAGAAGCGCATGCTCCTCCCTCCATTTCTGTTCATAGAGCTCGTGGGCAGCTCTCGTCCGTCGATGCAGTGTAGCCATGTGCATTCTGTTTCTCTATATGGACCTGTCTGCATTCGTCATCAAACCAGGGGTTTCTTGAAGGTGGTGGCTGGAAACCGAGGCATTCGTTGTTGTTCTACGGTTTGTGCATATTGCATCGGGTCTTGAGAGAGCTTGAGGGAGACTTGATCGGTGAAAGTCCTGACGGTCTCTTGCGATTGCAGCTTTCCGACGTTAAATTTTGGTGTTCTTACTCGACTCCGTTGATTCCGAGAAATTCACATCCGTACCGTGGCTGCAACAAGGTAATGATCCGAGTCAATGTAGGCTCCTCGAAAAGTTCGGACATCTAGGATGCTGGAGGAGTGTCTGCCGTCGATCGCAATGTGATCAATTTGATTGGTTGTCGATTGATCGGGAGACCGCCAGGTCCCCTTATGGATGTTCAGATGTGGAAATCATGTACTTGCTACTTGCTAAGTCCACTAGCATTAGTCCGTTTTTTGACATGGTGTTATGTAGGCTGTGCTTTCTCACGACTCGTTCAAAGATAGTTTCCTTACCCAGCTTCGCATTGAAATCTCCTAGAACGATTTCGGTGTCATAGCTGGGACATTGGGCATATGTTCTTTCTAGAAGGTCATAGAAGTCATCTTTATGTCGGTCGTCTTTCTCCTCTGTGGGGGCGTGGTGACATATTAAGCGTATATTGCCGACATTGGCCTTAATGCGGATAGTTATGAGGCGTTCGCTTACCGACGCTTACAGCTTAAGACTTTTTGCCTGAGTCTGCCTCGAATAACGAATCCGCATCTGAATAAGCGTTGTTTATTTTCTCTGTAGCAGTTTCCGTGTTAGATATCACAGTTTTTCATTCGCTTTTCTTGGAGCGCGGTAATGTCTGCCGTATAGCAGTCTAGAGATTTGACCAGTTGTCCGGCCAGGTGCCAGGTGCAGATCCGGAATTGTTCAACATGTAATCCGTCCGTATCCGAGGCTATTAATCTTGGTGTATGCATATAACAAATCCAGCTCGTTCGACAACTAAGACCACCTGACCTTCGTTTGCGTTGCGAATTTGGTAATTGGATCTTAGAAGAGCTCCAAATTGATCTTTGTTTTTCATCAAAAAAATTCTGTTCAGTGATGAGGCAAATTTATGACTTAACGAATGCGTGAAAAAATAAAATTGTCAAATCTGGCATGATGAAGAACTAGAAGTGAGCCATGATCTACTAATGCATTCGGAATATGTATTGTTTGTTGCGGCCATGGGCAGGCGGTATCATCGGACCGTATTTCTTTAAAAACGCGTGTGGAAAGGAAAGTGTTTAACCGTCAATGAACGTTACAGATCGGTGAATTTTTGTTGCTGAAAGTTCAAGATTACATCGATGACTTAGGGTTTCAACAGAATGGTGAAACGTTACATACAGCGGGTTATATCACCCATTTATTAAGGAACTAATTTGATGAAAATATCTTCAAAAAATAAACACGAGTGAAATCACTTATTAATGTTGATAAGCTGCAATTGATTGATGCCGTGCAAGCGAATATGCCATAGGTTATTAGACTAATACAGTTCGATATGCTCCAGAGAGTGTTTGAGAATTGGACACGGGGAATGGACTATCTGAGGAGTAGTTGCCACTAAGGCTTACTATCAAGTTTTAATTGCCGTAACCAGAACTAATATATCGCATACAGTCTATTATGTAATTAGTTTGTGTGCCTTTTATTCAAATGATATTTTAAGGAGAGATCCAGTAACTCCTTATAACTTCGAGGTACCTTTGGACTTTATCTTCCTTCTGAAATTATTATATATAATTTTGGAGTCTAAACAGACCCTCTGGGCCCTAAAGGTAAAAAGGTCTTTCCCGGAAAACCATAGGGTCTTCATAAAATATATCTTTCAGAGCATTCCAGAGGCTGAATAATTTTATGGACTAAGAATGCAGACAGAAATTACTCGTAGGTCACGAATTTTATTGGAGATGTATAGCTTCAACATAGAGCGTCTTTGGATTGATGGAATTTCGATTAAAGGCATAGCAGAGTACGATTATATTTAATTCGACGTACACAAGAAGCAGGTGTCCAGTGATCAGTAACACTTGAACAGAACGTAATCGTCTTCTGTCTCCGACCTCAAGCGTTTATACCAATTTTAATGATTGCAAAATATTAACCAATTTTTTCTCCATTTACATATGTACATATATAGTCAGCTATAAATCGAAGAGGTCTGTCAATCCGAGTATGACTATTCTCGATACATAAAAGACTGAAAGACTGTCCCAGGACATCTCTGGTGTCTGTGAACTTAACTCCCATCTTATTCATTCAGCGAGTCAACTTAAACCCGACCCGTCCCGACTGCCCTCCTTCCATCATTTTGGAAAAAATATGTGAACTGATCTTACTTTGTACGATGTTATTTCGAACTTCCATTTACAGAGAATCTTTCCTCAAGCCTTAGAAACATGCCCACTTCATCCTAATCCCCCCACAAAAAAGTAAAAGTATTTTCCTCAAAGGATGATCCTGTTACAATAATGGTGTACACTCGAAGATGGCAAGAAGGTGGACGTTGTTGCTATTGTTGGTATCGCTTTATCGACTGCTCTTGGTTACTTCCTCTGCGATCGCACTCTATAGATCAAACCCGGCCTAGAAACACAACGTTATTTTCAGATCTTCTTACTTTGATCTAATTAATGATACTTCCGGCATTTCTCCAGGTAGTCATCTCAGCCCATTGATATTTATTTTAACTATGAATAACATGAACTTTTACTTAAAGGGTTTTTCAAGAGGCATGGGGAGATTTTGACGGCTTGTGGCGGCCATTTAGTCCATTTTGTCAAATCTATTTGCTGTTATTTAGTTACTGATTCCAAATCACCATAGCAAGTTACATGACTGAATTAATAATATCACACGACTGACTAATAAAATTTTATTATCACAATGAGTGTTTGTTAGAGCAAACGTCGCGCGTTTCGTGCCCATTTTACGGTAGGCGTGGTGGCCGTTCACAGTCGGTTTTTCAACGTTAGGTACCCAAAATTGAATCGACCGATTCAGTTATCAATCAGCCAACATTGATCAATCAGAGAACACTGCTGCGGTATGTGAAAGTGTACAGCAAAACTCGATTCCTGGTCACGCACAAGAACTCGGCCTTTCGTAGACTTCAACTTGGCGTATTTAGCACAGCGACTTAGGCCTACACCCGTACAAGGTCCAACTGACCCAGGAGTTCAAAGCTCATGACCATAGCAACGCCGCATGTTGGCTGACTGAGTTTCTGAGCGTTTGTAAGAAGACCCCAATTTTGGCCGAAAATTATCTTTACCGACGAGGCGCATTGTTGTATAAATGGCTGTGTTAACAAGCAAAATTGCCATGTATGAGACGACACCAACCAACACGAGATTCACCACGTGACAATGAGACCTCAAAAAGTGACCGTGCAGTGTGGATGTTGGGCCGACGGCGTCCTTCCGTACTTTGTTGAAAACGACGTCGGATAAGCGGCCACTGTCAATGGTGTGCACTACAGAACGATGATAACCAATTTCTTATAGCCCAAATTGAACAATATGGACCTAGACGTGGTTCTAGTAGCCGGGGCTACGTACCCCTCAGCGGACGAAAGGACTGACATTCTGCATGAACGATTTAAGAGTAAGGTTATCTCTCGCAGAGATGACGTGAATCGGTCACCAAGGTCATGTGATTTGACCCCTCTAGACTGTTTCTTGCGGGGTTTCCTGAAGTCGCAGGTCTATGTGAATAAATCACAAATGACCGATGCCCTTGAGGTGAACATAACACAAGCCATCGCCCAAATTCCGCTGGATCTTTGCAGAAGAGTCATTGAAAATTAGACCACTAGGATCCGTGCCACCGTAAGAAAGCAAGGCATGCATTTTAACGATGTCATATTCTATACATAATGGCATCAATGGGCCTATCAAATAAAAAAATAATTTTGTGAATGCCTTACACACATCTTTTTCTATTTGATTTCAACATGTAGTCGCCCTTATTGAAATACTGTTTACTTTTTAAATTGACTATTCTTGATTACCCAATCTCACTCTTTAGATCAAGTCCTATCGAAAGGATTACATTATTTTCAGATTTTCTAGGTCTAATTAATGACATCTCTGAAATCCCTCAAGGAAGTCATCTCGATCCATTGATATTTATTCCATTCATTCATGATGTGTTATCTTGAAGTCTCGCATATCAAACTGAAGATATGTTAATCTTCTTTAGTTTGCTCTGCTATTTACCATTTGATGTCAACACAACTATCACGTGCTCAACGTCAAGGTATCACTTACTCGAGTAAACGTTTCCCTCCACCCTAGGAAACTAGGTTATCTGTCATGAAGTTGTTCTCCCTGTCAGCTTTTTGGTAGGCCTAGATTTTATTTGTGTCCAGGAACTTTCGTTTCCTCAACATTATTAAACGAACGCACGTCCCTAGTTTTGTGAAATTTTGGTCCAAAGTACAAATACACCATCTTTGTTAGGTTCCTCCTTGAATATCCTTGCCTCGAATTTGATCCCCTATTTATAGGATCCACACTGCGCACACACTATATTGAGGCCGTTCAACGTTTATTTTCTTTGCTCTTCATGGTCTTCTCTGTGCTGATACCTATAATTGACAGGCTTATAATGAATGATTGAAACGATTCAACCCAAGTTGTAGACGTGTTTTTTATCCATGATTTTCTTAGCATTAATGTTGATAATATTGACAGATACATATGATTCCCGTTAACAGCATACGTCGGAAGCACCGGTCCCTGCTCATCTTATCCAGAAGCTTCTATCGAACAAACTATGGCTACCAAACTAGCAAATAGTACGCGAGTTTCACTCGAGCTACACGTCATTTAAACCAGTCCTAGAAGTCCTTGCGCCACTGTAAGTATATTTTAAGCTAAGTTGTGGAAGCTACCTCTTTTGTTAAGGTTTGTATTAAACTGAAGAAGTCGCACCGTTGGATCCAACTTAAGTCACCTGCTTCCCGGGTTGTAACACCTAAAAAGCAAATAAAAGTTGAATGGCTCCCTAGATCTTCAACATAGACCAGATCGTCATTGCTCGTACATCATTTTCGTGTCATTGCGATGACATTAGAAGTTATATTCACTTCGACCCGTTTGTCGTGGTTTTACAACTGTCCTTCCCAGCTGCCACACCAAACTTTTCATTATAAATATGTATATCCATTTGGATTGTCTCTACGCTAGGCCTGCAATTAGTCAACGCGTTGACCCCCTTTGACATATGATTTATGCTAAAGACGTATGAATGTCAGCACCCTTAGAAGTTAACGGCTGCGAATTGTGATAATTCATCTTTTGATCGATTGCTTTGCTCTGTCCTGTTTATTAAAAAAGTATTCCTTCAATCATAATGATGACCTTAAGGATAATTAAAGGCAAGTCGATTGCGCGAAAGGCGATAGCTTATGCTACTGATCTCCTAACCTCTAGATCAAATGGGGATGGGGAGTGGTTCGCCAGACCTCGACGAACTTTATTCGTTTAAGGGTCACACCAAGCTCCTTAAACTATGTCCAACCTAACAAATGCTTAGTATCTCCGAGTCATCCTTCACGACATCAGAGATCCATGATCATTTGTAAGTCAACAGCATCAGTAAGAGTCGAAGAAAAATTTGTCTGTCTGTCCGTCGTTTCAATTCATTTGAATCATTTCTCTCTCGCATCCCTTCGGTCGCCACTTTGTGATCTTCTCTCTTGATCTGTTTCAACGTCCAGCAGCACGACAGCCAGCCGGTAGTTGCTGCTAGCACGATCAACTGTAGCCAAAGAGCAGAAGCGACCGCCCGACATCGTCGTTTTCGTCGTCATCGTCATCAACCGCAGATCGTACAGGTACTAAGTGAGATTGCCGAACGTGCGAATGCCGAGCCAAATCGAATCCGAGCAGAACGAAAGACAAAGCGAGAAGAAAAAAAACAAATTTCCCAGACCATCCGCACCGTCGATATACTCGGTCAGGGAAACGAGGTAGACGCGCAGAATATGGCCGAGGAACATGCCACAGAGAATTTGCTCTGAAATTAATGAAGGCGTTCTACCTGCAATCCATTTAATTTTTATAAACGATCTCGTCCTAATGCCACTGTGCTAGTACGGCTATTATAAATTACACCAACTACTCGAGGATGTGGTGCGGAGGGCGGGTGGTGACTCAGAGACAAAACACAGCGAGTTGGAGCGATTGTCTGTGTCCAGAGGAGAGGCTCGGGCATTTTGTTTTCTTTCATCTAGCCAGAGTCGGGCTATGCTCCGGGTTCGTCATCATTATCATGGTCGTCGTCAGAAGCAATGGTCTGGTGCTTAGCTAGCACTTCCCTCCTCGTTATTAGTAAAACTACCAAAACTATTATTAACTCTCTCTCCTGCACTCACACTGGCCCATCGCACCTTGTGCATGTCGACTACCGCAGATTGTGGCCAAGGAACACGTGCATTTCGGTCGCCTCAACTGCCGTACACAACAACTGCGATTGGATTTGAAATGCAGTAGCGCCTAAGAATTTATTGTTCTGTCCATCGTCTCCCGTATTGTGACTGGCGGTGCTTGGACCGCTTAGACTGCTGCTGGTGTCCGGCGGAGACTTGCAATTGCTTTTGGCTATTATTAGTTGTGTCCTGATGTTTGTTGTGGCCATTGAAGAGTTTTAATTTCGCCTTCATTTCGTCCCGGTCAGGCTTACGTATGTGTCTGGAAAGCAAACTCGGGAATTGTTTCTAGGTTCGAGCTGATTATAGGTTGGGAAAGTGAAGAGCAGAAAACGAAACAGTGCGGGAGCAGGTGGGAGATTTGGGGGCTACGGCTGGTTGCTGGGAGTCTGCTTGAGTTTGGATAATAACTTTGTTCGTCTGATTCATTTGGCTGAGTGGGGAATTTATTAATGACTTGGGGGCTTGTCCAAGGAACGCGGCTGTTTTTTCGCTGATGTTCTGTCCTTATGAGGTAGTGGCGTTGGGTTTGCGACTGGGGCGCGGACCTGGTACGTCACGACTCGTTTTATTAGTGTCACTTTCCCCTTTAATTTGTATCGTATGTGGTGGACGTCGGCAGGATAATGGGTAATCTTCAGTTTTCTTGTAAAAGTCATAGGAGATCGTTGGATAAGTGATGTGCCTGGAATTTCCCTGGGGAGTTTCTGCTGGGTATTTGGGTAGATGTGAATCGGCACTGAAATTATCACTTGGTCAAGTAGTCCCCATTTTTAAATTTCCATTATTATTCTGTTTCCATCATCAAAGAGCGGTTGATAATGACATTTTTTTGTGCCTTCCGAAATCACTGGTATGAGGTGTGCATTAGAGTGGCAGGTGCTTATCCAATAATCGAATACCAGTCGCAGGAAAAAGGAGATGTAATGTGAGGGCTCTAAAGACATAGGACATAGTCACGTCCACGAATCCAAGACCTGAGCCATACAGATTAAAAACGTGCCGCAATTCTTGCTTAAAATATCAGTACCGAAACGATTGCAATCTAATTCCAAAACCGCGGCTTCTGGCTAGTATTTTTCACTCATCTGGTACTAGAGATGGCTGGCTGAAGAATATTTTTCGTTTTAACATAGCTTAAAGTCAGAGTGTCGCATCACTAAATATTTCTTGCTGGAATGATCTCATAGAATCCTTTTCTTCCATGACTTACATGCTATAGTAATGGTATCATACTCTAAGATAGATTTATTCTACTACACATCTGGAATCTTTGAATCTACCTTCTTTTTTCATTTCAAAATCAATGACATTAAAAGTAAGTTTAAATGCGAACCGTGTAACAAAAATGTAAGTTTATAATAAGCCATCACACTTGACGAAAATAAATCGGATATTTTGTGTTCAAGAAGTTTTGGGAATTTTCATTATTTCACGGGTTTTAATAGCTCGGCCTGTACGACTTTTTTGTTTCTTTATTGGTAAATATGTTTTTGTGCATTGCTGATTAAGCCAGTTGCCAAATCATAACCAGGGAACTCAAGGTGTTTTCCCCGCCAATTGGCACCTACCGTTTGACAGGAACGTTTTCTCGATCTTCTTTGGGAGTAAAATGTTGCAGCAAAATTTGCTTCAAAACGGTCGAGTTTAGAATAAAAACTGCATTGGATGGAAGTTGCTCTGGAATTGTTATATGACATGAATAACGATTTCAAACTATTAAACCGTAAGTCGGTGGTGTAATGTACATATGTTTGGAGGCCTGATCTCAAAACTAAGGTCCAATTGTCTTACTGGAGACATGTTGGATCTGATTTCTGGGAATAGCTTCCCTCTCACTGAAAAGAGTTGCAGATTGTTGCTCCTTTTGTTCCATTAGCTGCCCCAATCGATCGCTAGGCTTTAAAATATCTCTCTCAGCTTGTTAACGTAACTTACAATACTTTTATTATAATGGCAATATTATAATGGCTAACATTTAACATCTATGATCGTGATCGTGAAGTCCCCAATAACAATAAATATGTGAGATCATAGGATTGTGGAGGCCAGTTCCCAGGTTCATAACGCGAAATTATGCGGTCAGCAAATGTTTCCAGCAATAATTGAAGGTGTGGCGCGCCGTGTTGCATGTTGTGCTATCTTGTTGAAACAAAAGCTCTGTCACGTCAATGCCATTCAATTAAAAAACGAAGATGTCAGAAATCATTTATGTAGCACTCTCCATTCATGGCAACATTCTGGCCAGCAGATGATTCCACCAGCCCATAAAGCACACCAAACAGTGAATTTTAATGGTTGCAAGGACGTCTCGGCAAAGACTTCTGGGATTTCTATACTCCAAATTCGGCAATTTTTCTTGCTTACATATCCATTTAACCAAAAATTGGCCTAATTGAAGAACAACATTTTTCGTTGAAAATAGGATAAAGCTGAATCATGTTTTCGGCCCATTCACCGAATCTACGATACGTATAATGGTCACGTGGTTTTAACTCGTGCACAGGCAAGATCTTATAAGCTTATAAGCCAAGATCTTTCCGCAAAATCCATCACAAAGTGGATGGGCAAAGTTCCAATTGCGGTGCACGATGACGAACTGACTCATTCGGATTATCCTCAACACTGCGCTCTACAACGGTAATAACTTCTTCTTTTCGCACTGTTTTTCATCTTTAAGCATGTATATTATCCACTAGAATGTACGTGGTACAAAAACGATTAATCGTGTTCCGAATAACTCGCTCCGATGGACGATTATGTCTACCGTAAAATGGACGAAGGGCATGATAAGTTTGGTGAACCGAACCATGGTTTCCAAAAGCGCATGCACAATTTGCACACCTTATCCTAACATTAATCTATTTATTGTAAAATGGCAAAGCGTAGTTACCACGAATCAATATTCAACTGTCAAAATGACAGCTTATAGAAACAGTTGTGCCAGTTTAGAAACCAAACCTCTAAAAAAACACCCTTTAGTATTTAATTGTTGAAGGGTGGTAAGTGGCCAGAAATCATGATAATTCTATGGACACCATGATGTTTTTGTCTGTGGTCTGTATTTGAACAGAAGCTACAACTCTGTTGGTTGGCAACTACTGATTTCGATATGATTGATGTATTTAACACATGTCAAGTACAGTCCTTGGTAATTTTTGTCACGGAATAGATTACCACAAAATATCTGAAAAAATGTCGTGGCATGCGCCAATTGATATGCCTATATTTTCGGCGATTTCTCTGATAGCGATTCGATAATTTCGTCCGTGGTTGACATATCATCATTAACATTTTCTCGGCCATCTGCGAAGATCTTGTACCATTTAAAAACATTTATTTTTATTCAGAGTAGGCAAGATCACAGTCAGTTTCAAGCACGTTGGAGCCCTAACTTTTATTTTTGATACTATTTTAAACGTTTGTATCCATTTAAATGTAATACCGAACCACGTAGGCGCCTTGTGCCATTTTTCACCAGGGACCGCCCGTGGCGCCTCGTGCCCTTTCTCATCACCAGGGGCTGCCCATGGTATTAGCACAGCGGATGAACGGTACACCTATCCAACGCGCGGGTATAAAAGGCAGCCGAGTCGAGTCAACATCGGAAGTCGACGAGTAGCAATCAGGGCGATAGGACAAATAAAGCAGGTGTTATGGGAAGTGTTGTTTTCTTTATCTTCGTGCGTTTTGTTGTGGGTATTGTTGTTTCGACGTGGGTTTTGGCTTTACACACTTTATGAATTACATCATCTTTCACTAACGGTTTGGGAAACATTGCTCGTAAAAAAATAAAAATATAGAGAGCGCCGTGGCGCAGTGGGTAGTATATCGGCCGCTGACGCGCTATGAGTGAGTTCGGATCCCGATAACACCAACGCCATCGAATGTTCATTTTGCGGGTTCTCTCCTCGGCGGTGCTGGCAAAACTTCCCGTAGTACACTTGTCTTGAAAAAGCTTCTCGGCTCTCACCGTTCGGAATCGGCATTAATCTGTCCGTCCCGTTCACTTGTGTAAAAAAAGAAATCGCACACAACATAAGTGAATGAGAGAAGCTTGGCTCTGACCCTTCATGAGCTGTAACGCCATCTAAGAAGAAGAATAGAAACGTAATTTTCGATCACCTTTCAGAATCTGCTCTGCCGTTGATTTGGTGTTCTAAAGCTTGCGAGGCTTGTAACGAAATTTATTTTGTTTATTGTTTCTGTCGTTCTTGAAATTCTGCTCATTTACAAGTTGTAGCTAAAACTAATCCAGTTTTCGCTTGGTCCATCTCATAAATATCTGATATTGTAGAAGATTTTTCTGCCCTGAGAAGCGCTTCATGTGACTGTTCGAACGTTTTTTAAACACTCAATTTTGGGTGTTGTGTTCGAAACGGCTGCGTCTACTTGTGGCCCTACATATTTAGCTTACCTTACCATGTCCGCATGGCTAAGCCAACTTTTGCTTACCTCTCCATTCATCCATTGTCACCCCTGAAATATTAAAAGGATAGTGCACCCAATACCAGATCCACAATCTCTCCACTCCTATCAAAGACGGAAACCAAATAATATTCAATGAAAACACCAGAAAATTTTATTTTTATACAAAATCATTTCCGTTTTATTCGTCTGTCGTTTATCGTTCTTTTAAATGTTTATAACTAATTCTAAAAAATAATACAATTTCCTTACGCGCGCTAATAAAACCACTTTTACAAAAAGTGGTGCGGCTCCTAATGCTATTTTTAATTTTATCTCTAAAAAAAAAACATAATTTTACTACATGTCTAGAAAGTATCTACGAACTATCTTATCTAGCTTAAGTCCAGTTTCTTCGTATATAATTTTTAATTTGTACAAAATTTTCATTTATTCCTTTTCTTTTATACATTAATTGTTTTTAGTGGAAGAGCTCTATTTTAATTTAATTTTATTTATTGGCAAGACTTTTGTATTTTTTTTTGTGTTTAAATGCTTTGAGTTTATTATTTTTTTATGGCGAATATGCGATGTGTCTTAAGATACAGAAAAAGAAACAGTCATAAGCAGAATTGGAAAAAAAAAAAAAAACTAAATTTACTATTTGTAGTCGATTTAACGGTAATTCTATTTGTAAGAGTCTTTATTGGCTTCTTAGTCTTGGATACAGTATTTACAGTTGCGACTTATTTTCCATTCGGGATGAGTATTAATATTAAATAAAAAATAAAATAAAAAAAACACTGTTTATGGTAAGCAGTATGTATCTATAGATGTGTAAAAAAATGAGGTTGTTGATCCTAGATGTGTAATTCTACTAAGGCTTAATGATTAATGGCAAAATGGTTAACATTAAATGTAAATAAGTAACATTAACTGTACAGAGTGATGACGTATAACTTGTGTTTTATATTTAGATACAAAAATTATAGAAAAAAAAAAAATTAGTTTGTCGTTACCACAGCCGGGGGTAGCTCTATTGTGTTATGGGGGGATGAAGGACAGAGGATCACGTCACATTTACATTCGCACTCGCATCTCGCCGTCGAGGTTTTTGCGCTGCTGCGGTTGTGGTTGATGTCGCGGCAGGGATACCATATGATGACCGGTTGGTACACCGCCGACGACATGCGGCGATATTGATGGCGATCGGGTAGCTAACGGTGATAGTGATGGTGAAAAGCTGGGCGACATTGCCGATGATGTGCTGAAGCCACCGCCGGGCGCGTCGTGACTAATTGGTGATCGTGGCAGGAGGTATTGGTTGGCGGGTACGGTTGAATGATGACTGCCGCTCCCTCGGCTGGATAATACTGGAACATTGATCGATCTGGGCGCGACGTTAGTCAGGAGTGGCGGTGGTATGTGCTTAGCTGAATGGGCAAGGGATTGTTTGCTTTTTGCACTGGACGAAGCTCCGCTGTTACCGCTGTGCACCGAGAGCGTGTCGTCTTTCAGTCTTGCAATCTCTGAAAACACATGAGCTAATGGCTGGTATTGCGGACCCCAGTCGAGCAGGTAGTCCCAGTTGTAGCTACCGGTGAGTTCCTCTTCACTGTGGACTATAGAGCTGAGGGAGCCGTTCATTGATGGACCCACATTACCGCTACCGACGACCGGAACATCGCCGAAGCCCATGACGTGATCAACGGCGGCACCGATACTGCCAGCGGTGGTAGCTGCTTCGTCGGTGCTGCTTGCGCGATCACTGCCACCGGTGACGTCGTTAAGCTTTGCGTAGATTAGATTCGTGATGTCTGACTCACCACCAGGTTCTTCATCGAACATGTGTAGTGAATCGATCGGTAAGGGATGATGGAGGTGTGAGTCTTTATTGCTGCCTCCTATGCTCTCGGAGCAGCGTCGGGAGGAAGTTGAAGCGGCACCTGTCGTATTTGGATTGTCTACTATACCCAGGCGAGCGAGGTACTCCTGAGTGTTCTGCACTGAAATGTCGGACAAGCGTCCGTCATCACTGCCTCTATGATGATCACGATGAAGTGGTCCCTCATTGATCATACGAATCTCTTCATCTTCTCCATCATCCTCCGCTGATCCACGTCCGCTCGATCCTGACTGTTCGGAACCAGAAAGCTCTGAAGTTGTAGCCGCTCCTGAATTTGAACTTGCGGCATGTGGTCCATACGGAGGGATCTCGTCATACTTCGGAGGAGCGAATTGTCCTGCACTCCCAGTTGCACCTGATCCTCCTCTGATCGGAATTGTATCGAATGCACTAGGGTCCACGTAGCTGTTTGAATTTCCAACTGTCTCAGTACTCAAGTTCGGTTTCGATGTCTGTCTATGCCGCCGGTTACGCATGTGCAAGAAGAGAAAGACTCCACCGAAAGCGCAGATCACTAGCAAGAATGCGATCAGCAGACCTAACGCCCAATCCGCAATACCTCCACCAGATCCCGCAGCGCCCGCACTACTTGCCAGATTCGTGCCAGGATCCGCTAGTGGATCCAAAGATATCTCCACGACAGTCATGTTTGTGAGTGATCCTTGCCGTCCTGAGCTTGCGGTGATCACCAGACTGATATCCCTTCCGTCATCGAAGTTGTCGTCGAGCTTCTTCTTGATCACCACCGCACCAGTGGTTCGATTCACTTTAAAGTAGGCATGCTGCGATGTTAATTGGTATACAACTCGTCCGTCGGGACCCTTATCGCGATCACTAGCCGAGACTTGACCCACAACGTAGCCCAGCGGCAAGTATCCTCCCGCCGGTGATGGCATCACAAACCGATACGTCCGCTCGGTAAACTGTGGACTAAATTCATCCTTTGAATCGATCATGATCCGCACTTTGACCGTCGCGTATTTCCCTCCGCTATCAGTGGCGCGCAGTATAAAGTCATAGCGATTACGCTGCTCGTAGTCAAATATGGCGTTCGAAGTGACAACCCCGCTAACCGGATCGACGCGAAACAGTTTATGTGCTGATTCATCCCCGGCCACGTTGTACATATCCGATTGATCGATGCTGTAGTTGAGGTGGCCGTAAACCCCGCGATCAAGATCGGTTGCTCGGGCTGTAAACACACTCGTCCCGACTGCTTCGTTTTCACCTATGAATTCGATATACTCGCCAATGGGGAATCGTGGCGCGTTATCATTCTCATCAAGCAGGGAGAGTCGGAATGGCTGCAGTGTACAATGCGGTACTATGGCGCTATCACAAGCGCGCACGATCAGTTCGTAGTTCATGGCTCCGCGGTCGTAGTCGAGATGATTGTTAACGAATAGTATTCCGGATACCAGGTCGATAGTGAACATACCCTCATCATTGCCAGACGTGATGTCGTACACAACCTCCGAGTTCGGCGTGTTCTCCAGATCGGCATCGATCGCAACCAGTTGCGCTATGGAATACCGCAACGGAGCTGATTCGCTTATGTCCGCCTCATAACGACCAGTCGATTCGAATATCGGCGCATTGTCGTTCGCATCCTCGACCGTAACAAAAACATTGATCGCAGACGAATTATTGTCCGCTCGCACCGGGGCGCCTCTCTCGCTCATCACCAAACGCAACTTGTACAAATCGACACGTTCGCGGTCGAGCGATTGCACGAGTATGATCGCACTGGATTGGTAAACTTCAAAGATACCGTCCTCGTTGCCCGACACAATGGTGAACACCAAGTGTTGGGTGAGTTCCGTGTCGAGGACATCTTGTGACAGCTTCAACACCACCGTACCTAAGGGCGCTTCCTCATTGATCGTCGTGCGGTATTGCGTCTGCAAGAACTGTGCTCGGCCTTTACTATTTGCATTCGTTTGCACCCTAACGACAGCTGATGATTTTTGTGGTGGCGTGCCCGAATCGGTGGCGACAATTGTCAGGTAGATGTCATCACGACCGATCGCATTCACTCGGCTTGCATTGACGTAGACGGTACCGGAGGTTTCGTGTATTGTAAAGCCCGCCTGAGGCGGCTGGATCGTGTATCGGATGAGGGCATTGAGCTCCGAGTCCGTGTCGGTTGCGTTCACGGTGAGAAGTTCGACTTCTGCATTGGACATCTGATCCGGAAGTGTTGTGTAATAGGCTGGCTGTTGAAATACGGGCGCGTTATCGTTCTCATCGGTGACACGGACAGTGAGAGTGGTGCGTGCTTCGTGTGCTGTATCCGAGGCAATTATCTCCAATTGGTATTCCTGCTGAAACTCGAAGTCGAGTCGTTTGCGAAGGATCACTTTGCCGCTGTACCGATCGATGGCAAAGATCGAAGTGTTCTCGTTGAGTGAGGTGATTGTCGATGGCCGGTTGCTCGTGTCGTCGTGGACGTCGTCCTCGGAATTGGCGAAACGGTATGTCAGGGCAGGATGGGTGTCAACGTCATTGGCGGAGATCGTTGTTATTACCGTTCCCAATTCGGTGCCTAGATTTACGGGAAAGAAAAAGAGAAAATCGAAAAGGAAATTGGAGAAAGGGTTTGAGGATGAAATGTTGTCTTAGCTAAACTATTATACAAATTGGTGCTGACATGAGGTGAACTCGATTGATCGTATGTGGATTGCGTGCAAACCACACCTCACCATCACGCCACTTAATTATGTCCTCGCCGGTTGTCGATCGTTGTAAACATTCCCAGTCGTTATGCAAATCAGCGGTCTGCATGTCACCCTATATCATGTAACGATCGTACGACCTTTAACAGTCAGCACCAATCTATGGAAGGAAAATTGTGAATTGAACATGCAACTTACCTTCGCTAACGCTAATCACACTGTGCGGCGGAAAAGTCGGTTGATTATCATTGACATCGACAATGTGCACCCGAATGGTAGCCGTGCCCGTCATTTGTGGCACCCCTTCATCAGTTGCAATCACCTTCAATCGATACATGTCCCGTATCTCACGATCCAGTACGATATTCGTCTTGACAATCCCACTGAACGCCGGCTCGATGACGAACGCATTGTCGTGATTGCCATCGACTATGTGATAGAGTACGCGCGAGTTGGAGCCGTCGTCCGCATCGAATGCCTGCACCTGTACTACGAATGTGCCCTTGTTGTTGCCCTCCCACACGGTCGCCGAGTACTGCTGCTGTGTGAAATGTGGTGCATTGTCGTTCTCGTCCTCGAGCATGATGTGCAATTCCGCGTAGCCATACAACAATGGCGAGCCATCGGTGCGTGCGACCAAAATTAATCGCATCTCATTGGCGAACGCTCGATGTGCTGCGTTTCGATCATCACCGTTGCTGTTGCTGTTACTCGTATACGAAAGACCACGACGACGACGTACAGAAGCTGCATTGCTACTGGTAGCATTGATGGTGTTATTGCCCATCGTAGTATCATCGTTACTGAATAAACTTCGTCCATTTGACGAGGCCATGGACGAGGACATCGACGACGATGATGATGAGTGCGGCGAGCCGGACAACGAGTACCTTTCGTAATCTAGATGTTCGGAATTGCGCACTTTGATCTCGCCGGTGATCGCGTCTATTGAGAATGTACCGTCCTCGTTGCCGGCACCAAATGAATAAATAATCTTCTGGCGGCGTCCGTCACTGCGTACCGCATTCACCTGAATGACAGACTGACCAATTGCGGTGTTCTCGCGCAATCGCACATGGTACGTATCGTTCTGGAAGCGCAATACCGGACTACCCGCTTGCATTTCCCCCACACGGATCTCAATTAAACCGATCGAGCTCTGCGGCGGATTACCTTTATCGCGTGCCATCACCTCCAAGTGTAGGAGTCGACCGTTGTCGCTGGCCAGACTCTGTGTGGCACTCACCACACCGGTGTTCGGATTGATGCGGAATTTGTTGTCTGTCGCTTCGTTGATCAGACTATACAGAATCTCGCCGTTGATACCCTGATCGGCATCGGTGGCACTGACCTGGAGCAACGTTTGACCGGGCTGAATGAGGGCCGGCACCTGTGTTCGAAACGGATATCGCTCGAATACCGGCTTATTGTCGTTGACATCATCGACGATTATTTGAACGGGCACACGTTGCGATCGGGAATCATAACGTCCGCCATCCGTGGCGACAACCATGAAATTGTAGATATGTTGATGTTCGCGATCTAATGGCCTGAAAGAAGATAAAATAGACGAAGAAATATTAATGTGATCCGTGTTCGCGGAGCGGGAGAGATCATTTATTGTTTGTTGTGACAAATGGGATGCGTTTAAATCATGTCCAATATGCATAAGTCTTGCTTGTGGTGGGTTGGGACGTAGAGTCCGATGGATAAGATGGTTAGGAGCGATTCGATCGAGCAATTTGCGTTGCGCACATCTGGGTAGGCGGGAAACTTTCTTTTTCTTTTGTTTGCTCTGACGGTAATTGATGGTTTGAACTTTTTTGCGCATTCCATCGGGTTGGACGTTTGCTTTTGCGGAAGACAATCGCAGACGAATGGAGGGAGGAAATGACTGGCTGATCTAGTCACATGAGAGCAGTATTGATGGAGAAACCTAAATTTTAGCAGAATCACTACGAAAACCGCGTTCGATCTTTAACATAATATTTGGAAGTTATTTAGATTACAAGGATGTAAGGAAGGGGATTTAAAAGGTGCATATCTTCTAGTTTCTTGCTTCTATGGCAAAACAAGTCATTTACGGGACCAACGCCTCTACAATGCGAAGCTTGTAACGAACAGAAATGTTTGGGGACGAAGAGATTAAATTAGTCAAGAAGTCAATATTCATGTTGAGAAACCATATGGTTTAGGGAGAAACTGGAAAAATATAAATGTGGGCATAGTTACAGTATTTTTTTGATTTAGCTTATAATTCACAGTAATTTGTGCAATTTCGTATTTTATGGTAATTGTGGGGTATGGTGTGGATGTAAATTTACTACATGCTGTCAGAGTTATGCCGATTTCACTGAGTGTGCTGTAAATCACTACTCCTTTTGTTCAAGCTAGTTTATAATGAGAGTGGATCAGGCACCTAAAATCTTACCTTAAATCCGTGGAACATCTACATAAGAATCTTAGGAGTCTCTTATTTCAACCAATGCTGGTGTCAGTGGGATTATTGGTATTAAGTGGCATAAGGATTTGTTTAAAAATTGCAGGAATTGCAGGAGAAAACGGGGAAATGGGACGTTTGCAATGTGCTATATTACAAAATGTCTGATTTAAGATCCAAGTGGCGAAACACGGTAGCTTTGTGTAATACATTTTCCGCAGATTGGGTAATTGAACCAGTGTCGCAGTTTTCGTGATCTTAGACTCTATATTGTTGATGCCAGCTTCCCAAGGATAACATGACAAACCTTAGACAAGATTCATAGTTGTGTCAGGACTGTGGAGTAGAGATGGTAACTGGATTAGCCATCGAGCGTTTAAGTAACTCTCCGAGTGGAATTGAGATCACATGCGGATAAGGAATCGCGGTCTAGCAATATTAACTAAGTAGTCATCACCACATTCAACGAAGTTCCATGAAATGATTTTACTAAAGAACTAATGAAACACTGTAACATCTATTACGGATATTGCTACAGGAAGATCAGATATTATTATTGATTCAGGCAAAAAGGTTTTCGGCATCATACAAATCCATAGTAAGGCTACTCTTGAGATTATAAGCTTAAAAGCTACAATACGTTGTGACAGGGCATATTATCAGTGTATCAACTATTACACCCATGCTTGTTTGTATTACCTAAGAGTTCAAAGCGAGACTGAGCAAGAAAAACATCTTTAAGCCGCATTTGGGCAGCTTTTATGTTCCCAAATTCGATAATAGATTCAAGTTTTCGGATTAGGCACTGCATGCTACACCTCGAAATCCTCTTATAGGCAATAAACTACCGCCGAAATACTGCGCTAAGCAGGCGATTTTCCTCCATCCCAGAACAAAGCGAACACAAATTAGATCGAAGCTTAAAAGACTTAAAGATTTATTGTCAATCGCTTCTCTCTCAAGCTCACCCAAAATGCTTCTCTGCCTACGAGAATCAAAGACCAAGTCGTCTCTGATGTGCTGGGCTTAAATCCGTCATATTGAGGAAATCCCTTATTTGATAACATATGCTGTGAAGCTCACAAAGACACAAGGCACCGTAGAATGGCAGAGATCTTGCAGAGATGGCAATAAAGGTAAAGCTAGAAGGACAAAGAACTTTGGCAGGCAGTAAAAAGCGACTAAGGCCGTTGGCAGTCTGGGCATTTATTCACTCAGACAGAAAATGATCGAGCAATCCATCCAACCCGCTTCGGCGAGACTTAGTAGCAATATATCAAGGAATCTTCTCCTCCATATTGTATGGTCGCTTAAAACCCTGATGGGTCTATTTAAATGTGGTTTAAGTGTAGGGTAGTTCACAATCCATCAGATCTTTACAGGTCTCGGAAAAAATTGGGACCTATCGCCTTTTTTACTTGTCAGATTATGCTGAATGGCGAGCTACCATCAAACGAGGCTATCTTGTGATATTTATTTTTAAAAATTTCCTACAAAACTTATTGGCCAGTCCCCGCGGCACATTTTTTTTTTTGTATAATTCGTGCAGGTTCAAAATTTACGCTTTTATGGTGTTTGTCACACAACCTGTACGGGATGTAGAGGGTTTGTGTGGAAGATGTTCACTTCTCTCCGGGGGTGGTTGTCCTAGATACGATTTGAGAGAATCGACTGAATTTGTGTTGGTTGTAGTTCATAGTAACTCTTTTGTTTCCATGTGATTAAGGTGTTATATTGGAAATGCATACCTATACACAGAATATGAATTTTGAAGTGATCATATGCTGCGAGCGTTATGCCATCGTCAGCACTTTTTGATTACCTTTTATTCACAACTGATGTTGTTGCACAGTTTTTCCGTATAGGAATTGATTTTGACTATGAACGGACTTGAACTACAGACCTTCGGATCAACTGTCGGTGATGATTACCACTGCACCAAGACCACCCCACGTATACAAACGCATTTTATGACGTATTAATGTCCAAACGTTAGTCAGAGTTTATATTTTCATTATGCTCACAAAAGAGCAATATTTGAAAAGTATTAGAAATTATAGGGGACGATGCAGAGGCCTGGACCTTAACGAAAAGGGATGAGGACCACCTTGGCCGCTTCGAGAGGAATATTCTACGTTCAATCCAGTGTGTATAAGCGGAGAGTGCGCCTAAGATGCTCCTAAGATGGCAAGGCCACATAGAGCGAATGGACAACACAGCTCCGGCCCGAAGATTCTTTGACGCAGCAGAGGACGGCCGAATCTAAGATGGCGTAGATAGGTGGAAGTGGATCTTAACCAACTGGGAGTGCGGCACTGGAAGCAACTGACAAAAGATCGTGCCAGCTGGAGACGCTTGTTGGTTGAGACCCAGATTCGCACCGGACTGAAGCGTCATCTAAGAAGAAGAAGAAGAAGAAGAAGAAGAAGAAGAAGAAGAAGAAGAAGAAGAAGAAGAAGAAGAAGAAGAAGAAGAAGAAGAAGAAGAAGAAGAAGAAATGATAGGGTTATCCGAATTAAGCGAATAATGCATAGGTTAACCATTATAGGCAAAACTGTTTTTCGAAGAAAATGGCTGTGTTAAAGAAGTTCTGAGAACTATCTATTATCGAAATGCAAGCTCTGCCAAAAATAAGGGGGCTGTTAATGAAACTCTGGAAAAAGATCCGAAACTGATCCGAAACGCCACAGCCAAATGGTAGTCGAATTTGTGCCACAAATCGGCAATATAAATATGATAGCCATGTGATTTCAACAAGATGGTGCCACGTATTCCACAACAATACCCGTTCGGCTTTATTGCAAGACGATTTTCCTGAATGTGTTTTGATGATGGGCACTAGTGACCAAGATCGTGTGATTTTCTTTTTATGCACAAAATCTTGATGCTTTGAGAAAGAAAATTCGTCAAGTTCTGGCCGTGCTATTGCACGATATTTGTCGAAAAGTTATCGAAAATGAACTGTAAGAATCGACTCCAACAGTTCCAGATTCCATTCATAATGGCAAGATCCAAGCAATATACCGAAGTAAACATTTGATCGAAATTTAATTCGCAAATGTGTTATATTTAAAATAACTTTTGGACACACAAATTGGATAACCCTAACTTCTGAGTCGGTGGTCGCACCCTTAAGAGTTCATGTTTTCGGTCATAATAATGAAGTGGGATGAGCATGTTCATTACTGTTCCTGAGCCAGTGGGTCGATGCACCGGTCGAAGTAATGAAATATCGCAGCCGCAAGTGTTACATTTCAGAATGAACTGAATCAGAATTAGTCGATCCAACCCCGTTCAAAGGAATTGAGAATCTTTCAGTCCACATTGGGAAACATTTTGTGTTATTTTGGCATGGAATGAAGACCTTTCGTCGTGCCAAAACTTCTCCGATTGGGCTCTGCAGAAGTTTGAAGAAAATCCTGAGTTTCATATCTGAATCTTTTAGCTTAATGACTTCATGGCTATTAGCAAAATATGCATTATTGGAAAGCGAGATGCTTCAACAGAATCTATTGACTCCACAAAAAATTGACTGCGTGATTTGAATATTATGGGGCAGGTTTGAGTGGACCGTATTTTTTAATTTATGAAAGAGATCGCTGGATCGTTAGAAGACTTTTATTTGGGAATTAACACTTGCCAGGATACGAGAAATGGGTTCATTGGAGCCATAGGCGGTACGGTCGGCGGGTACCGGCGGGTTAGTGTTGATAGTGACAGAGTTGTAGAGGGTCGCGCAGTCAATGGTACCTGAAAGGAGTCGATGGACGAAAAGAATGTCAGATACAGTTCTTCTTTCCTCCAACGTGTTCACATTGATTAGTTTAAGACAGTCTTGATAGGATGGTATGAGCAAAGGATTGTCCCAGGGGTGACCTCGAAGTGCAAAACGTAGGAACTTGCGTTGAGACTTGAGACGCGTATTCAAGAAGGGAACGTAGGGATTGAAGAATTTTTAGAACGCTTCACGAAACGGGGAGCAGTGTTGTGTTAAGAATTAAAAATATATCGTGAATGTGTGCGCGATAATTGAGCTCCTGGTCACATAGTATGCTAAGATCGCGAATCACCTGAATAGTGGAGATGGGCTGATCATTGAGAAAGTAGAGACCGAGAGGAGGTTTGATTTGTTTAGATGAAAAGTGATTAATTGGCATTTGAGAATGTTAAGCTCCAAGCAATTTTTGGAACACCAGATGAAAAAAACTATTAAGATCTGATTGAATAAGGGAAGAGTCATGACAGGAGGAAATAGTATTGAAGAACTTGCTGTCGCCGGCATATAATGAGATGTGGGAATGTTTAGTCACCGTTTCAATACCGTTGATGGTAAAAACGAAAAGAAGTGGGCCTAAGTGGCTGCCTTGGGGGACGCCGAAAGAAGCTAAAAAAGGGTTAGAAAAGACAGATCTAAAACGAACATTGTAATTGCGATTTTCCAGGTAAGAAATGGGGTCGAAGCCAAGGGAATACAATTTGAAGAATATCAGACTGAAATCAGTTGAAATAACGTCGGCTTCTTTGCCATTCTCTAACGCCGAGAAGGTAAAGGACACAAATTCAACAAGGTTTATGGTTGTAAACCTGCATTTGAGGAAACCATGTTGTCTAGAAGAAATTAAAGACTTAAAATTTCGTACAAAAGTCCGGAAAAAGGGAGTCGTCGGCGAAAGATTGTTTAAAAAAAGGTGGCGAAAAGGTTGGGGTCATTCGAGATTTGATCATGGAAAGAGAGTGAGGTAGGGTCAGCTTTTCTTTTGTAGGACTTAGGGTTATTTACAAAACTCGCCTCGTGGAGGAAAAATGGATATTCATTAAGAGGTGTCATTTTAAATCAACAGAAAAACGCAATAGTTTAATGAGTCTTGCTTAGTAATGTAATATAATCCATGCTAAATGCCTGTCTATGCTATAATAGTTATTCTTTGGATAACATTTTTCATTACGTTTCTGCAAAATTGCTGCGGTATTCGCCGAATAAGAATATTTTTAAGGCATGAATCGTTGGTGGAGCATTAGCTTAGACTCCATGTTTAACATAATTCCGAAAGAAAATTATCAATAGCGTTAAATGGTACAATCTTGGAGGCCAAATAAAGTCTATATTTCGAGAGACCATACGCCGAGGAATATCACGCAATAAAACACTGGATTCATTACCAGCTTGGTATGCGGCACCGTTCTGGTGAATGTGGCACAGCTTTCGGGCAGGAAAAACTTGGTCAACATCATGCTGTAACGCAGCCCACTCCTTGAAACGGCCGCCCCCACATCAGTTTTGAAAAAGAAAGTGTTCCAATGACTCCTCCGGCTCGAAAATCTCACCAAACTGTCACTCGATGCGGATGGATGGGTGGTTTCATAATTTCTTTTGGGCCTTCCTATTTTATGTGTTTATTGTATAAGGCAAATGGAAAAAAGCCTCGTCGCATAGAATGATTTTATATAAAAATCATCATCTTGTTTAAATCCTAGCCCCCACTTTGCGAAATTACGGCTGACTTTAGTTTGTACGTCCACTGGACTTTATAAGCATGAAGGCCAAGATCCAATTAGTACGTCCACTACACATTATAAACACGTAGTCTAAGATCCTAATGCAAAATGCTATACAAAGTAGTTGCGGATAGGACTAATTACTCTGATTTTAGGAAATGGACACTTTTGGATTTTAGTCACACTTTCAAAAGCTTTGGCAATGGTTTGTGCTCACTCTGCCGGACTGTACTATACGAGTTGGGATCTTCACATTAGTTGACCGTCAGAGATGTTCAATTATAGTGATTAAGTTTATAATAGTTGTGCCAATAGCTGTTCGAGAAGGCGCGTGATGATGATTAAAAACAGAAAAACCTTACCAAAGTTTTCTGCGATATTTTCACTGCTTTTATAGCGAATTTTGAATAGTTCGACACTGGCAGGCACTCACCAGTTTGTATTCAATTACTTAGTAAGACTGATTGCAATGGCTACTGACAGTCGCCATATGTGGCAATATGTAAAGTGACACCTCTTATTGGATAGCTGTTTATTCATATCTGTTCTAACGCCTGATTCTAAAAAGTTATCTGAATTCGACAAACTAAGCTGAGAGGTGACGGTAAGATGTTGAAGAATGGATGTCACCTAGGACGACTCCAATCTTTCCTTTTTCGCACTGTAGCTAGTTTTGTTCAGAGCTTTACGTTATTTTAAGAGATCGTGGGAGTGATATTGGAGTGTAGCTTGAACTATTGACTATTACAATAAACGTACAATCGGCTTAGAAGAAAAATTAAAACCCTAACTCCTATCAATAAGATCAGCAGCAAGCCAGCTAAACCGTATATTAGCTTGTAGTACACGTTATGAAGTCATGAAGCCGTTGATATCTATTTGGTGGGCCGACGGATACCAGGGCGAGTGCCTATAAATATTTATCATAGGCTTCATCGTAATGCTTAATGACAGCAATTTATCGCGCCGCTTTGTCGTCCCTCATCAACAAATGGTCGCTAAACGTTCCCTGCTTTCCAGATAAAAAAAATCTCCATCAAGTCCCCCTTCCGTGTTTCTTAGCGATTAATGGCTTAATTCTCGAACCAGTCATTAATTATTTATATTATCAGTCGCAATACAATTCATTAATTTAACTGCAGTATAAATAGCTGCGATTCGCGATGACTAATAGACTCATTTAATACGTTCAATTAAAGCCCTGCATCTCGCTGCTGCTCTCCTTACATACAAATTATAAAATCCACAACAAGAAAAAACAAAACGCCACAGCAACAACCAACAACAAGCTAAATGCTAAATCCCAGTGTATCGATTACAACCGATTGATTTATGACATTCAACTACAAGGTACTGCAGTGCATGCGCTACTCCCCCCGATCCGTCAGACTCCAGCGCTCACGGTAGTGCTAAAAAATTCTTTTGAAATATTGCGTTACTTTAACGACTCATAAAAATAGCCATCATTTTAACATCATTTATCAGCGATGCGTTTTCGTCGGAATTTAGTTTAATTTTTTTTATTTTTCTTTAGTTTTTCAGCTCGCCGCACGCACGACGGCGAGGTGAACAATAAAATTATCGTGAAAAACCTAAACAAGATCACACAATGGAATAAATACGAGGTGAATAACAGGCTGAACTACACCCAATCAAATAATCAATACTAGAAACGCGCGCGGAATGAGTGCACCGAAACCTGCGAGGCCAAGCGAAGACGGGCCCGTGTCGGGCCGGGACCCCCCCATGGAGAAATTTATTCTCGTTGCAATCGACGACAACATTTATAGATTTAACCGAACAGAATAAATAATTTCCAACAAGAAAACAGAAACGAATCGTAGTTCAAGTCCAAAAGCGAGCGATAGCAAGTCCGTCCGAGTCTGGGTAGAAGTCCGAATCGAATTCGTGGTCCAAGTCAATCATAGAGCTACGCGACGACGATGAATACGATTGCGTTGTAGAAAAAATGGAGAAAAAACAAATCGTTTGCAATCGACTCCTTCGCGCGCTTGACTTGGCTGCGTGAGTCCAAAATGCCCCAGCAGTGAACCACTCGCAGCAGAGAAAAAATAGATGCAGCAGAGGAGGAATGGCATAGACACAACACGCAATCTCACTTTTACTTTTTTTCTTTTACTGTCGGTTGGTGTTTTTTTTTTCTTTTGCGTTCCTTTGCGATCGGGCGCTATTCGTAAGAACAAGTGCGCGCATTGGACACTGAGTCTCAAGGCCGCGAATGTTCGCCGCACAACAGAGAGACGACGAACGACATCGACAAACAGGATAACGAAGCAGCCACGGATGATGTGATGTGCGGCAGTTGATGCGAATGACGATGATCATCATCATGGACACCAAACATGACACACACAGTTTACCAATGCCAGTTGTTTACTTTGTGCTCACTCCATGTGCTGTACTCGTATTCTGTGCTCATTAGACATTATGGAATTTTTATCAGATCGATCCTCCCATCCGTCTGCTTCCAAGGAACCCAACTTAAGAACATCCACCCATCGTGGTCCGGGGTGAGAGTGAAGTGAATGTGTGTTTGGTAAGATTTCAATCACAGAATAAAACTTACGAAAAAAAATCACAAAAAATTGATGAAAAAACATGGCCGATCAATTGTCGACTCCCAGAATCGTACAGAGAAGAAGAGTAAGAACAATACCCAAGATAACACAAACCAAATCCGAAACCCCCAGAAGAGCAGCGTCCGAACAACATTACCAGCAACCACGACGACGACAACGACAACGACAACGACGACGATGATGATGATGGCGAAGAGGACGACGACGGACAGTGACGACCTACTCACTTGGTCCTCATTTCATTTTAGTCTTCGATTGGATTTACTTTTTGTTTTTTCTTGGTTTTATTGATGATATACCAGGACAGCGAGTGTGCGTGCCCACATTCCACTAGATCAACTAGAAACTTAAAACAAGGGGTCTCTAGAGAAAGATCATCATCGAAGTCATCATCATACATCGAAAATTTTAATGGCGAAAGGTACGGAGTTGTAGTCGCAGTTCTTCTTCTTCTTTTTCATCCTTCTCATATCCCTCTTCACTCGTCTTTTACCGATGCCTGTCAGATCAACTGCTGTTGTTGTATTCTCGGTGCATGTTCGTCTTGTTTGCAGCCGACATACACAATGCAACACAACAACAGCCAGCCCATGCCGCCGCAACAACTCGTGATGTTGGATTTAATTCATAATTGCAATAGTGCAATTTTTAGCTTGAGTGATTGCATTTCAAAATTAGCTAAGCGGCGGCCAGTCGATCGGCGGAGTAAAAAAAAAATGAAGATAAATAAACGTCGGATAAGATGTAAGGCGGGGTCGTTGCTGTTGCAATTGAGCAAAACTGTCCGATTAAACAGCATAAGCAAACAGAAAATGAAGAAGCTTGACTATATAATGTTGCAGGCGAACGGTGCGATGGGATTCGCGGTCGAAATGCCGTGGTAGACGCGATTGTAGGGAAAGGAAATTTGTTCGTCAATTACCCAGTTTGCTACTCAGCTCTTTTGTGTTTAATTCATCGTCCGCAACAAAGTCAATTGAGCTGCAATCATAGCACACAACAGACAGCCATGACCATGGAAATCTTAAGAAAAAGGAAAAAAAATAATCTAGATACTCACCCCACAGTTGTAATCAATCCACTTCGGTTGTCTATCGCGAACAACCATTGCGTCTCGTTCGCCAACGAGTAGACAATCCGTGCGTTTATACCCAAGTCCGCGTCAGTTGCTTTGACCTTCAGCACCGATGAACCGATCGCCATATCCTCCGGGATATTAACGATATATTTCGTTTGTTCGAAACGTGGATCATTATCATTTTGATCCTCAACCATCACCGAGATGTTGCAATGTCCCTGATAGGTGATCGGTGTTCCGCGATCTTGTGCTTGAATCTGTAACAAATACCGTGAGTGTTGTTCACGATCGAGTGAACGTGCTGTCAGCTCGCCGGTATGCATATCGATGCTGAATTTGTTCCCTAAATTGCCACCTACAATGCAGAAACAACAGAAAATCATGATTCAAATCAGATGCGATCGACAACAACGAGGAAACAATAGAGTGGGAAAATGTATAAAATTAAAAACTCACCGATGATACTGTAGACAATTTCGCCATTGGCACCCTCGTCCAGATCCGTAGCGACAACCGTATGAATGACCGCTAAGTCACTATTCTCAGGAACGGCCAATGGATAGCAGGAACCAGGACGAAATTCAGGTGCATGATCATTAACGTCAGTTATTTTAATGACAATCGTTGCTATGTCGAATTGTCCACCACCGTGATGCAATTGCTGTTGCAATGAGGATGCGATCGGTCCATTGGATGTTGATGAACGTTGTAAGCCAACACTTTGAGCACGATTCGTTTCGGATACATAGATTGGTATCGTGTATTGATCCTTTGTCTCACGATCAAATTGTCCCCGCGATGTCACAATACCACGATGAGCATCAACAATGAAGTGATTATCAGCAACACCTGACGGAATTTGATATGTTAGATTTGCTGTGGATGAGACAACCAGATGTAAGGGATGCGATTAGAAATTGTTGAAAATCAAGAAATACCGTTAATAATAAAATAAAATGAGTTTTACATAATCCCTGGGGGAAATCGACGTGAGTGACAAGTGATCCTCAGCCCCGCTGAAGTCTAATTAAAGAGTTTTCCTTAATCGAAGGAGTGTCTTTCGGAGAGATTCCGATCCCAACAAGGTGGTAGAGTTTATGTAACCCATCTAAGTGAAATTCGCACTTGAATGGTATTCGAGTACAACAGGTTACCTGTCCCTTTATTTCGAATGGATGATAAAATATTGGTCCATTGTCTTCTCATTGTCGTTCGTCGTTATTGCGATGATCACTATAAAAAACGAGTTGCTTCGACTCTGTACAGTTAAAGTGTTGTATGTATGTATATGCAAAAGAGATAAATATGTCTACGGCTAGTAAAAACAAAGGAAAAACAGCCAACGCAGGGGATACTCAATGGCGATGGCGAGTCGGTGTTTTGTGTAGGACGATGTGGAAAAATGCTCTGTCAGGTCATGACATTCGCAAAAAAGTCATTGTCAACTGTTAATGGTTCGGAAAATATTTTCCTACTTGTAGCGATGAAAACAATATATATTAAGGATATTGTTATACGGAAAAAGGGTGAAAGGCACTTTTTAAATTGAAACCAAAGAGTTGGGTGCGAACAGGCCATGCAATCATGTTACATTTTTACATTAGTTACATTTTTGGAGTCATTTACTTGCAATTTTTCGTTTCCTATATTATGGGTTTCTGATTGTTTCTTTAGTACTGTTGAGACTCTCGGTCTAAATGTCATAAGCCGATCTTATCAAACCCATTTTCCAATTCTTCTAGTTCGTTACTAGACTTCTATCCAACAAGCGACAGTAATAGCCAGTAATTGGCTATAAAGTAATACTTTATAGCCAACTTCAAGCGCCTGGATTTTCCAAACACGATTTAATTTGTACATGTTTAAAAATGTCTTGCAAAGTTTTCGATTTTGTAATTTTAAAAATTTAAACGTATTCCAATTATTGCCATATTTTCATTTATTACTCTCCGGGGGTGGTTGTCTTAGATAGCATTCGAGAACTTCGACAGAATTTGTCGCGTTGGTCGAGTTCACAGGAACTTTATTGTTTCAACGGACCATAAAGGTCGATCGACAACCACTAATCTAGTCGAGTTTGTTTCACAATGTTTGTGTGGAAGCCGGCAAAGAAGTACGCGTTGTCGCCACTGACTTCAGTAAAGCCCTTGACAAAATGTCTCACCAAATTATTCTCCTTAAGCTCACTGCCTTCGGTTTCCCTCCCGATTCTATCTCATGGATCAAATCTTATCCAGAAGATCGTCAATATAAAGTTATTTTCAGATCTTCTATCTACGATCCAATTAATGCTACCTCCGGTGTCCCACAAGGTAGACATCTTGGACCATTGATATTTATTTTAACCATTAGAAGAATTCTCAACCCTCCATATATGCTGATGATATGAAAAAATTTAAACACATATCTTCCCTTGTTGACTCGTGCTATGTCCAATCAGACCATAACAGATTCAATACTTGGTGTCGAAAAAACCCTCTCAAGCTCAATGTCAGTAAATGCCAAGCCATCACTTACTCCAGCAAGCGCTCTTCCTCACCACCCAGAACTTATATATCCTATGTCTGGTCTGGTCTATTGAAGCGTTCCAACTGGCCATTCCCTCGATGGGTCCTTACAGCGGTTCTGATGTGCTTCACCAATATTGCAATATTGCTCAAACATCTTGGACGTAAAGGCTGTCCCACGATCGGTGGCTATTCCTCTCAGTACACCAAAATATCCCGAAATATCCGTCAGCACGTTAAGTACTCCTTTCGGGTTTACAGCTCGTAATACCACGTATTTCGTGAAACTGTCCATCATCACTAGTACATATCTAGTTCCTCCTCGGTACCCGGTCCGCGCTGTGCTCTCTCCTTCAGTCATCCCGCCCTTCCTTCTCGAGTACACGCGGTCCACGCAGGCTTCGATGTATTCCCAGGTGAAGCTCCGCATCCTTGGGAATCAAAACGTTTCCCGTGCCCGTATCAGCGTGTTCTCCCCAGCCACGTGACCCACATCGTCGTGACAGTGCTTCAAAATTGTCCTTCTTATCGTGCGAGGCATCACCCACCTTTCAGCATTCCCCATTAGTCACAACTTAGTGTCCTGCCACTGCATAGCTGCTACCCAATCGTCACCCGTGATGTGCAAGAACAATGATGCTTATTCCATCGTTTTGCCCTCATCCGCCGGTTGCTTACTTAAACGATCCATATAAGCTGCTTTTTTTCCCGATTGATGGACGGTCTTGAATGTGAATTCCTGCAGCCACCACCTACTCACACGCGGAATGATCTTCGGCTTTTATCCTTGTGGCTATGGTCGCCTAGTAATCTGTTACCACTTTGAAGTCTCTTTCAAGCAGGTAAACTCTGAAACGATCAAGACTGTCCACAATCGTCAACATCTCCAATTCGTAGGAATGATAAAACTGGACGCAAGGTCGAGTCTTCCTTCGTCCCCTGAAACAAGATTCCTGCCAGGCCTAGGGCTGACGCATGAGTATGTACCTCGTGTTCGTAGCTTGGGTCAAACAGTACCAGTACTGACGGATTACTTAAGATTTTTTTAAGATGCTGGAATCACTAGAGCAGTTCTTCAGTGAGTTGTGCCAGAATTTTCCAACGCAGATGTTCACGGTCGCCTGCCTGAGCATAGGCAGAAGCATGGTGAGGACGGGGGGGAATACATATTCGAGATAAAAATGATTGCGTTGAGAGCTCACGTTCAGATTACGTCTTTAGTGAAATATATCATACCTCGGATGGTGAGTGCTTAGAAGCATTTCGAGCAGCGAGGCCGGCGTCAGCGAACGAAATTATGGAGAGAATCCGTTAGGTTATGAGTTTGCGAGTGACCCCGAATAAAGTACCAATCAGGCGGTTTGGTTTTTGCTCCACTCGGTCTTACAAAGGTGTCCCACAAGGGTCCATACTCGGACCCCTTCTCTTTTCAGTATACATCAATAACCTTCTACATATTGTTAATAATTGTCTAATTCATTTGTATGCAGATGATGTGTAATTTTTGATCAGCCGACTCTTGTCGGCGAAGGTCGGGGCGGTTGCCTTGATGAATGAGGACTTGCTCCACAGCTCAAGCTGGTCTAAACTAAACAATCCATCCAGTCAAAGGCATCGCCCATTTATCGTAAAATATTTGATGAATCGACCTTATGCCCATTGCAAATAGAGAAACAAACCATTGTTTATGTAGATACTGCCAGAAATGTGGGTATGGTTTTCAACTGTGCACTTGCTTGGAATGATCATCTTAATAGTGCAGAAGGAAAGGTTGATGTTATCCTTCGTGCTCTTCGGATCACTTAAATCTTCGTTCAGAAGAAGACAAAATTTATGCTGGCAAAATCTTCAATGAAAATCACTCTAACCGTTGTTTAGGACAGTTAGGGCAGGATGGAAGGGCTGACATTGAAACTGATATATTCGCTCTATGTTTGTGAAAATATCCGCTCTTGAAGCTGTATGAATGTGTCAAAAATATGGCAATTTCTTGTGCCAAATCATTACTTCCCATCGATACCGCCGTCCCACCGGACACACATTCAATGCATTAAATCCTATACAGAAACAAACCGCCAATCTACCGAGTGAACCCTAACAAATGTCGTCCTTTTAATTAGCACTTGTTTCTTGCAAATCATTCGATGATATACGATGCATATGAAGAGGTGGCGCATCACAAACCAACGTTATCGTCCGAATGGGAAAATAAAAATTCAACTAAATAGAATCAGCCGACACTTAACCAGGTCCAACTTTGATTTATGCCATCTTAACACATTACTCTGCGTAGGGTTTTCTTCCCCCGATCGTTAAATGACAACGACAGGATGAAGGTAAAGGGATACAAAAAAAAAAAAAGAATCAATCGACAAGCAAATTAAATGCCAAAATTAAAACCACCAAGTGACCATGTGTGTAAACGACGAAAAGGATGAAGAGTGCCAACATAACAAGGCTGCAAACTGTACAACGTGAGGAGAGTAAAGGAAAACAGCAAACAACAAGAACAACGGTAACAATAAAAAAGGTGCTAATTAAAGATTTCGCAACGAATTCCAATTCCAAAGGTCCAATAAAGTCTCGACTTCTCATCCCTCCGCTTCGTGTTTCCACTGGATCCTCGTCGTGTTCCCGTGTCTGATTTCGCTTTGAATCTTCACGAGGAGACTTCAATTCCAGATAACATAAAGTCCTTTCAGATCTACAATAATTTCGTGTGTTGTGTCTCATATGGTTTGTTTTGTTGTTTTTCGTTTTTTTGTTTTTTGTTGTTTTCGTTTTTCGGTTGATTTCGTGGTCTGGTCTGGTCTGGTGAAGAATTCGCAATATGACCGCTGGACATGTTTTCAATTTTGGCCAGGTCTTGTTGCTGTTACTTGGGTTGCTTGCTGTTACTCGCATCGAGTGATGCATGATATTGCCCTGTGCCGGTTGGCTGGTGTTGAAGAAGTCGTGTTGTCATAAAGAGGGACTTTAGGGAGAGATTTATTTTTATTGATCGTACGACGATTGTTGGACCTAGTATGCTTGAGGAAAAATAAAGGGCTGCGCTTATTTATGAGGGTTAGCTTACGGAATGGTATAATAAGTGGCGAACAATTCTGGATGTCTATTAAAAATAGCATTCAATGAATTAATTATGATGAAATATAAATAACGCGTCTCTTAGTTAACTTGTCTCGCAGCTGATTAAAGGTAGGCAAATGAAGGTATGTAGTTTCTGCTCATTTTGGTTATATTTTCAGATTTACAACAAAAAAAAGTATGTGGCTGCGAACAGGTCAGGACAGGAAGGAAAGTATTTTTCAGGTAATTTACAGCATTTTTTGGGTAATGAATAAAAAATCACTCATTCGTTTTTTTTGCAAATTTTATCAGGCGTTTCCTGTCTAGCTATGCGCCGAATAAAATTGGTCCAGACTCGATATCATTATTTGTTGTCGAGATAGAGGAGGCGAAAAACAGACCACGAACGTACAGACGAACACGAAGGGTGTTTTTCTTAGATATATAGAAATTTAATATGAAATAAAATACTTGAAGCTAACGTTAACGTCCATAATATTAGCTTTGTTCAATAGAGAATTTTATGCCATTACGACTTTAGGCATATGCACACTACTGCTAACTCGAATAAAGCGCAATCGTAAAGTCCAATTATTGACAATTTTATCGAACAACTGGGGCTTTATATTTTTCTAATTTATTTATTTATCTATCTAATATAGTTTTACATTAAGTTTTCTGCGAAGCTAGAAGGGCTTATCTGCAGAAGGCTGATTTTCTGGATAATTTTAAGAACTCCTAGAGTGGGCTGGATTTGAAATATAACAAATTTAAAAATAGAGTTAGAACCCATAGTTACGTTGTTATTTCAAATAGAAGTTAACATTAATAATTATTCCATAATTCATCAAAAATGTAAGTTTTCTTTAAAACGATCTTTATGCGAAAAACTATGATTTAAAGAATCCTCCTTTCAGTTTCCATTTTCTAGTTTTGGGATGAGCAATCGTCTTAAGCGATCGAAGAATTTAATTTAGTATCTTGGGTTCGGTGTACTTTAGTTCTCTCTTGACATAAACGTTGGAAAACCTAGGTGTTTGCTACATCCCCTTGGCACGACTTCTTGTGTTCAATTGATGGTCTATTGTCCTTTCAAACCTATTGTCATCGTAGTACTCGAGGATAGTGGTTATCTTACTTTCAACGTCGTTTGATCGGTTAGGTTTCGTTGAGTACCTTCGTTTATTTTTTGGACTATGGTCCTTTCAACTTATCCAGATGGATATTAGATGAGTTACCCCATGTAAGTGAACCATGTCTCACTTTTAATGCTAAGTGCAAAGTACATCTGCCTTAGAATCTGCGATTTTTTTTAAGATGAATCACTCCGAAAGGCGCTCTCTAGAGATCAGACTTATCAATATGTTTATTCCATATAAAGTTGCTATTCATAATTTGTTTTTTATTTTTTTTATAGGGTTCTTGCAGGTTCAAGAGTGTACGCTCGTATGGTGTTTGTCACACAACTTGGACGGGGAGCAGATGGTTTGTGTCTAGATGTTCCACTACTCTCCGGGGGTGGTGGTCCTAGATAGGATTGAACTGAATTTGTCGCGTTGGTTGTAGTTCACAGTAAATCTTTTGTTTCCATGTCATTAAGGTGTTATATTGGAAATGCACACACAAAGTATGGATTTTGAAGTGATCTTATACTGCCAGTGTTATGCCTTCGTAAGCACTTTTTGGATCATCTCTCATTCACAACTGATATTTTTGCACCGTTTTTCCGTATAGGAATTGTTCTTGACTATGGACAGATTTGAACTACAGTCCTTCAGCTCAACAGTCGGTGCCATGGTCATGGCAACAATGAACGGCCTTGTTGAATTCTGTTTGTATAATGGTCGCAGCTCTATCAATGCATCTATGTCGATGGCAAATTTAACATTCGAGAAACAATTTGGTTTATATATGTACGCTGGCTGGCCCCAGTCAATTAAAAATCGAATAAATAGTTTCGTTGGTTTGCCAGGATTTGTAACAAATATGCGTGCCGTTTGTAAATAAACTCGAGTTGGTGAGTTCACTGTACATGCACTGACCGTATGATCTCCTGTCTTGCTCATTGATTTCGGTACCATATAGTTTTCCTTTGCGGGTTTTTGCATGATGGCAATGTAAGTACAGGGTCCGCCATCTAACGTTTTTTTTTTTCAAGTAGTGCTTATTTCGTGAATGGTAACACTTAGCTCATGTCTGATTTGACAGATAATTAGTTTTATCCTTCCGCTGAACGAATATGGTTGTGTATACGCTTGAACAACGCTGGGAAATATTGCGACATTACTTTGAAAATCATGGTAATGTTGCAGAATGTGTGCGAAAATTGCGTACGGATTTTGGAAGAAGAGAAGCACCGTCAGCTCCGTATGTTCGTTATCTTGTGAAAAAAGTGAAAGAAACTGGCATCCTCATCGATAAACCAAAGCGTGAAAAGCCAAAAACAGTGCGTACACCCGAGAATGTTGCTGCTGCGGCAGAAAGTGTGCGTGAAGCGCCATCAACATCAATTCACCGTCGTTCTCAACAATTGAACATTTCGGAGACATCATTGAGACGAATTTTGCATAAAGACCTTGGTATGACGCCATACAAAGTCCAATTTGTTCAGGAGTTGAAGCCAACTGACCATCCAATGCGTTTTCGCTTCGCTAAGTGGGCCTGCGATCGACTTACAGAAGATGCCGATTTTGCCAAAAAAATCATCTTTTCAGATGAAGCTCATTTTGATCTTGGCGGGTATGTAAACAAGCAAAATTGTCGCATTTGGGACACAGAAAACCCGCACGCATACATTGAAAAGCCGGTGCACCCAAAACGAGCCACTGTTCGGTGCGGATTTTGGTCCAGAGGCATAATTGGGCCATTTTTCTTCGAAAATGAGCAAGGAGTGGCCGTTACAGTCAATGGCGATCGTTATCGGGCCATGTTGAACGAATTTTTGTTCACAAAAATTGAAGAGGAGGATATTGGCAACATTTGGTTTCAACAGGACGGCGCTACGTGCTACACAGCCGAAGCTACACTCGATGTTTTGCGCCCTGTTTTTGAAGATCGCATTATCAGCCGCAGAGCTGATGATGGCCACCTCTGAGCTGCGATTTGACACCGTTGGACTATTATTTGTGGGGTGCTGTCAAAGATAAGTGTTACGCCGACAAGCCAGAAACAATTGACGTTTTAAAGGACAATATTCGTGAAGCCATTGGTGAAATACAGCTGCACACAATCGATAATGTGCTTAAAAATTGGACCGATCGTGTAGGCTACTGCATGGCCAGCCGAGGCAGCCATTTGAATGAAATTATTTTCCATTATTAACCGGAAGGATTGTACTTTCAAATAAAAAAAGAAATTTGAGAAAATATTCAGTAGTTTTTTTTAAAGCATTTTCAAAAAAAAAAAATTATTTGGCGGACCCTTTACATCGAAAACACCTTCCGTCTCTTTTCAGCATTTGCTTCTTTTGTGTGATTTAACATGTGGCCCTAACTGCGCGGCGATTACGAAGCGGATGGTCGCGCGCCTTCTATTGCTGAGCTAATTGGACCTTGTAAGAGATTCGAGATCTTTGTGCAGAATTCTCTTCAGGCTAGTGCGTGAAATGTTGAGCTGTCGAGATCGATGGCGAGTTGATGGTCGTGAATCGAGTCTCACACTCTCGGCCACAGCAGCCACATTCTCATCTGTGCGCACCGTACGATGACGGGGACCATAAGTGTTGTCCACTAGTATACCAGTCTCACGAACTTTTCGCACAAGCTTGCGTACAGCAGTCGCGGTGGGTGCTTCATTTCGGCCAAAATTTCTTTTTAAAAAACACGCTGTTTTATATGTTTCATATTTACCAACGTTGTTCAAGCATAAAGCGACTCATTTCGTTTCGCGGAGGTATGATACTGACTTCCTGTTAAGATTTCGAGCTGGAATCAGCTGTCAGCGTTAAAATAACCTATGATTTAGATGACACTAGTCTGGACTTCCCCAGACCTTCCCTGAAACTTCGCTTACCGATGGTTTAAGCGAGCAACTGCGCTCTTCGTACTCTAAACATACCTCAAGTTCCCTTCCCAAATCCTCCGGCTTGAAACCTTGAGCATTTCGTACTTCTAGATTTGCTTTAGCAAGATTTGCACGTAGCTGGGATTCGTTGCAGAAACACTGAAATATCCTCGTCTATCACCGGATAGCTTTTTTGATTTTGCTCATTTATTTGAGATTCCCCGCACACTAAATATTCAGTCGCCAGTATAGCCAATCGGGTTACCTGCCCTCAAAATACTCTGCGCCACTCCATTATTCGCTCTTAAATTTAAATCCCAGCTTTCGGAACCAATGCCTAAATATTCCAAAGAATTAGACCAATATGCTAATATAGACGATTTATTAACTTAATATTATAATGGGTGAGTAAAGGCGGGTTAACTGGTGGCTAGATTATAGGCAAGTGTCCAAAGAGGATTTGACAATGGCTTGATATTTTCGTCTGTAGCCCTGAGCTTGTTATAATATTTTTAACAAAAGTAGATCATTGGTGTACAATATGGTATAAACAGAACTGGGCCAAGTTTGGAACCTTATGGAACTCCGTACTTAATTGATGTGTCATCGCTGTATTGTTCTTTTCTATTAACGTGAAAATATCTGTTTGCCAAACAGTCTTCAGGCCAGTTCGAAAATGTCCTTCGAATCTCCAGTCTGTTGAAAGATTTCATCATTTTCGTGTGGTTTAGTGTATCGAAGGCCTTGCTAAAGTCTATGAAGAGTACTAGAACGTGATAGTTTCTATGTAGGTTTTCATTTACGGTATTGGTAAATTCTGATAGAAGTTTGCCCGTGCTTTTACTCTTTTGAAATCCATGTTGCTGAGGATGAATAATTTTGTTTTCATCCATGAAACTAAGCAGTCACTTGGTCACTACTTCTTCCAAACACTTATCAATAACTGGTGGGATTGACATTGGTTAACTATTTACCTTTTTGGTCCTCTTTTATAAATGGGACGTATCACAGCTGCCTTTCAAAATTGCGGAACCTTAGCTTGGGTTATGCTGAGACTTATAATTTTTGCAATAACTGGAGCAAATACGGGCGCATGTGTCTCCAAGTCTATCACCCTAATTCCGTCAGAACCGGGTGATTTATTGGAGATCATCATCATAAGGACGTTCTCTATTTCGCTCAAACCAAACTTCTAAGGGACGTACAATCAGACAATACTCTTGAATAAGATGAGATCAGCTCACCGGGAGTCACGCCACAATTCCAGGTCTTCTACTTTGAATTTGGAACATTTACTTGGTTCTCAGGACCACAGTAGCTAAGGTTCTAAAACTGGTCGCTCAGAATCACGGACCCACTAACATAGCCAAGTTTCAGACCCACAGCTAATCGGCAAGTTTGGTTAGATATATGCAACCGGACGCACGGACAGGAAAGCCTTTGCTTAGGTCTTCCCTACCAGCTATGCAAGTAGAAGACTAAAACGACGGACTCGAGTTCTATAGACCTCAACTGAGAAGTTCCTTGATTTCAAATATCCGGCGCATTAAAATAACTTCCAAATGGGCGTTAAAGAGGTTTCTTCTTGTCATATGTACAGTCTCGTCGCTTATAAAAGTCTGCCAAAACGAAGAATGAAGCCACTCCACTCATGGGTGGTAGTCGACATTTATCATTAAAATCTGGTTAACCAAAACGTACATCGATCAGCTCAACAAAACATGGAATTAATTCCAATTCGTTGATGAAAAACAACACGTTCCACAGTGTCGCATTTCACACTCGTTAACCCAATCCACAAGGCCTCTATCTGCCAACAGATACTGTCATCACCTGACACCAACTTACTTGGCTTTAATTAAAAGCTTCCTGCCATCGAAACACAACACGAAAGGAATAAACAAAAAAACAAAATTCATCTTGTACTCACCGTTGTCAGCGCCATTAAAGGATTTAGCGCCCACGCGGAGTACAAAACTTCCTGATTGGATATTCTCCGAGATGTTTACGTGATAGACAGATTGCAAGAAACGCGGCGGATTGCTTGTCGTCCCTTGAACCAATATCTGTAAATTCAATTGCGTTTGCTTCGACTGCGGCACACCATGATCACTCGCACTAATCACCAAATTAAATTTATTGTTCCCCTTTTGACCATTAGCCCCGGCACGATGATTACCATTAGTGGTGCTACCTGAATAGAAACCACCAACATCGTCGATGCTAGACGATGTCATTGTCATCATCAATGGCAGATGTTTGGCGAGTTCGATAAAACCAGTCTTTGGGTTGATCTTAAAGCGCCCGTCTTCATTACCGTTAAGTATTGCATACGTGATGTGTCCATTATCGCCTGCATCCTTATCAGTGGCCACAACGTGTGCTACTAATTGACCAACTTGTGTTGCATCGCTTAGGACGATGGTGGTGTCGCTGCCACCGGCTGGCGATACAAAAACTGGACCGTTATCATTGGCATCCTCGACGAGTACCCGTGCTGTCACAGCGCTGTGCAATCGTTCGCTTATATTCGACGACTGGTCGAGTGCTTGTACAATTAGAATGTATTCATTGATTGTTTCGTAATCAAGTGATGCTTGTAGAGTCAGAGCACCGGTTAGAGGATCAACGGAGAAGAGTGGGTGTTCAGGTTGTAGCCGATGATGGTTTGCATGGTCATCAGTGGGAATGGTTGCGCCCGAAATGCTGGTGGCTGATGTGTCGATGGTAATGGGACTGTAGTGGAGTAGCTTGTATTGGAGCTCACCATTCGTGCCGGTATCTGCATCGGTGGCAGTGAAATTGTAGATAACCACTCCAATAGCGGTGCTCTCACTGACGTAGATCATTATTGGATCGTCGGACCACTTTGGCGGGTTGTCATTGACATCGGCGATTTCGACTTTAACTGTAATCGCACTGCTTTGTGGGTTATTCGTTGCAGTGGTATCCAGGGCGCGGATTTCCAATCGATATTCGGATTGTTGCTCGCGATCCAACCGGCGTGCGACGACCAGCGAGCCGGTTTGACGATCCATGTCAAAGGCGCCTTCGATTATGTCTTTGGTGAGTGACGTCAGGGTGTAGGTGATATGCAGGCCAGGTTCGGAGATCATATTTTGAACATCGCTACGCTCCGAGGGACCTACGGATCCGACCACATGACCGACTGGAACATCCTCGCGAACCTGCAGAGACAAAGAGAAGAACAAAAAAGAAAAAAATGGAAAGTGATTAGCTTTTGATGTAATGAGTCAGATTGGATATTATTTTTATCTCGGATTCGACTTTTTTGGTTACTTTAACGAGCTACCATTTTTCTGCAGTTATGATAATTTTAATGGTGATTTTATCTCTTTGAAGCAACGGCAGTAACTTAAGCCAGCAGTCAGCAGTCAACAAAGTAGTGACAGTACACTGCGGCTTGTGTGTGGGGGCAGTTGAAATGGAGGATGATTTTTTTTCGTTGGCAGAATTAATCTCTTATTCGTTGGTCGTTCACTGTTCACCGGCCCCGACATTCAGCACAAAAAGACCGAAAGGATGAAAAGAAACGAGATGTGGATGAGGTTTTGCATATTAAGTACAAAAACCAATTTGATGTCCATTCGAAAAAGAAGGAATTTTTCGTTTGTTCATTTTTTTTTTAAGGATTGAAGAGAAGAGGGTTGTGAATGACAGTTTGGTCGTATCGGGCGGCACACTTGATACCAATGCTGAGGTTATTCACTGAAGAGAAATGATGCATCAATTCAGATTCATTCGTGTCTGTGTGTCCTTATGATTTAGAGCTGTCGCTAGAGGATTTCGGAAAGATTTTATTATTCTTGAATGGCATACAAGCAAGTGGTTACAGTATGGTAAATTTATTATGCGCAATGCGCCAGTATACGTATGCGTAAGCAAACTGATGATGAGTTACAGTTGAAAGAGCGAAAATGTTTTTTGAAGATTTATTATAATACTTTCGGAATGTCCGTTCTGGGACATCTTCTAAAAGATCACTTACATGGGTCTTGGGACATGGAAAAACCTATGTCCATGAACTAGGAACTTTGGGATATTTGATAAACAAGGGAATTATTAAGGATTAAGGATTCTTCCGTGCAGGGACGGGTTAAGAATATCCCTGCAGCGATACCTCTCGCTTGTCGTAAAAGGCGACTAAAACAAAGGTAAACAAAAATCACATCTAGGCAATTTAGAAAACACCAAGGTGAGCCTAGGGACACATATACCACCATTAAACTGCCCCACAAGTGTACATGCAAATCAGTGGGTTGACACGACTGGAGATCACCGGTGTTGTAAGAGTAAGATCAAACAAAAAAATCTGGAGCATGCCCGTGTCACAAAAAAAAAAAAAAAAAAAAAAAAAAAAGGCAGGCCGAAGAACAAATGCAAAAACACCGGCATTTGATTGGCCTCAGCGATGGAGTAATCCCAAACCGGGAAGCCTGCCGCTACTTTCTGAGGTCAAACCGGCGGACCCCACAAGCGGACCAGTAGGAATGCAGTTAAGTGGGAAGGTTATGGTCCTACACTTCTGACCAAAACAACGCCGGAAAAAGGAAAAGAAGACGAAGAAGAAGGGAATTATTAAGGATTAGAGACGGAATTGCTCATTCTCTGTCACTATTAATAGATTAAATGCAACTGTTGTTAATTGTCAAATGATTTTGGGCATCATGAATCCATTAGCGTCGATTGTAATCTTAAAGCGCTTCAGAATAACGAAAAACAACAGACATGAAAGAGTTGAGTAGCAAACTGGGAAATACAAATTTAGTCCAGAAAATATTAAAAATTCGAGATTACACTGACTTGTATAAGCCTAGATATATACAATTGGTCTAAGCCTTATACACCATTGACGTATTATAGACCGAGAGAATGAAAAGCAACAAATTGAAAGAGTTGAGCAGCGAACTCTCAGACTTACTTTAGACCAAAATTTGATCATATAGTAGAAATACGAGAATCGCATCCATTTTCAATAATCTGGGAAGCTATAAATCATCAGCTCCAGATATATCGCGGACATGTTATTTGCCGGGAGAGTGAGAAATCACAAAACCAAAAAGTTGAATAACGAACTTGTAACATGAAGAGTGTTCAAGATTTAACTTGGAAGCTTTCTCTAAGGAATATAAAATGCATTTATTGGTCGAGTGAATGAAAAATATTTCGAGTGAATGAATCACATCAACAAATAGCGATCTGACTCAAGCTCTAAGCCTTTTCAGTCCGGATACAATCGAACAAAAGAATAGAAATTCATAAAACAAATCTCAGAGTATGATTTCGGAAGATCGGAAAACGACGATAATGGGCTCGTTGAACAACGACGTGTGCCTAGAATCTAGCAGGCACGTTTTTATGTCAACAATAGTTTCAACACCTACAAAAGGAGTAAAAACAACAATATCAAAAGAGCTGAGTAGCGAACTTGTTTTTTACAAGACCACATGTCAACAATCCATTGTGAACAAGAGCTCAATTTTGATAAACCAACAGCCATCCTGCTCCATCTCAAACTACTTAGCATTCCACACCTGTTTATCAAAAAAAAAAACACAAATGGAAAACAGAGAAAGAAAAACAAAAGCCGAGCCGATATTATCGGTGTTATACAAAAACCAACGACAACGAAAACCGAACATCACCACTTACATGTCGCGAAACATGTTAATTTGGCAATTTTAATGACAGCATAACGCGCCCAGGGAGGATGCCCCCAATCTTACCAATCCTCACATACAAGCACGTACATATGTGGCTTGGAATAATCGCGTCGTATAATTTGAATCGAAGAAATTCGGAGAATTTCAAGTGCCATCTTTAGCGGATTTCAACCTTTTCTGTTTGTTTTTTTTATGTTTTTCTCTCCTTTTCGCCATGTCTTATTCGTATTTTATGACAGCTGAGGACAGGTACGTTCTTATGCTTCCTGCGACTGATAATATCCGCCTCCAACGCCACTGTCGTCGCTACTTAACATACGAGACAAATATAATTAATTCGAATGACGGATTTTCATCTTGTCGCCGATTATGAACGATGTTTGTGGGTAGAATCTGAACTGACCATCAAAAAAAATTTATATTTTTATGCATTCGAGAGTATCTCCGGCTGATGTTACAGAAATCATCCCACGCAATTTCGTGCCGAAACAATGAACTCCTTCCAACTCTCGATAAGCATGGTGTATAAAAAGGATACAAAACGAAACGAAAGTCGTGTCTTTGCCTTTTGTCACGTGACGATACAAATCATCTCGACACTTTTTCCCCACACACTATCTCACAGTGCAGAGTTCGTGGAGAAGCGAAACCGAAGATGCAATGAGTTGAAGAATTTCGAGGTAAAATCACGAATTCAAATGCGCCACCACCATACGAAGAGGTCAATTCTCGGAAAGAACAAGGTCAGGACGTACATGCATTTAAAACCGAATCCGAACGAGCACTTCCAGTGTGAAAATGAAAAACAAAAAAGTTGAAAAGAATTTTAATACACTTACCCTAAAGACCAAACTGGAACTGGTAAACGTCGGACGATTGTCATTCAAATCCAACACCTCGACACGCAACAAACGTACTGTCTGCTTCGGCGGCGCACCACCATCGGTAGCAGCAACTGCCAGTCGATAGATACTACGCTCCTCATGATCCAATACAACACGAGTGCGAATCTGCCCCGTAGCCGAATCGATCGAGAACAGACCGTACCCGTCCGAGTCACGACCCTTTAATATCGAATAGGTGATCGATGCATTTTGTCCATTATCACGATCGACGGCACGAATTCGTACCACTTCGGTACCGGGCGGTTGTTCTTCCCTAACGCTGACCACATCCTCCTGTGGATCAACTATGTCCGGAGCATTGTCATTTACATCAGTCACCATGACTTTCACTGGTACACGAGCGCTACGATATGGTGTGCCCTGATCGCGAGCCTCTGCAACCAAATCGTAAAGGGAACGCGTTTCACGGTCCAACGGTTCGCGGGTGATGATCTCGCCTGGAAGTAAAGAGGAATATATTTTTGACTGCACTCATGATTTCAGTTGGAAAGTATCTGAACATTCTTGTTAACAATGAGTTCTGTGTTAGTGGCGGTCGATAGATGACTATGAGTGTGGAATCCACGATTGATTGATGTAAGATCAACTTTTGGAACTAGGTTAGATCGTGCATTTCTACTCGCTCGTAGTAAAACAGAATGGAAAAACACTCCCTGGTGGTAAATCGAATGTAAATCAATGACCATCAACGGTCAGAAGCGATTTATATCTTACTGATGTTTTCCTCTCATTTCCTGTTGCTCCCATTCACCTCCTGTCACATGTCACTTGGTTGTAAACAACTTCTCTAGTCACCACATGTTGAGCGCATTTTTTAATGTTTAATTTAATTAAAAAAAAAAAATAACAATTCACATAAAAAACAATCACTCAACGAGTCCTGTTCGACTGCCGCGTAACCACTTCAACCGCCACTGACAGGCTACATCACAACTGACATTTGCATAAAATTTAAATATTCATCAAGCCGCTACACCGGGATTGACATTGACTTACCTGTAACTGGGTTAACCTGAAAGCTAGTGTTGCTCGGTATCAAACTATAACGTATGGCGGCATTTGCATCGAGATCCAAGTCGGTAGCGGCAACAGTGCCAACTATCGCACCACGTCGCATGTTCTCCTCGATTGCAAACTCATAGGTATCGCGTAGAAATTGAGGATCATTGTCATTAGCATCGAGTATATTGACAATGACACGTGTTTTCGCATGAGCAGATGGTGTACCATTGTCACTGGCCATTATAGTCAGTTCGTAACGGTCCCGTGTTTCGCGGTCAAGCGTGCCACGTAGATAAATCCAACCGCTATTTGGGAAAATTCCGAAAAGTTGTGTAATATCTGAATTCGCGGTTATTGGAGCACTTGTTGATGACAAAATCGATTTGATATGGCCACCGAGTGGTAGAGTGAGATTTGCGGTCTTTTGATCACTCCCAGAACCGAGGAGGCGATATGTAAGGCGAGCATTATTGCCAGTATCCAAATCGATCGCAGTGACTTGAAGAATCTAAAAGAAAAAACGAAAATAAAGGAAAAAATTAGAGTGGTGTATGAAAGAGCTGAATTGCGAACTACCAGTATTTCACATGACCCTGTCTAAAGCCAGCCGTAAATGGTAAATCATTTAACAACTACCAACTACAGACACTGAGCCGGGCAGATACAATTACGTGTTTCAGTCTGTATGCACCAAACCTGACCAAAGGAAGCGAAAAACAACAAAAAAAAAGGAAAGAACTCGCCTCGTTTCGGATGAGGGTCAATGAGAGATCACCTCACAGAAACGAAACGTAACGAAACGAAACGAAGTCATGCGCATTCAAATGCGATCACATCCCAATGACGACGATGGACCTCCATAGGATTGCGCTACAATTCCCGTTTCTATTTCTGTTTCTTGTCTTTGCTAACCAAACGACAGACGGACATTTCTACATTTCATTACTTTTATGACAGTATTCAGCTAAAGATACAGTATATGACCATAGATCAGAATCAAAATAAACATCTACAAGACGACATAGCATCACAACCTCCAAAACAACTACTTACTCCGAGGGGGTTAAGACGAGGAAAGAAAAAAAGAAAGAAAAGAAAATTCGTTTAGAGGTTACTGGAAAATGTGTGTCCTCTACGATGGCGGTACTGTGGCATTAGTATCTGCTCCCGCGGAATCCGTTACATATTTAACCAAGACAACGATGCCGGCGATGCAATGTTAGTTCAGCTTAGCCTTTTTTGCCTACCACCAAACACCGAACACGGTCTTTCAGATTCCTTCTCTCTTAATTCAATCAAGGTAACCGACCGAACGACCGACAGACTAGCCAAGCAACCGCAAGCCTATGCATGCCTATTCGCTGCTTCCTAGATTCGCTAGATTCACATGATTGTTTTCTTGTGTCAGTTTTTGTGCTTTTTTTCCCCGCTACTCAAGCACCACAAGAGGCATAGTAAGCACACTCTACAGCCAAAGGGGGGGCATTTAGTATCGCATCTTACGAGCATACTCGTACATAGTGGCTGCTGTTGCTGCACAACAAATCGTGGTTACAACTCCATCAAAGGCTCGTAACTCATTTACATATACCTCCGCTGAGCGATGTTATGTGTATCTCCCGGACTACCTAGTAGTAGTTGGTGTGTATGTGTCCATTCGATGACAGGAAGAAATGGGACGAAAGATGGCCGCGAGTAACAAAAACCCAAGCAAGACCCCAAAACAAGCGTGCCATGCACATTTCTTGCCAAAAGAGCAACAAATAACAAAACAAAAACCAGTCAAACGGTCGTCGTCGTCGGTCATATAATCTACCAAACGGAATTTCTACCGCTCACTTCTCCACTTTCCTTTCTCACCAAACACTGGGTGCTCGTAATGGTGGGTGGAGGAGACGAGGCGTCGATCGTATGTCGTCGTCACCACTCATACGTACTTGGCATAAAAGGTGCACATTCTCTTTCCTTGATTACGCCATCATGTCAATCTTTATCGAGTGCTTTTCGTTTTCGATGTTAGTCCATCGAGTACGAAAGAATGTACGAGTGGCCGTGCATCTATTAGATATTATTGTATGCGTGGCTAACCCCCCGGTGCGGTGGGTGGAGAAGGCTGATGAAAGATTTCCCATTGGGAATTTTTCCAGGGCACAAAGTCAAACGAGCTAGGAGGACCTCGACCAGATATTCCACGTAATATCGCATCTCGCTCCATGTTGTTATGGAATTTAATGGTCGCATGCAATGATGGATTTTCTTATGCATTTTTTCTATTTTTTATTTTACTACTCCTCGTCCAATGTAGTGCATCTCATTCATTAGTCATTCGATGGCGGATGATGTTGGTTGGAAGCAAACCTCACCATAGTTCCATAGTAAGTAGGTTCGAGGATGATAGTAAAATGGTTTTATTCTCGGTCGTTTACGGTCGTCGATTGCCTCTGAAGGAGAGTGGCCCAATGCCTGGGATTACCTACGTATCTATCGTATGCACATAGCGATGGATCGACAGCCGTCTTTTACGGGTTCTAAAGTGCTGCTCCTGCTGCTGTTATTACTCGAGTACCCCGGTGAATGTGCCATTGAATGGCATTTGGGATGAATCGGGGCAACGGTATACTGGTTTTTTGCAGTAGTTTCTTTGTCGTTTCGACGTGAAAATATGAATATATGTTTAATTCAGTTTTATGACAGACGGGGACGAAGGAGGGAGTGCGATGGTACTGAGGGACTGTCAGTTAGACGGTTGATATGCGTTCGCGATCGCGTTTGGAATGGCATGATCTATTGTGGGAATGCCATGAACGTGACAATTCTAATATTCACGTTTTCGTTCTGGTTTTGATTCTTTTTTTTTTTCGTGTGATGCGAACTACTTTAAGGAAGCTTTTCTAAGGCCTTGGTAAAGAGGGTACTTTCGAACGGGTTTGTTTGCATTGATACTATCCAGTGCCGATATTGCATGTAATTTAGGAGAAGGAAATATGCACGAATTGACGAATACGGAGTCATCCAATAAAAGGTGTCATTTTAAACATCACGGAGACGACAGCAAGCTACTTCTGGTATAGCTGCAGTGAATTTACTTGGTAAATTAAACATCTTAGATATTTTAGTGATTTGAAGATCACAACTTGAGTTCGTCCAGTCAGCTCAGGCAAAAATCACTGTTGTAGCTGGGCTTGGGACTGAAACTTCAATTGTGTCCTTTCCAAGCGACCATGGGAAATGGGCATATGCGAAATTTTACATAAAGTTTAGAATATAAACAGTGCCTTCATTGTGTGATTAACTTCAACTCCTAAAATATTTTTAGAGGATAACTCACTCGCCAAGAGTTTTAGACCAATCAGTTTAACATTCTTCTTGCTGAAAAGCATGGACAGACTAGTAGAGTTGCACGTGGGTAAAGTTGCTCTTTCTATGGTGCAACATGCTTATCAACTGCATTTCAAGACCTAGTTGGGAGAGTCGAATGAGCAATCGAAAATAACGAATACGTGCTGGGCATTTTCGTCGACATTAAGGGGGCTTTTGATAACGTAGCTTTTGACAGCATGTGTAATGCTGCTAGACGGTATGACATAGATGAAGTACTGATTTTGTGGATCAAAGCAATGCCTGTGCACAAGACACTGATCGCTAATGTAGGCCTCGAACAATGTGACATGTCTGGAGTAAACACGTGCTGCCCGCAAGGTAGCGTCCTGTCTCCGCTGTTATGGTGCATGGTGTCGACTTTCTACTCGATGCTCTCAATGCCTCTGGAATCTAGGCCCAGGCCTATGTGGATGATGTTGCTGCTCTCTCTGTCGGCTCATGTTTAGCGACAGGCGGCGCTAGATGTGATCGAGGATCTGTGCCGAGTAATGGGCTGTCGGTTAATCCTCATAAGACTGATGTCGTTCTCTTCACGAGAAGGCATTACCCAGCTGGTATTTAATTGCATTCCCATCCCGATATCTAAGGAAGCTAAGTACCTGGGAGTCATATAAGATAGCAAACTTCTTTGGTCAAAGCATGTTGAGTCCAAAACCACCAAAGCGCTGTCAGCTTTAAAGCAATGCAAAGGTGCTTTTGGCAAGGCTTATCGTCGATAATAGACCTCTGAATCTATAAAGCAATAAATTCATATGCATCGGTGGTTTGGTGGAACCATTCATCTCTTGATATATTTATCAATGAGTGCGCGCTGAAAGCCAAGAGTGCCATTGTACTTGCGCGAGAAATATCCAACGACTCCTGTCTTATGCATATTTCTTCCGATGCAATGACACCTGACATTCTATTGCGCTAAAGTTTCACAATCAAATTTCCATGGCCTCAGAATTGGCTCCGACTGTCTTCGCATTTTTACGGATGCCTCCAAGCCTGGACGGGGGTCGGGCGCTGGAATTTTCATTGAACGCGAAAACATACCACTTTCGTTAGGAAAATATGCATCTTTCAATGCGAGATATACGCAGTCCTAATGGCCATGCAATATGTTGTGAAGGAAGGGAATAAGCTTATGTGATAGCCAAGCTACACTCAAAGCTGTGTCCAACCCTTTCACTAACTAAAAACCTTTTTGAACAAAGCCGGAAGACTAGATTCACTTAGGGTGGTATGGGTCCTAGGTCACTTTGGTATCGGAGGAAATGAGATCTCTGAGGAACTCACTGGAAACGGCTCAGAGAAGAATTTCTCAGGACCTGAACCCGCTTTAAGTCTACCCGCTTCCATGGTCAAATCCTACATCAACGATTTGGTCTTTAATCGTTTAATCACTTTTCTCCGGAGAAGGTGGAAAATATAATAAGGTAAGGTGTCTGTCTGGCAATAAAATGAACCAGTATTTGAGTCTGAGTGCTTCAAAAGATAGCAGAAGTCTTTAAAAAAAAAAAATTACGAATATGTGGTTTCTGAAATGAGGACTTCAATTGGCCAACGAAACTGTGCGATTCAAAGCTGTTTGACATTTTTTCTTTTCCAATACTTTATGCACATAGTAGAGCTATTGTTCGTGGAATACTGCGGCAATTATTTAAAAAAAAAGTGAATGAAATGTCATAGCAAGTTCAAATATTTATATACATACCAAAGATTGGCAAACAGTATACTTCACTAGGTGCCTCAAAAGCTGCTCCACAGGGTAAAATAAAAATACTGCTACTTCTGTAAAAAAAGCTACACTTTTATCCTGGTTTAATATGACACTTTTTGTTGGATAGCTTTGGAGAATAATTAAAACGAGAATATTACATGAGCTGCTTACAGTGTATACTGTATATGTATAAAAGAGACATCATGAAAAGTTTTTCCTCTCGCCGGCCTCATGGCATCATCCTCGAAATTTGACAAAAAGATGTGAAGCATATCATTCCTTGTCTTACGGCGATCTTTCGAAGCTGCTTGAACTACGTACCGTTCTCCTGGAGAAAGATTCATATAGTCTTCATTTCCGCCGAGGATTTCCGCCCCATCAGTCTATCATCCATTCTCCTAAAAACGATAGAGCGTAATAGCCATTGGGGTAGACGGTTTCACCCGTAAGTGGATAGTCTCCAAACCAAACCAAATTTGTAAAATCACAATTTTGGCAAAAACCTCCTTACAAAATTCGTCAATAGAGGTACTCCCGAAGATGGAGTTATTTCATCTCTTTTATGGTCGTTTATCATCAATGGTATCCTAGTTGAGCTGGATAGCAAGGGAATAAATGTGGTAGCGTATGCGGACGACATAGTTATTTTAGTATCTTTGGTTAGTGAAATCACATCGCCCAAGTTTTGGCTTGGGCTATAGGCTGTGGCCTAAGTAACCCCAAAGAAAACTGGGCCGTTGGTCACCTAGACCGTATGGCCACGGCAGAGCTCTCTCAGTTCTGCTAACGTACTCGACCTCGCTTCCTACAGGCTACATAACACCTTCCTTCGACTTCAATAGTATGGTAGATTCGCGCAATTCCATCTTCTGATTTTTACTGATGGCTTCAAGCTGGAGCACGGTGTAGGATCGTGAAGCATGCAAATACTCAGCGCACATCCACCGCTATTTATAGCGACAGTTAACATGCTATTAAAGCTCTTTCGTTTGCTACCACCCTCTCTAAACTTTTATAATTAGTGAATCAATGCAAGAAAGATATTGAATGAGCTGGCGGCTGGACTGATATCACGGTCCGTTGGTTGAACCTTCTCAAAGGCAACATCCTGCAGCACTGATTTCAGATATCGAGAAAAACTTGGCCTTCCTATTTAAAAAACAAAATAAATGACCTCCTCAATAGACACGGCTGCAACATAGCTAGAGTCGTGGTAGTCAATACAGGCCATTGGCGTATAGGAACTCAATCCACTAGAATAGGCATCCGGTGGCATCAAAACGGCGCCTAAATGCTAATTGTACCCTGATGCCTAAAGTCGGGTAACGTTCGACAACCTCCAAGGGTCTCCTCATCTGCTTTCGTTAAAGTCCAAAACTAGAGGAGGGCAGGGATGATTAAGGTCTTGTATAGCGCAGCCTTGGTGCTTCGAGAGAGGGCTCTACTTCCCAATTGCCTTTTGAGCTCAAAGAGCAGTGGTGGGCAAGAGTAGTCCTTCGTTTTACCTCAGCGCTAAAGTTGTTGTCGCTGGTCATAAGTGAGCCAAGATAGACGAAGTCCATGTAAGTGGTCATGGACTTCGTCTAATTATAGCTGGCAAGTGGCCAAAATGTCGATGTTGTGCATCTTTTTTTGATGACAACGTATCTTGGATTTACCCTCACTAACCTCAAGACCGATCTTAATCGCCTCCACCTCAATGCTTACGAAATCCTATTTGACGTCCCGCTGTGTCCATCCAATCACGTCGATGCCATCCGCGTATCAGGCCATTGCGCAGACTTGAAATAGATCGTACCTCTTGTGTTGGCCAGTGACTCTTGCACGATATTTTTAAGGACGGTGTTGAAAAAGTTACATGACAGTGCGTCACCTTGCCTAAATCTTTTTTTAACATCAAAGGTCTCGATTAATTAGCTACCGACCTTAATGGAGCAGAATTCTCCATAGTCATCCTGCACAATCTGAGGAGTTCAACAGTGATGTTAAAATTAGACATGGCTCGTCTCTATGCACACTATCATACGCGGAAAGTATGACGGTTGTCGATTAACAAGACTTGCCTGGCCTGAAGCCGCACTCATAAGAGCCAATCAGGTTTTCCACAACGGGCTTCTGGCGTTCACATAATACGGCAGAGAAGATCTTCTTTGCGATGTTGAGGAGACGTCCCCTGTAGTTGCGCAATTTAGGGAGAGAAATATACCGGGCAAACGATGCTGAGATTCTATTCACCGGGCATGTTTTCTAAATTCATATTCTGTGTGTGTATTTCCAATATAACACCTTAATGACATGGAAACAAAAAAAGTTACTGTGAACTACAACCAACGCGACAAATTCAGTCGAATCTCTCGAATCATATCTAGGACAACCACCCCCGGCGAGTTGTGAACGAACATCTTCGACACAATCCATCTGCACCCCGTCCAGGTTGTGTGACAGCTCATCTTCAGCCGCTTCAAAAAGCTCAGCCGATTTATTGGACTTAAATCTCGATGTTGCTATCTTCGTCTTTGTTGGGTTAATGGAGTTTTCTTACGTCGTTGCGAATGGGTCATTCTGCCTGACAGCGACACTTGTCTGTCATCGCCGTTATGCAGTCTAAAGAAGTGGTGTCAGCATCGTGTATTCTCGTGTATTCTGAGCATCGACAGTTCAGTTCTCCATTCTCATCCTTACAAACTTCTGCTTGTACCTATGGCATGTTCGTTTTGCCTTATTATTAAACTCCTGAGTATTACTCCTGAGATAACTTGCCATGCTCTCATTTTTTCTTGTAGCATGGTCTTGTAAGTATGTTGCTTTGCTGCATGGACGTGTTCGCATTATACATCAAAGTAAGGGTTTCTAGGTGGTGGCGGTTTGAAACACAGCACATCAGAGACAGCTTCTCTGAAGGCGTTCTGAAAATACTCCCACTATCTATTCAATGGGCCTACGGTAAGTCAATAGAAGAAATAAGCCCCTAATGGGCAACAGAATCGGTCTGCTTGAGAGCCGTCTCTTGTAACGTTAACGCTAACGCGATTAAAAATCTCTACATCAGTGAGGCCTGAGGCGTGCTAACTAACACTGTTTTTATAACTCGCAGTAATGAATATCCTTCAAGCTACTGGTAAATCAATTGTATTTACCACTGCTAACAGCTGCCATCATGCCTAGGCGAAAAGTAACCTATCCGAAAAGTTAAATTTAGAAAAGAGCGCACAAAAAATGGCAAGACAGGCTGCATGCGAGTATATTCTGAAGAGGCAGCAAGATTCATATAATAGAAAGGTCTTAGATAGTGCTCGACTGGAATTGGAAAAAAAAGAAATAATTCCTGTCATTGATGCGGGATAGTCCCACTTAGGATCTAAGAATAATATATCGGTCGTAATGAATGACGCAAGCCAACTCTAATAAAACTGTTTCTAGTTGCTTTCATAAGTCTTTCTCTGGTGGCACTCCAAATGAATAGAAGTTCAGTGCCAATAGAGGGGTACAGACAAGAGAAAAAATCAAAACTATTTCATAGCCTTTACTGTGTATTCGAGAATGAAAGCAAGCAACGGAGTGCCACAAGGCTGCGTTGTAGCACCACTATTATTTCAGTAAAGCCATACAATTTATTAGATCCTTTAACTTTTCATAACACCGACAACATAGTCAAATGTTAGGCTTCGAAAGCCACTAAAAGGTTTCGTCTATGGTTTGACACTCTAAGTCAACGCAACAACAACAAGTCAACAAACATTTAGTAAATGGTTAAACCGCTTGAATTAAAGTGAACTTACCTGCGAGTTGATCGGCATCGATTCCAACACTTTAATTGAATATTCATTACGCTCGAAGACCGGAGGATTATCGTTAACATCTTGTACCTCGACTAGAATAGTTAAATTAGCCGATAATGGTGGTACACCAGAATCGGTTGCGGTGACAATTAATGAATGCCGTTGTGATGTCTCATAGTCTAAATGTCGTGACAATGTTAAATGTCCGGAACGTGAATCGATCGCAAACAGTTGCGCTTGCTGCTGGTTGAGGTTGGCTGCTGCTGTTGCAGATGTCTGCACTAGATGCTGCTGCCGCTGCTGTTGTTGTTGAAGTTCTAGTGGCAATGAGTTTGGCAACAGATAACCGCTACCAGCACCGGCTCCCATTCCATACAATTGTTGCTGAGATCCAGAACCAATTTGATTGTGATTACCATTTGGAATTGTATAAAGTCTTCCACCACCATTGAGAGATGATGATAAAAGCGAGGATGACGATGACAACAACGACGACGGTAACGACGACGAGGAGAATGATGCTGGTGATGATGATGGAGATCCGGCAGATCCAGATGATGATGCAGCTGCTAGTGCTGCCGGCGAAACAAACATCGATGAGCCACCATACATCGCAGTCACATTCAGATGTGGAGATGGCATTGAACCGATCATCGTTAAACTGTATGTGACAATGCCACTCTTCCCGGAGTCCTTATCGCGGGCATGAGCTGCATACAGTGGTGTACCGAGCTCCACGTTCTCCGGCACCGAGATACGGACCATACTTGTCTCGAATTCGGGCGGATTGTCGTTAACGTCCTCGATATCGATGTTGACCTGTGCACACAAAACAAACAAAATAAAACAAAGATATAAACAATTAAAATACAAAACAACAACAAGGAGGGGTGGGGGAAGGAAAGGACTGGTAGCAGGCAGTTGCTAAGTCAGTTCTCCGAAATCCAATGCAAGAAATTGCGCACACAATTGCTTAATTAACATACGTCCTAAGTATTTTAATTAGGCCCCAGTTCATTGGTTCACTGTTCTGTATGGTGCCAGTGGTTGTAGAGTATCCAATACTTTTGGTACCGCTGCTGCTATAGCTTTTGTTTATTTGCATCTCGTTGAGCGATCTCGCCTCATGGTCAGCCCCCGAAGACGATACCATACCATTGCACACGGCGACCACTGTGCTTAATGCGATCAATGTGGGCACTGTTTGTCGTGTCACGTTTGTGTGATAATGATGGCAGAGCGAAACGAGAATTTGGCGAAAGACTCATACTATTTAGCTCTGTCCCGATCCAGTCGTTCCACAATTCAAAGAATTTCACGGTGGGAACGTTTTCCCTTGCCAATACCGGTGACACAACGACGCTCGAATGGTCGGGAACTCGTTTACAATTGTGGGCAGAATGACTTTGCATTGGATTCATTCGAAGCTTTATTGGTTTATGGATTGTAAAATGTACCTGAGTATGTCCATAGGCTGGTGGGTCGCCACTCGTTGCTTGAATATTCAATAAAACTTGTGGTTTCTCTTCATGGTCCAGGGAATTGGCGATTCGTATGTTACCGGATATCGGATCGATGCTGAAATATCCATCAGGATCGCCGGAATAGATGGAATACCGTACCACGCTGCGGCTTCCTAGAATATGAGAAGGGAGAGAGAAAAGAAAGAAATCAATGTGTGGTGAGTTCAATGGCTATGGTGAGTAAAATTAATGAAAAGTATCCACAGATCGAGCTGATGTTTTAGGATTGGATATTGCATTCTTAAATGGCAATACCCTTGATCTTTCGCAGACTCTCCGGCGGATGCACGGATTTTGATTTTAATTGGTTTCGAAAGGATGCCGCGAGGTAATTTTCCGTTTAAAATGGATTGAATTGAGGAAAAGTACGTTAAAAGTCATAAAAACTTATACTGTGGGTCATAAGCATGGGCATAAAAGCAGTTGCTTGATTGTTAAGATGGAATCAGTAAAAAAGGGGGCAACAATGAAACTCTCCCATGGGAGGCAAATAGATTTCTTGATGAGTTTCTATGACCTACAGTAGCTAAATCTAATAAAATGTTCGGTGAAAATAGGCTATACAAGTTTTAAAAGTTTTCCCACAAGATTTAGATGGATGTTATTGCTACTTTAATCTTCTGTGATAATAGGTTCCACAGGCCAAAACGTTCTCTCATATTGTTAATGGAAGTTATTGTTACTAAAAGTCTGAATATGAGGAGAATGGATTCATTACTTAACGGGTTTCAATTATCTACAGTGGGCAGATTAAAGAAAATATCCTGAGGTGAGAGGTTTTACGAACTTAGAAAGCCCACCCGGAGGATTAATGGAAGCGCTTGTTGTTCCAGGTTTGAGTATGAGAGAAACTGAATCATCTCTTCAATAATTTCAATGACTTTAAGTGGGCAAATTAAGGAAACAATTTTTTGGAAATAGGTTCCACAAGCCTAAAAAGTTGTTTCACGGTGCCAATTGAAGTTGCTTTTACTTATAGTCTGAATATGAGATGAGTACAATCATACCTTGATAAGTTTCGACGGCTAACACTGATCGAATTTTAAAAAAAAATCTGTGGAAATAGGATCCACAACTCTAAAGAATTCTCTCATGGGATTACAGGAAATTATTTTTGCTCCAGATCCGAATAATAGACGAATGGAATCATTTCGTAGTGTGATTTCATGACTTACAATGAGCAGATCTAAGAACATATTCTGTGGAAATAGGTTCTACGAGCTTAAAAATTCCACCTGGAGGATTAATGGAATATGAGTATGAGGGAGTCGGAATCATTTCCTGGTTCTTAAATGACCTTCAGTGGGAAAATCTAGGAAAATAGTTTGTGGAAATAGGTTCCACAAGTCTGAAAAGTTGTCTCTTAGCACCAACGGAAGTTACTAAAGGGTCCGCCATCTAACGTTTTTTTTTTTCAAGTAGTGCTTATTTCGTGAATGGTAACACTTAGCTCATGTCTGATTTGACAGATAATTAGTTTTATCCTTCCGCTGAACGAATATGGTTGTGTATACGCTTGAACAACGCTGGGAAATATTGCCACATTACTTTGAAACAGAAGATGCCGATTTTGCCAAAAAAATCATCTTTTCAGATGAAGCTCATTTTGATCTTGGCGGGTATGTAAACAAGCAAAATTGTCGCATTTGGGGCACAGAAAACCCGCACGCATACATTGAAAAGCCGGTGCACTCAAAACGAGCCACTGTTTGGTGCGGATTTTGGTCCAGAGGCATAATTGGGCCATTTTTCTTCGAACATGAGCAAGGAGTGGCCGTTACAGTCAATGGCGATCGTTATCGGGCCATGTTGAACGAATTTTTGTTCACAAAAATTGAAGAGGAGGATATTGGCAACATTTGGTTTCAACAGGACGGCGCTACGTGCCACACAGCCGAAGCTACACTCGATGTTTTGCGCCCTGTTTTTGAAGATCGCATTATCAGCCGCAGAGCTGATGTCGTTTGGCCACCTCGGAGCTGCGATTTGACACCGTTGGACTATTATTTGTGGGGTGCCGTCAAAGATAAGTGTTACGCCGACAAGCCAGAGACAATTGACGCTTTAAAGGACAATATTCGTGAAGCCATTGGTGAAATACAGCTGCACACAATCGATAATGTGCTTAAAAATTGGACCGATCGTGTAGGCTACTGCATGGCCAGCCGAGGCAGCCATTTGAATGAAATTATTTTCCATTATTAACCGGAAGGATTGTACTTTCAAATAAAAAAAGAAATTTGAGAAAATATTCAGTAGTTTTTTTTATAGCATTTTCAAAAAAAAAAAAAGTTATTTGGCGGACCCTATATTACTTTTGATCTGAATATGATGCGAATAGAATCATACCTTGACAAGTTTCGATGATTTGCAATAGCCGAGTCTAAGAACATTTACTGTGGAAATAAGATAGACAAGCTTAAAAAAATTCTACCATAGGATTGTTGGAAGTTATTTCTGTTTCAGGACTGACCGTGAGATTGGAGTAGCTTCTTAGTGTGTTTCCATGTCCTACTATGATCAAAACTAAAAAAATGTTCCTTGGAAATAGGTTCCAAAAACCAGAGAAGCAAATATATTGTGATCGTATCAGATTCGAGTACTGCTATATGGGAACCCCTTCAACACAGAATTGTATGCAGATTTTCCCCGATTTCGAGAGAAATTTGAATCTTCTCCATATTAAATGTCATCCCAAGCACACACTCCGATCCACTTTAAGTCATAGCGACCGGTCATTCTGTTCCACTTCATATACTATATATTCCTGGAACTGTAGCACTTCATACCCGTCACTCCGATGAATCTTTCCTGCGATCCAATCGCGAAGTTCGAATGAAGCAATTATTCCCTCTTCAGGGATCACCCAAATCTCCACTCATCCTCGAAACCAATGATCCACTCGTCCGCGTCCCTAATGACTTCATGCACGAAAAGACGCAACGATCCGTTTGGATTTTTCTCTTATTCAAATAAACAAACGACGTGATGTGGGAGCCACTCGAACAGATCATTAAAATTGATTCACCACCGGGCCAGGCGCGCTCGCTTGTCCCTTTTTTGGGGAACGCGTCCCGGATATATCCTTTTTTGCATACATCAGCGCGAATTTTTGACAATGGAGCTTGCTGCGGCGAACCATGGAGAAAAACAAACTGCCGAATGACGGGCGAACAATGCATTCGGACAAGGGACACAATATTTAAATTTTCATCCTGTCGCTCAAAAGTGCAGATTTTCGGCTTTCCAAATCATTGAACTGACATGTAGACAGTGGTTGTGGCTCGAACCCGTCGGGCTATTGGGCTATAGCGTGCAATGCAGAACAACCGCGTTGGAATTGAAAAATTCAAAACTTTTTTTCTGGAATTTTTTGCTTTTATTTATTCTTTTTTGGTTTTTTCACTGAACAAAGACTGAGAAGCAATTTATTTGACGAAACACAAAATTGCGGAAAATAAACGAATTTTTCTTTTGAAAAATTTTTTTGTATTTATTTTGACCTCGAACGCTTGAACGGGCGACTCATCATCATCATCCGCTTCATCCGTTGGAGAAGGAATTGGAGGAATTGAATTGGATTGAAATGCGACCGAAATTGGTGGCGGCAACCTCTTTTACGCGCATCAGCTTCCTTGCCATCTCTTGGTCGGTTCTAGTGGATACCGTGTTGCTTGCCAGGCATATCACGATCAATCAATGGCATAACAGATGAAATATCCTTTTCTGTTTTTTTTTTTGTTGGTCTTCTCCTCCTGCTTGGTGTATTGAGTTGGATGGAATATCCTCAACTGTTGTTGTTCGGTGAGAGATATGTATTCCTCGCCTACCACACTACACCAAATCAATTGTGGTTTTGGTAGTACTGGAGGTAAAAAAAATTAAAATTTTTTGGTTGTTATTGAGTCGCGGATAACAAACACCGTGAGACGGTGGAAAGGAATTCCGTTTGCTCAATTATGAAAAAGTTCAGATGCGTGGCGTTCTGCTGGATTGGTATGTACGGGTATGTGCGACTGTTGAGTTTCACATTTAAATTAGCAGCGAGTTTCGATGTTGTCGTATATGGGAGATGGGAAAAAATTGTCATCGAGTGACAGTCGTGCAATTGGGGGACACATTCAAATGAGCAATTATTTGTACAATTCGGAGAAACGGCCGACCAATATCTCGGTATATCAATACTCTTGGGATGAATGACTTTTAAGCAAATAAGAGTAGCTGTGTAAAGAGTTTGACGAAGCGGCGACCTTATTGCAATTTAAGTTTACTTGTACTGAATATTATTTTGGAAGCTGGCGGAATACAAAGAGGTAGAAATTAACATTTATTTTTCCAACAGACAACCAGAGATGTGTTCAAAAAGTAAAGTACATTTCTGGAACCCGATACTTACATAGGTTAGTTCTTTTGGCGTTGCGTTCTTAATTTTACCCATGCCCACGAAGTGTTGATTTTCTAAGGCTAATTTTGTTTTGGGCAATAGAGAAATGGCACATGGTCTTGCGTAAAGCGGCTGAGGCATCATGAAAATAGTATTTCGCTAATTATTAATGAACAACCGATGAAGTGTGAATACGTTATCATGGTGCAAAAGTCATGAAGTATTTCAGTACAATTCCGGGCATTTTTTTGAAATTGTTAAGCACGAACATCGTTGTAAGCAATTATCCAGCAAGAGGTGTCATTTTTAATCTTGCGTCATCAACATCTTTTTGTTACTGATATCACTTTCAATAAGCAAAAACTAAAGCATTATTAAATAAATTTCGCTTGAGCTGTTAAAATAGCGAATTCCCGCTAAAATCCGTTCTCGAACTGATCTTAAAAATTGGGCATATCTGATTGAAATTAATGGACAAGACCATGACTTTTTGCACTAAATTGTTGTGAGTAAGGAGGCTCGCTTGAATACTCAAAAGTTAGGAATAATAGTTGAACAACTTTTCCATCCACAACGAGCGATATTGGGTGCAGTTTTTGGGCTGGCGGTGTCACTGGGTCATATTTTGTCGAAAGCTCTGCTGGTGCGAGCCTTTCACCGAACGATACTTAATGACAATTCATTAACCTGAAGTTTATGCTATAAAAGTGGACAAAGTTTGCTATCAGCAAGACAACAAGACAATGGCTCCATTGTGCGGACAATTTTCTGGACATGGGATTTTTTGAAATGGAGGCTTAAACTGGCTGCCTTAATTCTTTGATTTAACACAACTAGATTTATAGACTATATTAAGGATAGAGGCTTCACAAATGCTCCACCAACGATTCGTGCCCAATAATTTCATTGGCTATTTTCTAACAGGTGGCGCTAGTGTGACAGAAATGTCACATGGTGATCTTGGGCATTTATCAACAACCCTTTATCAAAACATTTATGGATTTTCTTTTGATTCTTTTAATTTTTTATATGTGAAAATGTCCACTGTCGAGTCAAATGAGCGTAATTTGTGGAAGGTTCTGCTTGTTGCCTTCAATTTAAAAAGAATATTTCCCTCAGGCGCGTCAAATAATTATAGAAACTTTCAGTTAGATTTCAATTGGTGAAGGCCATGTCAATGCTACAACATTTTTGATTTCGAAGTGACAACGAGCATCCTGGACTAGAGACAAAGCCTGGAGGAAGTATTCGAGTAATTTTTGGATCAAAATTCATGTCAAATACAACAAGAAATTACAGATTTACTGGCGTTAACTAAACATTGTTTGAAAGCCCTTAGAAAGGCCAAAAAGCAAGGAAGTAATGGGGACGATGCATGATCATCGAAACCAAATATCCATTGATCAAAGCCCATTTTTTTTGTTGGTGGCTTCTGCTATCTTTTGGAGCAATCAGACGCCAATACTGGTACATAGGTACTGCCAGACAGACACCTTAGATGGCGTTACAGCTCGTATCAGATCCAAGCTTCTCACATTCTCTTATGTTGTGTGAGTTCTACAGTTCAAGGCTAGTGTACTACAGGGAGCTTCGCCAGTATCCCTCCGAAAAGAGAAGCCGCGAAATAAACCTTCGATGGCGTTGGTGTTATCGGGATCCAAACTAGCTCCTCGCGCGTCAGAGGTCGACACATTACCCACTGCGCCACGACGCGATATATGATCATCGAAAAAGGACCACGAATTACGAGTACGCTCCTTAAATGTGAGAACTCTCTACCTTCCTGGAGCTACTCATTAACTAGAAAAGTCCCTCAAGCAGTATAAAGCAGATATTATTGCGATCCAGGAAGGACGCTGGATAGGACAAGGAAATGTAAAGAAAAATGAGTGCGACATTTACTACAGCACACACACAGCCACAAAACGCTACCTTTATTGGGATGCGGATTCATCTTGGGAAAACGGCTAAGAACGAAAGTCATCGATTTTAAGCCAATAAATCACCGTCTAGCTTGTATCCGCATCTAAGGTAGATTCTACAACATCAGCCTTATCTGACCTCTTGAGCGACGCCTACGGAACTTGTCCAGAGTACGATATCAAGATCGTACACGGGGATATCAATGCCAAAATCGGTAAGGATGTAGTCGGAAAGCACAGCCTCCACAATACGATAACAGACAGAGGCTTCCAACTTACGGACTTTGCGACAATTCGTAATACCAATAATAAATAGAACAAGATTTCCTCGCAAGAAGATCCACGCAGCAACCTGGCGGTCTCCAGATGGTCAAACTGCGAAACAAATCGACCATGTGCTCATAGACGCAAGACATGCGTCAAGCATTCTGGATGTTAGAACATTCACAAGAACCAACGTCGGCTCTGACCATTTCCTAGTTTCAACAAGACTCAGAGCCTGACTTTTCAATGTTAGAAAGCTGCATCAGCTCATCAAAAGGAGATTCAACATTGCAAGCCTGAGCACCTCAGAGAGAGCAGCCGGAGACTACATAGAATAACTGAGCAGACGACTAGCCAGTATGCCTACGTCGGACACAAACGCCAACAAAATGTGGCTCCATTGCTGCTCAGCCATTAAGGAAGCAGCTTCAACTACAATAGATTACATACCATCACCGATAAGAAACCCGTGGTATGATGGCGAGTGTGAGCATAAAAAGCAAACAACCGACGAGACGTACAAAAAGGTGCTGCAAAGGAAAACATGAGCAGCGCACGAGGAATAACGAGTTTCAAGGATATCGAAGAGTCCAGGGACAAAATCGTGATAAGAGCCTGTTACAAAAAAAACCCAAAAGCCTCGCAGCGCGCTTTAAAAACGACACCTAGGCTCATAGAAATTGTGAGAACAATCTTGTTACCGATCGGTAGCGAACAGTGGATGTTTTTAAGCAGCAGTTGCAACGGCTGCTTAAGGAGCATGGAGCAGTTGAGTGGTTGTGGACGAAGAGATCCCGCCTCCAGTCGACGACGTTGTCCCCCTTTCCCTGCATTGAAGAAATTGACATAGTTGTTAAAAAGCCGAAGAATAACAAGGCCGTAGACTCGGATTGATTGCCATCAGAGCTTTTCAGAGTTGGAGACAATGTTTTGGCCCAGCAAAATGCCTATAGACAAAATCTTCACGCTGCGACAAATCCTGGAGAAGACCAGCGAGTTTCAAAGCGATACCCACCACCTCTTTATCGATTTTAAAGCCACATATAACAGCATTCTTGGCAAAGTCTTGTCGATGCACCGTGCAGTTCGCTTCCAGAATTTCTGAGTCTTTTGAAACGTGCACCGGATTTTGGCAAGGAGATGCGCTGTCATGCGACTTCTTCAATCTCGTGTTGGAACAGATAGTGCGACGAGTTAACGTCAACACGAACGGCACTATCTTCCACAAATCGAACAAGTTGTTGGACTACGCAGAGGATATTGATTGCAAATTCCCAGCCCATTGTGGAAGCGCTCATGACGATTGAAGAACAGGCGAATCGAGCTGGTCTTAACATCAATGAGGAAAAGACGAAATATATGCTCATTATATACTCATACTTAGTATAAAATATAACGATCGACAGCTTTCGAGGTGGTGAAAGAGTTTACATACCTCGAGTTAAGCTGTACAAAGAGGTGCAGAAAGCTAAAATTTGTCGACTACAACGGCTCGGCCACATCCGGTGCTTAGACACCAATGTTCCAGCTAAGAGGGCCTTCGAATCCAAACCTCCTGGTTCGAGAAGTGGGAGATCGGACCTCCGGTATAACGACCAAGAGATCGCGGATGCAATACAACTTGATCTCCCTGACTGGAAACAGCGTGCCCGGGATTGCCAAGGATTTAAGGCTGTATTAACTCAGGGCCAGACCTTCCATGGGTTGCTGGCCTGAAAAGTAAGTCAGTAAGTAAGTAAGGCAAAATGGTCACAATACGAGCAGTGACATAAAAAGCTGATTCTGAAGAAGGACAACGCTGGGGCACTTTTCTGGAAACAGTGAAATGGAACCCATAGCCTGGAACTTAAGACCTTTCATTGTCTCAGAGACTAAACATTTTCGACGTAGAATTCGTATGCTGCCAAAGAGATCGACAAAAGTTGTTGTTGACGATGGGCTATGCGATGAACACGTAAATATTTTCATAATTTACATAATATGGATTTAAAATGACACTTCTTGTTGGATAGGCCAATGTTTTTTTTTTTTTTTTTTTGTTTTATGAGGCAAACATGTTCGAGCAAGCGCTTTTGAACACTTCTCCGTACACATCAGGTAGGTGGCAATGAAGAGGGGGGTGGGTAGATAGAAGAGACGGGAATTTCGTATATTGCGAGGGTTAGTGTTGATAGAGACAGAGTTAGAGAGGGTCGCGCAGTCAATGGTACCTGAAAGGAGTCGATGGATGAAAAGAATGTCAGGAACAGTTCTTCTTTCCTTCTACGTGTTTTTATTGATTAGTTTAAGACAGTCTTGATAGGGTGCTAAGAGCAAAGGATTGTCGAAGAGCAAAACGTAGGAATCGGCGTTGAATGCTCTCGATTCTAGAAATGTCGATTTGTTGGTAAGGGGAACACACTTGAGAGGCGCATTCAAGAAGGGGCCGGATGAAGGTTATGTTGAAAGATTGGGTAACGTAGGGGTTGGGGGATTCTGTAGACCATCGCTTCATGAAACTGAGTGCGGGATTGGCTTTAAGGATTATCTCATCGATGTGTGCGCGAAAATTTGGTTCCTGGTCACATAATATGCCAAGATCGCGGATAGCCATAACGGTGGAGATGGGCTAATTATTGAGGAAATATAGACAAGGGGGAGGTTTGATTCGTTTACGTGAAAAAGTGATTGATTGGCATTTGGAAATGTTAAGCTCCAAGCAATTTTTGGAACACTATCGAAATACTATTAAAATTTGATTGAATAGGGGAAGAGTCATGACTGGAGGAACTGGTCTTGAAAAACTTGGTGTCGTCCGCATATAGTGAGATGTGGGAATGTTTAAACACCATTTCAATATGTTTATGGTAAGAACGAAAAGAAGTGGACCTAAGTGGCTGCCGTGGGGGACACCAGTTTACATCACCAAGGCTCGAAGTGACGAAGAAATTGTTTTGATATTTTCCGCAGAGCGTCCGTTTGATAATGGATAGACCTTAAGACGTAACAGAGCTAGTCTCCTCGAAACCAGTTTGGCCAGTTATGTCCACCAAAATCTACTAGTAATGGGGGAAACTTACAAAATCACTAAGTTGTAGTAAGTTTTCACTTAGTCGAAATCAAAACATGAATTGGATTAACAACACTGAAATGTAGCAATGACTGTGATAAAGCGTTTCATCAAACCCTACCAACGGTCGGAAATGAGATCTTCTTTCAAAACGAGCCCATATTTATGACGGAATAAATGTAAAGAAGGCTTGTCAGAAATAATAAAAGGTGTTTTCTCAGAGGTTAGGTTTTTAAGCTAGCAATGTTTTTTTTACCGCTCATTTATTTGACAGTTGAAAGTCGATTTGCACCAAATATAATTGCCATTTTGAAATGAATAAATTAACGTCAGAACAACGCATGCAAACTGTAAAAACTTATTTTGAAGCCATGGTTCAGTTCGCCAAACTTATCGTGCGCTACGTCTATTTTACGGTCGACATAATCGTCCATGTAAGGAAGTTATTCGGAACAAGATGAATCCTTTCGCATCTTGTAGACTAATATGCATCTCCAAAGATGACAAACAGTGCGAAGAGAAGAAGTTATTGCCGTTGTGGAGCCCAGTGTTGAGGAGAATCAGAATGCATCGATTCGCCATCGAACACAGCAATTGAAGCTATGCCCATCCACTTTGTGGAAGATTTTACGAAAATTAGCTTAAAAGCTTATAAGATTCAGCTTGTGCAAGAGTTGAAACCGCGTGGCCATTGTACGCGTCATAGTCTCGGTGAATAGGCCGAAAACATGATTCAGCTTGATCCTCATTTTCAACATAAAATTTTTGGATATGTAAGCAGGCAAAATTGTCGAATTTGGAGTGGAGAAAACCCAGAAGCCTTTGTCGAGACGCTCTTATAATCAATAAAACTCACTGTTTGGTGTGCTTTACGTGCTGGTCTTTAAGGACGATGCCGGCCAGCATGTTACAGTCATTGGAGAGCGCTGTAGAAACATGATTTCTGCCTTATTCCTCAGTTGAATGTCATTGACATGACAGAGCCTTGGTCTAAACAAGATGACGTAACATGTCACCCGGAGCGCGATTCCATCAATTTTTTGCGGAAAACATTTGCTGAGAGCATAATTTCGTGTAATGGACCTGTGATTCGGCCTTAAAAATCCTGTGATCGCACACCTTTATATTTTTTTTCTTTGTTGGTATATGAAGTCACTAGTCCATGCTGATTAATCGGAGCCGTTGGACGATTTGCAAGCCAACATTCGCCGTGTTATTGCTGATATACGCCCCAGTTGCTCGATAAAGTTGTCGAGAATTTGACTTCACGATTGCACTCTATTCGAGCTAGCTGTGACCCACATATGCCCAAAGTCAATAATGGCCTAAAATGATCTATTTAATAAAGTTAATATCATTGACATATATGTAAGCTTTAAGTTTTTTATGTCATATTAAATTTGTGTAACTCTAAAAAAAACACCCTTTACTTTTCGGAAATGATTAGAGCGATCAGCACCCGCTGATTTGAAAAGATGTGAAAAAGAGCTTTATAGATCGATGGATTCCTATATTTCTACTTGGTTTCGCAAAATATCGTTCGAAGCCGAAATGGCAGTTCACACATTTTCTATTCTATTATTCGAAAAATGAAAGAGTTGATGTGAAAGTGGCAGTTTTGGTCTTAAGCCAAGCACCTTCATTACTCGTTAGGTTGATGTATATTGACAAGCTAGGACTGTAGTTCATCACATAAAGGGGAAAAATCAAGTTTTCGTGATAAAAAGGTAGTTCCACGTCCATGACTTCTGTTCCCATAACACCTCAGCACTTCCTCCTATCTGAATTCGTTAAGAGCCACATTTACATTTCTACAACCAAACGGTTATACGCAAACATCATTATTTTAAATAACAAATTCCCCATTACACGAAAATTTATTTGCTGTCCTGTTCACTGAATAAATTAAAGTCAACCTTTCATCAGGTTCGCTTTATCGCCAATTCTAATTTGCTATCTCAACTCCTCGGACGGAAACCCCTCACGGCATTCAACGAAATTGTTTCTAAGTTTCTATCTTAATTTGTTCCTCAAACTCTTAAATGCGACGCAAATAAACATACAAATTCTATCTGAGCGTCGAACCCGACTTTCGGGCCGTGCGGATACTCCGTCAATTCCATAAAGTATAATTTTTTATTTGCATTAAATATATGCGAATGCATGCATGTATGCGACGCGAGTAAGTTTTTATGAAGTTCTTCACTTACCTGAATCGCTGCTTGATGCCATCACCGAACCGACAACAGTCCCGCGCGGTACATCCTCCTTCACGTAATAGTTATAGCGTGGCTTCTCGAAAATCGGCGGTCTCTGTGTCGAATCAATTATGCTAATGAAAATCACAGCATCTTGTGAAGTTCTCAAGAGACCACCGTCGCTTGCAGAAATATTCAACATGTGAATGGGTTGAGTGCGTATCGACAGCATATTCGGGCGATTAATGAATATTTCGCCAGTAACACGATCTATGCGAAAGATGCCAGCCTCATTACCGGCTACAATGCGATAAGACACCATACCGAAGCGACCCGAGTCGGGATCGGTTGCCACTACTGATACGACCGGTGTTGCAGTGGCCGTCGACCCAGTCGATGATTCACGCAATGACACATTGTATTCGCGCGGATAGAAAACAGGACGATTGTCATTGACGTCGGTTAGTTGAATCTTCACCATGGCTGTTGTGCTAAGACCACCTGCAATGATGATGAAAGAGAATGTCATAAATATCTTAATGTTTATCTATGGTAATGTGCTGGATGAGTGGATGGATGCTGTATGTACTTACCACGATCGGTGGCGATGACAGGAAATTCATATGACGTGCGCTTTTCATAGTCCAGGTCACCAGATATGCATATCTCGCCGGATGCTGGGCGTACCTCGAACTCAGTCAGTTGCTTGATACCCTCGCCGAGGGTATAATTTACCATCGCATTAACGCCACAATCTGGGTCACTTGCCGACACCTGTTTGGACAAAAGATAGAAAAATGAAAAACCAACTCGAGATACATGTACTTTAGCCGAAAAAGGAATAAAACTAAGTAGATCTATCTTAAGGTTAGGAAATACGAGTGCAGATACGACAGTGCAAGTGGAGCTCATAAATGCTAAGCCGACCGCCTTCTGGTAGCAACGTTTCGGGTCTCGGAACGTTGAAAATAATTTCGCGATCAATTAAAATTCCACAACCATAGACGACCGACCAAGTGGCCGTGGTGATGACTATGACGACTGTATGCCGAGCCGTGTAGCTGGGAGGCGTTCTCTCGACGGTGCTTATGCAAAACTATGACTCGGATGGTGTTAAATGGTCTTAGTGCTCGAGTCAGTACCAATCTCTATGCTTTTCTATTTGATTTTCATTCACACCGGTCCGGCTAGCACTCCTTCTCTTTGACAGCCATGCCATAGCGAGTGACTTGTGGTGTATTTATGACTGTCGAAAATTGTGGCACAGAGTTGGGAACGGGAGTGAATTATTTGGCCGTGTCACTTGGTTTTAACTGATTGGATTTTCCTTCTATTGGTTATTGGTTTTTGCAAGTGAAAATTAAGTTTTGTCGCTTAGCCATTGGGGCCATTAGTGACGTTGGTTTGTTTTTTAAGGATCGGCTTTATAGATTGGTGTAATACCCGCATGTTGTGCCGGAGGACAATGGAAATTGGTTAGATGTAGATTTGAAGGTTAATTGTTTGGTGTAAATGGGATTAGTTGGGTGACTTAATGACTTCTAATGGGTGTCTCCTGACAGCTGTCAATAGATCGGTAGATAAAGTACTGCGAAATGTATTGGTGTACGAAACTGTGAAAAAGCAATCCCTAACGACTTGCCCGCCTCACCTTCCATCTGCGCGGTCGAAACTACTTATCTGGAACAGATTCCTGCCTATCCTCTTTTCCTGCTTCAGTCTCGCTTCTCAGCGAAAATTTCATGTTTTTATGGCCGCTCATTCACCAATAAACCCATCCTTAACGACCACAAATTAATCCCCAAAAAAATGTGAAATATGAAGCCTGCCGTACAAGTAATGTGAATCCCTCTAGGCAACTGCAACTTGGAGTGCAAGCCAGGATCGACAAGCAAATTATATTCGAGTTGAGGCGGATAAAAACGAGCGCATATGCTTTTGGGGATTTCTTTTCTCTCTTTCCCTCCGTGTCCTGGTTGCTTGGGGTTGGCAGGACAGAAGTGATTTATTTTAATTGGATTAAAGGGAGAGAAATGGCGACGAAAGCACAATGGCATCGGCTAAGTAGCCGGCAACCAAGCACGATCTTGATACACGTGCTTCGGTGCTAAATTGCAACTTACACGACCCATCCGTATGTATACGGAACACGGATACATATAAAACTTCGATCAAAGTCCTCATCTTCGCGCATTTCAAATCAATTTGCGCGGGTGGTCAATTGCACAATAAAAGTCAGAAAGCATTACTCAAGCGATCGGTGGTGCTCGAGCTAAGGAAAATGAACAAAAAAATAAGGCGTTATAACCCAAATGGTGGATACAAATTACAGCATCATCACTGTCCGTAGCGCAAGAATAAAAAATGAGAAATTATTCGCACATTAGAGGAAGGTTGCTCCATACCAAGCGCAACACGCATAATGACAAAAAAAAAAGCAGAGAAAAATAATTCCATGGGCTGGTCTTCGGAAGCCGCATTGGGGGCATGAACTCACTTTTCAGCCGGTACGCTGCTCCTCCAAATTATAATTTTGACAACTTCATTTTTTTATCCCAACAGCATTCACATATATTCGTTTTGTACGAATAATTGCCGCTGATTGCGAATGCCAAGTCTTGCTTTAGTGTTATTAAGTACTAAATGGCTGATTTCTGCATGCCCTTACAGTGGATTCGCTCGAATTGGTTATGCTAATGGTGGATTTCTTTATTTTCATGCAGTTTTGTTTGATGTCATTCGTAATTGAGGTTGCGGTCCGAGTATTTTTCATTATTCGGTGAAAGATGAAAAGGTTGATGTGAAAACTGGCTATTTACGAGTATTTTCGTTAGAAATGTGATTTTTTCGGCCGCGGCGGTATGTTATTTCATGTCTGCAGGGAGCCGCACAAATTACTTCCTGTTATGTTTTAATAAGACGATAATATGATGGAGAGAATAAGCGTTAACCTCGCGAATCAGACGCGGTGATTATGATTATCTCAGCTTATTTGGTATGGTTTCAAAAATACTATATGTGTGTGCGTGCGCGAAGAAAGTATATCTGCACGAACATCGCCATATTGTGTTTGCCATGTTATACAAATGGACCATCTATACTAGATTTAAGAACATCTGCCCATGAATATTAGCATCGATATCGCTTAAAGGGCGGCGGATTCTTTCACGATCAACGCCGCTTTTATAAAACTCGACTTAATCTAACACCCAACATCGTACGCCATTGAAATGTTCCTCCTTCAAACCACAATCTCATATTCACGTACACAATATCCATTGCAAAGGGGAACATGCCGCCGACAACTCGTGTCAGGGCAGAAGGGCTTACGCCTGTACCATACACTGGTAGTTCGTTTCGTTTTCCACCTTTCCTTTTGATTAGTCAGTGGTTTGATTTATTTTGACATCTTATCAATTCCGTAGAAGAATTTATTACATTTGCCTTCACACACATGGCTTGTTCTCTCCCCCTCTCTATCTCGTTATGATGAGGAAGTCCGAAGGCATTTTCACACCCCACCGCAGGAATGAGTAATTTCAAAATAACTTAATTCCAACAGGAAGACGATTGCAAAAAAAAAAATAACGCAACAAACCCCTTTTACCCTTCGTTTTTGTATTGCGCCGCTCTATCGTTGTGTCGCGAAGAGTCACGCGCGTTGCAGTGAATACCTGCGTAGACGTTACCTATCAGTGGATGTGTATAAATTCTAAAAATATTATCTGGATTGATATTTGATTTACGAGCAACGAGTGGGTAATGAATTTTGTCTTTTTTTTTGTGTCTATGTTATTGCAACGGGCGGATTATCCATTGGGGTTTACGGTTATAAGTCGCTTTTATGAATAGCGACTGGTGATATTGCTCTTATTCTGTGTCTATCCCGTATGAGCCCGTATGTGGTTGACATATTATGTGGTAGTTTTAATTTATGTGCTGAAGTGCGAATAGAAAATGATTAGGCAATGCAATTTGTGTTAGTGGTAAATCAAAAGAGTTGGTGTGCGAACTGTACTTTGAAGTGGACTTTGTGCAGACCGGACCCCGAGCGGAGGTTGATGAGCATGAAAATATATGAGAACGACGAAACCTGGGAATGCTTAGGTGCTACCTAATCACATGCTTTCTACTGCTCACTGAAGAGATTTCACTCACGATTTGAGAACTAGTGCACCTGCTGATTACAGTCCTTCAGCTTTGGATCGAATGAAATTATATTGCCATCAAGTGTAATGGGGAAAGAGAAAAATAGCAAGCAATCGCTCATGGACCAACCAATCGCATTCCAGCTGGCAAGGCCAACCGTGCAACAACTTCCCACCAAACTCAGCATGTCTTCATGGTAGACATAGTAAATCTATCCAGAAACAAACAGTAATACCCTTTTACGGGTACCATGCATTTGCATAATCTACAAAGGAATATGCCTATGATTCATTCAGCACCACCCGGACTCACTCGACCAGATCAACACCCATGGATATACGAACAGACGGGCAGAACATGGAAATAATAGACCTAAAACAAAACGCAGTTCACACATTACCACGCTGCACAATGGATGGTGAATGCATTCGTCTTCTAACATCGAAAAGCACGCGTTAAAACTAGCAGACCTCTTCAAAGGGATGCAAATCGATGCGAGGTAACTTGTCTGTTGTGTATTCCTCTACCATACCACACCCCTTATATCCATCGTATACGACTTGCTGGTTTCTATCTCTTGCTGTTCATTTACCATTTTGCAACATACAGCCCCCCTGGGTTATTATATGATTGTTATTCGTACGTCATTCCTCTTTCATTTCTCTGTTCCTATATTTTCTCGTTCGTCTGTTCGTCTTTATCGTCTCCTTTTCGTTTTTCTACTTTGTACCTATAATGTTAACCGAAGACAATAAATCATTAAGATACATGCACGATGATGTATTTTATTGCGAAAAATTTTTATCTCTCATTTAACTGCCTTTTAAAATGCGCTGCATATGAAATGCATCTTCACCCCGATGTACGAGTACGAGTATCTGTTGGTTGTGAGTTCCTGTTTCCTGCCGTGGAGATGACTTTTTCTTATTTCATTCTTTGCATCTTTTCGTCGACAGGCAAGTGATATTTTTTTTTTTTGGGTTTTTTTTTCTGTTTTTCTTCTGTATCTATCATTTGCATGGCGGATTCTGTGTACCAGATTGTAGACAGATTCCAGGGGATTGTATGTAACTGGTTAATAGTTAGAAAAGGATTTTTGTATAATTATTTTTGCTTTTAAATTTTGTTGGTGCTAGTTTGTGATGAGTCTCTGATGCTTGTGCATCATGTGCATGATGTTATTGGGAGGTCGTTTTTTCACATTGGAGAGAAAGGCTCTATTTTTAAGGCCTTGTAGATCTCGCAACCTCTATAAATTGCCGTATGACAGCCATTATATAAAACGCATTTTAGTGTGACTTCATTGGATGTTATTAGGCAGTATAAGGTTTTGAGGGGACCCGCGCATTTTACGCATACATTGTCTCTTGTACAATATTTTTCTGTGCGAACATATCCTTGGCAATCAGTGCCCTGCGAAATAGTTTTGTTTTATGGTGGGGTGTCGATGTATTCGCCGTCCATGCTGATATTAAAACGGTTAGATGAGTGCAGCTCATTGGGATTAGTAGTACGTAGTTTGAAATTGTCTGGTTCTATGTTTAAGGATTCATTTCAGAGTTATTATTGTTTTCAGTTATTTTAATTGGTGGAGCTCTGCTTATTTTTTGTAGTTGGCGTTACTAATCATAGAGTTGGTGGCTTCAACCGGATTGGGAAAAGTTCTGTGTTGGGTTTGAGCTGTGTTTTTGGGGTCTATATTGATATTGATAGTAGAGCGGGTTTCTGCATTTGTTCGGTTCTCTATGACTAGCTGTGGGCATCAACTTTTTTAAAACATGATCCTTAAAACAAGACATAAGAAGTACCATGGTATGATATCTACCTCATGACTTCTTCTGGTGACCAAATTGATTTATTACAAAGAAACTTAATCCTGCTTTTTGAGAAACTATAAACTATAAAAAATAAAGTTTTTAATTCCACACGTAAAGCTTGGTTTTCAAGAGAAATTAGGGACTTTATAGCTGCCCTACCGACGATGGAAACATTTCTGGATGGACGAGCTTTATCGAGCTTACAGGCGTCTGTAAGCAATGGTAATCATCACCGACTGTTGAGCCGAAGGTCTGTAGTTCAAGTTAGTCCATAGTCAAGAACAATTACTGTACGGAAAAACTGTGCAGCAATATCAGTGTTGAAAGATGATCAAAAAGTGCTGATGAAGGCAAAACACTCGCAGCATTAGATCACTATTAAATTCATGCACTGTGTGCGTATTTCTAATATAACACCTTAACCATACGGAAATAAAAGAGTTATTGTGAACTACAACCAATGCAAATTCAGTCGAATCTGGACCCCGCGTCCAGGATTGGTAAACAGCGTTCTTATTCTCAAAATAATATAGACGTTAATGAATTCAACCGAACATTTTAAAAGAATCGCGTCTCTAATATTGATAGAGTAAATGTAACAACCGAGATAGGTCATCAATCGACGAACGAGGCACCTTTTGAGTTTTACAACGTAAATGAGCTAAATGTGGTGGAAAGTCTTCTCTCGAATAAATCTCATGCAACCGAGCTTGACTGTGCTCCTGCTTTTATTTAAATTATTCTGTCCCTTTTATTGCCGTATTTCTTGCACATCATTGACCACCGGAATCTTCCACAATCAGTAGAAAATGGCAAAAATTATCCCAATATCCAAAAATTCAACATGTGAAGAATTTCCATATTGCCATTTTTGTCGAAGGTCTGTGAACGGATAATCCAAAAAGGAACTTAATATACACCTTAACTCGATTAACCTTACAACTCAATTTCAATATGGCTTTCGACCAAACCACAGCTGGAAAGTAATTCACGATATTAGCTCAAAGCTAGATGGTGATACGGTTACGCTTATGATCTTCTTGAACTTTGCTAAAGCTTTTGATATGGTGAATTACTAGTACTATTGCTTTATAACTTTAATTTATCAATATCGGCCGTAAACCTTATTTTCTCTTATCTACGTGGACGTATGTAAGCTGTAAGTGTTAACAATGCTTCATCGATGTATTTAAAGGTATGCCCCAAGGTTCCATCTTAGGACCTCTTTTATTCATTATGTATATTAACGAAATTCGAAATATAGTGAAGTAGTCATCTACACACATTTACGCCAAAGATGTTCAAATATATCTAAGCTGTCCAGTTGGTCTTATTGAAAACTGTGTCCATAACATCAACTATGATTTGGAGCAAATACATGACTGGTCACTACCTGAATTTGAACCCGAGTAAATGCAATTGGTTATTTCCTTCCAAAAATAGTTTGACACGTGATTATTTTCCTTCAGTAATGTTAAACAACTTACCCCTAGAATTCGTAAACACGTTAAAAAACTTAGGCTTGCTTTTTAATAAAAGTCTAAACTGGAATGACTACATAAATTCAGCTGTCGGTAAAACATATGAGGTTCTTCGAAGTCTCTGGGGATCGCATCAGCTTATCCCACTTACTTGCTGGAGCAATAGCTATTCCTGTTCTACTATATAACTGCGAAATCTTCGTAAGCTGCGATACCCGCGGCATTTTAAAAAATTCAAAGTTGAATTCGATGCCATTGCTGTATATGTATATGGTATAGGTATATGGTCTCCAGGTCAGTATTCGCCCGAACCATGACCTGGAGAACAGAGCCCTGCTTCATCACTTCTACCTTAGAAATGATTTCGATCATTGGCGATCTGAGAATCTTGGTTTTACCAGGTTCAATGAAGATTTCATGGCAAGCAATGCCATCGCCAGTGAGGGGGCTAACACCCTGTTCATTTCGACGGAAGATCTCCAGATGATCTTTCAGTCATTGAAAAGGAAAAAATCCGCGGGTATCGACGGCATATCCAATGTTGTGCTAAGGCAACTTCCACCAATGGCTGTAGAGAGGTACGCCATCCTGTTCAACAATGCACTGAATAATGCATATTATCCAGTGCATTGGAAGACAGCGGTGGTTCAACCAATCCCCAAGAAGGGGAAAGACACCTCTAACCCGGCAAATCTCCGGTCGATCAGTCTCCTTCCGAGTATCAGCAAGGTCTTCGAGAAGGTGATCCATAGAGCCCTGTCTAAATGGGTTGACAATAAAATCATTCCGGATAACCAATTCGGTTTCAGAGCGGGGCATGACACTATTCATGCCGCGTCGAAACTTGTATCGGATATCCAATGGAATAAATGCAAGAACCAATGCACGGGTGCCTGTTTGATTGACTTGGAAAAAGCCTTCGACACTGTATGGTTAGAAGGCCTTTATTACAAGCTCAGTCGGCTGGGCATAAGTAAACCACTGCTATATATGATTTTTGACATGTTAACCGGTAGAAAGTTCGTTGTGAAAATTGCCAATGTAACTTCTACCCAAATATTTGAAATCAAAAACGGACTGCAACAGGGTACGGTAAATTCGCCGATCCTTTTCAGCATTTACCTGAGTGATCTACTTGTTTCTCTACACCACTCAATAGCGTACGCAGATGACCTAATCGCGTACAGATCAGGTCCAACGATCGACGTCATTGTTACTCTTCTGCAGCGTGACTTCGAAAAAATTCAGCAGTATTGTGATGACTGGAAGTTGAAAATCAACTTCCAGAAATCAGAATCTATATTGTTCAGAACGCCTTTGTCTAGGGCCTCTCGGGACACTAGAAAAAATTGGCGCAGGTTCTCTATCTTTGGGCCGGACGGGCGTCCACTGGCGAGACAAAGTGTAGTCAGATACCTTGGGATCGTGCTGGACCAGTATCTATATTTTGACAAACATGTAGATGCTGCTCTGGCAAGGGCCCGGGGCGCTTTCGCTCTGACAAGATGGCTGTTTCATAGCAGCCAACTTGATTCCAGGGTGAAAGTAATCTGCTACATGGCCTTAATCAGGCCCATGGTTGCCTATGGATGCCCCGTCTGGTTCAATGTGAGAGCCAGCTTGATGGAAAGGATTCGGGTGTTTGAGAGACAATGTCTTAGGACTTGTCTCGGGCTACATAGGACTCCCGAATCTGAGTACACGAAATTTTACCCGAACGAGGTCCTATACAATAGGGCCAGGATTGTACGGATAGATAATTTTCTGATCAAACTGATTCGAAGCCACGTTGCAAGAGCAATGACTTCGGTCAATAGCCTGATCTTCGGGGCTTACTACCCCAATGATCTATATCATGAGAGAGTGCGCCTTAACGGCTTTGTCCCGCCAGAAGCATTCCTCTATCTAGATAGATGTGGGCTGATCCAGGACAGATTGGCGTTACCGCTAATCTTCCACGTGGGTCGCAATTCCGTGGAGCGGCGATTCCTCTACGAACCCGATGTCGCGCTCCGTGAGCCCGAGCGCCTCAGGTTCTGTAGATCGGTCTCACGCCGGGATCGAGGAGACGTAGTCCGCCAGCATCAACGCTTTTGGTGGCTGGAAAGAGCTCCGTCAACGGACACCTTGATAGGAGCAGCCTCTTCAAGGCAAGGCCTGCCCAACACCAATGGCAGGCTTGCATAGGCTAGGGTAGGGTAAGGTAGGGTAGGGTAGGTTAGGGTAGGCTAGGGCAAAAACGACAAAAAAAAAAAAAAAAAAAAAAAATTAAAAATCACAAAAAAAGAATAAAACTTAAAACAAAAAAAATTAAAAATAAAAATATAAAAAAAAAGATATATATATAAAATATATATAATGTATATATTTATGTATATATATTTTAGTTAAGTTAGAATAAGATAGGTTTAGTTAGGTTTAATTAGTATAAGGTAGGTTTAAGTTTTATATAAAAAATGATCATATGCTAAGTTTTTTAATAAAAAAAAACATTTTTCTTAGCTTAAGTTAGTTATAATAATGTTAACAGTAAATTTGTGTAGACGTCGAAAGACATAAGTATGTTTCAATTGTTCTGTTTGTTTTAGAGTGTCCGCCTAGGGCCAGTAAGATAGTTACATTTGTTAAGATAGTTAAGCTAGTTTTAAGCATTTTTGACTAGGGTAAGATAGATATAAGTTAATATGAAATAAAAATGAATTGAATTGAAAAAAAAAAAAAAAAAAAAAATATGGTCTTAGAAGGAATGAATACTGCGACTTGGAGTGCCACGCTACCTTCATGACAAACTTCGACTTCTGGTATCTAACAAAATCGGTAAGCCCATCAAAACGAGGTTCAGGAAGTCTTTGAGCACCTCAAAGATAGCTAGAGACTACGGATAGCAACTGAGCGGACGACTCGCAAGTATGCCTACGTCTGACACAAACGTCCACAATATGTGGCTCCATTGCTCTCAAGAAAGCAGCTGAAACTACAATAGGCTACGCGTCACCACCGACAAGAAACTTGTGCTATGATGGCCATTTTGCGGACTGGTATAATCGACCATCGACATTTATCGTGACCTAAATAGTCTCACAGTAGAAGGAGAAATTGAAACCAAAAATAGGACACATCAAGACATAAAAAAGAAATTTTTGTAAGCTCTATTTTCATAGAAAGGTTATTGAGATTTGAGTAGTGTTGTCTTATAAAGGGTTTTGCAATAAGGGCGGGTAGATGTTGAAATGGAATAAAACAAGCTGTATGTGAGATATTAACAAAATTCCGTTTTTATTTGAAAGGCCCATATATGGCATTTTCTATAAAATATGACATCATTTAAACGTCAGCTTCGGCTTCTTACGATGGCACGGATACGACAGATCCACTTATCAATGACCCTTCCGCATAGATCCCGTTGAATTTGAGCGATGGCCTGTATTAAGTTCACCTTAACGGCCGATTGTCGTTTATTCACATAGACCTGCGACTTCAGGAAGCATCACAAGAAAAAGTCTAGCGGAGTCAATTCGCATGATCTTGGTAGCCAATTCACGCCACCTCTATGAGAGATAACCTTACTCTCAAATCGTTCATGCAGAATCTCGCCGAGTGGCACGTAGCACCGATCTGCTGGAATCACATGTCGTCTAGGTCCATATGATTGATGATGATGGGCCATAGAAATTCGGTATCGTCGTTCTGTACTGCTCGCCATTGACGGTGTTCTGCCATCTCGTTGATGTTCCTTCTCCACGGATCTCATTCATGTCATGCGAGGGCGACCACTTTTGCGAGTACCTTGTGGATTCTATGCGAGGGCCATCCATGTCCAGTTTATTCAAAGTATGCCCAATCCAACTCTATTTCCTCTTCAGGATCTCTGTGGCCACTGGTAGCTGGGAAGTTCCGTGTTAAAGGTCCTTGTTGCTTCCGGTCTATGATGTCTATGGTGTTCCACGTCTCACAGCTATAGAGGATGACGGATTTGACATTGGAGTTGAAGATCCGGAGTTTTAGAGAGGAAGAAAGCTGATTGGATCTCCATACATTCCTCAACGCATAGTAGGCCGAGCGCGCCTTGTCGAGACATCGTGTTCTGATCCCCCGTCTTTGCAGAGCATACTTCTGAGTTTGTCTCACTGATTCTGAGGTTCGCTGATTCTCATCAGCTTCGTTTTGGCGACGTTAATTCTGAGTCCAGCTTTGGAAGCGTTGATGCTGAGCGCGATCAATTTTTGCTGGATGTCAGTGAACGAGTAAAGCATGAGACAGATGTCGACCGAGTTTCTCGGTCAGACGTCACTGGATTCCATTAAGATCTTCCCAGTTGGTGCGCATGAGGACAGTGTCAAGGATAGCGATGAAAACAAGGGATAGCGTATCCTTGTTTCACTCCTCTGGTGTTGATGAAGGCTGTGCTCTCTTTGCCCTTGAATAGAGCCTCTCGGTACAATTTGCATACGAGGTCGATGATAGTGTTTGGAATTCCAATGTTCTCCAAGGCGTTTCAAATAGCATTTCTGCAGACCACGTCGAAGGCTCTATCGATGTCGACGAATAGGAGGAAGATCGGGCTGTTCCACTCAACAGTTCAATAATCATTCTCATTGTGTTTGTATGGCCAACACAAGAACGATTAGGTTTAAATCCAGCCTGTTCATGTCGAAGCTGTTCCTCGATGGTTGGAGCGATCCTCGAAACTCTCTCCAGTTTTTGAACTCACTCAGGTTGCCTTTCCTCGGGATGGTGATGATGACGCCCTCCTTCCAATCCTCGGGAATACGACGAGTAGCCCAAGCCACTGTGATAATGGGATATAAGATCAATGCCATTTGTGACGCAGCCGCCCTGCAGACAGACTGTCCGAGCTCGGGGCTTTGCCGCTCTTCAGTTTGCAAATCGAGGCTTCGATTTCAGGTGGCTTCGATTTTACTTCAGTAGTTGTCTTTTGAGTTCAACCTCAACCTGGCCTCCAAGTAGCGTTGCTGATCCATCGCTTGCATTTATGTTGTCGAAAACCCACTTTTCCCCATGAAAGTCCTCCACACTTGACTTTAAAGAACGCATCAGGCCTTTCTTCGATCTTCCCCACAAATTGCCTGGCTACCATTGGATTCTTGAGCCGCTCGGTGTCATATGGTCACCTTGCGGGATCCTCGTGATAGGCCGAGCGAAACTTCACAATACCCAGCAAAAGTTGAGTGTCGCTATATATGTCGGCGTCGCGAATAGTCTTCACGTTCCGCAGAGAGCAAAGGTATCTTCTGCTGATCAGGAAGTGATTGATCTGGTTGCGAGTAATACCGAGAGGTGATGAGCGGAGCAAAGGTTGAGAAGGCGATTCCCATTGCCATTGCTTTCTGCGTGTAGGCTGTGTCGACCAATAACGGCCTTGAGGTTGTTGTTGCTACAGCTTACTTTGGCATGGAAAGGGCCCATAACGATTTTCTTATCGCTCTTAGGGGAGGACGTAAGGCATCCTTCCCGCTGGTCGTAGAAGGTGTCCTTATGTTTATCATGATCTTGTTCGGTGGGGGGCGTAGCATTGTATAATAATGATGTTGCGGAACATAGAGTGGAGTCGGATTGATATGATCCCGTCTGAAATGGGTTTGTACTCAAAGAGCGACCCCTTCACAGCTGGGGATAGAAGAATATCTACAACCTTTACCACCAGCCTCACCAAAATCCACACCAAATGGTAACATTTTGAGGATGCATTATCACCTTGTGAATCTCACGTGGATTAGTGTTGTCCCATATAGAGCAAGATATAACACAGCCATTCATCCAAAAATGCGCCTCGTAGAAATTGGGGTCCTCTTCCAAACGCTCCGAAGCCCAGTCAACGAACAAACGGCATTGTCTATGGTCCTGAACTTTGAGCTCCTAGGTCAGTTGGATCTTGTACGGATGTAGACCCAAATCCTAAGGCGAAATTCGCAAGTTGAAGACAGCGAAAGGCCGGGTTCGTGTCCACGGCGAGGAATCGACTGCCTCGGGTTCTCAGATTTTGCTGTACACTTTCCCGTATCGCGGATGTTCTCGGCCGATCTTGCGTTCCTTTGATGTACGAATGTTTCCTGATTGATTATCGAGCGGGTCGTTCCCAACATTGCAGACTCGACTGTGAAGGTCTACCACATCTGCCGTAAAATGTGCGCAACGTTTGCTCTAATGAACAATCATTTCGATAATAAAGTTTTATTATTTGAAAGTGCTGTTCAATCGAGTGGTGATTTGGCCTCAGTAAGAGAATAAAAAAAAATAGATACAACACGACCGCCACAGGGTGCCAATATCTACCCGCGCCAAAAAACCCTTTAATTGGTTAAATTTTGAACAATAATAGAATTAATGACCATTTACAAGAGCAAGCCTACGATGAACAACAAGGTAGAACATAGTTTTATCCTATAATTTAAGGTAGAATTAAAAACAAAAGCAAAACTAATCACCGGGAATCCATTATACACTTGCGAGCAGTGCTCTCGAGCAGCTCAATGAAGCCGAGACCATGTCCTACAGGAGAAAACAGACAAAAGTTTCTTTATCCGCTAACAATGAGAGCTTCTTAACAGCAGTCAGAGCACCTGAGAATAGCACTGGCTACGTAGACAATTCCCGCTGAATCACTTTGTAATTATTTCGGAATTTCACTTCCAACCCGACATACAGGCGCGCATCACATACAAAGTCAAGAGCAAGCTATTGGTAAGACGTATCGAAGAGGGAGCGAAAACAAAAACGAAATGATCCACCGTGCTCCACGAAGGTTATTATATTAATCGATGATTTTTCTCATTCTCCTTGAAGATGTTATTGTTGTGCATTCACCGTAAAGTGAGTTGTAATTTTCCTTTTCTTTCGACTTAATGTCGAACGAAGATTAGCAGTGAAACTGCATAAATCTGTGTGCATTTCACTTAAGGTTTAATGACCACATGGCTTCCGCCAATGGAAGGTGTTAATGATGGTTGCAAGTGGTGTTATGATAAAGAGATTTTTCGGTACTCAAAACGGAACGTGAAGTGGACAAGTTAAAATTTATCTGCAATCATTTATGCACGCCTGATGTGAGCAACAAAAGAGTTTATTACCACGCCGTTCTGAGTGGTATCTGCCTCTTACGTAGTTAGAAATCACTTACCTCATGCCCTTATTCCTCAAATGATATAATTACGCGTGCAAAAAGCTCCGTTGCGACCTAATTTTTCGCCAAGAAACAAACCAGCATTCCAAACCATCACCACAAGCAAGAGGCCAACCACTACCTGTCTTCAAATTGCAATCATTATTATCGATTGGATACTAACTTACTAACAATCCATCATCATCATCGTCATCGACCTAAGCAACTGGCATTTTATTCACAAACACAGACGCATAGCTTCTTAAATTGGTTTCCCATAAGTAATAACAATGATGAAGGCCTCTGATTCAAGAAAAGGAAAACCACACGCGATATTCTCATTTTCACCAAATCCTTATTTATATCCACACCATTGATGACTTTTTAAACACTAGTCACCGGATCTCCGGAGGGTTCTCCGTTAACAGACACATACTCTGTATATATGTATATGGTATATCAGTCAGTTTGGAAACATGCGTATGGCTACTAGAACCACCGGAACACGTGATGCAAATCGCAGAGCTCGTCGGAGTATCCATCCATCGTCTCATCGTTCTCGTTCATCATATATCAATATCGTTGTTATCGTCTCTCTACTACTACGTTCGTGTGATGTTTAGTTTTTGATTTGTGTTCTTTTTTTTGTGTTAATTCTGGTGGCAATGAATTTTTCATTCTATCGAGTCTCATCTTTCGTAATCGATCAACCCCCTAAGGGTAGGCTAAACTGGCTGAGCGCTTCGGCTACCAATATTTCTTTCGGGTAGACTGCTACTCGTGTTCGATGTTGTTCGCAATCTCAAGTTGAATATGTTTTGATTCGTGGGTTGTGTTTTTTTCTTGTTTTTATATATTATTTTTGCATTTTCAATTCTGTGATGAGTTGGGCGCGCGCACAGTTGGATATATTGTTTTGTGAGAGAAACATGTGGATTTCGCAACAATGTTGCATTTGATTTATTGGATGTGAGCGATTGTAGCGATTCGATGAGTTCTGTCATTCACTGCCTTCTTAAAATGAACTTTTCTCAGATAAATTGATTTTTATGGTTAAATTTCGTTTTGTATAAAAGAGTTGGCCTGCAAACTACCATATTCGACTTCCTTTGACTTTGAGAAGAACCTTTAATCTCACGAGAAATTACAACTTGCATCATCCATTAGGCGATGACACGAACTGAGAGATGCGGAAAAATTTCATCGGGAAACGAATTAACATGATCGACTATACTACGGAAAATACATAAAAGCATCCATAATTTTAACATGACTCGAACGTCATTTAGGCACGTCGTGTCCTTTCCGCAAGTCTTGTCTATCAAATAAATGTCCCGTTGTCCACTCAACGCTCTCTTGTATAGACACAAAAACATTCTATTTGGTTTGACTAATTGCATCATTTTTATCGTCCTCACAAGACACTCCATCCGTTACCACTCAAACACCACTGATGTGTCCTAATAGATCTACCTAACACTCATTTGCATACCAATCCTCTCTTCGCCACAGTTAAACTGTCGCCGCTTTGAGCATGACTTTGTCTAAGTGTTGCAATTTGTTCTGTTTCAGCCCGCACCTAAAAAAAAATTATCTCTTTTTACTCCGTCGCTCTTGGCTTCATTGGTTTTTCTAAACAAATTTGGTCGCTCGTACGCCAGTGTGTGTATAGGTTGATGACAGTATGTCTACATGCAACTTGGCACTGGCGGTTAATCAATTTCCATATTTCCACGTGATATCTCTTTCGTTTAATCAAAATAGGTTTCACGAGGAGTGCATATGTGAGCGCGAAGCATGTATGTTGGTGTTTGGCATGGAGTTATTCTACACTCGTATCCACCCGCTAACTCCTGTTGACATTTAGTGTCAATTTATACACTTGCATGAGTTCCATGCCATCTGAGGCATAGTACAACGTGTGGCCAGGGGAAAACATTTCCACACAATCGATTTAATGGTAATGAGATTTCTATGCTTAGTCTTGAGACTGTGCTCTCCTGTTTGTCGTGTATAGTTTCTATCCTGCAGTTTGTTGTTGTTTATTATTCCTTTATTTCTGTGACAATAGCGATGACGATGATGATGGTAATGATGACGGTGTGTGATGGCGATGGCGACATCGTTGGAATATTTGAATGAGAAGCACAAAACGAAGCACTAAACTTGCCAATGTTGAGTTATTGAATGACAATGCGATGCCCTTCCCCCGATGCCTGCCTTAATCTGAAATGAAAAAAGTTGCAAACATGGAAAACGTTCGCACATCTTCAAAGGGACGATCCGGAGGAGAGCGGCACCCAAGAATACACCATCTCGAGGGGAGAGGAAATTTACATTTCGCATTTTCCGGCTTCTTTCTTGTTTTTTATTTTTTTGTCTTTCTTTATGTCTCCGGCAATTTTTCTTTCTTCTGTGATGTTATCGCTTGAAGATTTCCACTAAAGAGCAATCATGTTGATGATGATGATGATGATGATGATGATGATGCCGCCGTACATACAAAATGCATTCCATAGTCGCAAAGATGGGGAAAAGAACAAACTGGCGGAGCCGCTGATGAGCTCGAAGACTAATGCCAAGTCGGTTTGGTGTTGGTATGATGGTGGCATTTCACGGAACATGACCATTTGGACAACCGCAACAGAATCACTATCTAGCAGAAGCACCAACAGAACACACCACAACACAAGAAGTTCATCTAACACCATCAGTATCTGCGGCAGCGCGAAGATGAAGAAAACAAAGACGAGGAATAAGAAAAACGAAGAAGGCAAGCAGCAAGTATGACATATGAATAGGGGAGATGGTCCAGCCGCCTCACATACAAATAGAGAAACTACCGCGGAGCGAAAGACCTATGCGCTGCTGCTAGCGATTACAAAGAACAACTCTTCCGGACTTTTGGTCGTTTTGAAACGACTCGGAATTTATGTACGAATTCATATTGTAGTGGCAGCTAGTGCTTGTTGGAAGGGCATGCATTCTACTCGTAGTCCCGAACCGACCAGCTGTGCAATAGATAAAGGCGCAAAACAAAAAGGATTCGCGCATTTACACCTCATCCGAGACTTGTTGATCGGTGTGCTAGCGTAGTTTGGAGTCTTAGCACTTTTTAAGCACCCAGCGTGTCCATCGATGAATTGCACACCGAGAAACTGTTAAATAAATTACATTGATCGCACGACTTCAATGTTCAATTCGAACATTAGATAGGACAATGAGAATAAATCACGAATTGGATGTGTTGTGTATTTGCAAGTGAATCAAAGAAAAAATAAAAGCGAATCGAATGGATGATAGATACTGGTGGTAGGGTGGAGTAACACCTCGGTGAGAAACAACAACTCAAACCTAATGAACATTAATGAAATCAACCTTAAAACAGAGATAACGATTTACTTGTCCAAGATAGACATATCCACTCTGAATTTATCCAATTACTGCACAGATACGTTCATTGTCCAATTAAATCACATTTTTTGATTGACATTTCTTACGTACCTTTCACAGTCTACCTAATTCCACGATTGCAACGTGTCCAAATCAAGTCGCGTTGCTTGCCGTCGTTGCATATGTTAAATCATCGACGTTTATCAACGTAAACGAGTTAAAATCACTTACATCCTACCTATTCCGCTCAGCAGTTTGTGTTGTCCGGCATTGTCATTTTATTAGTTCGATTGCCTACTAATTAACAATCAGCTAACTGCGGTTGTGCAACGGAAATCGTTTCTTTCTTCGTTTGTTTTCCGTCTCATAGTCAGTTGCAATTAAAAGCTGATATGTTAAATCCCGCTAATTACGACGAGTGGTGGTGAAATGTCACTTAAATTAAAGATGACCGCCCACATGCAAAACCGAAACGAAATCTCGACCGAGTCCATCGTCTTCGAGCATTTTGCAATGCCATTGCCAGCTTAACCATCTCAAGCATCAGCAGCATCTCGACCATTGCGACCATCTCGATCATTTCGAGCATTTCAAGCGTTACCATTCGACCATCGTTTAATCATCGAGGGCGTACGTTCAATCATTCCAAATGTGAGATGTGTTTTGTTGGATGATTTCGTGGAGGGCAAAAGTGAATCTCGTGAATGGCACGTTGCACGTAAATTAATTGGACTCGCTTAATGTCAAGGCATGTTTGTTTCATGGTATTTGTTCCTTCTTTTCCTTGAGTAGCTTTTAATTGCATCGGGTGTTTGCGGAAGGCCAAGCAATTAAGGCTAAATTGATTGAGTTCGACATACGGGGTGACGTACAGGTCGTACAGTCGAGAGTATTTAATGTTTAATCTCTAGCTACTATTCGCTAATGTTTTGTGTCGTAATTGGCATGCGTAGTTGCACATTAGCCTTGAGAGAGCAAATATGTATAATTGTTTTTTTTTTTGCTCCAATCAAAAGAGTTGAGTTGCGAACTACACCTACATTTTTATGGTTTCTCGTTTATTTTCCGCGTTTTTTAGCACTTATTTGCAGAATACAACTTTAACGGCCATATAATTATTAAATCACCGCCTATACTAAGGCCTTTAATATGATCACCATCACCTTTTAACGAACTAAAACGAATTTACTACCCAGTAGCTCTTAGCTAGCCGTAAATCCATCAGCCAACAAGATTCTTTAATTCACTTCCCTCCGTAACCATAAGACCCACCGCAAGTACACAATTACCGAACACCCACTCTACGCATAATGCTCAAACAGCAAATCATGTGTTGGGCATTAATGCTACATTCATGACACAAATTACAGTCTCTCGCCAACGATTCCCTGTAACGCGGACGTTTCGGTCAACTAATTCCCACAACGGAGGGGGAGGTAAAATTCCATACGATATTATTATGCCACTCATAAAATCACAATAACACAACAGTGCTCTTCAGTAATAATGTCAAGTCGACTTGATTCTAGAGTCTCTCTAGCTGGTCACAGTGTCGCGACTGGTCGGAATGGGAGTATGCAAGAGTAAGCTCAGCAGCAACTAAGGCAAAACACTTGAAAAGTCACTCTGCATGCCACTGGGTTTTAGAATTTTCTTTTCTTTAATCGTCGTGTAGTGTTGCTGCCCGCCTCGTTGTCGTGGGATATTCGAGGACTCTTGAAATCAAGAGTTTTTTTTTTCCCTCATTGTTTTGTCATAACAGAGTTATTCTGTTTCTAGATTTGTAATACGATCAAGATAGTCGCGTCCATATCCGAAATGCTAACTAACCGCATCGACACTTCCCGATTTGGAATCTCACAAAACCGAAGCTCCACCCAATTCACCATTCCAGTTCCAAAACAGATTCCACAATCGTCGTGAAATGTCAACAGTCATCGCTATACAATACCATAACCAAATGCGTGGCTACCACGTCTGACCAACCCACACATGCTGCACAAAACGCATTCAATGAAACTGATTAAGTGCAACCCATCATCCACCATAATCGAGTATGAGTTTCACAACACGATTTCAATGGACTATAACCTCATCGGGTGACTGTTTTTGGGTGACTCTCTTATCTCTAGCGATGCCGGACTATTCGAACATGACAGTGCGAATATGGCTTATGTCTAAGCGGTAATTAGAAACCAAAGGACATTAGACGTTCTCTTTTCCATGTTGTCTCATGTTGCAATTATGATAATTTCCTTTTCTTCTCTTGCCTGCCAGTTGACATCACCACCACCTGTCCTGCGATGGCTGGTGGACTTATTGCTATGCCAGTCATAAACCAGTATTCGTATTCGTCGAGCATGAGAAACAGATAAAAGCAATCGAATTATAGTGACAACAATAGGTAGTTCCATTGCATACGTGTGGCTAACCACGGCTTTGTTCGTTTGCAGTTTTCTTCATGTTGTCTATCAGCTTGCTACTCGTCTCTTTATTGTCTGTCGTGGTAAAGGATCCAATTTTGATTTCTTTTTGTTTTCGTAGCACCGTTTGCAGGCAATTACAGAAACATTTTAATTGGCCTCTCACCAGTGGCAAGTATGTAATTGCCTCTTGTACGAACCACCGACAAAAGGACATTTTGAACGAATGCGCGTTGATTGAATGGTGGCGCAATCCCCATCCGTGGCTATAAGCCGTAGTCTCAACTGACCACCAAGTTTGGGTGGCCTCTGCTTAATAGCTAATTGATGTTGTCGTTAAATTCGAAAAACCACAAAAAGTCCAGTGTCATAACACAAAAATCCACCGTTTCAACCACCTTTTGGCATTTTCGCCTTTTTCGGGTGAAGGTGTTCACCACCGTCGGCTGCAACTGTGCGCCACACTCACCGCCAAACTTATTAAATGTAATTTAACTGATTTATATTGAATTTATTGGTGGAAACATTTGATTTGTGGCCTTTTAATTGGACATGGTGAATGAACGAGTTTGCTTGACCGGCACAAGATAAGCAACATGCACCCAAGTTGCCACTTGTTCCCATAACTACCAAAGCCGACTGGCGACAATGGCCAAACAGCGAACGAACGTATGTAACTAAAACGCCGTGAGAGGATATTCGGAGTACTGTGAGATGTCATAATCGATTTAGAAAGTCGAAGATATATTTTGTGCTCACTCGCCGGTATGGTGTCCGGGTTGGAAGATATTTCAACGATGATTGTGTCGTGTTGGTAGAGATGTTGGCGACAAACATATCGTGTGTAGCATGTCGTTCGGCTTTCACAATTGTGTGTCTTAGATATATATTGCAAATTGATACTTGATAAACGATGACATCAATAAAGTGTCCTAAACACGAATGTTGAATTTCAAAATCACCCGCCAACCATCATTTCGATCTGCTTTACGAGTCGCGATGAGATGTCACAACGTACAATAAAGCCCACGTAATGCCATCTCTTGTCGCACAGCATGACAAAACGATTAAGCTGCAACGATTTTCCATTAATTTCATTTCAACCAGGCGTTTGTTGTCAGCATCTCGTCGTTCCGCTGTCCTACGAAGGATTTCAAAAGGCATCGTCACCTTAGCAACAACAATGGTCGATACCATCTCGAGTGCAATGACTTTTGATCATAAATCTGTAAGCGGTGGACAAAAAAAAAAGGGAAAAACAGATTCGAAAAGGGAAAAAGAGGACCACAAGACTACCGCTAATTAATTGGCATTTAAATTATTGACAGGCAGCGAAAGAACGAAAGATACAATCTGATCGGATCGCAGTTTATTGGATTAAAAGGAAATGTCATTTAACTTAACAGTTTTTCTACCTCTTTTTGCCGTTCCTTATTCATTTCATATTTTGCTTTTGTACCATTGCAATCTGTATACTGCATGATGCAGGATAATTGACCATTCCTAATTGGTAACATGATATTAAGGAAATCGTCTTTTCGGGACGTTGAAATCATTTTCATAACTCATTCTTTAATTTTTTGGCATTCTGTCGAACTAGAATTCTGCATTACTGCCAGCCGTTTTGCATAGGTCATTTGACATTTTTATGGATTTTAATAAAGCACATCCGCACTCTCACATCTCTGCTGTCAAAGGGTGTGGTAAGTGACTGCCATCTGCGTGTATACAATGTTGCTGGAAAGATATGCAAAACATCATTCGGAGAAGTGTTTGTATGCAGATGACATCGCGGCGTTTAATTAAAGACCACAACGTGCGAGGCACGTTTTTCATCGTTACTCGTATGTGAACATGGTTCGGAACATCTCTCATTGTTTAGTGATCAATTTCACGCTTGCTATTTGGCTTAGCATCAACAATGTACGGTGGCACGATCCGTGAAGACATGCACGTGATGTTGCACCTAGTTCTCGAGTCGATTTAGAATGCGATTGTGAATTAATTCCTACTGAGAGGTGAATAGTTGACATTGTTCAATGCAACTTAGTTGCGAGCATGTAATATACGCGGAACTGAAGCTGTACAACACTATTTCATAATATTGGAATAGGCAATGAAGATGTTCGACATTGTCGAAGGCGCTGATGGTTTTGCATGCAAATAGAAAATCCATTTTTCCCATCAATGCCAAGTGTAAGCATTTTGTATTGCATGCGGGATGTTTAGACGTAAAACAGAGCACTGAATGTCTTATGTGACGAACAAAATTGTTCAAGAAGTAACAGGAATTCTGTAATGCCAGGGCTTATATTAGACTGATTCACACGGTTTTCGACGAACTAGAAAAGCTGATACCTTTCACGGTCGAATACCACAAGAATATATCATGGCATTGCCTCCGGGCTGATTTTATCTCACTAGTCGTGAAGACCTAGTAAGACCTGCATGAAAATCAACTTGAAAAAGGTTTATAATGGATAAGCTGTTGCTTAAAGTTTCTCGCCTCGCTTGTCTCCAGAACAAGAAGGTAGTACGGGTAGACCAGTCGACCCCAGGAATCTGCCAAGTCCTTCAAAATTTGGATACTTATTTCCAAGAAATGGTTACATGTTTACGCTTAAAAGCGTTACCGATCATTAGCTATAACCCTTGTTCATTTTTCTGGCCGCCACGATTGAAAACTTGCTCGTCTTTTGAGGTGAATCACGAAGAGCTGCTCATTTAGACCATGGATCATCGATCGGCTAAGGTGGCAGTAGGAAGGAACGATCCTTACGGAATACGGCGAGTGGGGTGAACTTCCCATTTCATTGTTTTAAGGTAAGTTTTAACGACCTGAGGTTTGTTCAAAAAATAAAGTGACTTTTGGAATTTCGCGTGATCGGCTAAGAATATTACCTTATCATCGGTACATTTGGGGCATGTATCTTGTGTCAGAAAAGATTGTTCGGAAATTGCTAAATTTTGCTCAAAATAACCGTCGCATAATGCTGAAATATGGGCTTAAGTTTGGGTCGCCGAAACCAAGGCCCATTTATCCAAATGGATGCGACCAGAAGAGCCAGAATCGAGAAAAGTTCGAAAGTCTTGTTCACTGTTTTCTTCCATTAAAGGGTGGGCCATCTAGTGTTTTTGTTTTTAAATCATAGGTTATTTTGACACTGACCTCCGCGGAACGAAATGGGTCCCTTTACGTTTGAACAACGTTGGGAAATATTGAAATTTTTTTAGACGACCTCTGCTTCATGCACGATGGCGATTTGGCGTTTTGGCGATGTCAATTGGCCGCCTCGGAGCTGCGGTTTGAGTCTTTTGGACTTTTTTTGTGGGGAACCGTGAAGGACCGATGTTATGTCAACAATCCGGAAACGATTCAAGCACTTAAGGCCAATATCATCCAAGCAATCCGTGATTATAACCCGAAAATCTCAACAAGGTCTTGGAAAAATGGAGGTGACAGAATGCGCTACTGCGAAGCCAGCCGAGGCAGCCACTTGAACGACGTTGTATTTTATAATTAATGGGAATGTTTGTTCTTACCAATTAGGTAAGCTATAATTCATGAAAAAAGTATAATTTTGTTCATTTTATTGGATTTCTAAAAAGAAACTTGTATTTGGCCCACCCTTTGAAATATTCTTATATCATGGCGCACTGACGTCCGACATAGCCGTCAAAGCATTTGCAGATGAAATCATGGGTGATTAAGGTCACATTTGATTGTCGATGATGTTGAGTGGGCCAGTGTCGCGAAATTCCTCGCTGCAAACTCCTCTATTGTCGCAAGTGTTTGTGATGGAGCATGGCGTGAAACCGATGGTTACACGTTCGGTAGATTGGAGGAGACCCTCGATCGTTTAGAGATCGTTGATAACGTACATTGCCGAGCGATAACTTTGACCTGCAGTCCGGAAACTATCAATTTTTCTAATTGATGACGTCCAGGAAGCTTCGATAATATTTCGCGAAGAATACCTCGGCAGTCACGTTCTCGACATTGATTGTGATCGAGTTTGTGACTGTCCTATTATCGAACACCTTGAATCCACGGCGACCCCGCAGACGTGACATCGCTGTGTTTACCAACATTGAAAGAGATAGAATAGGAGTAACCATGGGTTGATGTCTTTGATGTGGTGTGCAGGTCACACTTGGTGGGCTTGACGCAGCACTTATAATCTCCGGTTATGTCAGGATCATTCGGATGCACGTCGGCGATCTTGCCGATCGAAATATGACAGTCGAAGACGTTAAAGAGTACATGTACCATTCGCAGTGTTGACGGCCGTTTTGGTCGAGATCGCATTTTTGGTTTTCCAATGTAGTCGACATCGACGATCACCTCGAGGGTGAGAGTTGCTTCACGATCAATACTCCGCGTCGTTTTCATCAATTCAGAGTGTCTATCGATGCTCACAATAGATTTGTGCTTCTCGCCGACTAGATAGTAAGTTAATGGACCTCCATTGGGTGGTAGATCGGGATCGCTGGCTGAGAGGGTTATGATCGAGGTTTAGGGAGGTTCGTTTTGGGAGACATATCCAATCCGTTATGGTCGTTTCCAGTTTGGGGAGCAAGACTAATATTAATACTCGCCTTCCTCGTCGGGATCGTCTTCCGATCGTTTTGCAGTTTCGATCTGTCCACTCCGAAGATCGACCTTGAAGGCTTGATTGATGTTTCCGTTAATAATCGAGTAATTGAGTTGGTTGTTTTGTGGACGAACTACCAGCACCTTAACGCCGATTGATGATCCTTTGGACATGTTCGAACTCTGAAGGATCATTGCCATCTTGAATGGAGATGATCACTTGTTCTTCATCTGTATCATTGCCACGGATGCCGTCATTGGCTATGATGTGAGTAAAACCCTGCTCTATGTCTCGTGATCGACGCTTACATATTTCTTGTTTCTGGGTTGATTACTAGGCTCTTGTCGTTACTGGAACCGACTAGAAGGTAATAGACTTTTCCATCCTCACCATTGTTCTTGTCTGGAAGGTCGTATGGTTAATAAGGAGTATTAACTTGGAGGTATGCGCCGTGAAGCAATGTGGAAAACAAAACCATGGCATTACATCATGATAATGCACCTACTCACTGAATGTTGCCTCATACTACAACCACTGTTTTCACTGGACAAGGCAGGGGCCACGACTTTATTCTCTTTCTTAAACCGAAAAAAATTCATAAGACAGAGATTTTTCGGTGGAAGAGCTCAAGGCTATACAAAAAGCGCTGATACAAGTGTATTATAACTAAAGAAGGTTACCTTGAAAGAAATAAAAGAGATATTTGATGAAAAAATAAAAAAAAAATATATTTTTCGAGAAAAATAAAAAGTCACATTATATTTTGAACAAACTTCGTATTCCGTTACCTGGCCACAAAATCACTTTGTAATCAGCTTCAGTTATGGTTACACGTCGTTCTAAGAACTCGTAAACATCAGCGCCGAGCTGGTGGCAGCGTGGCACCAAATGCAGAACCTTAACCGTGTTCTATGGATGTTTGGCTTGGCCGCCGATAATGATTCAAGATCAAGGCGAACTCGGGATTCCTTTCACTTTGGATTATTGGAATGAAGTGACAATGCGATGCAGAAAACCCTTTCTTTCCACTATTGGAGGAGCATTTCCCTCTCGAAAAAAAAGTCGCTCGGCTGCAATTCTGGTTTAGGAACATGCCCAAAATTTTCAAAAGACAGAAAATGGTCTGTTGAGCTGGTCGTCTTCATGTTGAAGACAGATCATCATCCCAGAAAATATATGACCGTTGCCCTACCTTACTATGCGATGTTACTGATCATCATATATTACACGCGCCATCGAATACACGATCATCGAATTACCATTTATACGCGGGATAGTTATTCGTGTTGATACGGCAAAAGAACCCGAAGAACCCTATTCAGTCTCAAGCATTACTCAAGTAATAAAATTGCGAGGACTAAGATGGGCAGGGCACATAGAACGAATGGACAGTGGACAATTAAACGAATAATGAGAAGAAAATCTGATGGTAAAAGATGGCGGCCAGGGAGGCCGCGGCGTAGATGCGTGGACACAATATAAGAATGGATCTAGAGAGAAGAGAATCTCATGACGGTGAGGCTTGACGAACATTGGTCAACGAGGCTTTGAATAATAATAATAAAAGCACACAGCTTATGTAAATATGGATAAGGCGATTAGTGCCACCACTGATCGTAAGTTTCTGAATTCTACCGTCTTTACATGATAATTAAACTAGGGGTGCTACGTATGTGGCACTGCAAGGAGCATTCTTCTTTTCCAAGACTTTTTGCCCTCAACTCTCAATGAAGAAGAAAGGACTTTGCATTTCAATTTTGAAAATGAAATTTAAAGTTTGAACCCAAATTTCAAACCGCTACGTACTACCTTGATATCGATTTCAAAGCCGCATACGTCGCCATTCATCGCATAGAACTCTTTAATGCGATGGCCAGATTGGGGATCCCGAGGAAAGTTGATTCATTTTGTTCGCACCTCGCTTGAAAAACGCGAGGCACCGTGCATTTTGGGTCAGATGGTGTTTATAGTGTTTGTAACGAACCTGAATGGGCTGCAGATGGTTTGTGTCGAAGATGTTCCTTCACTACTCTCCGGGGGTGGTTGACCTAGATAGGATTCGAGAGATTCGACTGAGTTTGTCGTGTTAGTTGTAGTTCACAGTAAATTTTATGTTTCCATGTCATTGGCATATTATTTAGGAAATGCGCATAAAGAGTATGAATTTTGAATGATCTTATACTGCGAGTGTTATGCCTTCGTCAGAATTTTTTATTTATCATCTCTTATTCACAGCTGATGTTGTTTCACAGTTTAGGAATTGTTTTTGGTTGTGGACGAATTTGAACTACAGACCTTCCGTTCAACAGTTGCGATACAAAGAAAAATATTCCCCGCCAAAAGGTATAATACTGTTTTGACGGGGATATGAGGGACAAAGGCGAGTATTCAAATAAAATTCAAAAACTTACAATTGCACATTCACACTACAATTTTTCTTAGTTGGAGCTATCCTGAAATAATATAACTTTCAAGCGAGTCACAATAGTAACATCAGCACCTACTTATTGTTACGTATTGTGATATCTTCACAAAATGACCTTCTTTATGCTGAGAATGGCAGTAGACCACGACACCACTCTAGTACGACACCACCCGATTAAATTCCATTATATCTAATTACACGTTTTTAACGACCACACGCGCACACACCTAAATCGCGGCCAATCATTTCATTCCTCCTGCCAGATCAACGTCCAACCCACGCATCGATTATAAGCGAAAATTCCAAAAACAAGATCGAACCAATAAGAAAAAATGAAACAAAAACCAAACGAAACTTGCCCCGGGCAATGCAAAATGCAAATTCATCCGTAAATCCGAAATCTATATAAATCGTAATCGTTCTCGTTCCCCTATCTTTCAGTCTTTCTTCTTCTATTCTACCTCGATTTGCTTCAGGATCTGAATGGCGACGATAGCGATGGTTACAATGCCAAAATAAGGGGGAAAAAAACATACGACTCCATCCAAGAGTGCGTTGTTTCACGGTCTAGTCGGTTGTGTCTAAATGAAAATTTACGAGACGACGCATGAATGTCGACGACACTGAAACAAAGCCGGAAAAAAAAGACCAACAAACAAAACAAAAAAGTATAGAGATAAAAATAAATTCTATTATAGCACTCGATGAAAATCACAAGATAGATAGATATATTTAAGATACATAGATAGGATTATCGCGATACCTACACACAGGCCTATACTCGTGCTATTATCACCCACGATCGATTGGTTTTCAATGACTTGAAAAAAAAGAAAAACAAAACTCTCGAAAGGAAAAAGGATGAACAATAATGGTTTATTGTACTTCGATATCTCTACTCAGCTTAGTTAAGATACAATCTAGATCCACACTCATACATACATACATATATCCGCGTAGACTAACATCATCATACTCGCATACTGACAGCAGTTCACATCAAGTTACGATCACCTTGGAGGCATCACAATAAATTCATATACTTAAATCGAATGCAGGAGCTGGCGGGGGCTACGTTGAAACAAACATAACATGCATTTTGACCGGCAGCTTACAACAGGGTAATAAAATCGATTTCTAAGCATCCGAAAGGACAACTTATCTGGTAATTATGTCCGAATTCCATTTGCATTCAATTCGATTTGCACAGTCCATTTTGTATATAAACTTCCGATAGTTATGACCAGCAGTAGCAATAATGGTAATAATAATGTTAATTATCACCAACATGGCCGGTTCCTACCTAAACCGATCGATTTCTGTTGCTTTTTCTCTTCGTTTGCAGATGTCAAAGCGATGGTTTTGTCGGAGCCGTGAGAGTGCGCCGGTTGCAATTTATACATTGTGCGGATGGTTATCGACATGAAGTGCGTACGATGGAAACTTGTTGTTGAGATGTCGGAATACGGTGGTTTTATTTTTCTATTTTCAGAATTTCTTTACGGTTTTGTTAATGAAGTTTCTTTTTGATTTTGGTTTTAAGGAAATACCACTCATTTAGCCATATCGGTTGAGCAATTAAAATGGCTAAGCCACACACATGCGTGTATGTTGGCCTGTGCATTTGTGGACTGAACGAATGCTAAATGAATTAAAATAGTAGAAAACAGGCTGCCAGTGTTATGGAACACTCTTGAAAGTATGCAATTTTATTATCAATTGGCGACCAGAGTGGGATTCTTGGCAAGCTTCCAAGGAGTTTGTCGATTATGTTTGGAATTCTCTGATAAAAAAGCACAACAGAGGCCTGACGGGTTTGATTGTGGATTTCTTGAGGTTTTAATTACTACGCGGAGTCTTTGAATGTACAATCAGTTGACCAGGTGTCGAACCCCCGAGCTGGATTCTATGAAAACCCGCGATCAATGCCAGTTCGCTAATCAACTCTTTTGTAGAACATTGTGGAACCTATTTTGTATTAATCTCTAAAATGAATATTACACAGCCTAGGCAGTACATACATCTACTATATCGCGTATCTACTCCAGAATGAATCAACTCGAGTACTATCAGCACCGGCACTGAGCGCACATTAAAGCTCATGTCAAATATGTGTCCAATTAGAGGACCAGATGAATTTTATGTTACACATAATCATGTTCCTTACTCTACATGATTTGGTGGTTCCTGTTTAATCTTGCCTCTTTTTGTTTTGCACTCATTCCGTCTGTTGTTTCTCATTCTGCTGTTGCTCCCTTTATTATCTCATTTTGTTGGCGGATGGGTAATCAAGCAAAAATTATATCTCACAGCATGTTGGCTTCATTTAGTCGAACAACAGCGATTCACTGCTGCTGTTCAGGCATTGCGTACTTCTATATATATATGTATATATATATATATATTCTAGAGACTAAGCGCGCGCGTTGCATGGTGACGTGATGTGTGCCGTGGCTATTTTTTTTTATTTTATTTTTATTTGATTTACGTCATTGGGTACCATCGCTGGCGCATGGATCAACATCAACACAGAGTATAAGCTGTGCTCCTTGAATATTCCTTTTTTCTTGCTTTTTCATTCCTTCGTATATTGACCAGGGATATCTCTTTTTTGAATCCAACAATCAAATCATTCTTTAATTTTTATGACGCACTACGATGGTGCTGAAAGCTTTGGGTGCTGTTGGTTGTTGTTTTCATCGCTCGACGGTTTATTTGAGGTACAATCGTCTGTCTGGCCGGGTTTGGTGGTTGCTTAGTGGTTCTGTAATCACTCAGAATCTTCTTCCCTTCATTGTCGTCTCAGAGTTGGTCTCTATATTGGCCCTGATCGAGGCGAAAGACGCAAGAATAAAGTTTTTTCTTAATGGATACTTTTGGTTATAATGACGATGATGATAGCTATCAGAGTGAGATGGTGTATGGGTACCTTTGGTCAATGCAAAATGTTTGACAGCATCAACAACAAAACAATTGAAAGGCAGGAAAGAGAGAAACATAATCAATCTGCCATCCGTCAATTTTGTAGCCCCCAAAAAGCCATCGTACAATCGCAATCGTTCTTTCGTTGCTTTTGCATTCACCACTCGCTTCGGTTTGACTGCTGTCGAAAAATGCCACAATACTCCAAAGATGGGAATTTCAAATTATAGCAAGTACACACCTTTCTTCATTATGCGATCACTTATCTCGATACATAACAATTCGTTTCTTTTTTCTTCGTCGTCGTTCTCTCTTTTTTCCATCTGATTCCACTCTGTGGTATTCGCATAAAATTCTATACTCACATCCATTGTTTCTTCGCAACGCGGTTGTTGATGGCGACCGAGGAATGGGGTGAAATGAATATATTGACGGCCGAAAAAAAGAAGTAAAATTGTAATCCATCCACAGCGAAGAATGGCGATTTTATAGCAATCAAGAGTTGGTACAGCAAGGTGAATGAGGAGAAATTGTAAATTATGATGAAATTAAATTTTTGTATCTCTGATCAAATAAGACGTGAATTATGTATGGATTATGGCTGAGGAAATGTGCGTGCATTCTGGGCATGGAAATAAAATTTAAGTAATTTACTGGCCGTGATTTCGTCGACTGATATGTGTTTAATCACTCGACAACGGTGTGCATGTTATACCTTGATTTTAAGTTAAGAGATCTCTTAATTTGGTAGTAAGCCTAACATTTAAAATTTTTTTAGAAAGGAGCCATGAATCTGTCAGTCTTCATTATTCTGAATCAGATAGCTCTTGCGTTGCGGATTATTTTAACTTTTTCAACTGGTTTATTGAATTTAAAAATTCGTATAACGATTTTGTCTCATTAAAATTTGTTGGTTTTTCATATTTGACCTATGCTTCATGAGAAAATACAAGTCTGACCCATAAACCGTAGTGGAAAAGCATTTTCGTCAACTAGTTCTAAAATTTGCTCCATATGGAGACTACTATCTACGACCTTAAGCCGAATTCTAAGTCTAGAGCTGGTGGAATACTGGTGATAATATTCAAGAATATAAGAAGCTCGTTCGTAAATCGATGCGAAGATACCACCTAAACATCCTCGGAATCACCGAAATGAGATGGAATTAGCACTCACCACAAGGAAATGTGTTCTTCCATCCCCAGCTACGAAGAGATTGCTTTTGGAGTGCAAACCCATCTCCGACAGGATCATATCAACCTGACCCCACTCGAAGTTCCGCAATATCACGATCATACAATGCTATGCCCCCACCGAACAAGGTGATGATGAATAAGAGGACCTTCTACAACTAGCTGGAAGCATGCCTCACGTCCTCCCCAAGAGCGATGGGCGACTTCAAAGCCACAAAAACATCCATAAACACACCTGGCAGTCTCCGGACGGTATTGTCCTTGGCTCTCTGCAGAATGTGAAAACCGTTCGCGACGCCGACGATGGGTATTGTGAGATTTCGTCTGGCTGCGGCCTACTACTAGGCTCCCGCTAGGAGACGTTATGATACTGAGCGGCTCTAGAATTCGGTGATAATCAGGCAATTTTTGGGAAAGATCGAAGCGATAGCCCGGTCAGACACAACACCATCGTGGCGAGACGTGGTGTGTGGTTTGAAGCCAAGTGCGGAGGAAACAGTGGGTTTTCGACAACACAAACGTAACATCAAATCAGCGACGCTACTTGGAGACAGATCGGGGCAAGAAGGAAACCCAAAAGTCAATTGCACCAACCTGGCTCATGCGAGGGAAGACGACAGATCTAAGCTGCATGGCGCGAGAGGACAAACGGAACTTCTCAAGGACCTGGCAAGCGAAGAAGAGGTTGCAGTTCACTGTAGCGACGTGTTTATGCTGCCCCGAGGAAGCTCTGTGGAATTCGGATACCTATAGAGACGGAAACACGCTTACATCAGATCAACACATCATCAGCAAGGGGATAGTTCGTGGTTCAATAGTAATCATCACCGACTTTTGGAGCAGAAGAAAAACTGCCCAACAACATCAGTTGTGAATCTGAGATGATAAAAAAAAAAATGCTGACGAAGGCATAACACTCGCAGTATAAGATCACTTCAATATTAATACTCTGTGTGAGAATTTCCAACCACGACAAATTCAGTCGAATCTCTCGAATCTTATCTAGGACAACCATCCACGGAGAGTAGTGAACGAACATCTCAACTCAAACCATCTGCAGCCCGTCAAGGTTGTGTGACACCATAAGAGCGTAACTCTTGAACCTGCGCGAACCCTATAAAAAAAAGCGCCAACTTGATCCCTGGAGGGAATTTTTCGCAGAGTCACTTTCAACGAAAATCCACGAAGAACGATCCAGACGACGCCTCCGACAGTTCCCGAAATCGATACTGCCATTCGCAGACTGAAGAATGATAAAACCCCGGGTCCGGACACCTTGGCTGCGGAACTAACAGGGCGTCATCATCGCCATCCCGAAGAGAGGCAACTTGAGTGAATTTAAAAACTGGAGAGGTATCACTCATCTTTATACCATTCAGAAACTGCTCGCCGCCGTGATAGTTTTGAGGATCGCACAAACCATCGAGGAACACCTTCGACGTGAGCAGGCTGGATTTAGACCTAATTGTTCTTGTGTCGACCACACAAACACAATAAGAATGATTATTGAACAGCCTGATCTTTCTCCTGTTCGTCAACTTCGAGAGAGCCTTCGACATGGTTCACAGAGATACTATTAGGAACGCCTTGGAGAACATTGGGATCACAAACACTATTATCGACCTCTAACGTGAATTGTACCGAGAGACTCAATGTACGATGCGCTTCAAAGGCAAAGAGAGCACAGCCTTCATCAACATCAGAGGAGTGAGACAAAGGCGCGTTATATTCCCTCGCTTTTCACCACTGTCCTCGACTTTGTCCTCATGGGCACCAACTCGGAAGATCCCAATGGAATTCAGTGACCTCTGACCGAGAAACTTCATGACTTAGATTACGTGAATGACATCTGTCCCATGTCTAACATGATCACTGGCATCCAGCAGAAATTGAACGCGCTCAACATCAACGCTTCCAAAGCTGGACTCAAAATTAACTTCGCCAAAATGAAGCTGATGAGAATCGGCACGAAATGTGAGACTACCTTCTGCGAAGAAGGTCTCTCAGTGCGACCAGCAAGTAAAAGGCCCGGCGTAGATGAAGCACTGGTTTTGTGGATTAAAGTACTGCTTGTGTACAGGACACTGTTCGTTGATGTAGGCCCCGAATAATGTGTCAAGTCTGGTGTAAACAAGAGCTGCCTGCAAGGTGACGTAAATGATGTTGTCGTTCTCTCTGTCGGTTTATGTTTAGCGACTGTCTGTCTCAAAGCACAGGCGGAGCTAAATTAGATTGATGAAACAATCGACAGCACGAGTAAAAATACTGGCATGACTCAGTTGGTACTAAGAGACATTCCCATCCCGATATCCAAGGAAGTTAAGTACCTGGGAGTCATCTTAGATAGGAAGCCTCTTTAGTTAAACCTTGTTGAATCAAAAACCACCAAAGGGCTCTCAGCTTTTTGGCAATATAAAGGCAAAACATCAGGCTTGTCGCCGATAAAGATCCTCTGGATCAACACGGCAATGATAAAACCGATTATCTCATATGCATTGATTGCCTGGTGTAACAGGCTAACACGTAAAACACGTCGTGGCCTCTTTCAGCAAACTCCCAAGTCACCAAACTGAACCTGGAAAGGACTGTCTTCGCATGTTTAGAGATGGCTTCAGGTGTGGGCGGGGCGGGGGTCCGGCACTAAGGTTATCTTTGGACGCGAAAACGTCTATACGTCTGTCTTTCAATCAGAGATGTACGCAATATTAATGGCAATGCACCATGTTGTGAAATTCAAATGGAAGTGAAAAAGCATATGTGCCTGCAGTGATAGCCAAGCTGCACTTTAACCCTTTAACCAGCTCCAAATTAGTGCATGAACTCAAGAACTTTTTGAACAAAGTTGGAAGACTAAATTCACTAAGACTTCCAGGGAATGATATCTCTGATTAAAAAGGGGCTCAGGACCTGAACTCTACCTGCTTCCACCATCAAATCCTACATCAACGATTGGGTCTTTAATGCACACAATCGTAGGTGGAGGGAATATCCAGAATGCAGGATGACTAAGCGCGTTCGCTCTAATATATGTAAGAAATCCGCAACATCCTTCTTATCCTTAAGGCAAACAATGTACCAATATTTGCGCCTGATTGCTCCAACAGATAACAAAAGCCTCAAACAAAAAAAAAACAACACAAGTCCTCGAAAAAAAAATCAGATGGAACTTGTGAATTTGTCTCTGCCTCTCCTGTGTCAGCCTAAAGCTGTCCAATGGCTGCTCAATACCACTAGCGCTCCGCATGATTTTCCTTAATTCTCTTGAAATCTCCATCACAAATAAAAAAATTGGATCCACTGCTAAGCAATATCCAACCTAATAGCATATCGGGCAGCATTCGATCAATCCGACTCTCACTGCCCGTCGTGAAAACCTTATCAACTGTTTGTTGTGAAATAATGAGTCGAACGCAATTGGCCTTATGTCAATATCCTTATCCGTTCCCGAGATATGCGAAGCGAAAAACACTTTTAAACCATTTTATTACAGTTTTTTCGTTATAAAAAATAAACCGACAAACCAATTTCTTTGCAAACTTCTCTCTCGGCTTATAGTGTAGTCATGTGTCAAATAAAGTCATTATCATTATTTATTCTCGAGATGTTCGAGGCGAAACAACCTAAGAACATAGAAAGTTACGCAGACGCACACACACCAAGGTCCTTGATGATGTGTCAACATTTTCAATTCGGAAAATCGAACCCATTACGATAACTTTCAAATAAAATTTGCTTCGGGGGCTTCTAGAGAAATCGCTCCAATTCCGTTCGCAACTAATTACTCAGATTTACGCGAAATTTGTTCACTAAAAGCATCGGAAATTGCGAAATAATAAATTTTCCCCTCATCCTCTTATCAATATACGATTTGCTTCCCATCAGCAGGTGTACCACATGCGAGTGCTGTTTGCATTGCACACGTCTCACCGCATCTATCGCCAGTCGCCGTCATCGTCATCGTCGTCACTGCGTCGGGACTTAAAATGCCTTATCTGTGAATGAATAAATTGCATTAACCGCATAGATACAGCACCGACTAAAACATGATTTAACTATCTCATAATTCGCCGAAGCCGTTCCACCACTGCTCCCCACCCCCTTCGCACCACTGGCCTCACGCACGCGGGGAGCAACTCACAGAAAAAAAATTCATTTGCTTTGCATTTATCCACGACATGAGCACGGCAATCTGGTTCGCGCGGTGCCGCGCATTCGCACAAATATTATGAAAATCAAAAAAAAATTTTTTTTTAATATATCATAATAAATCGATAGTTCCCAGTGTCTACTAATAATGGTCCGTAGCATTAGCCGGTCCTCTGCCGGCGCACTCTTGTCGACGTTGATTTCTGGCCCGACCAGTCGGTCCCCCCAAAAAGCTGGGACACACACACGCGGTCGGTTGTGTCGACCATCGTGTTTCTCACCGTCATACGTGCAAGCACGGCGTTTGCGGGGGATATTGCGAAACATCGACTACCACGAGAGCGACGCTGCGGCAGCGTGGCGGCCCGGAATAAAATTGATTCGATTTTAAATATTGATTTTGTTGATTTAAAAGACATGGCCAGTGCGGCGATAAGAGAAATTAATTATTAATGTTAAATTGATTTCTGTTAGGTTTGCCGTTCCCCTGTCCGGTCGTTACGAGTGTTGGTGTCGTCGGCGCAGATTGGTGTAGTCGTCCAATTCGACGTAGTTGTCGTAGTCAACTTTTAGTCGTTGCGGTTGATCTGTTTAAGGGGAGGATTGGGCACAACATACGGGCCATGCAAGCCGTGGCGCAGGAAGTTTTTTGGCATACACCGGCCGAGTCTTAAACATATGGTTATTACATGTGTTTGTTTGGCACGTTAGAGGTAATTCATTGCTTAACACGTCGGTGTCGCTGCTGCAACCAATAGTGGTCCGAACGATGCTGGTTCATGGTACCATTGGTTTGAAGGCAGTGTTTTGGTATGTGAGGAATGTGTTCGAAAGGTTACTGTAGAACAGAAAGACGAAGTCAGAATGTTGAAGAATTGGCTTGGAATTTCAAATAATTACGGGGGAACTAGTGAAAGTGATCAAAGTGATACGAGACCGGGTTCAGAGTTCATTATTTGCCTAAGACAGGCGTATCGGACTGTTTCATCGGTCGGAAGCAATAATTAATTAAAGAGGAAATGATGAAACGGGCAAGCTGATACTGACGGTTTGGTAGCAAGAAGAAACAGACCCAAACTGAACCATCGATACATCTGCTTATAATATTTGCACGCATTTTATGGACTACAATCTTAGGCTTTATATTGTCCATGGAATTTAAGGTCTTTCAGGTACTCCAATAGAGGGCATCCCAAGAAACGCGATGTACCATTAGATATACAGGAAAGGCTGCGTGCTGTTACAACTTCTGTTTATAAATTGTTTGAGCTACAATCGGTTTGCTAGTATTATCTACGTTTCTATTACATGAGCTAACGTCATAAAGGTTAACTTACAAAATAAGAATAGTTTTGACGACGAAATTAGGATGCTAAAATTGGCCTAGTCAAGCCGAAAAACGATAGTTTCCGTTTCCTTGATTGTGTGGCCGAATGTAGCACTATTCTCATCACAACTTCCAAAAGAGTAGGACGTGCTTCTCCATTCAATTTAACTCACTGCGGTGTTGGCCATACTGCGGTATGCATTAGACACTCCTCCAGACACTATTTCAGATGTCCAAACCTACCAAGAGTCCGAATCGACAACAGTGAGGAGTCGGCTAAAATCATCAAAATTTGTTATAACCAGGATAAATTCTACGTCTGTCCCAAGCTTTTACAAGCCTCTGTAATGCCTATACATAGTTGGGAAACCTTGGGTTCAAAGCAATTCATCCCACTAGTGCAATCGTTCATTCTGGCTAAAGACAATAGGGAACTTCAGCCACATGACAGATGAGATTAAGGTAGCTAAAATCTTGCTCATGACATTTTTAACTCTTTTAAATTGGAGTTGGCAGTTGCCTGACTACATTTATGGTGGCAGAGGTCAAAAATTGGAAGTGTAAGTAGATCATTGACTCCATGTTATCCCTTTCAAATTAGTGCTCATTTATGACAACGATTTTGGGGATAGTCAACTAACTTTCCGTCTTCCACAAATTTTTTGAGTCCTCGTTTTTGTTTATTTTTCTTTGAATAACTTATACGACTCGTTGGTGTTAATTGTACCAAAATGTATTTTTAAAATTTTATTCTTCTTATAGCAACATTTGACCAAATAAAGAACCCAATGTAGATAGAGCTTTATGATTTTGCTAGTCACAGCAATTTTCGATCTTCTGCACAATCTGTTTTTTAATTTTTTTTACCAAGCTTGGATGTGGTTTTGAACGCGTTTGATTTTTAACTGTCAAAAAATTGCAGAAGTGCTCGAAATTTTGATACTTAAATTTTGACAAGTGCTTGCCATTTATCTTTAAAGAAAATTTTGTGTATATATTGATGTCAAGTACATTTTAGGTGGTTCATACGGAAAGTTTATTTTCGTGTCACTTTTTCGAGCATAGCCAATACCACGTTTATAATACGCATAATGATGTCTTCCGAGTCTGCAATTGAAGTGTATCCTTATAAAATATAGTCCAACGGCATCAAATGACACGATCTAGTCGGCCAATTCACCGGTCTGATATGAGAGATAAATTGGTCACCGAACTTATTTCCCAATTGGCCTATGGAGTCACGAGCTGTGTGGCTTATAGTGCCGTTTTGGCAATTTGTTCGGCTCCAGTTCTTGCGCGAGCTACATATACGAGTATTCTGTAAGGTCTTAGACCAAGTTCCTTGGGTAAGAGGTTAGTCGTATAATAAAATCCCCATCACTGCAAACGGCGGTAAATGGATAACCTAAGGTCTTCATTAAGCTTGCGGGACAGGGACATGGAAATTATTGTTTTGAACTAAATTCGTTGGATAGATCGGGCATTATGTAATAATCATGATTACAATGTCAGCGGGTGTTCAAACTGACCATGAGGACGTTGTTCAAAGCACCGAACTAGATTATTATGGAAGTTTTGTAGCCACGAATTCTTCTGACAACTCAGTAAAAGTTATTTTTAAAAATAAAGAATGACATGAAGTTGCATATTGTGGATGTCAAGGGTCTTGGAGGCCGATATGGGACGTATCATGGGTGCACCCAAAGTTTGGAGACGTTTTTGCGTCGTGCTTTTATGATAGGAAGGTTATAATATGGAAGAAGCATGGATCTAATTGGCACAAATTGCATGATCAAAGTTCGGAATCATCTGTTGATTCAGTTGAATGGGCTCCTAATGAAGACGGAATGGTCTTAGCCTGCACTAGCTCGGACGGCTCAATAAAAAGTTTGAATAAGTATAGCTGGTAGCCCTAGCGCATATTAATCTAAGATTAAAACTGTTCATATATCTTATTTCCAAAGATAAAACTGGAAAAGGTCGAGTATTGGGAAATCATTCACTGACATCTAATCAAGACTTTTGAATGTGATATTTTTTGTTTGTTTTATAATTCATGTAAGTTAGGATCGTAGGTGTTTGTCAAACAATTTGGACGGGTGTAGATGATTTGTGTTGAAGATGTTGGTTCACTACTCTCCAGGGTGGTTGTCCTAGATAGGACAGTAACTTTTTTGGTTTTCATGTCATTAAGGTATTACATTGGAAATTGATATCAGATTAAAAAACCGATTTCACTGAGTACAAAATAATTCATTTTTCTCGTAATTCATGGTTCGAATGAGTCAGTTATAGCCTACACCGATGCTACTAGGTTGTAGCAGCTCATATTACTCAACATCCTTATGGTCCTATCCGATATACAGCATGACCTTCGCACCCAAATTTTGTTTTGACGTTGATGTTGAGGCCAATAGTAACGATTTACCACGCTTAGTGAAATATTTTTCTTCTTGAAATTATCGTTGGCTATTCATTTCTCATCCCAGTCAAAATCCGATGTTAAAAACCTTTCCTTATTTGCCTTTGATTCAGGTGCGCAAGTGAAAAATTGTGTTTCAATATCTCCCGGTTTCAATTCATGAGGAACTTTGGCTCATGGCTTTGCATCTGAATCATTCCCGTAACCATACAAAAACTGTCTTCGTATGCTGAGTTATTCCCAAAAAATTCGGGAATTCCACTTGAGTTTGATTCGGATCTTCATCGAATAATGCCTCTAATTCTTTGCCATCGAATTTTCTTGATTTCCCGGAGTGAAGCTTACTTTCAACACTGAAATCACCATTCTTAAAACGTGGAAACCATTCCCTAAATGATTTATCAGTTGGAGCATTTCATCATACTCGTAAACTTCCACAGCACTCGATGCGGAATTAAAGCAAACAACTAAAACCTCAAGCACATGTTGCTTAGTTAAATCAAGATTTGATATATTCAACTTAATAAAAAACAATTTTTTTTCTGAAACTCAAAGTGGTATTAACTGAATGTTCTTGAGACATGTCCAGTCTTTCTGAAACCACCGAGATCAGCTGTCACTATGAAACATTTGTAACAGGCAGAGCCATCTTTTAAAAACGGAACGAAATCATTTGTTATCCCATTTTGTGAACAAGAATTTTTTGGGTATGTTTACATATATGATAATGAAAAATCCTGTGCATCGGACCAGTAAAATCAGTGAAATTAGAAAATTCCTTGTAAAAACCAAAAAAACCGTCTTAGAACAACCAATACATTAAGACCCAGGGTCTTTAGATCAAGCCTGAGTTGCATTTTCAAGTATAAAATCGCATGAGAGCCAAAGGTTGCTCCAATCTGAAGGGAATCTGAAATCTAAAAATCTCTAGCTATCCTCCTGCACTGTTTCATTTATCATGCCTGTGCTGTGCCGCCTCTCATAGAGCACATTGCCTCCCAGCATTTTTCACCCGATCAGATACAGGGTTTAGTTACGCACAAAAAGACCTCTTCATCAGCCTTGGATAAATTCTGAGTCTCCCCGCCACAGGGAAGTTAGTTATAACAAGGGATGACGCTATTTCAAAAGAGATGCCCTTGTGAACTTAGAATCGTTTGCTCGATCCACATTGTCTGTGCCAATTATGGAGGTATAAGTCTCCTGAACATTGCTTACAAGATCTTCTTTGCTGTACACCAAAACCAATTCGTTAATAAACTGATTGGCCCATATCAGTGTGGTTTCAGGCCCGGCAAGTCCACTACCGATCAAATATAGACACTACGGCATATCATGAAACAAAATCAACGAGTTCCAGATCGACACTCACCATCTATTTGTCGACTTTAAGTCCGCGTACATTGAGACAGGCTATGCACAACCTTATCCAGTTTTGACAACCCAGCCGAACTCGTAAAATTGATGACACTGGAGAACTCTCGCTGCTCTATCAGGGTTGGAAGCGACTTAACCGAGACTTTCAATGTCAAAAAAGATTTTAGAAAGGGCGACACGCGCTATAGTGTGACTTTTTCAGCATCAAGGATCGTGTAAAATTCACTAGTCAATACGAGGGGCACGATCTTCCTCAAGTCTCTACAACTGCTCTGCATTGCAAATGCCAAAAATACTGACATAATTGAACGAACCCAGTGAGATGTCAATGAGGCCTTGAGGTGGAAACGGATAAAATGGGTCTTGGCTAGAACGCACATATTGGCAGGTATAAGTTGAGGACTTCATATCCCTTGGCTCCGCATTGCAGCAATGACACCAGTGCCGAAATAAAAGCAGAAAAACTCAAGCCCGCCGTTATTTCTTTAGGCTCGGGAGGCAATTGAGAAGCAAAGCCCTCTCTCGGAAATCCAAAATGACCATATAAAGAGTGTTTCTTTTAGAGTTGTACAAATTTAATATGAACTTAAATTCTTCAAACTACTATTGATGTCCATAATATTAAATTTATTTAATAGATAATTCCATGCCATTAGTGCTTAAATATAATTTTGGGCATATGCATGCCTGCGCCAGCTCGAATCAAGCGCAATCCTGAAGTCCAATTTTCGACAACTTTATCGAGCAACTGGGGCCGTATACATATCAATTATAATACGACGAATGTTGACTTTCCAATCGTCCTATGTCTCTGGTTTATCGGTATGGATTAATGCTTCACATACCCCTAGAAAAGTAATCTAAAGTTGTGAGGTCACAGGATAATGAAGGCCGGTTCACAAGTCCATTACGCGAAATTATGCCTCAGCAGATGTGCTCGCAATAAATTGATGGTGTCACCCGCCGTATGGCATGTTGCGCCATCTTGTTGAAACTAAAGCTCTGTCACGTCAACCCCATTCAACTAAGGAAGGAAGAAGCGCTCTTCATTGACGGTAACATTATGGCCGGCATCGTCCTCGAAGAAATATGGATCGATGATTTCCACAATTCCTATACGGAAAAACCGTGCAACATGATCAGTTGTGAATGCGAAATGACCAGAAAAAATGCCGACGAAGGCATAACACTCGCAGTATAAGATCACTTCAAAATTCATACTCTGTGTGTGCATTTCCAATATAACACCCTAATGACATGGAAACAAAAGAGTTACTGCGAACTACAACAAACGCGAGAAATTCATTCGAATATAGCGAATGAACATCTTCGACACAAACCATCTGTACCCCGTCCAGGTTGTGTGACAAGCACCATAAGAGCGTAACTCTTGAACATACGCGCACCCTATAAAAAAAAACAGCAAACAGTGAGTTTTTAATGGCGTTTCGACAAAAGCTTCTGGGTTTTCTCCACCCCGAATTCGGCAATTATGCTTGTTTAATCCATTCGACAAATCGAAATTTTGCATTAAAAATAAGGATCAAGCTGAATCATGTTTCTGGCCTATTCGTCGAACCGATGACGCTTATAATGGCCACGCGGTTTCAACTCTTGCATTCTTATGAGATTTTAAGCCAAGATCTTTTAGTAAAATTTTCCACTTCCAATTTTCCAAAGTGGATACGCATAGCTCCAATTGCTGTGCACGATCGACTCATTCGGATTCTCCCCAACACTATGCTCCACACCGTAATAATTTCTTTTCTTCGCACTGTTTGTCGTCTTTGGGGATGCGTAATATTTACTAAGGTGAACGTGGTACCAAAAGCATTCATCATGTTCCGAATTACTTGCTCAGATGGACAATTACATCGACTGTAAAGTGGGCGTAGCGCACAATAAGTTTGGCGAACCGAACTATGGTTTTCAAAATAAGTTTGCAGAAGTTGCATGACTTGTTTTGGCAATGATCTATTTATTATAAAATGGCAAAATGTTCCAACTATTGTACAAACCAACTTTTAACTGTCAAACTGAGAATCTGTAAAATCAGTGTTGCTAGTTTAAAAACCAAACCTCTAAAAAAAAACATATTTTACGAGATCTTTTCATCCCGGTTATGCTCTATGCCGCAGAGACATGGACTTTATCGAAAGCGGATGAAATTTTGCGTACGATTTTCGGCCTGATTTGCATTAATTGGGAAAGGAGGGGCATTTAATGGGCTGTGGGCATGAACGTAGCGAGGCGTCTACGAATCCAATGCCTAGGAATTACCGCGAGATGGTGCCACGAAGGTCTACGATGTTTTCATAAAAGTCTCTATGCGTGTAATCGAGGAAATCATAACCGAAAAGTTTCTCTGGTGGTTGTCTCCACAGTCTACATCTCTTGCACCAAAATAGACGAATTCTAACGTGAAATTGTGTACAAAACGAACAAAGAATAATTGGCTACCAGACTTGATTCCTAGAGCTCCTTAATTTCATTTGATTTCTTCTAATTGATTGTGCTCCGGGAGGCACAGAAATTAGCCGCCTCACTTTTCCATATATTTGTTAATCTCCGAATGATTGCATCACATCACCCAGCCAGTTTTCAAGCTACGAAACAAGCAAAAAATTAAAAATCAAGTTTCCAATGGGAAAGTTAAACCAGCCGACTTGGGTCTTAAACTGCTATCAGGTTCGGCGGACAGGTCGACATTACCTCGCCAGGCATTCCCAGATGAAATGACCAATAAAAGTGAAATCTGGTTTACCATAGTCCTTCGCCTTACATCTGATTCCCTTAATTCGCCGCCAATTCCACAACAAAAAGAAAACGCAAAATCGATAAAAAGCAGCAATGTAAGACCAACGAGTACTCAATTACAAATAATTGCACGCACAATCTTTGTTTAACATTTTACATACATTGGCATTATGCGTACGAATTCACATTGTCGTTGTTGTTGGGAACTACGCGTACGCACGCCTAGTGCGGCGCGGTGCATATGCATATAGACATCTGCTGCTTAAAGCATTCTGAAGACGTTTTGCCGGTGGAATTCAAGCACTTGTCTTGATTACAACGTTTTCGCTCTCCCTCTCTGTCGACATGCGGGCCCGTATTGAAACGCGGCAGCGTGTAGGCCTTGCCGTCGATTAAAATAAATAATAAAATCATTGAAATTACTACTCGTATGTATCTACAATTCTTGTACGAGTAGGTTCTACGGACGTGGCTGTCGAGTGCACACTATCGAAGGAGTGCGAACGATATTTCCTTTTAGGTTATGCCTATAAGGAGTGCGCATCGCTGGATACGTTGCACTACAATATTATTCAGATACATTTCAGAATGAAGGAAATAAATACCGGTTTATGGATATAACTACTTAATAAAGGGAAGGCCTCGTTCCATATCTGTAATTAGACACTCGGGACAGTACCAAAAATGGTACCATCTACCATCTCCCAGCTCGCATGTGTCTATTCGGTGAAGCGCATTACCACGCACGATGCCTGGCATATGATTGTTGATATTCGAATTGGCCACATGATAGTGGTTAGACGGATTGATGCAATCAATGCGAAATAGCTTAAAATTGTGGAGTAACACCTTAAGGCAATTTAAATCGCGGACTACGTGGCCAGGAAGTTGCGGTGTGAACCCACTTAAGCACCATGCATCCCATCAATTCCATTCGTAACCGGATGAGTATGCGAATCCGAACAGAAGCAACGCGCATGGCAGGGAGGCAAGACGAGCACAAGTAATAATCGAATTAAATTCCATGAAAATCACACAAAAGACGTTTCACGGATGGCTAAGTGCTGATGATTTGCCCGTTGATGCGCTTCGAATTCACTGCTGCTCATCGCAACATCTCATTTCAGATAGCATACAGCTATGGTACGCGTCGTCTTGTGGTCGATCAATGTGATGTGTTGCCTCTTAAGTGGATTAAGAGTGGAATACAACAGAATGTCGATCAAGTGGTGTGTGGTGATGTCGATTAGGGTTTGCGATATCGCGATACGCGATACGAGGATCGACGGAAATTACTTTTTGTGAATTGCAGCTGTTATCTGATTTTTTGGCGCCATTACAAAACGCATGATCCATTCTCTTCATCATTTTTTGTTCGATGATGAACAACACCGTGGACTAATAGAGTTTGTGGTTTTGTCTTGCAATTCGCACCTTTTGTGTGAGGTAAACAAGAAACATAAATTGACATCTAAATACGAGGTGATCAGTTGAGAATGGTGTACAGTCGTCGTAGTGGACCAAGCCGAGCACGTTCTCAACCCGCATGTGGATGGAAAGCAAAAACGAATTGAATTTCCTTTCAGTTTTTATTCTATATTGCGGTGGCGGATGTTCCACCATTGATTATGGGTTATTACTACCATTGAGGTCATGCCATCATCGTCTCTCTACTTTTATTATGATTTTTCCTTTTTTTTTGTTTTTTGTTTCATTCTCAATGCCCCGATGCGACCGGTATACTCCGTTTGGTTCGGTTGGTGAATGGAGTGTATAGTATGTGCGCATAGCCATCGGATATAGCTAGTTGTGAAAATCGTAGTTCTTTGCCTCTGCCATCTCTGGGATGGGATCATAAATTAAAAACAAAATCAAAAACAAAAGTAGATTGAAAAGCAACCCAGAGACTAGAGAGTGCAGTGGAGAAAGATGCAGAAAAGTGGACGAGAACACGGAAAGGGTATAGAATGGTGGTATCGGACTCAGTAGAATCTATAGCCAGCGTTCGAATTGTGGATATTTTTAGTCCGGGCCGTACTGTGGCAATAAAATTCAATTCAAGATGAAAGATAATTACATATTAAAATGACGGAGGGAGGCACCGTCATGGAATAGGGTCGTCGGTCGGAATGTGCTCGTAGAAAAATATCATGGTTTTGCGTTTTGCTTTTCCTTTTTATCTCGACAGCGGAAATGCTTGGATAGTCTTCGACTAGAAATGAGACGAGAGGGTAAGCGGCAAAGTGAAATTTCCAACTACAGCAGTTTATAGGTTGACCTAAAACTAGGGAAACTTTGTCACGTTTCTTTTTTGCCCGCGTGCAATGTCAATCAATATTTTTGTACTTCGATCATTTAACCCACTCAACGGCGGATATCATAAATTTCCAAACTCCTTTCACGGACTCATATGCAGTCGCGTGGTAGAGACGGAAAGACTATAACCACACAATGATGATGACTGTAATTGCTTCTAACTCTTGTGATTTTTCACACCTCATTCGTGTATATGGCAGTTTCGAAACGATCGAAAACAACGACCACCGGGTTTGATTGCCTCACGGCATTCGATAATATTTCGTCAATTTTTGCGTGCAAAGATGTAATTTTTGTATCTCCCATGCACAGTGAAGGGACATTGCTACGTTGCCACATGGCCAAAAAAATGATTTTCGTTCTTAAATCAAAACCAATCCTTAAATACTCGTTCCTAAATATCCGAAACTGAATGCACCACATAAATCAAATTTTTCCACATTACGTCTCTGGAGAGTTGTGTAGCAGCTGAGATTCGGTATTTTGTTTGCAACCATAAGTGTAGGTAGAATTTGGAGGCCGTACAGTGCTGGCATATGCTGCCTACACACTCGGTCGTTCGCATGCATACCATGTGGATGGACGAGTGTACGAAAAGTATCTGAAATGACGTAAGGCAACGAGTAAACGCGCAACTCTTTCAGGTGGTTAAGTTGTTTCAAGTATGTCCCAACATCTAAGAGAGGAAAAATCGATTAATTTTCCTTAACTCGAAACGGAAAATTTCGTTTCTGACGTTTTTTGTTTTTTTCTTTTTGACAAGATTGGAAAATGTTCATTCAGTACTCGCAGCGTCATCGCTGATGAAGAGAGATCAAACGGTGGTGCAGGTGATCACCTGTTACGCGAAAACATTCCACAGTTTAGACCGCCTTTTGCGCAATATCGATTAAAGTGAATTGATCATGCTGGGTTTTAGAGAGGAGTTGAAATTGGTATTAGGAGAATTGATAGGACGCGCCTACCACCTTCAAATTGTATAACTGAACAACTAAACAACCAAAAAGCTTGTGATTCCGGGGCGTCATCTACATCTACATACTGCAAGACTTGTTCCTCTCCCCGCCCATCTCGTAGACGAGGTACATTCCTGCGCAAAACATCAAAAATTACATTCGGTACACACGTACATAGTTGTGCATACCAGGGGAGGTTGTACTGTTTCAATTTAATGCCATGATGCTGTGATGATGTGACGGTATGGTATAACATGAGATCGAGATCGGCAGAGAAAGGCATGACTGCATGTCTTTTATGTTTGATGGAGCATAGCACATGTGTAGACGCAATCGGTGCGAGAGTGCAATTTGATGTTTTAATGTGTACAGTGCTAGGTTCACGTAGACCCGGATGTAATTCAGCCTTTAAAATGGATGTTGTACATACAACAAAAGGTATGTAGTGGTGTACGCTACTATTATTACGAGGTTGATGGCTTTTAACGGTATTTGGGAGGAAAGCGTAATGCAATCGAAAGAGTTGATGTCCGAACTGACTTTTTTGTGTTGTGGTTTAGTTTCGAGACATAATTCTGATCAGCAGGTGCTTGATCTAGCTCGGGTTGTGAATAAGTGGAACAACAAGAAGTTAATAAGTGCAACAGAGGATTAGTTTGGTAATTTGATGTTTAACAAAAAACTCCTATTGACTAGCACTCTGTTGAAAGGGATATCCTGGTGAGGTAAAAGAGCCCTTCTGACCTTCCGCATTGAGTAATTTAACTTTGGATCAAGCCTTACGAAAAGTCATTAAAACCAAACAAGAGATCCAGCACCGGAAATTGAACGAGCGCGATTCAACAGTCATAAGTCCACTTGACGCCGCAACGTGACCTAGGTCATCGAGTGGCTGTCTAAAAAGAAACAAGAAAGGATAAAGTAATTCATCAAAATGAGAACTGTGTAATAAAACCACAGCCACATTATATAATCTCAATGGTTTCCGATGAGCTACCTAGCCCATTACACCGATTCCATTTTGGTATGGTTACAACCACATCGTTCGCACGCAATTTCCCGGCATGCTTACCACAACCGCGAACATGGTACAATAAAGACGAATCGATTATCGTTGAAAACAATTAGGTTACGACAAAACGAAAAACACTGCAAAGCCTGCTATACGAATACCTATCCCGCGAGCTATGGTCTATTCGTACATCAAAACACTACCGCTTGGTCGGCTGTCAAACGCTTATGACGGATGGAATGAATATAATGCTGATGCATGAGTACAACTCAACTCACTTTTGAGAGTCGTATTACTTACATATAATAGGTATATTGTGGATACTTTCTCTTTATGGTTATTTTCTTCATATCATTTTGGCTCTCTTTCATCGACTTTTTTTGGAATTACTCCGGCGATAGCCTCGCGATGACTCTTCGAAGATAGACAGGTTGAACTATACGTTTTTGAGTTTTCCTGTAATTTTCTTTTGTTTTTATTGCAGTGAAAGCGTATAGTTGCACGTCAACGGATGATTAACAAAAATCTACTTAACTGGAAAGCTTTTCTAATTCATTTGAGACAGCGTCGTCAGGAAGATTGGCAGCTCAACTTGCATAATATATTCATATGTACATATATTTCTCAATCATTTCCTCCATCCGATTGGATCTCAATTCGATTTCTAGTTGCATGCCCATTGATAGGTGAATGTCGTTTCGCTATTCGACTTGCCGGAACAAGCAAGTGTGTTATAATCGCAGATTTAATTACTGGTCGTTTGGAAAAACATGAGCCTGCCAGTGATTTTAAATCCACCTTCTGGGTAATTATCCGGATTAAATGGGCTTGGTGTGGAAATGTGAAAAGTTGCACAAATAAATATAAATCTCGAGACTGAGAATGAAGCTTTAGTTGTAAGCAAGGCATAAAAACCCACATTTTCTATGAAACATACAATTAGTTTAGTGAAGGTGTTGAATAAAGTATCTGCTTTATGAGCTCTTAAATAAAGAATAAGTGTTTTGAAAAAGTTTGCTCGAATAATCTGCATGCCGCCGTATTATATGGTGTTTATGGGTTTCAAGAGTCGCAGTTGATACGTTTACAATAGGAAAAAAGTAGAACTGTCCTTCGAATACCAAGTGACACGTATCTTACATTCGTAGCAGCATACCTTACAACCGCCTAGATACGTGACCGTTTTGTCAAGCTCGCTCCCTTTGTCGGAGGTTTTATTCATTAAGATTCAACATTCTCCTTCGAGAATTAGAAGTTCTTTATCATACTCCAGAACTCCAACTGTTGTTTTATGATATTCTGTGGATAAACATTTTTTAGCAGTTAATTTACCTCTTGATTGTGGAAAAATTTTAATGTTAACATCGATCGTGACAGGACTACAAACTGGATTCCAGTATCACACAGGAAAAAAGGTTTCTTAATAGAGTTGTATATAAATAATAAAATTATTAAAATTAAATGGACCAATAAATGCCTGCGTATGGCAAGTACAACTTCAATATAATAATTTTTCCATAATTATTTATTATTATTTTATTGATGAATATCCACTTAATACAGCTTCAGGTCGGCTCAAGGGTAATTTTAAAAGATTTTTCTCATAAAAACAAATGACGTTGCTCAATTTTCGAAATTAAAAAAATAAAATATCTTCATGGGCATCTAATGCGTATTTGAAAAAAAAATCACAATATCAGCGGGAAGCCAGCGGTGAGGAGGCCATTAACACCCATCGTAAAAAATCTTCGAATAATTGTGTTTAGTACAATAATAAAACAAACTGAATTAAAACCTACTGCCTATCTAGCGCTGCATGTTGAGAAAAGTTTTACGTTCGATTTTGTGTATTTTTTTGCGTCGGATATATTAAAGACAAATTTCAAAGATGTGGCTCAATAGCAAATAATGATGAAAATGGCATAGAAAGTAAATGAAATGCATTGCAGTTTTTTTATCGCTGATATAAGTCTGATAGGCAATATACGTATCTAGGGCTTTTGTTCAAACTGACTTTTTAATTATTTTCTAAGTTGATTGCATTAAACTATAAAAGCATGGTTGAAGAGGCAATATAATTCGAATTCGCATCTGACTAGCGGTAGACATTTTTAACCATAGTAAAGAAAGTATTTTAGAATCTTAAGGCGGACCCCACAAGCGGACCAGTAGGAATGCAGTTAAGTGGGAGGGTTGTGGTCCTACACTTCTACTTTGGTAGCATTACACCCAAGCCTTATAGGTCCAGGTTCAATACGACAATCTACGAATTCAGTTAAAAAAACAATATGAGATCAGCTCGCAGCTGAATTTAGCAAATTTTTACCTGGATCTCAGAAAGCGTAGTAGCTAGGGTTCTAAAACCGGTCGCTATGTGCTCAAAATCATGTACTCTATAACACAGCCAAGTTTCAGACTCACAACTACTCGACACATTTGGTTTTATATACATATGTATGTGTACGCACAGACGGACAGACAGGAAAGCCTTTGTATAAGTCTTCCCTTTTTCATGAATTTCAGTTTGACGTACACCACCTCCTTTTCCATTTTAGAGTCGCATTACAATATTCAGACAAGGCAATGCACTGTCAAGTGATTTTCTTAACCATCATCCTTTATTTTATATAGGGTTATAGGGTTTACGCAGGCTCAAGAGTGTACGCTCTTGTGGCGTTTGTCACACAAGTAGGATGGGGTGCAGATGGTTTGTGTCAAAAATGTTCGTCCATTTCTCTTAGGGGGTGGTTGTCCAAGATAAGTTTCGAGAGATTCGACTGAATTTGTCGCGTTGGTTGTGGTTCACAGTAACAGTTTTGTTTCCATGTCATTAAGGTGTTATACTGGAAATGCGCACGCAGAGTATGGATTTTGAATTAATTTTTTACTGTGAGTGTTATGCCTTCATCTGCATTTCTTTTAATCATCTCTCATTCGTAACTGATATTATTGCAAAGTTATTCTCTATAGGAATTATTCATGGTTATGGACAAACTTGAACTACAGACCTCCCGCTCAACAGTCGATGATGATTACCATTGCACCATGATCACCCCCTTGTCACAAGAGGTACAATCTATTTCAAGTTTGCACAAATCCATGCGTGCGCAATGACATTGACATGATTGCTGTGATGACAATGAGAGGATGCACAGAAGCAACTACAATGAGTATGGTGATAAACCAGGGAACAACTGAAAATAAAGGGTGTCCAGCGGTAAATTTTTAACTTTAAATTTAACTTTAAAGTGGGGGGCATCGTTCGATGGGTATTTTTTGTGGATTTTTTAATCGCGATGAGTCATAATAATAAAATGGTCGGGAGCACACCGCCCATTCGTGGTTGAGCAATATTTGAAAACGAGTGAATGCTTGGTTCGTGCGCGTCGTGATTTTTGAACTCACTTCAATTTACGCAGACTGAGTGATGGTCGACACGAAATTATGCGAAGTTCGGGAATGAAAAAACTAACTGTATACGTTATTTTGAAAAAAAATTAATGTTCCACCGATGCAAAATCCTAATCGTGCAAGGCTTAAAGGATAGTCTCTTTCCTTTGCAAGAAACCTTCCCAGAACAATGCCCGAACGTTTTCGAACAGCACGAACGCTTGGCAATATTTTCATATCGACGACTACGTACCTAAACAGAACTTGCGTTACTAGTACCCAAACAGACCTAGAGAACGCCATTAAAAGTTTAAAAGTTCAAAGACGCAGATGCAATGCATGTTCCTTCCCGTCGTTCGAAATTCCAAAAGCAAAAAGATTGGGTGTCAGTTCAATCATAGAGGCGAGCGAACTACTGCTCCATAATCTATATTGAACAAAACCGTGAGGGCGGCGCGGCCAAGGTAACCATCGACATGGTTTTAGATATCTTTTCGTTTTGGACCAAATTTTACTGTCATTCGGAATAAAAAAAAAATTTCAGGAAAAATTTCACCGCATGAGCCAATCAGGAGGTGGTTGTGGTGCAATGGTAATCATTACTGACTGTTGAGCGGAAGGTCTGTTGTTCAAGCCTGTCCATAGCCAAGAACAATTCCTATACGGAAAAACTATGCAACAACATCAGTTGTGAATGACTCTGGCCAACAACAACATATCGTTGTTATTCAAAATTATTCCGAAAATGGGTGATCTCATGACACTTTACAACGAAATTACAAGGGTGATCTTCATTTGCACTCCTAAAACTAAATTGCACAATAATTGAAGCCTCCAAATTATGTACGACATTTTGTGATCAATTTTGATCTTTTGATCTTCTGATGAATCACATTTTAGGATAGATTGGTAAATAAACCAAAATGTCGCGAGATTGATGAAAGCAAATGAGTCCAAAAATAGTCACAGTGTGTGGCCGAATTGGTGGCATCATTGACCTATTCTTTTTCGAAGAAGAAGAAGAGCCAGAACAATTCGATTGACTATATTTTTCTAAAATGTGTATGAGTTGGGTCTGGTTGATCTCTAGTTTCTAGTCGCATTGAATATCATATTTGAATATCGCATTATTTCGGCTAGAAGGACGACCTTTGGACTTCTTTCTGTGGAGCAATTTAAAGAGTAAGGTCGATGCTAAATGAGCGCCTAGAGCTTTATATCCGAAGTAAAATTGCAGCTGTTGATAGACTTAAGTTTCAAAAAGTCATTAATAATTTCAACCTTCATATGATCAGCTGCAACAGAAACCATTTTGGTCACATGGCTAATGTTGTATTTTACTCAAAATTGCCATAGCTAGAAATATTTTAGACAATAAAGATCAGCATTAATTTCGAAAATATATTTGTTTATAAAAAACGAAAAACTTCCATACTAGTTGTTGGATCACCCTCCCAACCACCGATCCTGCCAAAACACATTGAACTTTTTTGACAGCAGCAATAGGGCAGGCCCGGCATTCAAGACCTAAGGAACCTCCAGCTCTGATGGCCCATTTTGCATGAAACTAGCCTGCATCCAACATCAAATAATTGTAAGCTCTGAGTACTTAAGGTCAACTTCAACCAACTATACTATCGGAGAGATTGTTATATTTGAAACACTGCAGCCAAAGAGTAAAGAAGAGATAGTCCAAGAAACGTGATCACCGTCAGTTACTGCAATATTGCAATACTGATTAAAAACTAGTTGAAATGCCCCTATCAAAGTACACGAACGTTGCTCAAAAAATAAGATGACTTTTCGAATTTCGCAAGCTAAGTACATTCTATTTTAAATATTTCTTCTAAGTATGTGGGTACATATGTCGCCTAACATATGTCGGTTTTGTGTGACATTTCGTATATTTAATTTATTTTTCACAGATACTCGTATAAGGGCTTAAAGTGAATTTTGTGTTACAAATAAAATTCAGTGCTCCAATTCGCACTATACATTTTGAGTGTGCCATTTGGCGAGTCTACTCTAGCAAAATAAAACATTTATAAGTAGTACAAGCTCCTCACAAAATTCTCAAATGTTAATGATGATCACCCCCCTGGACTGTCCCCAGCACGTAAACAACAAAGGAAAATTTTGAAGCAGTGAAGAAAATTGTTATGGAAAATCGTCGAATTACTATCAGAAAAGTTGCTTAAGAGCTTGTGCAAGAGAAGCGTGTCAACGAAGTTTTTTATTTTTTATATATTTTGACTATAAGAACTGTCGCATGTGAATCGTTCAGGAGCTGTTGAATATAGGCCAATTGTTATGACGCCGAAACCAAAGCTAAATCATCCTAATGCAAGCGACTAGAAAAAAGACCAAGATCGAAAAAAAAACACGCCAAGTTCGATAAAATGTTACTTGCTCACTGTTTTGTCCGATTACAATGTTGTGGTTCATCATGAGTTCTTGCCTATAAGTTATGAGTTGTTTGCATGAAACACTACGAAGAAAACGTCCGAATTTGTGGGAAAAAAAAGCATGGCTGTTGCATCACGATAATGCACGTGCCTTGTCATCATTGCATGTGCGTAATGTCCTCGTTAAGAATCATACCTGAACGACCGTATTCACCGTACTTGGACCACTGCGATTTTTGTCTCTTCCCAAGAAAAAGGCTTATGAAAAGGAGGAAACCCCATCGCTGGAAGAGCTCAAGGCTCATTGCGCATATTAGAAGTTCCTCAAGGATTGAAAAAGCGATGGCGCAACTATGTGTATATCTGAGGGGGACTAAATCGATATTGACGAATGAGAAATTTTTCGAGAAAAATAAAAAAGTCACCTTATTTCTTGAACAATTGTTTTCTAATTTTTAAAATATTTTCCAAAAAGATGGCTATTGACGAACAAAACCATAAATGATATACTTGGTTCAGTATGATTGCAGATTTATTAAAAATATTATTAATATTTACGCAAAATAGCACTATTTCTCAATAATTTAATAAAATTGAATTTTCTTTAACCAATTATTTGGCAACATACTTTCAGAGGTAAATGTTAATTTTCATACCACTCTTATATATTTTTTTCTTGTATTTAATAGTTCCATTTTTCCAAAATTTACCTGTAAGTAAAAGAAAAATAAAAAAAATATTAAATCATACTTTTAAAAAGTAGAAATAAAATGTTTGCAATTTAAAAAAAGGCTAGAATGCCTCATAACTTTTTCCTGTAATTAGAGAGGGAGCTAATGGTCATAAAATAAACTCCGCCATAACTGCTCTAAAGTAATTATGAGAAAGTTAACTTAATGGAACAATTTCAAGTGAAACTTTCAGCTACTCAACGCTGTGCAAACTCCATTTTATTGAAACCATTCAATACACCATGGAGGATAGGAACAGCATGATTGAAGCCCATAGGGATGTGGCGGATCTTAAAAATATTACGGTACTATTTTTAGTGACAGTAAAATAGCGAGCAGGATATAAATTACGGTTAAAATCAAAAGAGACACCAGCTGCGGCTATACCAACTCAGACGACTTGAGCGAAGTTCGGTTTCAAGGTAGCCCCCAGGTCTGATGTTATGATATGTTCAGTACATAACATTTTGGCGCCACAGGGAACAACATCTTACTCCAACAAAAAAAAAAATTATTTCCGCTCCTGAGCATTTATGACATTCGACTTGTCTTTGGATACATTTCAAGCTATTGCTCAACTCTCACCCGATCCACTTTCGCAACCGCATGCACACCTACACCCACATGTCAAGCGCACCGACCGATTGAAACGTGATTCCCAACATAAATCCACGAAATGCCAAATTAAATGAAGTTGTGCCAGCGATTCGAGATAGAGCACCGCAACAGAAGAAAAAAAAGTCACACGCGTTCGCTTTCGGTGCCCTGTAAAGCCATTAACCCGCCAAGTGTGAGCTGCTCGATCATTGAGTGCCAGCAATTCCACCATTCGACTATTAGTCGATGATCACCTTTTTCCTTCATTGCATTCAAATAAATTACACCGCAAAGCTCGAGTGGATAACATTTGATTGACCCCGTCCGTAGACGTTACGTTACTTAATATTCATGCATTTCCCATTTTTGGGATTGTCCAATCAGATTCCGTGTGTTATGTGCGATATCGATATCCCATGGGGTGTACGTAGCGAGGTAATTTGTAGGCCGTTTAATTGGCTGCGGATTGGTGTGAAAATGTTATTTCGAAATATGAGCACAAGCGAATGGTTATAATTGGATGTATGCCACATGCCACATGCCGCATGGGGTATATGTGAGTCTCGCGAAATGTCATCAGTCATCAGTGAGGCGGCAATGTTCAGTGTTGGTTGAGGACAATTAAGAATGTATTAACAAGCGTTCTGGCAAGAAGGTAGTTGAGTAACTAGTAGCTAAAGTGGCGCACAGTCGTCATGATGTCTTGCACGTGAGAAGCTGTAATTAGATGTTACGTGTTTGCCGTCGGAGGGTTCAACAAATTGCTGACCTCGTAATTAAACGATCAGATGCAGTCCACGGTGCGGAGTGCCCTGCTATTATCCATGTGTCATGGATAGATGGGAATGACATTATCGGTAGGACTTGCCGCTATGCCATCTATGTATCCTGCATCTGTGCAATAACCACTTAGGTATCCGCGCCAATATTGTGAATGCAACTCTCAGCAAATGAACTGTCAATTGGCCCATAAGATAGCCAAGCGTGCAAGAGCACCAGGCAACTAGCTGCTGAACAGTCATAATCATATCTCTGAGGAGTTTCTTCTTTTTTTTGTCAGTTTTAAGTACAAACAAAACTCTTGCTAGCCATTACGAAGCCCGAAAGTACACTTCGATGGTAATAACTTGATTTTCATCGCATTCAGATAAATTTTGACCAACATACAAGTGAACACGGTGTTGGAAGTCACGTACGTCTGTCTATGCATACACGGGAAAGTCGATGAAAAATCAACCACGACCATGTGGTAGCTTAGTAGTCTGGTCGACCAGTGATTTCAAATCAAATTGGTCAGAGTAACAAAAATAAAATAAAAATGAAAAAAAAGAGTAAAAACCAGGCTAGAAATAATTGTAGAAATGATTGGGCCATTTGCCTTTTATAGTTATCGTGGTTAGGCTGGGTCTGCATTTCTCGCTTTTCTGTTTGTAGCCGCGTTTTATTGGGCTGCAATTGCTGTTCCACTCAGTGGAGTTTTGGGCCATAACCGCTGATTTCTTTTTATTATTAATTTGTCCTTCCTTTTTCCTCGATGCATTTCCTCCCGACTACTATGCTATGTGATTCTCATTTTGTGGCTTTGTTATCTCAACTCATTACGCGATGACAATCACGGTACGTTAATCATTGACAACAGACATAATTGGCACGGAAATTAAAGAACAATGGCTTGAGATAGAAATCACGCTGAGGTGGAGTGCCGTCGTGTGGGGTTCATTGAAAAATTGCGGTTACAATAGTAAATAAAGGTAATTACCCAACGAAGGTTTATATCCTTTCGAGATTGTTTGATTGGAGTATCTCTGTAGAATGACAGATTTCTCACGCATTTGAATATGTAACAATGCCTTCAGCCAGATGTATCGAAGCGGATAATATGCCCAAACTATTTAAGCAACATCGTCGGCTATCATTCAGCCAATTTATTGAAGTGACCGTTTCTAAGTAGTAATAAACGACTGTCGGTGGTGATAACGTTATGAGTTATCAATATAGATCGTAAAATATATGGGTATATTAAGATCATAAGCAAACTATAAAACTATAAAATGCGAACAAATAGCGCTGTTTTCAGCTCGACAAAAGCCAACTACTTATGAGACTCAAGAAGGCTTATATTGAGTAGGTCCAAAGGTAATTTATTACACATGCCTTTATGGCCGACTTAAAAAATTAAAATTAGCAACCGAACGATGTAAAACTGACTTGAGTATTAAGAGTTCAGTTTGTTTTTCATTTTTATCATAAAACGATTTACAAAGGGTGTTTTTTTAAGAGCTATAAAAATTTAATATAATAAACACTTGAAGTTAATATTAATGTCTAAGATATTAGCCTTAGTTAATAGATAATTTTACGCCATTAGTGCTTTCGGGCACATGCATGCCACCACTGGCTTGAGTGAAGCGCCATTGTGAAGTCTAATTTTCGACAACTTTATTGAGCAACTGAGGCTGTATATCAACAATAACACGGCGAATCTAGACATCCAAATGGTCCAACGCCTTTGATTTATCAGCATAGACTAGTGACTTTACATATTCCCAAAGAAAGTAATGTAAAAGTGTAAGATCAAGGATCGTGGAGGCCAGCTCTCAGGTCCATTACTCGAAATTATGCGCTTAGCAAATTTTTCTCGCAATAAATTGATGGTGTCGCGCGTCGTCTTACAGGTTGCTCCATCTTGTTGAAACCAAAGCTCTGTCACGTCAATGCCATTCAACTGAGGAATAAAGAAGCCAGAAATCATGTTTCTATAGCGTTCTCCATTGACGGCAACATTCTGGCTGGCATGATTCTATAAGCCCATAAAGCTCACTAAACAGTGAGTTTTAAAGATTATATGGGTGTCACGACAAAGGCTTCTGAGTTCTCCAGAATTCGGCAGTTTTGATTATTTAAATATCCATTTAACCAAAAATGGGCTTCATCGGAGAACAAAACTTTGCGCTGAAAATGAGGATCGTGCTGAATCATGTTTTCGGCCCTTTCACCGAACCGAACCTGCGACCTATAATGGTCCCGCGCTTTCAATTCTTGCATAAGCTGGATCTTATAAACTTTTAAGCCAACATTTTCTGCAAAATCTTCCACAAAGTGGATGAGCATAGATCCTTTCGGATTATCCTCAACACTGCGCTCCAAAACGGCAATAAATTCTCTTCACGCTAATTGTCGTCGGGGATGGGTATTACCTATTAGAGTGTACGTAATGCGAAAATTTGCTTGAATTGAAGATTTTGTCCACGATAAATTTTGCGAATCGAACCATGCTTTTCAAAATAAGTTTGCATATTTGCATGCGTTGTTCTGGCGTTAACTTATTTATTTTAAAATGGCAAAATATATTAAAAAGAAATCAACTTTCACCTCTCTAACTGATAATCTGTACAAAGACTGTTGCCAGTCTTAAAACCAAACCTCTAAAAAAACACACTTTACAATAGATTGTCTCTTAAAAAAGAGAGCTCAGATAATTGTGATATCAATCTTAAATGCATTCCAGATCTAGTACCCATGTTAGGTTTAATACAAAACCCAATCTCGCCCATAAGTAGAATTGCCAAACTTCCCCTTCAATACACCAATTTTTAGGGCTGCTTTGGTGCATATGGGACTGGGTGGAACAACATATTACTGATGTCAAGTTCATCCAAGTTTGGGCAAAAACAGTCTTCCAGCATAGCACGATAGCAACGAAAAAATACGAACCAATCATATCTCCGCAGGAAATCCAAACCTCACGATCAGTTTTTGTAGATGCAAGGAGTTGTGGGCTTGTTGCTGCACAAGAGCTCATATTGACCCAACTACATATTATGCCACAAATAAGCCTCATAGCTGAAGGTGATTTTTCGATGAGATTCAAGATTTTTTTTCGGACTTTTGCACAAGCAAAACCGAGAAAGTTTCGGACCTTCAAATGATCAAAAGCTTTAAGTTCTGGAGTTAATTTGATCTTGTAAAGGTGTAAGGCCAGAATTTGTATGGAAAATTCGATACAATCTGGACTAAAGGATTTCCAATTCAACTTCAGCTGCGAAATAGTCGGTACTACTATTGTTGCCTTGCCTCACTGGCATAGGATTATAAATTTTGAATATTCCGACACAGCCTATCTGGAATAATGAATATTACGACCGGAAAATGGAGTAATCAAGAACTTAATCAAATTTTCATTGCGAAATGATGGTTCTGGAATTGATATCTTGAACCACATACCCACACGAATAAATATCTCTTTTAAAACGGCAGATCCGAATTGCAGCTATCAATAGGCTAATCATTAAAATGTAGTGCATCGGACTGAACAAATCAATAAAATTTTTTAAAAGTCGTTACTTTTTAAACACAACTGCATGCCTTGGCTAAGAAGTCTCAGGGAATAGGACATGCATTCAGCCTTCCAAACTCGTTTTTGGGAAAAATTCAATGTAAAGTCTTTTTCAGTTTTTAGGAGGTGGAACCTTAACCCTGCTAAAGAACAAGATCGTGCTTGTCTCTGCCAAACAATCTAAACGTGTCTTAATGTCTAAACAATCTAAGCCTACGAGTAAATAAAAAACTTATTAAGGAAAACGGTTAGGGAGAAGATGAAAGATGTTGGTATAGCACATTTTTGAGAATAGGTTTGTTAAAGTGTAGGTCGAAAAGGTTGAATATCGCTTTGGGGAGCATTCTGGACATGAGCCTGAGTTGATATACAAGAGACGCAAGGGTATTAAGGGGGCCTATATGCAGGAAAGTGGGGTATAAAAAGTATGTCTGGGGGCGCGTTATCCTTGGGATTTAAGGTTGATTGGTTTAAAACTATCCTTATAAAGCAGTAAATCAGCCTAGGGAAGACCACAAAGAGAAAAATTAATAAACCTACCTTGAAAGGCTTCAATCCGCGCAGTCCTCGAATATCGTAGAAATTGGAGATTTTGGGCGTTCATTTGACTTGGCACGTTTGAAGATGTTGTCGATGTGATATTGACAACGAGATGGTTTTCTCGACATCAAATTGTGAGTCTGTTTAGGTCGAATTGAAGGGTGCAGGAATCAGTAGGAGAAGAATTTTGTCTGGCGATTTCCATATCATCAGCGTATACAGACAAGTAAGAGTTAATATAGACACAGTAGACATTAGTTAAAGAAGCTTGGCTTTGAAGTTATTATGAATCCACTTTATATTGTAGTCCAGACCCGGAATCGAAGGATTGCCACCTCTTCCTATTCATGACGAATTATTTTTTTGGTGAAAAAAGTCTCTTCAAAGAGGCTTGTGGAAACAAATGTCCCAGTTTTTGTCAAGAAGGTCGAGGGGGTCTATAAGAGAGGTATAATGAAATTCCCTTAAAAATGGCAACAAGTTCACAAACAAAAAGCCTTCAATTTCATGCAAAAATAATGGAGTTAATTTTAATACACCAAATATCAATGAGCAGAGATGACTACCTTGAGGGATTTCATAGCCCGTATGACCAGGTCTACTTCTTTGCCATATTCAAGTACACACAAGAATTGTGAAACTTATTTACTTCAGCGTCTGTTGATCGACTTTTGGGAACCGTTTTTCGCTTGGCAAAAAGACGAGCCTGCAATGTAAGGTTCACAGGATACCCTCGAGAAGTTTGGGTATGCATGAGAGTTTAATAAATATATGGTCAGTGACTGATTTGGATCGATCCAAATCTCGCACTAGATTCTACTCGATAAACACTTTGTAAAAATGGGTGCGTTCAAATATCTGGGAATCGTATTGACTGCTAAACACGATATAAAAATAGAAATGAAAAAAAAATGGAACTATTAAAATCAATGTCGAGCTATTTATAAAACTATAATAATGTCAGTGAGACTTTATAGGACTCTGATTCATAGAACGGAAAATGGATTTCAAATCTTTGAAAACAGGATCTTAAGCACAGTCTATGGTGGTAAAAAGGGTAAAGAAATAGGTGAATGGAGAAAATTATATGATCAAGAACACGAGGGACTCTATTCAGACACAAACATTGTTCCGTAATAAAACCGCGAAAACTAAGATGGATAGAACACGCCGAATAAAATGGAGAGTGAATGAACAGTCAATAAAAACAGTCAGTGGCAATCCAAGAGAAATTGGCCGAGCCGTAGATGAGAGGACAGTATAAGAAAGGACCAAGAAGTGGTAGAGCAGAAAAATGAGGAACGAGAAGGACACTTATGGCACTGAGTTCTTTTCGCGCTTTTTCGTGGATCATGATGATATCAGCATTTGTGCAAAGTCAAAGGAGGAGCCCCTGTAAATTGGAGATTGAAGAATATGCGAGACAAGAAATATTTTAAAATTGTTGTGTCGTTATGAAAAACAAATCGCCACTTCCGATTTCTTGCAAACTTTATCAGTTGTTTGCGTGGAACTATGCGCCAAATATAATTCATCCGGAGGTGATATCATTATTTGTTTTCGAGGTATTCTAGACGAAAAACAGCTTATAGGCGAACCAAAGTGGAGAAATGTCAAAATATTTGATTTGTGTCCATTTCAGATGGTAAATAGAAATGAAAAACCGCTAGAAAAAATGAAAATTGAAATCATTCAGGCCAAATGCCAAATATTTTTCGGACTTTTATGCTGATTCGATAAATTTATTTGAAAATGCAATTTCTAAATTTATCGAACCTTGTGATTTGTGCTATACGGCAGTGAGTTCCAAATGCATATGGTATTAGTAAAGAAAGGGTACGATGTGTTAAGATAATTTGTAATGAGCTTTTTGGGTCAGGGTATACTCGCCAGGTCCAGGTCCGTCACATAAATTTGCTGTTTGACATCCGCAGACTAATTGTGTCCGGGCAGCGATTGTACTACTCTCTCCTTCTGGATAAGAATCTGAGTCTGGGTTCTGAATAATGTCGAATGATGGGAAGTAGCGTGAGGCTAAGCACGTTGGTGTGAAAACCCGAGACAGAGCTCTAATTAGTGTTGGCTTGGGCCCTCAAGTGCGGATATGAATAGTTGCTTCCGGTTAAAACCGAAATCGGAGTGCTACTCACGTGGGAGAGGTACTGGTAATACGTGATTGCAAAGACTAAAATGATACAACATAAGTGAATGACAGAAGCTTGCCTCTGGCTCTTCATGAGCTGTAACGCAATCTAAGAAGATAAAGACGATTTCAGTTATTGTAGGCCACTCTTATAAATGACGTGTTTATAAAAAAGAATAATTTTTCTTTTATTTTTTCGTGCAGACATCACAGCTTTAAGATCAACTGTGCTTTGTTGATGTCGCGAAGCCCCACTCTGATAGCACAACATTTAGTTTTCTTACCCTTGTCGTTATGGTCGTTGTTGTTGTAATTGTCTTCTGCCTGTTGTCGTCTTCATATACTGTCCGTGCGTATGTTAAACTTGTGAAGATTGACTGTAGGTTCACTGATGTCTGACGGATTATTCACTGAAAAATGTTCCCTAGCCAAATGATTCGGTTTTTTATAAGGCTAAGCTGAGCGGCGATGTGAACGGCAGTCTTTGGCAATCTTTTTAATACTAAGGGTTTCATAAATGTTTGGATTCCAGACCACTTTGAATTTCAGGTTTTTTAAAGACATCCGAGAAGATAAGAGTAAATCTGATGACAACTTATTTATAGTATAGCCTATTCTGATACATCTTGTTTGGGTTCAGCTTTAATATTATTAATAACAAGTTCCGAAGTTAGACCTATAGGTCGCGATAAATACATTTAAATTCCACCGACATGCATGAAGAAAACGATACTCTGAACTAAGCAAATTATTAATAAATGGTGATTTTCTTGCTGTTTGGTTTTTCAGTATTTTAATTTTGCAAATTCTGAAAAGTTTGTGAAATATGTCAAAATTAAGCTTATTAAGTAATTAATGCCATTTTATTACAAAAAAGTCACAAAATTTTAGAACTTTATTATCAAAATTCATGCCTTGTGAAAAATTCGATTATTTTACGGCCGTCATAAACGACTCTAATCACTTGTTTATGACGATAAGCCAGCTTCAGTTATAGTCATGGACGACAACATGAAAGTATTATTAACAAGAAATCAGCCAATATGCTATATGATAAAGTGATTCAAAATTGAAATCTCCTTATGGACCGCTTAAAATGTAATCGTGGAGAACTTTTACACAAAAAACTCTTTGAAAGTAGCAACTATTAGGCATTGATTTAACAACTCAAATAGAAACTGTACACAATCACGTATTACAAACATAAAAAAAATATGAGGATCCAGTGTATAACCTTGAGGTATCCCGGATAGGGCATTTCTCGATTTAGAAACCTCATCATTTGGAATCTCCATTGACTCTTTAATGAGTCAAGAAGCAGCTCTTTCATTGATGGTTTATGGAGTAAGAATGTCAAAGGACTATCGTTAAATGGTTTTAAGTGGTAAGTTAATTGCGGTAGAGCAGCTGTAATTAACTCTACAACCGGTTTGTTAATGTCAGAGTAAATTCTTAGACTCAGGGTAGGTCTTCTCTTACCGGGAAAGACCGATATACATATATAGAGTGGTGTTTGTTTGGCAATGACTGATCCGGTTTTGTGGTTATAAGACTAGTTCTAGCCCATTTCCAAGAAGTTGGAGCCGACAAGGATGTTGTGCAACAACCTCAGAGTCAAAGCAGTTTTAAAGCTCATTGAGGACCACAATGTTTGGCGTAAATTTGAATTGATAATCTGACTTTGATAAGATCGATCAATATTTGGAGTAGTGAAATTCCATTTCCAGTAAAAAAATCACAAAAAAAATTCTCAAATCACACGAACATGCCTGAACACATGCCTCAGCCTAATTTTAATGTCTCCACTGGTAAGCTCAAACTAAAATAAAAAAAAAGACGAAAAAGAAAAACCAACGCCATGTACATATATCTTCAAAATGGCCTTCAACAAACCATATCAGGTTTCAACCAATAATGGTACCTTACGTCTGATTGGACAATGTCAACAAAAAGCACGAGGGGCAAAAACCAAAAAAAAAAAACTACGAAACCTGTGCTCACAAAGAAACCAAACAGAAAAGAAGAAAAGACTGGTCTAAAAACTGACAGCGACATTGGCTAAAACTAAAGAGCAAAAACACAACAAGAGCAGCAAACAAAAAAAAAACAAATATGTCCTGCTGCTGAAGCTGCCCAAAAGCAAACTACACATAGCGGACAACGAGACAAACAAAGCGACTATCACCATACAACGAAAAACAACAAAAAAAAAAGTGCCGCATTGAGGCAAGGATGAACAAAAAAGAAACCCAACGAACAATCTTTAAATAAATTGATGTTGAAATCTAAACAGAACAAAGTATCTTGGTAAGGGCCCCCGGTGTTCCCTGCATAGCCCCGGGCAACGCGCGTACTTATGTGTGATTCGAGTGTATCGTGGACTTAAAGGACATTTTTTTCCTCTGTGATCGGGTGTTCACTGTTCAGGAGTAGCCTGCGCTTACTGTTAATGCTTATTCGCTTTTTTTCACTCCATGGGCCTGGATTTCTTTTCTTTGCCGCACTTTTTTTCTCTCGTCGGGCGTTCTTTTTGTCTGTTTTCACCGCTGTCGTCGTTGTAGTTGTTGTTGTTGTTTTTTTTTTTCTCCTTTGCATTTCCGAAAAATGTCAACTGGTGATTTTTGATTGAGATTGACCGCCACCACTGTCCCGATTAACCAGGCGAACGAGTAAAAAGGAATCTGATACGAGTGATCTGTACTCCTGGAAGGAAAATGTACTTTTTCAAGGATAACTATGTGCATACGAGAGCAGGTATGTATATACGTAAGTTGAGGCAGACATATGTATATATTTAGAAACAATCGGGATGCTTTCAACTTCGGTTCGGTTTCTTGGTTTTCTTTTCGGTTTGTGATGGGACTTCATTCAATTGACGGTGGCTTGATATGCAAAGCGATTGTAACTGACATATGGTTTAGTCTTGGTTGGTTGTCTGGTTGTTGTATCAAATATAGGGTTCCTGTCCCGCCAGACAAATGTCAAACCATCAACAATCAGCGATCAAGGACGGCCGATCAACGATGCCGATTAAGGGAGGTTTAGCTTTGAATTATTAACAGATAAGCAGTGAAATTTTGACTTAAGGCCATATGTACCAATGGTAAATCGTATCTTCGAGATATTATAGCATCACCTGATACAGCGACTATCATCGAACTAAATTTGCATTGAAAGCAAATGGTAAGATACTCGTACACCCGTAGGCAGAGCATCCGAATCGATTCGCTTTTCCTCGCCGATGCAACTGAATCGATAAGGATTTAAATTAAGGAGAGATGTCAACAACGTATCCATTCCGTTGTCGTCTCGTTTATGCAATTGGCTCTTTTTTTTTATTCGCCGACTTGTTAGGGTAGATGTATACGTGTGTGTCGTTTTTCAGAAATGCCAGAACATAATGACATTACAAAAGACTCTTTAAAGATATTCAAACTGATTTTAATCGTAGTTTTCAACAAAAGATACCCCATGATTGCGAGCGCAAGGTATCCCAGTCAGCGAGCGAGAGGGCGAGAAGAAAAAAATCAAAGAAAACGAACAACAGAACAGGCAAGCGGTATGATATATAGAATGTATTAGGCGAGCTGTTGTTGCCCAATTCTTCGAAGTCAATTCTCTTCGTCGGTCCTTTTCGGATTCTTGTTTATGCATTCGTATTCCTTTTAGTTTGATTTCGTTGCATCCACAATAGTTCGCTCGGACTATGTATTCTGTCTGTCTGTGGATGCGAGAGATGTGTCAGCAGGTGGATTTATGTTGGCTGCTCCGACTTGCCTGTAAATCATTCGGTAAAATGGAGGCTGTAAAATCCTGGTTTGTGGAACTTATTTGTTTCCAAGCTAATTAGATTGGTTTTCGATAGATATATCCATAACTCATTCACTGGTTTCAGGTGCTACTTGCATTCCTTCAATACAGAGGTATTAGCTTTAGGAGGTGACTGAGCGGTTGGGTTCAATTAAAAATCTCCAATAGCGCTTTCTTCTCACGACTGCACTTGTATTTCATGTATCCGGGTGCTCACTACTAGTTGCAATAACAATAATTACAGCAATAAGGAAATTTTGTGAAAGTAAATCTCAAATGCCGCAGAGTCATATAAACAATTCCCCATTCCAGAGCAGCCTAATTTACGGTAATTTTAGGAACGTCATCGAGTAATTTCATTAATTTTAATGGAAAACCACAAGCTGCCATAAATAAATGGAAAGTTTCCACAACCAAATAGAGGAGGACCGGCATGCCATGCGGCTTGTCATTACTTCAATGTTTTTAACATTGTACGACAGAAATTGAAAGCTGAGGAGGATCACTTCATTATCATGCTTGTATCATAAAAACGTGCTCGATATGCTCCGAGGTCGGTTTTTGTTTTAGATCACCATTTTCGGTATTTGACTACGATGTTCCTCTGTCCAAATGTGGCGCTTTGCTAACCAAACTCCAAACATAGTGGTCTTGGCATATTTTACAAAACAAATAACCCTTTTGGTTAAATATCTTATGTTAGGTGTCGTTAGCGCGATCGTATAGTCGGGGTGAGTGTTCGCAACTCGACAACTCGACGTAGAGTATTCAATTTTAACACCAAATAGGTACGAAGTTCCTATCCATATCGTGTATTCTTCTACCTCGTGCTGATTTGCATCTTCCGATCGTGGACTAAGCGTGCTTGTGGCAAAGTCTAGGACAATTGGGCAATGGTGAGCATTTCGCCACCGAAGCCATCGTTGGTTATTTACCATTTCGATAGAAAATAGATTTAATGGAATATCACCAAGTGGAGAATTTTGTTGTATGCCTGCGAGTTAGTTGTGTATTGACGGAATGAGGGAAAATTGAAAATTTGCATTGTCGTGACATTACCTTATGCACATGCGCACGCTGGTATATACACCGATATCTATAGAATATGTGTTGGCTATTTAAGAAACTGTATAACAAAGGTTGCAACGGGTAGAGAGTAGAGGAGATGCGCAACGGAATCCATTTTGTGCCATTTGGCTATTTTCCATACACCGACCGTTTATTCATGCGGACAATTTTCGATGTAAGCGCGCTAACTGCTACCTTTACCTTGGCTATGAAAGGAACGACGAGGTAACGCAAATAAAATGAAAAGGAAAAATTGGTAAAGAATCTCAGGAGACTACTTTGCATATACGGCAATCCGCTGACTGGTAACACAGCTCTGCCGCTACTCCATTGCATATACGATATACGATATGAGCACTTGAATCTACGAAGGGCAACGAGCAGCCACAACAGCATTGGTGTGTAGATGCTGAGTTAATATTATCACACATCTTTGCTGAATATATTTTCATGAAAAGATATTTGCTAATTGAATCAACACCAAAAACAAAATGCAGCACCCCAGACACTGGCCATTGTGCTTGCGAGTCATGTTTTGCTATTTTCCTATCCATCTATGGTGCGAGTGAAGTTTAATGAACTTTGAAAATAGATGGGGCGCTCGAATATCGACGAGATTCTCCACATTTATATGAAAGAGTTGAGGTGCGGACGGAACATGAAATATTTCAAAAATGACATTAATTCTCCAGTCGAGCTTCCGTATATCCAATCTGAAGTCAATTAAGGCCACATTTTCTCCGACTTTCCCCAAAAATACACCTGTTGCATGTATGTATTCCTTTCAAAAGTCAAAAGTCATGCTCAGGCGACCATAACTCCGGACAATGTGCATGTATCGCGGTATTTCTAATCTTCAATTAGGTCAGATGTGGAAAATAAAGAAACAGAAAAAGGTTGCCCGTTCATAATTGCCGGGTTCTTCATCAAAAATTTGTCTAAAGAGAAAATTGTTTCACGTCATTCCTTCTTTCTCTTCCTTCACCTAACTTAATTTAATTTTAGTGGGAAATTATAGATTCTAGCAAGACGAAGCAAGCTAACTCCTTTACTTTCTATCATTGGTTGTATTTGTGTGTGTGTGTGTTTTTGTGCAAATAATTCGCCTGTACATCGAGAACGTGACAATGGAGATTTCTACTCACCTATCTACAGGTAGAACGATAGATACGATAGAGCAGCTGCAAGTTGGAACGCCCTCTTCTTATTCATCTAAAATATATTCTATTTATCTTCCCGTATTTCCCTATTGTTAGTATAAAATGGAAAACATGAAATTCTTCCCTCCATCTCGAGGCAGACAATAGACTGAGTTGCATGAAGGGAAAATAAAAATCACAAGCGAAGCTTTTGAACGAACAGGAACGAACGCAAAAGAAGGTAACAAACTCATCATTTCTATTACAATTCTCCATAGAATTATGATGCATACGGTGATAATGACGGCGTAGCTAGATGCAGACCAACGTTCATATCTAGTACTCTATATGTGGATGATGGCGACCCTGATGAAGATGATGATGAGGACGTGGATTGTGGCCGAACAACGATGACAGATAACTATTGTGTGTGGTGCTATCACAGAAATTCCATTCTACTCAACCTGTGAGGAGGGCACAAATTGAAGAGTGGCGCTTAGGTTGTGTAGCTGCTGATTCGTTCGTTCATTCCTCCATATCAGCCATTATCACAAAATAACTTTTTCTTCTTTTTTGATTACTCCATTCTCTTTGTGTGTTTTTTTTTTCCCTCTTCAGAATGTAATTTTCACTCTGCATACGCTTGGTTGGTTCTAAATTAGCCCGCCATGGTTTCTTCGTGGGACTTTTTATCCAGCTGCTTGCGTTTTTTTTTTCTCTTGTTTGTGGTTTTCTGTTGTTGTGTTGTTTTTTTATATTATTTCTTTTGCTGTTTTCTGTCATCTGTTGTCTTGCTTTTTCGTCGTTTGCCATCAAGAAGAGTGAGTTAATAATGATGAGAGGAACAAAACAGTAGTGGGATACAATATGTATAAAAAAAAGTAGAAAACAACCTGAGAAAAAAAATATGAAAATAACTTTAAGGCGGAACTTTGGAGTAAAATGGCTTCCATTGGCTTCTTTTGAGTTCGTTGGTTGGACACTGTGAGGTAAGGTTATTGCGTTTTTTTCTTATATTTTGCTGTTGGATCAGAGACAATGTAGCTGTCCTCTGTCTGTTGTTGATGGTAATTATGACTCCTTCTGATATAATGATATAAGAATGGTTCCGAGAGAATGGATGGAGGGGTGGTCAGTTTTTAAAGAAACATGGCGGATGGTACATTGAAGTAATGTCATCAGGGATGTTGCTTTCTATACACTTTTATTCGAAAATATGGCGTTGAGTCAGTGAAATGGAAAGCAACGTTTGATGAATATTTTTCACATCTTAACGATGCATGCTGCATTGATTATGATGCTTTAGAAATTCAAATGCCTCGGAATAGATGCCTGCTCAATGAATCTTTTGTCGTTCCTTGTAAGGACCAGAATTGTTTTGAGAAGTGGCGATGTCTTAAATGAACAAAGTTCCGGCGTTGACTTTTTCTATGAGCACAAAAAATAGGGAGATTTCAGGAGAACGATGGTAGCACTGAAAGGTTTCCTAAATTTATGGATTTTACCCTGCACCCGAGAAATGCAATTTGCACGAAAGACCAGGACATTGATCAATTATTGCTCCTGATGAATGTCTGGAGTAGAATGTTTCAAAGAACATTCAGAAGAATAATAATTAAAATCCGCGAAATATCCTTTTATAATCTTTTTTTCAGTTATAGAAAGCATACCACTGTATCTAATTGCTTGTAAACCTAATCAAATATTCATCGCGAAATAAGCATCGAATGATATTGATTCGGAGTCGATACCATCATTACTTTTCGAGATATACGAGGCGTAAAAAAATTTTGGGAATACGAAATCGAGCTTTAGCGACTTTGAAAATGGTTGATGTCAACGCTTTTGATGGAGAAAATCATACTCATCATAGTACCTTCCAAATAGGAATTTAAAAAGACTATCAACTTGTTGAACCATAAAACCATTTTAAAGCAGCTCGAGAAAATCGGTGTCGGTTGTAACATAAAACTTATTTAGTCTTAACTCGGGGAGTTAATGTTTTGGATGGGCAACCACAATCGCCCGATTCAAACCCCACCGAGAATGTATGGGGTATTTTATAGCAGTGCATAAAGGCGAAATGGTTTATCTCGTGAAAAGCCCTATAAAAAGCTTTAAAATATGAGGGGCTGATAATTCCATCTGACATAGTAAACTCTCCCATTGCTTCCATGCCAAACAGGTGTGCGGAAATAATAAGAAACAAATGTTTTTGGACTAAATAATGAATCCCAATAAAAATTACATTACTTTGCACAGCTCTTCTTTTCTTGTATATTATTAACAGCAACTGCAAATGCCACGGATTTCCTTGCTTAAATTCAAATCTTGGCTGAAAGTTTCCTTTAATTACAGCCTATTCATTCTAATTAATCTCTGTCCTATGAGTAATTAATGAATGAATTAATGAAATAATGAATGAAAAAAAATGCAAATGCTTTGCACAATACTTCACATTATCAGCGATTTTGCATATTTAGTTTGATTTTCACGGATAAAATTCTTAGACGTGCTTGGCGGTTGTTAACTCCTGAAAAAAATTAATCAAAGAATCTGTTTTGAATTGAAAAATGAAATACTCGTAGTTGAAATGTTGAGTGTGGCATTTGGGGAATCTACTCTGATCCAAAAAATGTTTATAAGCGGTACAAGTTCTTCACAGAAGGCTGAGAAGATGTTAATGACGATGCTCGCTCTGGATGTCCCAATACGTCAATAAAATGTTGAAAATGTTGAAGCAATGAAGAAAAGTTTTGGCATATTGGTTGGCTCATGGCATGTAGTTTTTTCAGATATTTTGGACATGAAACTTGAGTCAGCAAAGTTGGTCCTCAATTTTTCTAAAATTTTAAACAAAAGAAACGTCGTATAAGCACCGTTTTTTTGACAACAAACAATGCCGTAATTATGCCACCATGCAGACTTGATCCATTACGACTTTCTTGTCTTCACGAAACTGAAAAAAACTCATGCAAGAATGGAGATTTTTCACGATTGGAGAGATAAAGAGAGCACCCGCATACAAAGTCACCTTATTTTTTGAACAAACCCAGTGTAAATGAATTGCTGTTTGTCTGTTAACAAAGTACTAGATATAACTATGCAGACGACACAGCCATTAAAGCAAGCTATGGGAGCTGCTAGTTTTGTTTTGATATTTGTCACGTGAACCGATACGAAATATACGTAAACAAGCAATGGAGATACTGGAGTAACACGATCGAAAGCATCATAATGCCCAACAAGAACATCACCGTTGTAGCTGACAATGTCGCGGATGAGCCGCCAAATTTGACCGGATAACGTGTCATGCAATTGGTGATTTCATATTCGTCTCTGAAGCGCATTTGACTACCATTTGCTCAGCGTCCGTCCTATGACAATCCTTCTTTGGTCTGGCGATGGGTTTCTATCTGAGATACGGGATCTTCCTTTAGGGTTAAGCTTTGGAAATACAGGCTCATCATCAAATACATTGGGATTATGTTTCTCAACTATGTGGAAGATTTTATGCAAGGATTTTGGACTAAAACCTTACAAGTTACAGCTCGTACGAGAATAGAAGCCAAACAATCTGGCAAAGCGTCGAATTTCGAGTGAAAGGTCTTAGACCTTGTATGGCGCGATTTACGGTCCGGCGGAATCCGGTAATGTTACTTTGGATGATACCATCAATGGCACCCATTATTATTCAATGATTTCGAACTTCTGTTTGCCCAAAAAGTTGGAGTTGAACCTCCAACGACATGTGGTCCGAGTAAACAGCATTATATGTTACACATCACGTGAGTCGATGGACTAATTGCAAAAGATTTCGGTGCGCAATTTTTTCTCTCGCTTCGGATCAATGAGTCTGTTGGCTAGATCGTGCAATTTGATGTCCATAGATTATTTTTTTATGGATTTACGTTAAAAACACGTGTATCAGCGAGACGCCAGATATTATGCTAGGAAAAGTCACTCAAAATTGGACCCGCCATATGGATCACTCAAAATATGGCAGTGATAAATATTTACGTATAATGGTCTTTACATAAAAAATGGCAAGTATTGATTTATCAATTTAAATAAAATTATTATATATTTTTAAAACTTTCCTATAGTTTTTTTAATAAGTAAAAACTAGGCATTTCACGCATTGCGAAAAAAATATGGTCGAAATAATTGTCCTTCTAAGGATACCATAAACTGTAAAAATAATTCGAAAGGACTAGCTCTGGTGAATTAGTTTTAAGGATTATCCATCATTGAAATGCAAGCTCTGCAGGAAATATGGCTGCCGATAGTGAAATATGGCTGCCGGCTGGTTGTGATCCACGTCCAAGAGAGCTTTTAAGACATCAGTCTCATATATGCACCCGCCCCTACTTAAGATACTATCAAAGAGGACTTCCATGACCTCTTGGATGGTGCCTACGAAGCCTGCCTTCGTCAATGACTTTAGTACCAAAACTGATAAGATAGACATCTTTGGCAGCGTCATTGGAAAGCACAGCCTTCGTGATATGACAACTTATAACTACTTCCGACTCACGGATTTGGCGACAACTGGCAGGAAGTAGCAAGGATATCAACACAGCAACCCGGCGGTCTTCGGACGGTCGAACTACAAATTACGAGTATATACTACCAAATATACATATACTGAACCATGTGCTCAGTGACGTACGGCACTCGTAAACTATTCTGGATGTGCGAAAATTCAGGGGGACGAACTCTGACTACTAATTAGCAGCACAATGTCAGAAAGTTGCGCCAGGACACCAAAGTCAGCTTTGACATTGGACGCCTGAAGGCACCGGGGTTGCCAGAGCCTACAGAGAGCAACTGGGCGAAAAACTCTCCAATTGCATACGTCGAACGTAGATGTCAACGATATATGATTGTAGTGCCGCTCAGCCATCTAGGAAATAGGCTGAGAAACCTGTGGTATGATGCCGAGTGTGAGCAGAAAAAATAAGCCCCCGACGAGGTATATTGGAAGGCGCTGCAAAGGAAAAAAGGGTAGCTCATGAAGAGTGTCGCACCAGAAGAAAGGAGGAGAAGATAATACTACAACTAAAGAAAAGGAATTACGCAGTCTCCCAGCTCAAGGATACGAAGAGTCTCATGATCCACATTAAATATAAGGACCTTTTACAAAAAAACCAGAAGCCTGGTAACAGGTTACAGAAGGGGCACGAAGACTCTTCGGAATTCTTGTCAGAGACCCCCAGAAAATTATCAACGCGTTCAAGCAGAGCACATCCAAATGCTGCTTATCGATTAGGAAATAGAGTATGTGAAAAACAACAAAACCACAGGCTCCGATGGTCTCTCATTTTTTTTGTTTATTTAGTATATAATAATTAAGGAGTGGTAATCCTTGCATGGGAACATCATTGCGACTGAGGAAGTAGAAGAAGTGGTTGGTTAGAACCAGACTTGAGTATATAGAGAGCTCAAGCGGTAAAAAAGTAAACGAGAGTGCAAGAGTATAATAAAGAAAAGTACGACAGTAGGCGAAAGGCGCCTCAGGTTTATAACGTCGATGATTTCGTCATGGTGAAGAATTTCGCAAGCACGCCGGGGGCCCCGAAGAAGCTAGTGCCTAAGTTCAGGGGACTGTATAGGGTCAAACGCGTATTAGGGAACGGGAGGTACGAGGTGGCTGATGTAGAGAATTTTCAGATAAGTCAGATACCGTATAAGGGCACTTGGGAGGCGGCGAATATGAGGCCGTACGTCAAAAAACACCAAACGAGAGCCAAAATCAAGGAGTGCAATCGAGTTCGAATGCAAGTCAGGATGGTCGATGGTAGTAATAATTAAGGAGTGGTAACCCTTGCATGGGAACATCCACCAATATACATAAAATACACTCCATCTCACATTAGGTTCTGGTAAGGCAATAAAGGACGGGAAAGCCATTCGATCTCCTACAGTCGAGCAAGACACACGTGTATTATTTGTCTTATATTTATAGGGTCGCCCAGGTTCAAAAGTTAGAGCTCTTATGATGTTTGTCATACAACCTGGACGGCGTGCAGATGGTTTGTGTCGAAGATGTTCGTTCACTCCTCTCCGGAGGAGGTTGTCCTAAATAGGATTCGAGAAATACGTCTGAATTTTTCGCGTTGGTTGTAGTTCACAGTAACTTTTTTGTGTCCATGCCATTAAGTTGTTATATTGGAAATGCATACACAGAGTATGAATTTTGAAGTAATCATCAGAGCTTTTCAAGGCTGGCGGCGATGTTTTGGTAGGAAGCATGTACCAGATCATCAGCAGAATTTAGGAAGATGAGAGCATGCCCGATGACTGGAATATCAGCTCTATTTATTTGTTTCACTCTCGAAATAGGTGATCCTACCACGTGCGCCAACTATTGTAGTATTTATATCCATGAAGATCCTATCCAGCGTACTGTGTGAACGTCTAAAGCCTGTTTGCACCGCACAAATCGGCACATACCATTGCAGCTTCCTGTCCGGCAAAGCGACTATAAACAAAAATTTCACATTAAGGCCACTCCTGGAAAACACCACCGAGTTTCAAATCGATACACACCACTTTTTGATCGATTTCAGAGCCCAATACGGCAGCATTGATCGCACAGAACTCTTTAATGCAATGGTGGAATTCAGGACGGTTTGGTTCAAGGACCTCAGAACCGTTCGACAGCTGTACCGGATTTTGGTAAGACGTTGCACTGTCCTGGGACTTCTTCAATTTCGACAGCAGATAGTGCGGATGGCAGGATACTTTCTACTAGTTGGTCCAATTGTTGGTATACACAGATGAAACAGACATTATCGCGTGAACCCAACGTGCTGTTGTCGAAGCTTTCATAGATATTGAAGAACGCGCGAGGCGAGCTGGTATGAAAGTAAATGAGGAATAAACCAACTACATGTTGTCGGGCAAAGACCGATCACCTAACAATTGACAGCTTAAATTTTGAGTTACTTAAGGAAGCTCGGGGCAAACGTGAACACTGTTAACGCTGTTACGACCTGTCAAAACAACTAGGGTCAAAAATCCTTACTCAAAAGACTAAGGATTTGCTCTACAAAACACTTATCCTGCCAGCCTTGATTTATGGAGCCAAAAGCTGGACGACAAATAGGACGGCAAAGCTGATCCTGGAATCCTTCGAAAGAAAAATTCTGCATCGGATATTCGGTCCTATCTGCGAGGAAAGCGAATGGTGGGGAAGACATAACCGCGAACTCTATGAACTGTACAAAGATGTGAATGTAGTACGAAAAATAAAATCCGCCGACTACACTGGCTCGGCCACATTAACCGCATGACTACCAACGCCTCAGCTAAGAGGGTCTTCGGATCCGAGCCTCCTCGTTCGAGAAGGAGAGGAAGACCGAACCTACGGTACAAAAAAAAGTGATCGCGGATGCAAACGACTGTGTTGATAACTGGAAGCAGCATGTCCGCCAAGGATGGCAGGCAGTTCGCTGGCCTCAGCAGTAAGTGAATATTCGTATTAAATTAATTTAAAGCAGTCAAAAAGCACTTATGGCTTACTGACACTTAATATTGTTCAAAAATCATAATTTTGAGTACTAAATTCGGATTGAATTTCAAAAATAAAGCATCCTTTAAAAAAAAAGTTCACACATCAACTCTTTCATACGGCCATACACCAAATCAACTTTTGCCCATTTCATCCACATTTTTCGACATAATAACCTTTATTACGATTTATTATCAAAAATTTCTCCCCAAAAGTGTTCAAGTTGATTGATTTTAAAAATTACCCAATTTCGATAAAACATCATTACCACCACGACCGAATTGATTCGAACCGGACGCAATGCATTTTTTATCTCTTCGCAAAATAATGAAATAAAAATTGATTTCAGCAAGCTTCAATCATTAACAGCTTAAATTTCAAGCAACACGTGTCAGGGGGAAAGCAAAATTTTATATTTAATGGTTAGTAGTGCTTTTCACCATTTTTTTTTTCACTGGTATGAAACTACCACTTTGGCGAATTAAGCGAACAGAGCCGTGAACATTAATGTTGAGCGAATAATAGTGCGTTGTATACAGAATGAAATAAGCAATTTTCTGTGGTGCTTTTACTAACAATCAAGAGGAGTAATATCCTTTAATTGACAAATTCAATTCGATTAAGCAACACTGTATAAAGCATACACAGTATTCATTCCCACCTTCTAATAAGGAAGTAAATGAACGGAACGAAACCTCGTCTTCTTTTATCAAATCCATTTTGAAGATGATATGTATCCATCATCGAGCATGGTATGCCATGTATGCCGGAAAGGAGGTACCTGAGTGGGATAGAGTGGAAAATGGTCAAACGCCATGTACCGTGCAAGCGAAACTTAATTTGATTGCATTACGTAGATAGCGTGCAAAAGGAGGCGCACCACTTACAGAAATATAGATTAATTTATGTTATCCCCACTCATAAAATGGAGTAGCACCGACCCAAGCGTCGCGTCCATAAACACATGAACGAATGAAATCAGCGAGTGTTAGAGCCAGTGGTGAACGTGGTAAAAACAACAACTTGAACCATAACAAAATGCAATTAATGGCAGATGCTGTCTTAAATTGAACTTTGATTTTTCACCAACTCCATCGTTACTTTGTCGACCAAAATGGCTCGCATTAGTGTGCGTATGCGAGGCGAACGTAAGAGAAAGGTTTTGACGATGATGACGATGCGCGGACCCATACAATATCGCAACTAGATAGATAGGGATGATACGAAACCTTGTAGCCTCTACCCCGGCCAGGTAACCGACTGGTAACAGCTACTCGTTCATGCAGTTTCTGTTCAATTTCAGGGCGTTACACTTATGATATGCGCCAGATTATTTTAAAAGCAATGCCCCTTCCGTCTACGAGGAAAAGTCTGCAGATAAGGTGTCTCGAGCATATGTTCATTAAAACGTCTTACAACATACATTCACACACCACAAATGTTGTAGGCCGAAGAGAAGAGAAAAAATTACGATATTGATACCATCCAGCCTATTTCCTTGAACGATATAAGCCACACGGTCATCATTTCCAACCAGACTCCTTCCTTTCACACCCTTCACCCGTCAACATGCCCTTTTAATTGTTCCCACTACCAGCAAGCTCGTAGCTCAATGCGAAGGAAAACGACCAACGAGCACTGTGGAAGTCATGTTCGCCCGACACCAAAAATTAAGGATTATTAATCGCTGTTCCTAATCAATTATCTTTTCCATCTTTAATTAATTTTCTATACGTTCAGTACGTTGCGTATCGTACTATCGACAGAGGGCACGTACTTGAATGCTAATTTATCCTCTTCCCTTCGTCCACTGAATACCTTTCGGAATGCTATCCACATCGCTGTAATAAAGTAACTTTTTCGTTTAATTTTTTTGGAGGTGCTTTCACAGCACAGATATATCGCATTCTTGCGGATGTTTATTGGCTCCTTGGCTGGATGATGTTTTTCGGGGTTTCAAGGAGGTGCAACTGGAGGTGATAATGATCTTGTTGATAGGTGGTTGTTAGTTTTTGGAGAGGGATCTCCTAAAAAGCAAGACTTCATGTCTTAATTTCCGGTAAACGGTAGAGAGATATGAGCACACCGCTATAAAAAAAAACCACCTACTCTCTACTCTCTCGCAGTCACAAGGCAGGGGTACGGCCAATAGAAGTTATGTGACAGGGATTGTGTGGTGTCATTTGTGGTGGAAAAGTGATAGTTATGCCAGAAGCCAAGCAAGAAAAGGCAGTAACAATAAAAACCGATACGCTTAGGTAAGCGCGCCTGCTTACTCGGAGACGTTATCGGTTTTAGTGGGACATATAAAGCAGGCAGCGAGCACTAGCGGACTGTGGCAGAACAGTTGGCGATTGGATGATTCGGAATGTGACAGTCGGTATTGAGGTGGTGCTGATTGCAATTGAAGGGAACTAAGAGGAGAAATGTGAATTCCTTGGGTTCATGGACTATGTAAAATGAGAAAGCGGCAGCAGGTGTCTTGGTTTGTCCCACAGAGAGCAATTTTTGTGCTTAGAATTGGTAAAAAAATTATAATTTTAATATGAAAAAGTTGAGGTGCGAACTACAAGGTGGTGCAAAATTAATCATCCTATCGGAAGATGTTATAATATTCGCAAATGGCGACGTACATCCATCATATTCGACACTTGTAAACTAGACAGCTATAGTATAATAACAAATAAGCAACAAAATGCCATACTTTACAAGAGTGTGGAATAATTGTGTTGTTTTTTTCGACCAATAATCGGTCGGTGGTGTTACCGCAGCATAAATTTCGATATCGATTTCTTAATCGTGTCGCTCCAACTGGTCAAACATTCTGACGTGTAGCTACTCGACTCGAACAGACTGGAGTCACAGGATACCAGGCAGGGCGTGGCCCCCATCAGACTGCTCGTTCGGCCAAGAATATCGCGGCTGTGGCTGCCGATGTCGCTGAGAACGAAGAAACATCAACCAGACGACGGGCCAAGAAATTGGGCACCACCAGACGGATCCTACACCGAATTTTACTTAAACATGTTTCCGCACAACGTACAAACAGTGCATCAGTTAATGCCTGCTGACCGTCAGTCACGTGTGAATCACTGTCAAGCTAATCCTAACAACAAGAGGATGATCATGAGTGACGAGGCGCATTTCCACTTAAGCGGTTACGCCAATAAGCAAAATCTTAGTTTCTGGGGCATTGAATATCCGCGTCCAATGCGCGTAGAGCCATTCACTCAAAGTCACTGTGTGGTGCGGCGTTTACGCTAGAGGAGCGATTGGGCCGAATTTTTTTGAGGACGCCATTGCAATACGGTCACTGGCGAACGCTACAAGGCCATGATAAACGACCTCTTACTGCCGGAATTGGATGAGCGAGGCTTGGTGACCACGTGGTTTCAACAAGACTGTGCAATCATACACGCAGCACGAATTACAATGGATATTGTGAAGGAAGCGTTTCCTGGTCGCGTTATCTCCCATTTTGGCGATTTGGCATAGCCCGCAAGATCGCTCGATTTAACCATCCCAGACTTCCTTCTTGAGGTTACTTGAAGTCGCAGATTTACGCCAGCAAGTCTCAGACAATCGCAACCCTTAAGGAGAATATTCGATAGAAATCCGAATACTTATCACCGGAAATCTTGCGGAAAGTCATGGAAAATGCGATAAGACGAGTACAAATGTTTATCAACTCTGGCGGCAGTCACTTGATGGATATCATATTTTGTACTTAACAGAAAAAAATTATGGAGATCCAGGGAAAGATCTCTATCACTCCAGTTTATTATTTTTTATTTAGTGAAAAAGTAATTCAAAACCAAAATTGACTGATTAATTTTGCCCCCTTGTAAAAGGTGGGCCATCTAGTGGTTGTTTTTTAAATAATAGATTATTTTGACCCTAATAGCTGTATTCCGCTCAAAATCTTGACGAAAAGTCAGTATCATACCTCCGCAGAATGAAGTAAGTCGCTTTACGCTTGAAGAACGTTGGGAAATATTAAAAATCTATTTCCAAATCGAGTGCTGTGTAGCTCAAACAGTGCGTTATTTTAAAACAAGTTTTGGCCGAAATGAAGCACCCATCGCGACTGCTGTACGCAAGTTTGTGCAAAAAAGTTCATGAGACTGGTATGCTAGTGGATAACACTCGTGGTACCCGTTGTCGCACGGTACGCACAGATGAGAATGTGGCTGCTGTGAGTTGCCGAGAGTGTGAGACCCAATTCATGAACATCAAATCGCCATGGATATCAACAGCTCAACATTTCACGCACTAGCCTGAGGAGAATTCTACACAAAGATCTCGGATTAGTCGCTTACAAGTTCCAATTGACTCAACAATTGAAGGCGCATGACCATCCGCTTCTTTATCGCTTCGCACTTTGGGCCTTAGAGCAGCTTGAGTTGGACAACGATTTTGGGCGAAAAATCATCTTTTCTGACGAGGCGCATTTGCATCTCGACGGCTACGTTAACACACTGCATCTGGAGTTCGGAAAACCTCACGTTATTGTCGAGAAGTCAATGCATCCACAGATTGTGCCAGTTTGGTGCGGATTATGGAGTGATGGTATCATTGAACCATTTTTATTCGACAATGAGGCTGGAAATAACGTTTCGGTCAATGGTGGGCATTATAGAGCCATGTTAACCGACTTTATTTTTATTGAAATTGAAGACATGGATTTGGACGATCTCTGGTTCATGCAGGAAGGTGCACCATACCACACAGCCCATGCCACAATCGATATTTCGCGCACCAAATTCACAAATCGTGTTATCAGCCGTCTTGGCGATGTCACTTGGCCGCCTCGGTGCTGCGATTTGTCCCGTTTAGACTTTTTTTTTAGGGGAACCGTGAAGGACCGATGTTATGCCAATAATGCGGAGCACTTAAGGCCAATATCATCCAAGCAATCCGCGGGCTACAGCCTAAAACCATCAGCAAGGTCTTGGAAAATTGGTGTGACAGAATGCGAAGCCAGCTGAGGCAACCACTTGAACGACGTTAAGTTCTATAATTAATGGGAATGTTAATTTTTACTAATATATCCATAATACTTGGAAAAAAAATAATTTTGTTCATTTTATTGCGTTTAAAAAAAAAAACTTGTATTTGGCCCTACCTTAACATGCAGATATGGGCACCCAAGTCAAGAACCTATTGAATGCAATCACACTACCTAGATGAACCATCGCTAAGACCACTACCTACCTCATATCTCCATTACCACACTGACCACCTCGTTGACTTACATATGCCGTGATCAATCGTCTCCAACACATTCCACACACATTCCGCTTCGCCAGCCCGCCAGACTACCGTCTAAGCAAACCATCGATTAATCTCCTTCAATTGAATCATTCTTCAGCACCGCGATTTAATCAAGCACAATTCTATTTGCATACAAACTACTTACCCGACTATAACCAGCACGATTTCGCTTCAAATTCGGATTATCTCAACCACCAACATTACCTCGTCGCCACCGCAGCCATACCATATGCTATAAGTTCAAGAAATCCATCTCGCAGATCAACATAAATCGTACTGTGGTTACAATATTTCATCATTAGATGGAAACGAAAACCATCGCCAAACGCATTCAGTTGCACTCGGACAACAGCGAATCAACGCGACACCAATGAATTCGCAATGGCAAACGTACGAAAATGTTGACACATGTTATCCATCAGTATTTGGCAGAGGACTGCCAGTTAGCCAGTTAACCAGTAAAACGATTGTTGTCGTGTCCATTAAAGTGATCGTGCGCAACAGCTTGTCACTAGGTGTAAAGTGAAATATCGTCAATCGGCCGGACATGTTTAGCCGTTTACGGCCTCCACTTTAACTTGTGCTCCATTTGACCCAATTAGATGATTTCGTTTTATCTCTTGGATTTCCTTTTTTAATTGTTTTTCTTTTCCATCAGCTGATAGTTGCGAAATAAATAAAACATCCTGACATTACCGCCGCCCGATTTGGTTTGTTGTTTAAATGATTTATTACGGAAGGCACTCCTTTGGTATTGGAGATTTGAATTTCATGTAAATTAGATTCAGCTGCGATACGAAAATTATGTGTATGCTCGTGTATGAAGTAAGGTCCATCAATCATGGTGGCATTGTGATTGTGACTGGCTATGGTTGCAGGTTGCTTTCAAATTAGTACCAATTTTAGAAATGCTCATTTAAGGTAAATGGCTGTTTACCACCGTTTTACCATTGCTTGCCGATGCTTACAACGACTGTTAGGCACCGTTTGTGGCATGTTCCAATTCCTCAAATGTCATCGAGACCAAAAGGCAGACATTTGGCGATGATCATGATGATAATGTTGATGATGAAGATGACGATGATGGATTTCGAGGTGGCAAAAATCAAAAGTGGTTTAAGCCACAGAATTGGTCAGACATGGCATTTATGGCAACCTTACCGGGTGACTTAATTGATTGATTGTTGCATAAATTACTTACCGGTGCAACGGAGTCTACTTCATCATCATCGAGTGGTCGGTTATACATTTTTAATTGGTTTACATCTCGCGCGACCAGCAACCACATGTGCACGTATGTGGGGTTTGGGTTTGATTTCATGTTCGTCTGCGTCGCGCGACAGTTGAGATAGTAGATCTCAATTAGATTGAATCACAACAAGGATCTGCTGGGCGTGTGAAAACATGTCCACTGCGATTAGATGTCGTTCCTTTTCATATGCAAATATTGTTTGGTCTTTTACCGATGTGTGTGGTTACATGTAGATGATTCATTATGAGATTAACATACTGGTTACAAGTTGACTGAGATCAAATAAGGAAATGACAAGTGCACACAAACCTTGGGTGTATAATTAAATTGGTCGTGGCTGGTTGTTCGCAGTTGTATATGTTAAGTGTTGGCCTGCAGTTAAGTGCGAAGAATCGCGCCATAAATCTTTCAATTGGGATCAATTTCGCTGAATTCTTTCGAGTGTTTAAGCCGTGTTCGGAGGATACCAATGGAATGTGAGTAAGTCGAGTAGGTCAATGAGAGTGTTTTTACGCGAATGTTGAGTGATCAGGAATGTTGTTATTCGCATTCCTTCGAAGAGTATTTTTGTTTTTTGTTTGGGAAGCAAATAACGTCCATGCAAGTTGGGCCTAAGTCATGAGAGCAGAAATTTCGAACGAAAGAGTTGAGTGCGAGCAACAGCACTTAAGCCAAAAATCATTTTGACTGATCCATCTGTCTTATTTCTTTATTATTCGCTTTACTCCCAGATATTTACATGCAGATTATTCGAATGAAAACGTTCATAAATGAGATGTCTTCCCATCTCATAAACTTTATTTTATCAGCCATGACCGCCGCATAGTTGACTGATGAAAAGTTAAATACCAAATTTACGACCACTCTAATCCGAGGCTTATTTCATTTCATATTGGATACTTCCATCTCGGTCATAATAAATTTCAATTGTCGATCAGATGTAGCAGTAGCGCATAGATGAAAGTACCTTTTAAAATATTAACGGAATGAGTTACAGTCGCCCAAGTATTATATTTCAATTCCACTAACCAACAACAGTCTTTCCGCATTGACTGCATCCGGCATTGGATAGTGTCATAACAAAAGTTCGACAATGCTACGAATAACACTTGTACCTGAGCCATATCTCATGTGGCAGCCGGTAACTTCGATCCTTCTCTGAGTTTTAGTCATAAATTTCTTCATTTCCCGTCGATGAATCCTTTTCCGCTGTATAACCCAATCAAATACACAAACAAAACCACAGTACATGTGCTTCTGCTGTCGGACGGGACTCGCTTGTCGAAGTGATGACTTGTTGGTCGGTGTTATATGCGCACATGTACGCATTCGTTTCTGTACTCTCTGCCTATTGCTGGTCTTCCTTCGACCGTCCATTACCTATGCTTCACTCGCCATCTTGTTCCCTCGTACGCAGCCTGCTTCATCCGAGACTATGGATCCGTCCCCTTTACGTTTGTGAAAGGTTTGTAGGCAAAAATTTGTAACGTTTAGTTTTAAATGGTCAACCATTTTAATTTTCAGCTTCGGTGCAGACTATTAAAGCTCATTAAAGTTGATTGGGTTTTGCATTTCGTAGATACTTCTTAATGATTAGCTTTGATGCATGAAGATGGGAGAGAGGTGTTTTATTTTTTTGTTACTTCTCTTCACTCGCTTCGTTGTATTTTGTTTTTATTACACAAAAGATCCAATGACTTGAGGATCTGAGTGAGAGACGTTGTCTGAGTATGCGAATGAAGCTGACCGGGCGATGTGGATTGTCTTTACATTTGTTTTTGTATCACAAGAGACTTAAGAGTAATATGAACATGAGTTCATGATGTTTAATGCTACTGCCTGGGATGTATTTTTCTTTTTTCGCTCTTCGTTATGGGAAAATAATGGGCAGTTTTTCATTGTTTTTTTGTTTATTTTGATTTTTCGATTCCTTTTGCCGTTCGGAATGGAAAATGCGAGCAGGTGCAGACGAGGACATTAGTTATTTTGATGCTATATTACAATTTATTTAACAGCATTTGGTTCCAATAAACTACAATAAAGTGGGTAGTATCATGGGAAATGTAAAGGAATGAAAATGGAAATTGATTTGATTTTTATTCAAATCTGATCTCGAAAAAGTATTTTGTCATCAGGAAAAATAAAAAATGAAACAAATTAATTTTTTTCTATATATTATGGCTTCGTTAGTAAGAACAAACATTCCCATTAATTCCAAAATACAACGTCGTTCAAGTTGCTGCCTTGGCTGGCTTCTCAGTAGCGCATTCTGTCACCCCAATTGTCCAAGACTTTGTTGATGGTTTTGGGCTGTAGCTCACGGATTGCTGGATGATGTTGGCCTTAAGTGCTTGAATCGTTTCCGGATTGTTGGCATAACATCGATCCTTTACGGTTCTCCACAAAAAACAAGTCCAAAGGGGTCAAATCGCAGCTCCGAGGCGGTCTCGACGTCGCCAAGACGGCTGATAAAACAATTTGTGAATTTGATGGGCAAAATATCGATTATGGCATGGGCTGTGTGGCACGGCGCATCGTCCTGTATGAACCAGAGGTCGTCCAATTCCATGTCTACAATTTCTGTAAAAAAAAGTCGGTAAACATGTAATGCCCACCGAACCGTTGTTCCCAGCCTCATTGTCGAAGAAAAATGATCCAATGATGCCACCACTCCACAATCCGCACCAAACTATCACCTCTGTGGATGCATTGGCTTCTCGATAATAATCTGGGGTTTTCTGACAATTTTGTTTGTTAACGTAGCCACCGAGATGAAAATGCGGCTCGTCAGAAAAGATGATTTTTCGCCCAAAATCGTTGTCCAACTCAAGCTGCCCTAAGGCCCAGCCTGCGAAGTGATAACGAAGCGGATGGTCACGCTCCTTCAATTGCTGAGTCAATTGGAGCTTATGAGCTAATAATCCAATACCTTTGTGCAGAATTCTCCTCGGGCTAGTGCGTGAAATGTTGAGCTGTTGAAATCGTGTTCGGAGGATACGAGTTGATGTTCGTGAATTGAGTCTCACACTTTCGGCCACAGCAGCCACATTCTCATCTGTGCGCACCGTACCACGACGGGGACCATGAGGGACCACTGGCATATCAGTCACGCTAACGTTGCTTTATTTCGGCCAAAACTTTTTTTTAAAAAAACGCAATGTTTGGGCTACACAGCACTGACTTCGGAAATAAATTTTCAATATTTCCCAACGTTGTTCAAGCGTCAAGCGACTCATTTCGTTCCACGGGGGTATGATACTGACGATTTGTTAGATTTCGAGTGAGAAACAGCTGTCAGTGTCAAAATAATCTATGATTTAAAAAAAAAAAACACTAGATGGCCCACCTTTTATAGCAACCTTTTTTATAAAAAGGTGGAGTGCAGTAATTCCGATCACTGCTCTCGGGCTGCTGTCGGGCAAGTTGGCATGGCGCCTGTAATGCCGAGACATGCCAGCTTCTGAAGGCGTTGAAGTTTAACTGTTGTAGTTTTCTGTTCAACTTTTGTCCACCATACAGCTCACGCATAAGTTATGACAGGTCTTACTATCACGTTATAGAACCAGTGGATTACCTTAAGCTTCAATCCCCAGGTTTTACCGTAAGTGCGTCGACAGGCCCACAGTGCCTTAGTCGCCTTTGCGAGTTTGTTTTTTATGTTCGAATTCCAGTTAAGTGAGTCGAGAAATATATTGCAGCACTTTCACATTAGTGTCTTGGTTATAAGAAACGAACCTCCAATTATTTTTTTTTTGTAAACTGTGTCAGACGTTCATTGTTCAAACGTCGAAATTGCGTAAGTACTCGTATCATTATTTGGTCTGGAGATGCACAAAGCTCGAAAAAATGCACACCCCTACATGCAGAAATTTCTTTGAAAAGAATGGATTGGAATTTGAATCGTGAAGACGTCAACATTTTAATTTGAAAAAAAAACCGGTCTCATTGCAACAATTGTTAATTAGGAGGGCTTTCAGCTGGTTTATTTTTAAAATTGATATAAAAAAACAACACCTTTCAATGGTTTTTTAAGTTTACTATTTTATGAAGAGAAAGCCTTCTGATTAGTTTTGGAATATAATTTCATTGAATGGTTGGCCCTATGGCAGACTAGCTGGTCTTCCCAATTCTGGAGAACATTTTTCATGGTTTTTCCATGTCTCACGACTACCTTGATTATGATTGTGCTTAAGTACCTCAATCGTTTCAGGATCACCTGCGCAATATCAATCCTTAAGGGAAGCTCTAAAACACAACATCGGATCAAAGCTCCCCAAAATCCAGGCAATAGCCTTAAAATGGCTGATTACGCGATTCTTGAATGTTATGCCACACAATCGACCGTAATATGGTTTGGGCGATGTGCACTGGCATCCTGCTGAGACCCATAACTCATTCAAATAAAGGGTTTTTTAATAGGGATGGGTAGATATTGAAAGAGAATAAAACAAGCTGTGTATGAGGAATTAACAGTTTTTTCGCCTCGGCTTCTTACCGTGGCACGGATCCGAGTGGCCCAATTTTCAATGACTCTTCCGCAGAGATCCTTCTGAATTTAACTAGGCCTGTGCTATTCACCTTAAGGGCATCGGTTGATTGTGATTTATTCACATAGACCTGCGACTTTAGGAAACCTCACATGTAAAAGTCTAGCAGGGCCAAATCGCATTGCCATGGTGGCCAATTTACGCTATATCTGAGGGAGATAATCTTATCCTCAAATCGTTCATGCAGAATGTCAGTCGTGGCACCCGCTGTGGGGCAAGTAGGGCCATTCTGCTGGAACCACATGTCACCTATGTTCATTGAGTTCAATTTGGGTCCTAAGAAATTCTTTATCATCGTTCTGTAGCGCTCGCCAGTGACGGTGACTGCCTCACAAACGTCGTTTTGGAAAAAGTACGGACCAATGATGCCGGCTGCTCATAATCCACACCAAACTGTAACTTTTTGAGGATGCCTTGTGTACCTTGTCTGGGTTGGTGTCATCCCATATTCGGTAATTTTGCTTGTTAACACAGCCATTCATCCAAAAATGCGCCTTGTCGTTAATGATGATTTTTTGACAAAAATTGAGGTCTCCTTCCAAACACTCCGAAGCCCCGCCAACGAACGAACATCGTTGGCTGAACTTTGTCATGAACTTTGAGGTCCTGGGTTAGTAGGATGTTGTACGTGGATCAAGTTCCAACGCAAAATTCGCCAAGTTGAAGTCCGCGAAAGGCCGGCTTCTTGTGCACGGTTAAGAATCTACCGCGCCAATTGAAGAGAAGCAACCAGAAAACACTGAAGCCCCAAATACTGCAGTTTTTCTTACTATTACGTATGCTAGCCAACTCGCTGTATTCCAATAGGTGGCGCTAGCGGTACATGCTAGTCTCAAATGTCATCAAAAATGTCACATGATAAGCTATCTGCTAACAACTTCTCATCATTGTTTTTATGCGTGGATACCATGTGTCGACTTTTGAACCATTTATGATTCATTCAGTTCGAAAATATTTGCAACTAAAGTTTGTCGTATGGTTCTAGAGATATATGGTAAGATTTCGGAAGAATGTGTTGAAAATGGTTTAGAGGCTACAAAGGCAGTCCACATGGAAGGCAAGGAGTGTCACGGACCAGAGAAAAGTTTTAAGGCGGAATATTAGAGGCATTTACTGATCAATACCCATATTTGTGCAGATTTACCTTCCGTAATTCAGCGAGTCATTTTCTATTATTTTAAAGTCTTGAAATTGGTCCAACAGCAATGCAACCGAGTGTAACACAAATTAGAACTGAGAAACGTCGATGGACGACTTTCCATCTGCAAATTCATGCTCCAGCGGCAGGAAAGAGAAGGTTTTCTGTATCGTATTATATTGTGACTGGCGATAATATGTGGATCCATTATGACAATGATAATTCTGAGCATTGAAAAGATGCTTCAACATTGATGGCCACATTAAGTGTTGTTACAACGGGGTGATACCATCCTTGTAACTCGCAACTGACCACAACTGATCCAAAATGCGAAGTGATTTTGCTTAGATTATTAAAACCTAGCCGGTAACGCTGTTCAGATCAATAGCCTGAGCAGCACTTTCCATCCAAATTCGATCGATTCACGGATCTTCACAAAAGACGTGCAGTTTTTGCATCACAAAATTCTTTTGCTGCCAAAAAGATGAAGAAAAGTTGTAGTAGGTAATGGACATTACTTTCAAGAATAAACACGCAAACATTTTTATTTTTCCAATATAAGGCTCAAAATTTTGGAAAATAAAATGGTTGTCTCCCATTTGTACACTTGATACATACATAACTATGTACCAAGTGGAAAATATGCGCCATTTTTCCGCAAAATCGATGACAGCTTTCATCTGACCTGAGAAGAAGCAGAGAGTCGACGACGAAGCGGATGATAGTTTTGCATCAGTTTCTAAATGAGTTGAACCTAATAAGCGAATAATCGGAGGTCATTATGCTGAATTCTCCTCAAGCTAATGCGGCTTATGTTCAGTTGTTAAATCTGTAGCGAGTTAAGGTACTCGGGCTTGGGCACTCATTTTCTAACGTCCAAGAAATATCCTATTCAGAAAGAAATCAAGCAGTTTTCATATCAGCTCTTTTATTGTTGAATGATTTTATAAATGGTGTTTTTTTAGAGGTTTGTGTTTTAAGCTGACAACGCTGTTTCTACAGATAATTAGTTTGATAGCCGAAAGTTGATTTGTTTTTAATACATTTTGCCATTTTACAATAAATAAATGCACGCAAATTCTGCAAACTTATTTGCCGGCCAAAATGTTACCTTCAATGGATAGCGCTACTGAAACATTATTTCTGACAATCGTGGTATGTGCATTATGTCAACTAAAATTTCTATTAAAGATTCGCAATGTTTCTTCAATACAATGCCCATTTATCTTAGGAAATACGTTATCATTATTTGTTCAAGTTGTTGTTCAAGTATAAGTGGTGAGTTGTGATACACAACAAAAGTCAAATATTTGATCGAATCATTTGATCAATATGCAAATAACATTTTATTCAAAATGAAACCAGGTGATGTTCTTGACCTTTCTAATCCTAACTGCCCTTCCTTCCTTTCTACCAGCCATGGGCATAATTTCATTGAATAACTTGTAAAAACTAATTTCAAATATCCTGCCCTCAAACTGGTAAACACATTGTGCAAGTTCAATCAATAATTTTTCCAACGGTCAATCGGAATCTAGGACCTCCGCTGAAAGTTTATTAGCCCATCTCCTATTGAATGCACATCCATTTACCATCGTTCTGCCGAACATTGAGAAATTTAATTAAAAAATTAAAAGAAAAAACACGCATCGCACCGGTTATTTCTAATTAAACAAATATTTTCGATCCGTCCTGCTGCATAAGCTGGTCGTCTAATTAATATATAAATCCCATCGGTACATCTGGAATAAGCTACGCCAGCTGTTGGTTTAACTACCGTTACCGCTGCGTATAAACAAAAATAAAAAAAAATTAAAAATCCCCACTCATCCACCCACTATTGCTTTATCTTAACGTTCAGCCCTCGCCACCATTACGGTTACTCACTACTGCCGACACAAATCCGTTGGTGCTGCTGTTGTTAACGCGCGCGCATCTTTCAATCAAAATTCTAGCCTTCCGCATTGTAGACCACACTCTCCAGCACTTGCATCGGAGCGCACTATACATTCTTCTGTAAGTGATTTGCGGAAAATTATACGCATACGCGCCAGCTACATCCACACGTATCCAATTCAATACCGAAGCATAAGCCGTCCGAGCGAGGGGTGGAATGGATTAATTGCAAAAAACAAAAACCAAAGAAAATGGGTAAACAAAATGAAACACACATAAATCACGTTTAATTGAAAATTGACTGCACGCTGTGATCACAAAAGGATGCGGCCAGGAAACTGTGGTTTGTTTGTTTTTATAATTTGATAAGAGAAATGAAAACTAATTTAATTCCTAACTCCTAATTCGCAATCATGTTACAATCCACTGCAATGCCACCTGTCCGATGAAGCAGCAATAGCACAGCAGTACACGTTTGATGGTGATCGGATAGTAGATACGTATACCCGTGTCATAAAGGAGTCGTAAAATAGGCTAAAATATCTGCAGCCACTTAGGCAATGACAATCTAGAATCATAGACAACTTGGGTGGCTAAATGGATCAGCTGGCATGGAACAGCCTGATGACAGGCACCATTGACTAAAAGATAAACAAACCACTCGATCATTCCTTCCCCTCCTTCATGCTTTCTCTACTTTTTACTTATTTTATTTTTGATAATTTATTGTTATTGATCCGGTAGTCCGGTAGTAATTATTGCATATCCAATAATAATATTTACGAGTATTGCCATATCCTCCAATCATCACTGTAACTTGTCCGATTGAGTAAGGTGAAGGCAAAAAAGGCGAAACGATCGGGCAGCTGGAAATACTTGGATAAGGAGAATTATAATTATGTATGTAACGTAAAAGTCCTGAGAAGACAATCCATATCTTAAGTTGGAATCAAAACCTTTAGTCGAAAGGATGATGAGTACCGGCTAAGAGAGCGCCGCGCCGGTAGTTATAGCCTCGATGGTGGTGTGCAACAATGACAAGGTCGGCCACCATCAACCAAACGCATAAAATACGTATTAAAATTATTCAAGATGGCTGTGCGAAGTGATGTGGATTCGAATGCTTGCGATTGAAGTTGCTTTCGACAGGTTACTAGTTCTTGATGGCTAGCTGCGGGTTGGCTTCTCGTTTCATTTTCTGCTTCTTCATCATTCTCTTAATTATAATTATTTTTAGATCTCCCTGGTTTTAATGCTTTTTTCATGTGCGCTGCGTTCCGATGATGATGCGAAAATATGCGGAGAGATCCAGTCCTGTGGTGCAGATACCTCTGGTTAGATTTACGTAAGCCCAATCGTATTGCATCAACAGAGTCAGAGTGAGAGATTTGGTATTCTGCATTTGCTATCTGATTCGTGGCCTAATCGTGAGGTTATTCTTACAAAAACTGGATTGGACCACAGGGCGATTGATATAAATTTCAATGAATTGATACATTCAAACAGAGAATTGGCAAAAGATACGAATATTCGTATCTATCGAATGGCAGTATCATCCCTGATAGCGATGCTACGTTAATAATAATCGATTGAACGCAATTCTTCTCATTCGAATGATGGTCTTAGGCAGATTCTCGTAAGTTCGATTGTGGAAATAGGTAAATTAAAAGTCACTAAAGCAATTATGTATGCTAAAAGGCTCAACCAATTATAGGCTTAGAGCCAAATTTTTAAGCAAATAATGGCTCTTAATCATTTTAGCTTACTATCGACAAGTTCTTTGCAGAAATCTGGATTTCTTCTAGAACTAGTTGCAACAAAGAAACTGCCCTGCGGTCAATAATTTTGCGGTGTCTTGGGGTTTTGTTTGATTTTGTTTACAATACGCCTCTCACTTATCTCCGATGATATTTTCTATATAGCCCTCATTTTTGAACTTATGGACAGCGTCATAAGCTACGTACAGGATTTTCAAACAAATCAACCAGCCTCTCTGTGGCTTTTGCCGTGCCAAACTTATGTTAAAATATGCTTTTGCTTAAGGTACACACCATTTGGGTCATCTAGTGGCTACAAGCAAAATTGCCGCATCTGGGGCTCGGAAAACTCGCACGTTATTGTCGAGAAGCTAATGCATCCATGGAGAGTGACAGTTTGGTGTGAATTATGGAGTGGTGGCGTCTTGGACCCATTTTCTTCGAAAATTAGGCTTTCCGCCAACGATGGGTGTAATAGTCATGCTAACCGACTTTTTTTTTTACTGAAATTGAACACATGGATTTGAACGACCTCTGGTTCATGCAGGATGGCGTGCCACGCCACACAGCTCATGCCACAATCGATCTCCTGCGCACCATATTCCTAACTCGTGTTATCAGTCGTCTTGGCAATGTCAATTGGCCGCCTCGAAGCTGCGATTTGACCCTTTTGGACTTTTTCTTGTGGGGAACCGTGAAGGTCCGATGTTATGCCAACAATCCCAAACGATTCAAGCACTTAAGGCCAATATCATCTAAGCAATCCGTGAGCTACAGACCGAAATCATCAACAAGGTCTTGGAAAATTGGGGTGAGGGAATGCGCTACTGCGAAGCCAGCAGAGGCAGTCACTTGAACGACGTTGTATTTTATAACTAATGGGAATGTTTGTTCTTGCTAATTAAGCCATAACACATGAAAAAAGTTTAATTTTGTTCATTTTATTGCATTTTTAAAAAGAAACTTGTATTTGGCCCGCCCTTTACATTGGGGCGCGTTGCCAACGCATTGCCAATTCCCTGACGGGAGGGCTTACTTTGAGCTCCTCCTTCCCACCGACCAAAAGAAACCTGTGAATCTACGAGAACGACAGGTATCTCAAACAAACAATGGTCGATATCATTAAACCGACAATGAACAGTGCACCACAAACGTGCACCGAAACGCGACAATCGACGCCCTGCGCAGAGAGAAAAGTAGACTTCTGACAAGACTCCAACTCTTGTACAGGCGGTTTACTGACAGACAAAACTCGGAGATCAGGACACTGACAATTCACTGTTTAATAGTCTCCAACAGTTGATCAAAGAAAATTACAAAATATCTGTAAGTTTGCACTGGAACAACAGAATTCGTGCCGTAAGACCATCAGCGCGAGTATGTTCCCGCAAATAAATAAAATATTTCGGTGAAACAATCAGAATGATATTCAGGATCTGAAGCTTCCCAGAACGTCGGACAATGAAGGCTTGCAAGCTACATTTTACATGGACATTTGAGTATGAGAAAGCTCTGTCCTAAATTTATACTTCGTTTTCTTGCGAAAAGCAGTGGGCCAAGAATTGATCCTTGTGGGACCCCGCACTCTATCGGCAAAGAAAATGAGCGCTGGTTATCTGTTACAACCCGGTCTCCCTGATAGGAGTAGGAACTTAAGAGGTTTGTGGAGGCTATTAAGAAATCGTATTCCTTCGTAAATTTTGGTCAATGAATGGAATGATTAACTGTATCGAACGCTTTAGACAAATAGGGCAATGTTAAGATTGTAGCACGATTTCCATCAACAGCTTTCCTGATCCTCGTTGATGAGCAACAACAAAGCAGTTTTGCATTTCTGTGCTGGGCGGATACTAGATTGACTTTCACGTAGAAATTTTGTTTATGAAAAATATTTTTGAATTTGAATGAAGATGGTTTTTGAAATGGTAGAATCGATAATGGTTTGATTCCATTGCAGTTCCTACTAAATGCTTTGAAATAGAAATAAGCTAAGCCTCTACTGCGTGGAAAAGACAGAAATTATTTAGATAGTGTTACAGACATAATATATAAGACGTATTATACCAACAATTTTGTTCAAAAAATAAGGTGATTTTTTTTAATTTCTGAAATTTTTCATTTTCAAATTACATATGACAAATTGACATTGTCAGTCATTTTGAATATTTATTATGTTTTTATTTGTTTTGTTTGCTGCTTGTGAGTAATTTTTTTTTGCCCAAAATAATACTGTAATTATCACGCTCTCAAAATTGATTACCTCCTTAAATAGATGGAGCTGGAAGGGCTCAATTGTATGGCAAAAGCTCTAATTTTTTAACAAAAGCTCTATATTTCGGGTGCACTTCGTCGATCCACTTTAGATTTGATGGTCAGTAATGTTTTCAGAATACTTTCCCTGCTCTGTTAATTTCAAGTGACTGGTCGAAAACAAATAAGTTAGTCGAAGTGGTATACTCCATACTGGGCGATAAGAGGTTCAGAGCGAGCAGTTCATTGTTAATGTTACCATGAGTTTTCGGCTTTTGTTTTTCCGAGACCAAGTTCCCGAATTTAGTAGCACTCCTTGTTACCCAATAAGAAGACTGGCATTCATGCTTTTCAAAAAAATCCCTAAAATTGCAATCTGATGAGCACACGATTCCCACATCTCAAAATCCATAAAGAACTTGGCGGTCACCAAATCAGTCGACCTTGAACTAGACTGATCATGTTGCGAACGACGCCACACTCTCCTCCAGCATCATGAATTTACGACATCGCCTCGGTTCACTACTTTGTTGTAGACAAGGTATGAATGAGGATATCAAGGATGCTACAGAGTTGACCAAGACAACACGAATTTGATGTCGGAAAACTACAATCATAGGTGACCGTTAGGATCTTCGCCGATCATGTTTCCCTTAACCTCTCGCAAAGTGATCGTGGTGCAATGGTAATCATCACCGACTGTTGAGCCGAAGGTCTGTAGCTCACGTCTGTCCATAGCCAAAAACAATTTCTATACGGAAATTCTATGTACAACATTAGTTATGAATGAGAGATGATCAGAGAGTGCTGACGGACACATAATACTCGCAGTATAAGATCACTTGAAAATTCATAACTTTGTGTGTTCATTTCTAATATAACAACTTAATGACATGGAAACAAAAAAAAAGTGACTGTGAACTACAATCAACGCGACAAATTCAGGCGAATCTCTCGAATCCTATCTAGGACAACGACCCCCGGAGAGTAGTGAAAAAAAATTAAAACGACTGATTGCAATAAATTCTTTCCTAATCCCGTAGTCTGTGTTTCTCCTAGAAGCTCCACCCTCTCCCACGACATACAACGGCTTTCATAGATCAAATATTCCAACATATAAAAGGCGTAACCAAAGTGCCTATTTTCTGACTAAAATGTCAATAAACATGACTCATTTCACCCATAATTAAACCAGTTCACACATCCCACCGTCCAGCTATTTACCACTCACTTGTACCCATTTGTCAGAATTATCATTCCATCGGCCTATCCAGTTTGCCAATTTTCAGTTCTTGTTCCATCCATAACTGCTCCCTTATCTCAATTACCATTAATCCCCCTGCTCGTCCGCATTCGAAATGTTGTCCCCGACCACTCACTAAATATGCTAAATGGTCAACTGGATACATTAATAACATTCAACATCAAACTGTTGAGTTATCCCAATAAAAAAATTAACGGAGAAAAAAACGATATTTATTGGATTACTTTGCCCAAGTTTAGAAAGCGGGCTACAAAAAAAAATTATGCTAATAGGCAAACTTACTTTTTTCCTCTATTATCGGATGGACAAAAATGTGATAATAAAAACAGAAAACAAAGAAGTGAAAATCAACGATTGTCTAATCCAAATTAATTTGTTGATGACGACCACCACCGGCGGCAAGAAGCTTTTAGGAATAATATTTATACCTGCCATCTTCGTCTTGGCCTTTTGAGAATGTGTCAACGCGGCTTATTTATCTTGTGGTTGTGTTTATATGAGAGTGCGCCAGTTATCTCTTGGTTCATTGTCCTCATCCTATTAGACAGGTTGTGGAGTGTGGAGATGGAAAAAGCACAAGTACCCATTGTATGTCGAAATATATAAAATCATAGCTTCATGTTGATTTGATGCAAATTTTAAAAACCATTAGAGGAAATATTTGGCATAATTTTGGTATAAAATTGACGAAAAGTGGTGATGTGAATCTCTTAATTGATGAATATTTTAGGTGAGGTCTAAGGAGTCTACTTTAAATGTCTACAACATCCGAAACACTATTTTTGTGGGTAGGGCCTTTTTCGATTGTTTTTGCCTTAATCTACGTCAGAGGTATCGGCAAAAATATAACACAAACATTTAGAGATAAGAAAACATTAAAAAGACATGAACCCTTCAAAATATTTCCCGAAGAAACTCGAAAACGTTTATTTCATCACAATGAACTATGGTAATTCTACTGAGATTATATTCCACAGCAAGAATCTTCATAGTCACTGCAAGCTGAACTTCTACAACAAGCCGTTAGCCACTTTTTCAAAAACCGCAAAGGGCGACATTATCATATGTATGGTAGACCTCAATGCAAAAGTGGGCTGTGACAACACCAGCTTCGAACACATTACGGGCAAGCAAGGGCTCAGCACGGTCATTACAACAGCGAAATGGTAAAGGAACTATAAGGCTCATATGACTTAGTATATGACCTACAACAGATCAACAAAGAAGTCAAAATGATATGTAGAAGAGGCAAGCGTAATTGGATTGACAGCTCAGCTATAGAAGCAGAACAAGCATACCAAAACGACATTTTTTTTTATAATTCGTGCAGGTTCAAGAGTGTTCGCTCTTATGGTGTTTGTCACACAACTTGGATGGGGTGCAGATGGTTTGTGTCGAAGATATTCGTTCACTACTCGCCGGCGGTGGTGGACCTAGATCGGATTCGAGAGATTCGAATGAATTTGTCGCGTTGATTGTAGTTCACAGTCACTTTTTGTCATAGAGCTGTTATATTGGAAATGCACACATCAAAACATTGTACGATGTGTTACACAAAATTACAGGTAAATGTAATTTAACATCACGTCCAATAAGATCAAAAGACGGAAATTGCGCCGCAAACTGGGCCCAGATACAGCCTCAAAACAGAATAAGCCTTGCACCACCATCACTGCTAGAAAGAAAATCCCCGAGGACTGGTTCATTGTTCACCCAAAGAAAGGTGATCTTCCTCAATGTAAAGATTACCACGGAATTATGCTGCTATCTATCATCCAAAGTACTGTCCAGTATACTTTTGAGGCGCGTTAAATAGAAACTTGACCAATGGCTGAAAAAGCAACAAACTGGGCTTCGTCCAAACGATTCCTGCATTGACCAGAATTTTTCGTCCAAACGATTCCTGTATTGGCCAGATTAACACTGTACGCATCGTAGTTGAGCTAATGAATGAATGGCAGACGACTATGACTATTTAACTTGTTTGTGATGTTTGACAGCATACACCGCAGAAATATTTTTGACGGAGAATAAATAGAACAACAGGCGCATATGCACATAAATTAAATATCTCCGCCATCCCTGGCAAAACGCTTTAAATAAATTCTAAAGAGTTTTCCAATTGGCGAGAGTAGATTTTTGGGGCCATATTGTTTTGGTGACATCTGTCAAACCTGTCGTTTATTATTCAGTTACTGATGCTACAGCCGTACAAGATCAAACTTACCTAGAAGCTCAAATTTCACGCCCATAGACAACGCCAATTGTTTGCTGACTGGGCTACGAAGTGTTCGGAAGAGAATCCCAATTTTGGCCGAAAAATTATCTGTAGCGACAAGGCGCATTTTTTTAATGAATGGCTGTGTTAAAAAATTATCATTTGGTGTAAATTGTGGGCCGGCGGCACAGTTGGTCCGAGTCTTTTTCGAAAACAACGTTGGTGAGGCGGTCATTGTGAATGGCGAGCGCTACAGAATGATGATAAAGAATTCCTTATGGCCCAAATTCAACCAAATCGACCTAGACGACATGTGGTTCCAGCAGGATGGCACTACGTGTTACATAGCCGACGCCACGACATACATTCTGGTTTGAGGCTAAGATTATCTCTCGCAGAGATGACGCGAATTGGCCGGCAAGGTCATGCGATTTGACCCCGCTAGACTTTTTCTTGTTTGCTGATGCTTTTATCGCTCAATTTGGCTGAATCTGAAATGTTACCGTACAAACAGTGCAACAGTTAATGCCTGCTGTCAGTCGTATGTGAAAAAATGTGGCGGAAATATTGGGAAAGTCATGGAAAATTCGATAAAACAGGTACACATGTGTATCAACACTGGCGGTGGGCACTTGAAGGATATCACCTTTTCTACTTAGTAAAAAAAAATATAGAGGCACATATCAATATTTCCAACAATCAAATCCTTTTTTTTTATTTTGTAAGAAAGTAATTCAAAAACAAAATTTGATGATTAATTTTGCGCAACTTTTTATGTGGAAGAGTCATTGAAAATTGGACCACTTGGATGAGTGCCACCGGCAGCTATTTGAAGGTTATATTTCAGCAAACTGGCATACATGGGCCTTTCAAATAAAGAAAGAATTTTAACAACATCTCAAACAGAGCTTATTTTATTTCATTTTAATATCTACCCGTTCTTATTGAAAAACCCTTTAAATTCCAATAAAAGAGTTCATATGAAAACTACAAAAAAAAACCTTAAAATTCATTAAAATACATTATTTCGTTTTACAAAATTTTTTTAATGTTGTTATTACAGCACCAGGTAGAAGCTTTGCGGTGAGAACTAAAATACACGTCTACCAAATGTTAGTCTTGGCTATGCCTGCAGCAAGCCATTATTCTGATGAAAATTATCATCCAATTTTCGCATAATTGTGGCTGCAATTTGCGTTGCGAATAACAACTCTGATATTTTCTTTTAATGCGTGAACCATTCGTGAAGTATTGGCGTAGGTTTTGTCATAAGCAACATAGCCTCTCATGTTCTAAGTGCCATTTGAAGTCCTCACTTCGAGAAGTCGTCCATTCAGGAAATCTATTACGCCATACAGTCATTGTCTCACGACTTCGGTGGCATGTGGCGCCGTCTTGCTGAAAATAGACTATGTCTGTGTCCATGGCGTCAATTCACTAAAACAGCTGTACCAGCATAATCTTAAAAAAAAATAACACCACACTAAATTGTCATTGGATGAGTTACTCCTATTTCTGTTTGATTTCGAGCCCCAAATGCGTTAGTTTAATCTTTTGACGTATACAGACCTATGAAAATGAGCCCCCACCCACGGAATAATTTTTATTAAGTCAGAAAATTTATCTATGAATTCATTATGACTGCAAAAAAACGTTGCATCAACGCATGCAATCTATATTTACAATTCAAAAGTCATTGGAATGATATTAGAAGGTGAACAGTTGAGCAATGCCACAAAACTCTCCATCGGAGAAAATCCTTTACGTGCAGCGGTCTATCTAAAAAGTATTGATTTAACTTAATTAAAAAACGAATAGAGGACGTCGTCCACCTTTAAGCCACCTTCTGCTTGGATTTAGCTCAACATTATTCAACACACAGACAACATGTCGACAGAATTAAGCCTCATCACGTCCAACGACATCAACGATTCAGCAACAAAGCAACAACCCACCCAACAATCCTTTCCTACAACTAACCCTGCCACCATCTGCGGACAAAATTAATTTCGTGACTCCTTCATTGTAGGTAATTAAAAAGAACAAGAATTTCCATGCTCGCCACAATATATAATACAACAACACCACTCATTTGCACATGACACTCAATTAATACCACCATAATCCGATCGGATTTTCCATCGTCTGACATTCCATCTACGAGTACATGTCGTCTCCACCTTCCATGGATGATATCCCCTTCGATGTGCCTATGTGTCTACTTAAAACTACTTAAGACTTCAAATAGTCGTCAAATTTCATCCTATTTAATGCGCGCTCGCGATGCATGGACAAAACTACTCACAGGACATGATTTTCTGTGTGCATGGTCAATAAATTGAAATCATGCGTGTGTCGCAGTTCGTGGTTTTTTTATTTTTCTGCACATAAATATCAAATTACAAATAATCCCTTGAATATGAGAATAATTCGCCATCATTTGTGGACAGGACACAACACAACAGGTAGATGGTAGATAGATAAGAATGTATCCACATAGTGGAGATGATGAAAGATTCACTATGGCATACTGACAGTATATGAATAGTGAAAACTAGTCCGAATAGGCAGCAATGACTATGACTATGCATGGCACACGATGACTGAGGGGTGAATGAGGTAGGCCAACAGAATGAAACAGAGGAAAAAAATGAAGAAACATCAGCCGATTAAGTGTTGTGCACATCGCGAGATGTAATCGAACTGAATGCGAAGCCAAGGGCAATGGCAGAAAGGCACTTATGCGTACGAATGTGTGCACGTATCTAGCTAGATAGGGAAAATAAAGAGATTAGAACGAGAGGCGGGAGAGAAATAGGGATAATGTGACTTTAAAGGATTGTGTTATGGTGTGTTGAAGGCATCGGTCCATGATGGTGGTCGTTGGCTTCATCACAATTCCGATTATCACAGCGGGCTGTTTGCTATTTGCTCAAAAGTTACATGGAGTTGTGGATACGTTTATTCAAATATAAATACTCGAGAAATTGCTACAATCGCTAGCCGACGCAATAACAATCAATTAGTGTAATTCAAGCATTTGTTGTGACCTACCTACGCCTACCTCGTACGGTGTCTATGAGCACCGATTCGTGGAACCTCTTTCTACTATTTCATGCGTGCACGTGTGAAATTCCATGTAATAATATGTCGTGGCAGTATCGGTTTCGTATTTGTAAAAACAAAGTTTTTCTCGTCAACTCATTTAACCAAAGCCGAATCTGCAACCATACGTTTACGTGCAAAGAACGAGAAAAAAAAAATGAAATATTACTTAACGGCTCAGGTGTCTTCAAGTCGTTCGGTATTTTATTTCTGTATTCGTGCCACAACCGTGTGTCGAGTGGCGTCTAGGTTTGCGCGAACGAACGAATGCGATTATAGCTCCCTCCGAAACGGGCAAATTTCAAAACGCCAAGCACCCAGCAGGGGTTGCTGGTAAAATGATAGACTTCCATGTCTGGAGATAGATACGACTTCGAATATATTTGTATATTATGGTAGCTACTCGTTATGTTATTTAATACGCCACACGAGGAGGGAAATGCATACGCATAATTCACTTTCTATTCGAGGCAGACGAATTGAAGACCGACCGACCGGCTATGTGGCTTTTCATATTGACCGACCTGTCTGGGTCATACCGTATCGAGTTGTTGTCGTAATATCTGTGGGAATTACAAAGAAAATAAATTGAATATCCCTTTGATAGTTGAATTTCCTGAAAAGTCATACAAAACCACCACATTGTGATAGACAGGTCGGTAGTGTTACAATGACACTTGCGAGACATATTACAGGCGAATGAGATGCTTGAAATACGAGACTGCATATAATCAGGATTACAATGTTATTCGACTCTGTCTTGTGTCTTTGTAATGGACGGTTTTCCTTTTTAATTAGCGAGTACAAAGTATCTTCATTGCATTTCGAAATGAAAGATAATGTCATGTTCTATGTTGAAGGAATTTTGATTGAAACGGACATCGTTGTTGCAGGCACAACATGTCGACATCTGTTTGTGGTTTGGCATCAGGATTTTTACGATCGCGCAACGATCATTCGAATTGTCAGTGGATGGCAATTGTCAAGGTAACCACAATACCACAACACAACGCAACATCAAATGTGGGATGGTAATTAAAAATAAATGGAGAAGAAAAGAAGAAATCGAATGGGGCTTGACGTTGCTGACCATGAACCGATGATAGGATCTCAAGTGCCTTCAGATCGAAGGAACATTTTTATTTTATTATATTAATGAAGGTTGTTGTAATTATTTTTTCAATCTAAGAACCGCAATGGAATCTCGCTTATTCTGGGCGTTTGTGAATATCTGACAAGTCATGGCAGGACAAAATGAACTGGAATTCATGGCTGGGTAGTACGATGACTCACCAGATTCGCAGAAGCAAAATTGTTTGGCTTCATGACTATTAAATAAATCCATTACGTTGGCTATCTTAAGACCTAACACCTCTAGCGAGAAACAATCAAGTGCTCCATTGCTTCATAATCAGCATCTATCGCAGATCATTAATCTCTTAATCTCGCTCGAGTTCGCTACTCAACTCTTGTGTTTACTTTTTACATTTTTCTTTTTAATTTATTTTCTTTTGTATGATGTGATTGCGCGGGTGGCAGTTAATTACACGATTGTGCCATTAAATAGTTGTCTTTTTACACACTCAGTGGTACATATCCGTTTCTTGTCATTCACTTGAAATGTCATGAATCACTCCAGTACTTGCTAAAAAAATAAATCGTGAATTTTGCTCGCATCCTAACGATTCACAGTTGACCTGTTAATAATTTCATTTTACCTTCCATACTCCTCGCAAAAGGTCCTCCCCGCGTAGGTATTGATCGAAAAGAAAAAGAGTGAAACCCCTAAAGAAATAAATTCAGCTTAGTCAAGGAATTTATGTTACTGTAGTCCAACTTTGTTTTGGGGGCACCTCCAATCTTCAGTTCAGTGAATATTCACCAGCGCAATGCAAGCAACCTAACCAGCCTAACACATAAGCAGCTCACAATATGGGCAACACACTCGAGCGACACATCCACTTCACTCGTGCATACCACTATACACGGTCGCATTCGATTCCGGCAATGTTATGCGGCCTACAACGTACGGTAGCGGGAAGGGGGTGTTTAAACTTTATGCATACACTGTGTACGACGACAAAACAGCAGTACGGCGGCTACGGCCCCAGAAAGGGAAAAGGAGTAAAAAAAAAAGAAATACCACTTGAGTCATGATTTTATGTGAAATGTGGTCGCGTTTAATTGAGAAATGGCAAAAATGTTGAAGGAGAGCGAAGCCGACTATGCGGTGTGTCGCTTACCGGGGATAGAGACGCGAGTTGGGTACAAATCCATTGATTAGTTATGAGTTTGTTTAGTCCGGCCGTACAAGAAGTCAATGATTTTAAACCTTTTTTTTTTCTATATTGTATGTTGAGTGGAAACGGCGATTTCACCGCCGGTTGTTAGTGGTATATCGTTAGCTGGAGGTGTTAATTTTAATACATACATTTTCCACGACGTTTCCCCATTAGAGATCTGGGCGGCTTGTAGCGTAATTGATTTTTCGACATACATGTGTATATACGAGGAAGAAAATGCTGTTAAATTGTATACATACCTGGAAAGACAAAAATAAAAAAGGAATTGGATTAGATTGCTTTATTTTATTCTGCTTCCTGAAATAGAAAATTAAATAAAGGATTATTGGGCCCTGTTGTCCTTAAATTCAATGAAACCTTAAATAATTCTTCATTACGCATGTTAGTAATTTGGTGTTCGAAATTCCTTTTGAGTTTCTCAAACGCTGATGTTCAACGTAACTTCAAAAAACGAAATCCAGACTTATGACCGAGATGACCATTCGATCGAACATTTTCACAATATCATCATAAACTAATGGTAAAAATTGAAAATAGCTGGAGCTCGGAAAAGTTAAAAAAGTAGGCGTTCCACAAGAGCCTGTTTCGGGTCCAGTTCTATTTCTTAATTATTTTTTTTTATATATAATTGATAGGTGCACAAGGGGTTATGACTACCCTTTGACACAACCCCTAAGACACAGCAGAGGCGTTTGCCACAAAATCGATTAGTATTTTTATAACGAGAAAAGCACTATAAAATTGTTATAAAATGTTCCACATCTTGCATATATCGAGACCAAAGGCATCTGAGTGTGTGCTCGGTACAGCGTAAAGTGTTACGCTGGATGTAACATTAGTGAAGTCCTTTTTTTGTAGGAGCAATTTAAATGTCCTTCAAGGACAAGTACCACTTCGTTTCTTTCTGGTTTTTTTTTCATTTGTGTTAAGTTTTGATTTTCTAAGAAAAAGAAACGATTTAAAGGTATATTCTCAGGAACTTCGTCTGCCATCATATGTGGTAGCAGGATTTATATAATTTCGTAGGTTGTGCTAATCTGATTCACTCATTGTTAGGTTAGTAAACATGTGTGCCACATATTGGAAAACATGCTGGTAGTTAAATTGTTTTTTAGTCTGTTCTCAGCTATGGAAGAGGTTAAACGTGGGTTGATATGATCGAAAATTCCTTGAATTGAATATTTTTACATATTTTAAGGCCTCTAGAGTATGAATTTTTTCCATTTAGATATAAACTCAAGACACATTGCTGATTGTTTTCGGAAGAGCCGATGAAGCTTTGATCAATTTAATGACACAAGTAAATTTGCAAATTGAGGTCGGCGAACTGGTTTCTGGCCTTTAAGCAGTACGCGGTAGACCAGCCCAATACAAAATTCTTTCAATATTGGCGCTTGGATTTTAATTTAAAATAAAACATGCAAATACTTAGAATTTCATTGCTGTTTTTACTGTTTGTTTTGTAAGTTTTGTTTGTTGACGAATTTTTCCAATTCGAAAAGAGCTACATGACTTAAAATGAATTTTCATGAAAAACAAAAATCATATTCTAACAAATATTTGGCGAAAGTTCTGCGTTGATAATGATCACTTGACTTCAGTTTTCTTGTCGAACGAATTTCGCAAAACAGAAGCCAACAGAGCGTTGCCTGATAATATCGATGTTGAAGGTTCGGCGGTGATACTGACCATCAACCTTTGGGTCTGACAGACTTTTTTCGATCCCCGATAGAACCAATTACTTCAAATATGTGCACTTACTTTTGTAGACTCATTTGTTCCATTATTAATAACACCGAAAAAATAACGAATTCGACGATATTTTTTACCCAAAAATCAACCATTTTCAAAATAAATTTCAGTGATTTTAATGTACAGCTATGGTACGCAGCTAGAATATGTATTCTACGTGCATCTATTTTGTAAATGTTAAAAATAATTGAAAAACAGTGCTGCGTTCAGAAATTATTCAGATTTGAAATCTAGGCGCAACTTTTGAAAGACCTTTATTTATTGTTTAAGGTCATTTTTTCATTATCTTGTTAGGCTTATGAATTGATTTTGAAAGATTTTTAGTGGGAGAAAGCTTTTATAAAGTGGATACAAAATAATTCGCTAGCTATGACTTTTTCATATCTTTCTGCCAATTCATGGATTCCGGCCCAGAACAAAACTCCTCGCTTTTTGATCCCAAGAACGAATCGAAATCTTTTTTGATATGTTCGACTGAAGTGAAGCGTATTCCAGAAAGGGCCTTCTTCATTGATCGAAACAAGTCATAATCGGACGGTGCAGAATTTGGGTGGAACAAAATTTCCCTACCGATATTTTCCAAGTAAGTCCTAAAGCGTCGCACAACATGTAGTGGAGCATTATCATGATGGAAAACCAATTTATCGTACCTAGTCCTTTCGTTTTTTTCTGTATCGCTTGGACTTCGGATTAAAAAATGTTTGCATCAAATAGCTTTACTTCTCTTAAATCTTTCGATAAAAAAATTAAAAAAGTAAATAATATCATTCAATTCAACTGACTGCGCCCTTGTCAATTATCAGTAAAACCGCAACATGTCTAGTTAATTAAAATTCAAGTAAGCGAACGTCATCGAAGCAACTCATTAACACTTTGCCATTTCTCGAACAATCAATTTGTGTCTGAGCCCGTATGAAAGTCATGTCGGTTTAAAAAAACAATGGGAGATGAGAGGAAAATAGAACGAAAATGAAAATTACATTACAGCATGCATTGATGTGTTGCCCCGCAAACCTGCAGACAGTTGTCATATCGTGTAACAAATGAAAGGGAAAATAATCGCCCTGACAAACGGGGCCAACTCTCTGACGTTCTCTGCCGTGCCGACGACACGTCGTGTGTATTGTGGTGTGACAGAAAAGCAAGGTGTCTGGTCTGGTGTTGTTGACTCAATTACAAGTGGATTAACAATGAAAAATTTACAAAACATGTCATTTCTTAGCGGTGAGTAAAATACTTTTGAATTTCTACATAGCAAGGAGGAAAGACCTAAGCATGCAATTGCCGTGAAAGCGGGCTCACGTGGAACAAAGAACCAGACCTCTAACGCTAACCATGCTAAAGTATTCCCACTCCTTGAATGATATGAATCAGTTCAATAAGATAAATCTTTAAATGTAACCTATGTCCTACAAGCACGCACATTACCATGTCCTCGCCATTGTCGCCCGAAAAAGGAATAAAATCAAAATGTTAACCCACAACAACCTTCGGTTAACAAATTTTTTTCACCGAAAAAAATTCAAATGAAATAATTCTCATTCAATGTTCGGAGCAATGCTAACTGTCGACCGATACAAACCACCAGGGCATCGTATATCAGGATTCGGATATCAAGATCAGGTCACAAATTAACGACCAACGCAAATTCGCGCATGCGGTATTTATATCCGTGTTGTGTGTAAATTCGACAACATGCACCACTCGTCGTCATCGTTTTGCCTGACCAGCGACAAATACAAAAACAAAAATTCAATTCTCCCACAAAACACGGCAGAAAAAAAACATTCATTTTACTCCAATAATGTTTGTGGAGTCGGGCCACAAAAATCTTCACCTCGAATAAATTTCGTCCTCGAAACAAGCAAGATTAAGAGAGAGAAAAAAAAGTTACTACCACCGAAATGGTAGGACGATGAACATTGAACGATGGAGGAGGAATCCAATGGAGCCAAAGAACGAATCACCTGGCGAGGAGGGCTGGGATCAGATCTTCTCTTTCACTGCTCCCTATATAAACACGAAAAGAATCTTTTTCCCCAGAAAACGACATGAAACAAAAATAAGATGGAAAAAACGGCATCTCAACATTTTTATGCAATTGGCATGCACACCCGGCTGACGGCTGATTATGTACACATAGCCAATGATTCCTTATTTCACTGTTGTTGTCTTCTTTTTAGGCTTTTTTTTTATCCCTCTGGTGGTGTAGTGGCCAAAAAATCGCGCTTTGTTCACAACGATATAACACCGTGCCCTCTCGGGTTATGGTCAATGTGCAACTTTTACCAAAATACCAAACGAAAAAAGGATATGATAAACCTATCCCTATCCTTATCCCTATCCGATTCGAACTTGTGCGACACATATACTCCTGCACGGAGTAGTAGGTGCGGTAGAAAAAGTTCAAATCAAATCCACAAGAAGCAAGAGCAGCCGAAGCGAGGCAGAAAAAAAAATTGTGCACATGTTCCATTGAGCGGAAAAATATCAGATTTCAATGATTAATTTTTCATGTATCAACTTATTTGTTAGTCGAGGACAAAAACCGAACCAAAGGTGGAAGGATGGTTTTCGTTTTTATTTTTTTCTTGAGTTTCGGTTGGGTAATAAATTCTTCTGAAGAATGAGAGAAGTTTGTTGCTGTTGGGCCACTACAACGATGACAACAGCGACAACGGAGCAACATGATGCATGCCGCATATTGAAAGCAAGGCGAGTGGACAACTTATTCCTTAAGTCACCATATCTTTCGTTTTATTTTTATTATTTTTTATATACGAGTATGTAACGGCAACATTGGACAGGTCAGTGTAGTTAAAGTCATCGTTAAATCTTCCTTCTGTTCATTTATGCACCTTCCATGCATTTTTTTTTTTGTGGTGAATCTCTGGCAGATCCTCTCTCCCAAACAATTTTTATGTTCAACAACATGCAATACCGTGTGATGTAAGGGGCGATATAAGAATTAAATAAATTTTCCGATTTCGTTCTTTATTCGTCGGATTTCATGGCAAGAATTTTATGCCAGGACCCTGGTCATGGTAACATTTTGTTTGTGTCACATTAAATTGTAAACCCCTCAGTCGAGGGCACTCGCACTGCTAACAGAAAAGGTCGTGGGAGCTCAAGATCTGTTTTATACAAAAGAGTTGGAGTGTGAACTACACTGATTCGATACTACCTTATAAGAGGGAGAAGGTCTGTAAATCCATCAGGAAACGAAGAAAAAATCATCAAACTCAGGTTGTAATTTTAATTACTTTATGACAGAACTAAACTATACATTTTTACTACCCTGGGACGTGACATATTCTCAGACTCTTGACGCTTGATTCTTATGCATCTTCTCTCATGCGTTTTTATCTTAATCTTATCTTAATCCAACCGTATCCGAAGTGATTGTTTTGTTAATTGGATAAGGTAATAGAAGTGCCTTTTCATGTTAAGACTTCCTGTGAAAGCACTATGCCCTTTCCCACGACAAGTGCTTGATTGGGCTACTGCGTTGCTTTCTAGAAGTCATAAAAAGTCCTTTGTGATTGGTAGGGCTTTCCTTTTCTATAAAGTGCTTGCAAATTAATTTAAATATCAAAAACTGGATCTAACTGTTGGTTTTCTTTCCGTTAAAAATAGTTGATGATGCGGGAATTCAGAATCTCTTACCCCAATTAAAATTCAGATACGTGGGCTTTATGGACACATTAAAAGTAAAATCATAATATTTGTGCTTGCAATTAAAACGAAATAAAAAAATAGTAAAAGACTTTTAAGGAACTTAATGCCTTTCGCTGTCGCTCTCTAATGAACCACATGCATGTTTTCCTACATTTTTGGGGGGGCTTTTAACGAAACAGAAAAAAGAACAACCTCCGACTATAAACGTTTAAAGTGTCATAAAACTGAAAATTTTACGATTTTACCTTTTGTAAACTCCTAAGTCTTGGACGACAAAAGGCGTTTGGTAATATTTTTATTAAAAACAAGAATTAACATATCCACATGTCGTCTAAATCGATTTCGTACATATATCTCACATTCCCCATGGTATTTTCCTCACTATCATGATCTATTCTCATCAGATCTCCTTCTCTGGCTCTCTCTTTCCTCGATCGTAAAATTGAAATTAAAAACAAAATACAATATCCACTTTGAAGAGGGCTTGTGAGATGCTCCCAATAAAAATTAACAAGAAATCCATGTCATTAGAGCAATTCCATCTCGAAAAAATCATTATATCAAATAAAAAGTCCATCCAACGCCTAAGGTTAGTTATAAAATATTTCAACAGCGGCAGGTAATACAAGTTACACATAAACAGAAAACCTATAAAACGAGTCCATTGAGATGTACTGGAATTAACCTAACGCCTCAACACAGGTTGGTTCTGGTGAATTTTGTAATATTAAAATTCACGGAATTTTTGCAGTTATCTTTCTAAGATAAAGTTGATGTGGCAGTAAACAAATTTTAGCATGTTCGAGGGAGAAGCAAGGGCGCAAGCTTAATTTGATTACAACCGCCGATGAAATAGTAGCAACCATTCCTCTAATTGCGGTTTCTAAAAAAACCACAACAACAATTTCTAAACCATTCTAGCAACCAACTCAAAAATACCCGTATTACTTTTCTCCTAAATAATTTTTCTAGCTGTTTATAAGATCGAACTCGTGTCGTTAAGCGAACCATAACAACTCTATAAACAACAGAATTCTAGTCCTTTATAGAGAGATTCAACAAGCAGAATCTGGTTTACTCAATTAATGAATGATTTATATTTATTGATGGAAACCTTTTACCCGCGGTACTTAGCTTAGCATGAAATCATATAAAATCTCTGAAAAAAATTACTTTCCACCACAAGAGATTGAAAACACTTAGCAATAAAATTAAAAGCTCTGCTGAGACCAATTAGCTAACGTTACCGACGAATGAACTCATTACGATTTGAAGGACGCATCAACGGAACGAAATGAGTAACTAAGGTTGGTTGAGAAATACTAGAACGATTTGACATGGCGAATAGTCTGTGACGAATACTCTCGTAAATAGTAGGAATCTACTTGATACCAATTATGCTTCATCCATTGGTTGTTATTCAACTATCACATGAAGGGTAACCCGGCAACTGAATTTTAAGAAAACTGGTTGCACGGGACTGGGGTACATTATTATTGACATAGTAGGTATGGTATTTTGGAAAGTAGGCATCTGTCAATAAAATCTGGAGTGCCATAGGTTAAAATTTAAGAAACAACGTTATAGAAATTTACATTTATAGAAATTATCAAAAGTCGGAGTTGAATTTCTCAAGTTGCCCTAACGAATGTTCACCTTAAAGTTCAATATGTTCCTGCTGTTTGTAAAACTGGAAAAGTGATCTATATCTTAAAATCTAGTAAACCTTCGGATAGTCTTTTATGTTACAGACCAATCTGCCTTCTGAGTAGTATCAGTCAGATTTTTACTGTAACTTGAAAGAGATACCGAAAGGCAAAAATCATTTCCAAAATGATGCTTAATAGAAACAAAAGAAACGGTTCTTTGCATCGAATTCCTGGCGATGAAAGGTGGACCTATTTCAACAATTTTAAGTGAACATATCATGGATAGACCCAAGCATCTCGCCGTGATTACACAATATCCACAAAGAGAAGGTTATGCTGGGTATTTGGCGTAACTAGGAGGGAATGGTGGACTTTGAACTGCTAAAGCCTGTTGAAACGATCACTGGGGATCGCAACCGCCAACAACTCATAAAATCGCATCGAGCATTGAAGCGTTTACTCAGAGACACGTGTCAGTTATTTCCATGACATTCCTTTTTGAAAAACGACCCTAAACAATTACCTATTGCTCATACGTTCTTAGTGATCTACAGCTTAATTAAATCTGTGAGACATCACTGAGCATAATAAATTATGGACTTTTTCATTCAGTTCGTGCCTCGAATGAGGAAAGGACAACCTTTTGAATTACCCTGGCTTTACCGAAGATTTATTGACTTAAAAAGGTCTAAACATAAAGCTTTTAAATTAGGTATGTAAGAAATTAAATTCGGAATTTAACAAACGACCCTTTTGTCAATTACACCGCAAATATGAATTTTGAATAAATGTTTATAAATAATGATTATTTTGCTGCTTGGTTCTTTGGTGTAGTATTTTTAACAGCTCACCCGTGATTCATGATCTCTATCGAGGCTCACATACTCAATTAGCATTATCATTTCACCATGGAAGGATTTGCGAAGAGCACTTACAAATTACTGAATTTTATTATCAAATTTCATGCTCTGTGAGAAATGTGTTTCGCGTATTCCGATCATTTTACGATCGTCATAATTGACCTACTAAGCAAGCGATCCAAGCCATAGTGACCAGATTTCGCAACGATTTCACGCTATTGGACAGCAAGCTACTAACTCGACCAAAGGAGAATATTGCTGCTGTATCCGCGGGTATTAATGAAGGCGGTGATTAGTCCATTCGTCGCTGTTTGCAGCAATTGGGATTGTGTTACTTGACTGGAAAATATTACGCAAGAAATTTGGTCTAAAACATTACATAATACAGCTCGTGTAAGAATTGAAGCCAAAAGACTTGCCACAGCGTTGAATTTTCGACGAGTTGGTCTTAGTAACTTGGACGAAGGATATGCAAATAAACAAACAACATTTAAGGCGATGAACAACCTCAGGCAATAGAGGAGCTGCCAATGCACTTGGGAAAATGCAATATTTGATGCGGTTTTATGGCAGAATCATTGCGCCGTATTTTCTCAAAGATGACCGTGAGAACAACGTAACCGTCAATGCCGTCCATTATGGTTCATTACTCTCGAACTTTCTTTTTGCCCAATAGCACAAGCTGAACCTAGTTGACATGCATGGAGCCTAGAGCACTTGGATGGACAGATGGACAAGTCGGGAAACGAGTTGGGTTAGCAATTTATTCCTTGTTTTGGGCCAACGAACTAGCCAGCTAGGCCATGCGGTTTGACGTTTGTCGAATATTTTTTTTAAGAACATATATTAAATCACTTGTCTATTCCGATAAGTCGCCGTCAATTGCAGCCTTGGAAGACAACATTACACGTGTTATTATTGAAATATTAATAAAAAGTAGCTCAAAATTGGACTGTTCGTATAGACCGCTTAAAACGTAATCTTGGTCAATATTTGCAAAAAAATAATTTTTGAAAAATAAATGGTAAGCATTGTTAATTGACAAACTTAAATGAAAAAACATTTTCTGTACGTTTTTTAAGAGTTGAAAAATGTTTAAAAAATTGCGTATTACAAAAGTTTTTAATGAGCATTGAGCCTCAAATTAATTTTAATTTTAATTTAATTTAATTTTCGTGGGGGCCCACACCCCCATTTATTGAGCTTAATTCAAGCTAGCGTATTCTAAGTTAATAACGAAGAGGAACGGGTGAGAGGCGCGCGGTACTTAGAAACTTTGACAAGGGAAGGCTATTGAGAAGACGGAGTTTTAGACGTGGGGTGCTGAGGTTGAAATCGTTAATATTCGAATTAACACTTCCCGGCATGTGGGAAATGGGTTCATTGGAGCCGTATGAGATGCGAGGGATGGATAGATAGAAGAGAGGAAGATAGCTTGTATTACGGGGGTTAGTGATATGAGATATGGAGTTCAGGTTCAAGAGTGTACGCTCTTAAGGTGTTTGTCACACAACCTGGACGCTTTCCTCCGGGGGTGGTTGTCCTAGATAGGATTTGAGAGATTCTACTGAATTTGTCGCGTTGTTTGTAGTTTACAGTAACTTTTTGTTTTTTTTTTTATTTTCATGTCATTAATGTGGTACATATATTGGAAAAGCACACACAGAGTATGAATATTGAAGTGATCTTATACTGCGAGTGTTATGCTTTGTTCAGCATTTTTTTATTATCTCTCATTCACAACTGATATTGTAGCACAATTTTCCGTATAGGAATTGTTCATGGCTATGGGCAGACTTGAACTACAGATCTTCCGCTCCGCTCAACAGTCGATGATGATTTCCATTGCACCACGACCACGAGTTACTCGTATAAGGGTGGCGCAGTCAATGATACTTGGTAGAAGCCAATGAATGAAGAGAATATTAGATACCCTTGCGCTCTCACCGATATACTCAAATTGATTAGCTTAAGGCGGTCTTGATAGGGCGGTTAAAACAAAGGATTATTCCAGGGCAGACCTGAAAGAGGGAAACGTAGGAACCTACGTTGGATGCTCTCGTTTCTAGAACTCGGGGTTTGTTGATAAGGGGATCACACTTGAGATGCGCATTCGAGAAGGGGTAGATTGGGATTGAGTCATGTAGGGGTTGAAGATTTCTTTAGACCACCGCTTCACGAAACCGAGAGAAGAGTTTGGAGCACCAGGCAGAAAAGCTGTTGAGATCCGATTGAATAAAGGAAGAATCTTGTTGGGAGGAAATGGTCTGGAGGAACTTGGTGTTGTCGACGTACAGTAGGAATTGGGAATGTTTGATGACAAACTCAATGACGTTAATGGTAAGAATGAAAAGATGCGGCCCTAGGCGGTTGCCATGGGGAACGCCGGAAGAAGCCCATGTCAGCCCAGCAGACGTGCCTGACGCTTTGAATATTCTGAATGTCGAATGTTGTACCATATTTGGGGGTCAGAATGCTTCCCAGGTACTCAAATCCCTGAGCATCATCCACAATTTCTCCAGCGATCTCAAACCGCGAGTTGTTGCTTACGTTAACTCACATAGATTGGAATGGTTTGTAATATTTCTGAGCCTTTCTTGCAGGTAGCGACTTAGGCCCTTTATTTTGAACACTACAACTGCTAACTGCTTGATGTATACTGTTGACCGAAAGGTCTTTCTATGAATATGATTGTGAAAATCTCCAAAAGGATTGAAGCATCATAGTTGAAGTGAACACAATCCTCCTATTTTATATATACAAAAATGCCAATCTTTTTCTCTTAACCATATTACATATGCCTATACAATTTTCCGCTTCAACATTTCCTGAATAATTGGAATCAAAGGTTTTGATGTTTTTCGATACTTGGTTTTCTGAGGCGAACATATACTGAAATTTCGAACCCTTACGCTCTTAAATCTGTTTTCATGTCTTTGATTCGACCATAGCTTGAATATTGCCCTATAGTTCGGTGCCCAAGGTATATGAATTCTAAAACTCGATTAGAAAGGTACAAAAACCTTTACAAAATTTGTTATTAAACAAATGAAATGGAATGGTATACCCCCCGCATAATTTTAATTGTTGGCGAGCTCAATGTAAGCCACCTAGTCATTAATAAACCAAACTATATTGCCGCTATAAAACACTAAACTAGTTAAGTACTTGTGATAAAACTAGTCCTTGTAGTCTCAATTTTCGTTGACCCTGTTCGATATGTCCGTGATGAATTCAAGCCGCACTCTATTATAAATCGATCAGTCAGAGCTACATCTGACTTTGTTTATGATTTTATTCTGCTCTCTTAATTATAATCAGACTTTCGTTTAAGACTCAATTTATTTTACACCTGACCTAGTTAAGAAAATTAGTCTTTTGATAGCTTATTAAATGAATTGAATGACTTTAGTACAGCTTAAGCTACCAAGACACTTAAACCCAAACCTTGTTCCCGTTTGTTTTTATAACCGCTATAAAAGCCAATCCGTCTGACTACAATCGACGCCGCCATACAATTGCTCGGACCAAAAGAGTTGCTATGATATTCCTCTTGTCCTAGGCAAAAAACCCTAAGTATTATAGAAGAACTTGAAAGTGACTGCCGGGAAGAATATAGCTGAATTTTGTTTTTGCTTGCATTGTTTACGCGGAATTATGCGCTCAAGCAATGTTTTCCGCAATAAATTGATAGTGTCGCGTGCTGTGTAGTATGTTGCACCATTTTGTTGAAACCAAAGCTCTATCCTGTCAATGCCATTCAACTGAGGAACGAAGTAGCTAGAAATCGTGTTTCTATAGCGCTCTCCATTGACGGTAACATTCTGGCCGGCATTGTCCTTAAAGTAATATGGACCGATGATTCCACCAACTCATAAGGCACACCAAATAGTGAGTCTCGATAAAGGCTTCTGGGTTTTCTCCACTTCGAATTCGCCAATTTTGCTTGTTTACATATCCATTTAACCGAAAATGTGGAGAACAACATTTTGCGCTTAAAATGGCGATCGATTCAGCTTGCTCCTGTTCTCGGCTCATTCACCGAGCCTACAACGCGTATAATGGTCACGCGGTTTCAACTCTTGCACAAGCGGGATCTATAAACTTTCAAGCCAAAATCTTTCCGTAAAATCTTCCACAAAGTGGATGGGTCTAGCTCCAAATGCTGTGCGCGATGACAAATCGAGTCATTCGGATTCTCTTCAATACTGCGCCCCACAACGTCAATAACTTCCTCTCTTCGCACTATTTGTCATCTTCGGGGATGCGTTTTACTCACTAGAGTGTATGTGATGCGAAAACTTGCTTAAGGGGACGATAAGCACAATTTGCACGCATTATTCTGATATTAATATATCTGATGCAAAATGGCAAAATGCTTTTACTACAAATCAACTTCCAACTTCTAAATTAACGATCTGTAGAAACAGTGTTGCTAGTTTGAAAACACCATTTTGTGGTGGTCATTCACATTCGACTTTTCAACGTTTGGTGGCGAAATGTAAGACGACCGGTGCAGTAATCAAGCAGCCGCAGAACCGAGACAGTCGATTCCTCGCCGTGCACCAGAACTTGGCCCTTCGTACAATTCAACTTTTGCTTCGAGATTTGAACCTACACCCGTACATGATCCAACTGACCCAGGAGCTCAAAGTTTATGACCAAAAACAACGCCGCTTCTTCGCGGACTCGACTCGATTTTTAGCGACGTAGCGCGTTTTAGGACGAATGACGGATGATACCGATTCAGACGAGGTTCACCAGGTGGCAATACATCCTCAAAAAGTTGCCGTTTGGTGTGGATTTTGGGCAGGCGACGTCATTGGTCCGTACTTTTTCAAAAACGACCTTGATGGAGCGGTCTTCGTCATGGCGAGCGCTACGGAACGATGGTGACCAATTTCTGATGGCCCAAATTGAATCATATGGACCTAGACGAAAAGTGGGCTCAACAGGACGACACTACGTGCTACACTGCGAACGCCACGACTGACCTTCTGTATGAACGATTTGAGGGGAAGGTTATCCCTCATAGAGGTGACGTGAATTGGCCACCAGGGTCATAGGACTTTTTCTTGTGGGGCTTCCTGAATTCGCATAAGTCACCATCGACCGATGCCCTTAAGGTGAACGTGAACGTCTGTAGTTCAAGTCCGTCCATAGCCAAGAACAATTCCTATAAGCAAAAACTATGCAACAACATCAGTTGTGGATGAGAGATGATCAAAAAGTGCTGAACAAGGCATAACACTCGCAGCACAAAATCACTTCAAAAGCCATACTCTGTGTGTACATTTCCACTATACTACCTTAATAATATGGAAACAAAGGAGTTACTGTGAACTGCAACCAACGCAAAATTCAGTCGAATCTCTCAAATCCTATCTAGGACAACCACCCCCGGAGAGTAGTGAACGTACATTTTTGACACAAAAATGTACCACACGAGCGTACACTCTTGAACCTGCACGAATTATAAAAAAAAAAAAAAAACCATAACATAGGCCATCGCTCAAATTCAGCTGAAAATTGGACTACTGGGATCCGCACCACTGTAAGAAACAGAGGAGAACATTTGAACGATGTTATATTTCATTCGTGATGGCATACATGGGCCTTTCAAAGAAAAAAAAAATATTTTGTTAGTACCTCACACACGGCTTGTTTTATTCTATTTCAATATCTACCCGCCCTTATTGATAAATCCTTTAGAAGTGTAACCCATGTAAATGCCTCCCTGCTTGGTCTAAAACTTGATACTAACTAACGATGGCTGATGCCTTGATTCCTTGACCCCATTCATGTTGCTTAAATAAATTAGTTTGTTGAGCAAAAAACACAAATTTCCTATTCACACACCTATTACACACATCCGATCCACAAACGAGCCACTCAAACCTATCATATCATATTCAATCTAAGCTAATTGAACTGTGAAATCACATTCCGGATAGCAATCATCCTCTCCAATTCGTCCACCAATTCAATTACTACAACCGACCGGCATGCGACATTGTATCCCGCAGCTTAGGAGAGCGACCTATCATATACTCGCTCGCACGCAAATACCTACAACAATCCAAAATGTCTTCGATTCGCATCCGCAACATGAATGGTTGTATGAAACCGTCTGGTTTTGTGCAGCATTTCTAATTACACAACACGGCGAATAGCACAGGTGAGATAACCGATATTCGGTGGATACGAGTTGAAAACGATTCGCCAAGTCGAGCGAATGTGCGGTGTATTTCCTGTTGTCATCTTCTTGTAAATCGGAAAATCGCTACATTGTGATGGACATGGATTCAACCTCATCATCATCATCATATCTGAGCTGTAGTCACCTGGTATCCTCATTCGCGTCCTCGTCCTCATCCACATGGTCGTTGTCGGTTCTATGGTCATCGCGATCGTTGTTGCGGAAGAGAAGAGAAATTAAGTGTTGATGTATGTATGTGCAGATGCAAATAAATCCTAATCCTGAGAAGCTCCACGAATTCCAGACATACGGCAGTGAAGCAGGGACAACAAGGAAAATACGGTTTAATATGCTTTTTCCATTCGGACCAATCGAAATAGTCATAAATCTCGCATTTGCTGAACCGAACAAATTTGTTAGCCATACGAGGTTAGCCGGGCTACGTTCGTACGGATAAAAATGTATCTGACGCCGACAAATTTACTTTAAATACTTAAATGTGTATCTAAGCGGGAAGCATACCACACAACGGACCGATGGTGCTAGCGCGGCTGCTGTACCCCCGACCACAATGATGATGATGATGATGATGATGATGTTGTCCATCCAATCCGACCATCTAACTGTGAGGGTCGTCGAGGTACCCACCAAGCCCGAGTATGACTGCAAGTACAACGAGTATGTGCATTGGTTTAGATAAGACTCGCGAGGGAAATCATTTTCAGTTTAACATATTTCTGGAGAGTTGCCTTCTCGTCTCGTTGCGTCCTGTATACTCGTATACGATGTGTTGAATATGTACCGAATGTGTATCTATTACCATGGTCCGTCATAGTTTTATCATGAACTACACATTCGACGCGATGGTTTATTGCTTTAATTATCCGACGTGAAATGATATTGAAATTTATACACCATCCCCACTACCATGCAGCAGAAAAGACGCGATGATGACTGCGATACAGAACCACAACGGTGATGATGTTGATGAGGAATTTTCATAGAGCCACCATCAGTCCGGGGCAAGCATACCGACCGACCGTCAGATGTGATCGTTCGATGGTGTTGTTGTGACCCCTATTGCATTTTCGGAATGCAGATCGAGTGTTTAAGTCAGATTTAATTGAGATTAATTGGTGAAATTTATTGAAAGGATTTGAATTCGCAACACATTCGATCGCAACAAGCGTCGATAATGAAGTGTGAACGGCAAAGGATCGCGGCCTAGAACTTGTGGGACGTTACCGTACGAGTATAAGATGTATCGTCATCGTCATAGTCAACGACAACGTGTGACGATAATGACGACCACGATTATTGGCCACGGTACCAGGAACTAACATTAATCAGTTTTGACGTTCTATCTAACTCGAGATGAAAATGTATACAAAGTATATGGTGCAAATTGTCGATATGCAATCGCCATAATAGGTGGTCGAGATATATAGATTCGAGCGGGTTCAAAATCATCCGCAGATATTGGCGATCGTCGTAGTTAATCAATCTTCAGCACCTTCTGTGCTGTATGCTACAGATTTCTGGGTGTGGTGTGATCAATTCTCTTGCCGCCGGACAGCCACGCAATGCGTTTTGTTTGTTCTTTTTTTTTTTTTTGCTCATTTTCAAATGGTAATTACGACATTTCCTCCTCTTCACCGTCGCATGGTGTTGGATAAACATACCCTCGAAGTTAATAAATGATTTCTTTTGCTTTCTAAGATCCACCGACGATACGAACTCACACTTTGCATCATCGATAAAACGTGGATACACGTTACACGAGTATCGCGCAGTTCATTCAACGATAAATACCACTCGTAACCCCGGTAGACCTTCATTGCATGCCCCAACTCAACATGCCACACTATAGATACAATAACAAAACGAGTATCTAAGTAGAAAAAAAAAAAAAAACCGAAATTGATTAATGATCATTTCATTTCACACTCGACTCGAATATCAATTTCTACCGTCGCGCAACAATAGATAGAAGCAACAAAAAGGCACTCGCACCACCGACAAGTACGAACGGGACTTGAACCAGGTTATTGCTTACATCTCGCTGCCACACAATCAATAAGACGTTGGTGCCTGATGATGACCGAGAACAAGGGGGAAAAATTCCCCAAAAAGAAAAACACAGAACTCGTAATGACCGTTTGCAACATCTACAGACACAATTCAGATACACAAGACAGAAAGGTGTGAACAGGAACAGGAATGGGAGCAATACAATTCCATCACGTGCAGATGTCGCGTAACAATCGGGCTACCGCGCCGCCGCCCAAGAGCAAAATTCCTATAATTCTCCATCGGATCATCTCACTCACGGCACAATTAAAAATTACTTTATCCATTTAAAATGGATGGATACTAGTGATCGGCGAGGTGTCCAGTGTCCACCCAATGCAACATTGTCGCCGATACCCATACCCACATTTGCGCACTCATTCACTGCGATATATCACTTTTGCTCCGTCATCACCCCTTGCGGAGATGCCAGATATCAGATACCATATGCTTACGGGTGGGGAGCCAGTGTGCTTCTGGTTCTGCTGGTGGTAGGATACATTATCAGTTTCAAATGTCTGGCGCGCGGTTTCTATTCGAATCAATCTAAACCAGCAGCGGGAGAAAGGAAGGCAAACAAACAAAAAAACAAAAACAAAATGATGATCTACCGCTGGGCTGCGGATCAATAATTCTACGTGACATTACCCCATCTCGCGGCGGTGGTTGCGAATGTGCCCTGGTGATGATGAGGCAGTAACGAACGAGTAACTTGTACACGCTCGTGTGCGTCGCGTTATACTTTAAGTCATTCAGCCAGTTAGGCAGTCACCTCTTCGTTTTTCGCCCCGAAATCGAAAGACAGATCGAACGGGGCAAAGAATGAAAGAAAATAATAAACAGAGAGATACAGATACAGATTTGCGAGCATTCGCATCAATCCACGTATCTCGCACACTGGTTTTTGTATGTTTTTACGCGAAGGATGAATTATTGATGGTGATTGTGCTGCTGCTGTTGCTCTTACTATGGCTGCTGCCAATGCGTATTGTACGGACTATCTGTTGCTGCTGTGCTGGTGATGTGTTCTGGTTTCTGGAATTGATTTGAGATTGATACCTTTGGGAATGTAGTAAGAATCGAAACCAAATGATATGCTATAGAGGTTGAAATAAAACATAATTCATGGTTACCGCACACCACAGACGGGAGGCACTCCAAAAAAAAAAAAAAAGAAATTAAGAAAAATCAAAACAAAACACAGACACTCAGTGAGAGAGAGATGGAGAGAAATCATATTGGAATTTCACTTTGGTTTGTTTTTGTGTTACTTTTTCGATTTGCTGGTATATTTCGAGGGTAAATTGCTGGAAATTTCTTTGAATTCGGACAAGAAATAAAGGCGGAGAAACGAAAATGTCTGCCATTAGGTGATAATAAAATCTTATGACTTTGAACAGACCGCAATATCGCTCTGGTACGGATATGTGGCGTAGATATTTTGCTGTTGATGGTAGCTGGCTTAGGGGGAGTCATCTTAAGCCATTGATCCATCAGCTTATTACGACTTCGGTGCATGACATGCATTTTGGGTCGTTGGGTCTTAGGATGTACAAGCAGAAAGCGACTGATCTTAAAGCCAAAAATGATTTAAGAGGCGTGCCGCAGGTCTGAGTATTGGAACCAATACTTTTTTTTCGATATTTTCGTTCTTATAGCAAAGGCGATTGGCAATTTTCACGGTGCGGTTTATAGCATAATAAACAGTGTTCAGGTTTTATAGCATTCGTGCCGCATAGGCTATAATGTCCAAATAACTTCACCTGAGCTGAGTTGGTTACATTGATAACTGAGGCCAACCGTCTGAAATGCGACAATTTAAATGTTTGGAATGTTGTAGAAGAACTTTAACGCAATCCTTCTGGCAATTTTGTTATTAAAAAGACATTCAGTCCTTGGTCGTCCCAATTTGCCCAAAAGCCAGTAATTGGCTGTCTTAAATATCTTAAATCAGAGCTGAAAAAAGTCTGAATTTCGAATAGGCAAAACGTTTATTCTCAATTTTGCCATTGAATTAAATTGAAGAACTCGGGGTGTGACACATGAAGACACTAGTACTGCGACTATTAAGGTCGATTGTATTTCCTCCTTTGGTCTAGGATTTGGGTGCGGGCTTTAAAGAGTTGACAACTTCTCTAGAAGGAATGTCCTGAAAGTCTTTCACTGTTATTGATGTAGTGCTTGTTATTTTGAATCTTTCTCGGACAAGGCTTGACAGACGGTCAGTATGTGTTCCATAGTTTCCTTAGGCTGCCCACATTGCCTACAGATTTTTGTGCTGTTGAGATCGATGGTTTTTTTGCTTAGTGATTCTTTTTGTTTAAATGTAGGTTTATGTCTGAATTGTCAAAACCATAAAGGAGGGATGGCTGCGTAAAAGGTATCTGAGCACTTTTCTTGGTTTGTATGTCAGCCTTTTCATTGTCTTCATGATTTTCATCAAATTTAGTCTATAATTTACTGCCAATTTATTTAGTGTTTTGTGACATTCCCAGACTAATTTAGAATTGAAAGTGTACCTCTTTAGAACCGCTTAGCTGTCTGAGAATATAGACGACGTCGTCATGCTGTCATTGATCATAGTCAGTTTAGTGTGATGACATTGTACGAGAACAACTTGAATTTTATCAGAGATATTTCAAATTTCATTAGAGTCAAGCGAGAATATTTCTGCTGCTGCTAAAAGTAAGACTATGGACATAAACCTCTCGATTCCATCTCGAACCAAATTTTGGTGAAAAAATTCACAATTTTGGCTAATAGGGCTCATAAATAAAGGTTCAATTGGAAAAAGAGTAGTTCTCAGAAATATCAGTCTCCACTACATCCGGAAAAATGCACTGTTAAATGTGGATTTTAGGCAGGCGGCGTCATTGGGCCATACATCTTTAGAAATGAGTTGGTTAAACGGAAGCCGTCATTGGTGATTTTTTTCGGCCAATATTTTTGTTGCCTCAACTCTATGACATGGAGCTGGTCATGTGGTTGAACAAAATGCTACAACGAACATACGTTGGCTGTTACATTGAAGTTTTTCAAGAAAGTTCTCAGAATGTGTTATTTCCTGAAAAGGCGACGTGAAATTTTTTTACCATGATCGTGTGGTTTAAACTTTTTCTCAGGAGCTGTGTTGCTGGCTTATGGCAAGAGACCAATAACAATTGGTTGTTGGAAAACAATGCCATTCAATTCAGTGGTGAGAACCAGCCCGACTTTTATGTCAGAGTTATAATAATTTGGAGCTCTGTGATAGAGACTTCAAAATGAGGCCGCAGAAGCCATTTGAATAGTGTAAAGTTTAGAACATAATAGCATTCAATGTACTTCAGTTCGCAACAAAGGTTTTTGTTATATTTCACACACTGCTTTTTATACCTAAATTAAAAGTCGGGACACACTTAATGAAAATACCCTTATAAGGTCGAAGGAATAACTTTTATTTTGGCTTGTGATTTTTAATCACTAAGAAAAGAGAAAAGCGACATTTAGACAAACAATAAATATAAATGTAAAAGTAAAACACTATGTGATGGTGGTGTGAATATTTTTTTAGAGTTATACACTCACACAAATCAAATTTAAAAACAGAAAAAGAATGGGCTAAAGAACAGACCCCTGTGGGTCACCAGTTGATCTTGGTACAAAATCATTAAAAATCTACAAAGATCGTTTCAACTTTTCTGTGCGATATATCATTGAATGCCTAATATATCTGTCACGGTAACGTTCTTTCAAAGGCTTTATAATTCCTCCACATGTGTGGAGTGTATCGATGAAAATAATATATTATTCTTAAGGCTACCAGGATACTAGTAATCGATCGATTAGCCGGCGGTTAATAGATGATAGCGAAGTATAGCCAAGACGGTGCTAAAGACAGATTGTAAGATGCACGGGATATGTCGAGAACTAAGTTGCTAATGGAATAACCTTTTAGTTTTCCTTCAAAAATTATGGAGCGATAATTCACTGCAGATGTGGAGACGATTATACATCAAACGTATATGTAAGTGTGCCTGTTTAAATCTAAAAAGAAAAGCTATATCAAGTCATTTGAATATAGACCGGGATCATGTCAGATACTCAGAATCTCCGCAATCACATTTTTGAAGTGAAGAAACCCCAAAGCTTCATCGTTTCATACACGCGAATTAGCAAAATGCTCTCTCAAAGACCGGGTGCCCGAAATATTTCGAAGATGAATGGAGCACTCCCTTAGGTGGGTACTATTTATATGTAGACGAATGAGCAATATTTTTCTCTAAAACCAAAAAATCCGGTTACATTTTCAACATACTTTCTATATTTCTAACAGCCGGTATATAAACTAAACCAAAGCTCCTTTCAGTCGCCTTGTGTGGCTTGCTAACTTCAAATGACGAAGTTTGAGTTTACCAAAGGGACTTTAATCAAGAGCCACATGAGACGAAATGTTTCAGCCCCGTATCGTTGGCACAAGAAGCAATGAGCAAAATATACGAGTATTTAAGTTAGGTACCTTGATGGAACAATGGGAAGAGGGTAACTGAAAGTCTGGTGAATACTTATGAGTATTAAAATCCCAGCATAATTACCTAGCATGCCGAAGTGATCAGGTTATTAGAAAATCGTCACCCTTGAGTGTGAAACTCACTTTTACATGAAGTGCTTAACAACAGACCAGTTTTATTACTTTTTTCTCCGAAGCACATTCGTTGAATATAAGATATAAAGTGATACTGATATATGTATAGGAATCAACGGTAGGCATGGCCAAAAGAATGAATCTGGTAGCTCTGTAGCAAAGGTCATCCAACAAAAAGTGTCATTTTAAATTTCACGCAATTATTAATCGACCATTATTCAAGTAACAATGTACTCCATTTTGGTAAACGAAAACTAGCTGTTTATGTTATATGGATTAACATATTTGATCAACGGGTAGAAATTATGAAAATTCAATGGCAAAGTTTGGAAAAAAAATATTTCTTTAAGTTCGTAGAGCTTTTAGTTATCATTATGCTCCTTCTTGCAGAGCTATTATTATTATTATCACTGGCCATTTGGAACAATAAAGTTCAAAGCCTCTTTGACCACTTAACGCTAAGCTTTCCTATCATATGTAAGTGTGTTCCTTCCATATTTCGCTGTTCTGTCGAACACAAGATTCCCAATGCCCATACGGAGCCTTTTATTTATTTCGATCTTGATGTCGTTTTTAGCGGTCAATATGGTCCCAGACATTTGAATTCGTTTACTTTCTCAAGGCGCTTATCGAGTACAGTCAGGTGCGAGGATTGAATCGATCCAATTCGTCCATGACTATTTGGTTTTCTTTTCAATTGCTTCTAAAATTATTTCCTTTGCTGCCATTATTAGGCTTTCTACATTTGTTTTAACTGTTTCTTCACTATCTTCCAACAGGTCTGGATCGTCGACTTATCTCCAATGTTTCAGATAAGACGTTTCCCACTTTAACTTTTCCTTTGTATCAGTTTTATAAACTTTTAGGGAATTTAACGTTCGGTCTTGCAAGGCTGTTACGTCTTCGATTGACTTATAGAGTCTTTTAAAAATCTACGAAAAGCGTCCACCGTTTCGTGGAATTCCCATTTTTTTTCTGAAAACTGCCGTATAATAAAAATCTAGTCAGTCATCGTGACTCGTGGCTTCCTCCTGAAGTCATACTGGCGGTCTTGGAATATTCCCTTTGCTCTTTAAGAGAATACTTGCCAGCACCTTGTAAAACCAGATATTCCTCGGTAATTGTTCAGTGAGCCTTTTTAAAAAACGAGAATGATGACCAAGTTTCTCCATTCCATTCGATAATGTTTTCAATGTTTCGTACAGTTTTGATAAGCCTATGTAACTTCTCAGTTAATTTTTCTTCTGCATATTTCATTCATTTCGATGGTGTTAAGTTGATTCCTGCGGCCTTGTTTTTCTTAAGTCGATGGATTGCTTCTTTTACTTCCTCAGTGGTTGGCAGATCTACCTAAGCTTCTGCTGAGTGGATAACACCATTTTCCATGACTGCTGGCTCTCCATGTACATTAAGCAATTTATCAAAACATCTCTTCAATTGGACTGCTACTCCTTTGTTGTCCGAAACGAGCTCCCCGTTATCGTTGCAACTAAAACCTGATCTGGTCTGGTATCCTTTTCATAAAGCTCTTAGACCAGTTGCACATCTTTCCTAAATTTTAGAAAATTTCCTTGGCCATCGTCGTGTTTTATCCCAAAGGTAATGCTGACATCATTTCGTAGGGTTTGATATCTTGTATATGTGATCTCTTCTCTTCTATTTTTTGGGTCTTGAAGTCTTAGAACACTATGGGCCTTTACTTTTTCCTCGCATTCTTCGTCGAACCAAAGTATTACTTTGAGGGCTTTGCAAAAGTCTTCTTTTATAACACTTTTTTGTTGACCCTGCTGCTTCTATTTGTTTTGTTACGTCGTTGGTTTCTATGCTTAAAAGTAAAGTGAATCGATTTGATTTCGTTCTAGTATTGATGCTGCATCCTTTAACTTTTCAAAGTTGAATATTCTTTCATACATTGCTGTGTGCCGCAGAGCCATAGTAAACTTGATTGATAGTCAGACTCTAACTCGTCTTCACCTGGCAAGATAAGCTGAAAATATTGCCTCCCTAGTTACGAGTGTGACTGCAAACCCAGATAATTATACATCTGTCGAGATGATCACAGGATTAAGGCTTTCCACAACCATCTTGGTCCACACAAGGATTTTGGGCTTATTATGCTTATAAGGTCCGCCATATTTTGGCTGTTTAAAGTGAGTGAACAGATAGTTTTTATCACAAGGTTCTAACGATTATTTTGAAAACCTGAAAGAAATAGTAGAACAACGGTTTCTGGGCTGATGGTGTCATTGACGCATATTTTTTTTAACATAATCCTGCATGGATTGCGTTATCGAATGATACTGTTAAACTTTTTTGCTTGACTGTGATATCATCGACGCTTAAGATGTTTATTTTCAGCAAGACGGCACCAGGTTTAACACAGCTCGTAGAGCAAAGACCCTATTGTGTGATAAATATCCTTGATACGTGATTTCCCGAAATTAATTTGGCCGTCAATTTCAAACCATTGCATTTTTTTTCCTTGAAACTATGTTTAAGGTACGGTTTTCGTCAATGCTCCATCAACTATTCATATTTTAAGAGCAAATATTAGTGCTGTAAAACATGAAACACGTCCTTAATTACTCAATAACGTAACAAAAATATTCTTCAAAAGAATGACATTTTAAAAAAAAAAAAGCCGAGGTGGATATTAGCCATATTAGCCAGGTATCCATTTATAACATCGAGATTGCACTAGAATTTAAAAAAAATCGTAGAAATCTTACGTTTTTCTATTGATTATAAATTACTCTTATTATTGAATAAGCCCATATAAGTTATGAGGAAAAGAAAAAATATTGGAATAAGCCACAAGAAAATTCTTGATTTTTGAATATGTACTCAGCTGTGAATGTGCCAAGTGTTTATCTATATTCTATTCAATAAAACTAGAAATTCCAAATTACACTTAATTATAAACCAAATTGTAAAATCCAAAATGCTAGCCTAGAAGGTTGTACTGCGATGTCCCTCTTATAAGCTGTAAGCTAGCACAAAATGAATAATATTTTTGAAACACCATGACTCTGTATAAAACGAAAATCAAAATAAAATAAAATAAAACGAATGATCTCGCAATACTCGCTTAAGCTAGGGTGGCAAAGCGTGGGATGTTTAGCTTCAGAGGGAATACATGGTCCAACCGAGAACATGTTGATAACGATTTATTATTGCTTTATAAAGCCTACTTAAGTGTGATGAAAAGGAGTTTTTGTCAATTTAAAAAAATAAAAAATAAATATTCAACCTTACTGGCACCATGAATCGAACACCAAAGCGAAACATTAACCCATCCCAGGTTTGAATGAGTCAACTGAGACACGCCCGGATCCGATATAATCTAATTCATCTAACATCTAGGCCATGGCATCAAAATTCAGTTCTTAAGAAAAGTAAACTTCTATAGAAATTGCGAGGCTTTCTTTGTTTATTTTATTTATTCTTTCCCCGAGGGTTTGGTTTTCTCTTTATTTAGTACCATAACCAACTAAAGAACTATGTCCACCTGGTACAATAAGGTTGCTAAAAAAAGTTGCAAAGATCGAACGATCCTACGTCTCAAGCGAAATCAACATTGATAAAAAAAAGCCCCGAACAGAGTGCATTTAATGTAACGTCGTGGTCCCTTAAGCATTCAGACGAAAAACAAACTGTCCATGTGCATTCGACTATAACATCATAAACTACCGATGCTTCTTATTTAATTAAAGCCCGCGGATCCTCCAACAAGGTTCATCCGCACAAACCAAGATTCAAAAAGTTCAATGGACACCATCATCACTTAACCACTTTGCGCCTCGATTCGCGTTGATTGCCCAAAAAGTTAAACGAGAACCGACAATTCTGCAACATTGTTGCCATGCATTTGGACATTCAATCCGGTCCTGCATTAAGCTTTTTTATTGTTCACCCGCAAATATACGTGATCGGCGGTAATTCGCCTTCGTGCCGCTCTGACCTATTAACATCGCCAATTTACTTTTCTTTCCAATTCTCTTACGCGAATGCATAAGAAAATTATCAGAATTCTTTCTTATTTGAATTCAATTTCAGTTTGGTTTGTATCTTTCTTTTTCGTTACTAGTCACAAATTGGCCGAGCGATTCACAGAACTATTTGGTCGAATTCCTCGTGGAATAGACTCGCATATATCATCCGGTGACCCAATAACGAGTTCGTACTATTCAGCCCACCGAAGCGTCGTATACTTTTCGTACTTGTTCCTGTTCGTTGGTAGATGTGCTGCACAGTGCTGGGAGGTAATTGATTGCCGGTCTAATAGGGAGTCCAACTAACCTTAAACGGTATCGGGGTCAGTTGTTGCATGCTGCTTGTATCCAGCGGTAACTATAAGTATCAAGGAAATTGCTTTGCTGTTTTAACAAAATATAACAAACGCCATGGACCTTTTGGTGTGGTGCAAAGATACATCTATGAACTCATGAGATGGATGGAAAGAGTTTTTGGGTTTTTTTTTGTCTCTTCGATCCCATGCGGCGAAATACAAATTCTCATTTGACTCGTGTATCGTTCACAATCGAATTGAGGTGTCATTCCCGAAATTTACCAGAAATATTCAAATTTCTCAAGTATCTCTGGGATACAATGAGCAAGACAATACAAGGAAACGAAATAAAAAAAGTTTCAGATACACGATAGCGAACAAGAGGTGGTCCGTGTATGAACAACGAGCATTCCCCGAGAAGGCGGCAATATCACGATTGACATTTTAATTATTATCTGTCAATTATTGAATAACGAACGAAGAACATAGAAATAGATACAATACAATCAGATACAACGAAGAAAAAAGGGGAAAAAACTATCGAAATTTTGTAGTTTGTGGATTGCGTGCTGTTAGTACTATCGGCGTATATTAGATCCTCCAACACAGCCACCGCAGCTCATACTGACGATGATGATGATGATGGCTATGATGACCGCGACGGTGGAGATTGGGTTTTCGAGGCATCTAGCTATGCGGCAGGAAGTAAGGTCATGATTATGGCGATTTTTCATCTGTTATTGAACCTGACAGCAACCTGAGTTTCACCTCTCTCCTCCATACCACCAACTAGTTCAAGTCATTTCGAACACGTGGAACAAATTGCCTTGGATATAATATAAAAATTTTTTTTTTATTCGGTTTTTGTTGAAATTTTTATTAGTTTATGGTGTAATTTGGAAAATCGATTTTTTTTTCTTTTCCATGATACTAATTAGAATCTCATTTACATGGACGAGATCTCTTTCAATGAATAAGAGAAGACGAGAGATTGGTTTTTACTTTTTGTTTTCTTTTTTGGAAGTTGTTTTTCAGTGTGGCGAACACGCAAAAATTGTTAAAGTTTTATGGTATAGCAATGGAATTGAATTGGTTGTAGGGTAAATAAGAGAAACGTGCGTGACTTATTTCCAGGGAGGAATTCTTTCGTTCGTGGAAAGACAGAAAGAAGCTAATGAGTCTGCAAGGAGAGTTCGTTCTTGTCTCAACTCTTTTGTTGTTTGTTTCTTTTTTTTTTATCTTTATCCAAGACATAAAAAATCCAATTGAATATTGGATAATTATCACGGAACGACAATCACATGACCAATTAGAGATAATAATAATGATGATGATGATGATCTTGCAGAATGAACCTACAAGGACTTGTATGACTTATGACTGCGATTAAACGAAACCTTATCCGGATGGAGACAATTTCGAATGCTATGAAAACGTACTTAATCAAAACGAATGAACGGAACGTATGAGACCACCACAGTGGCCTGCGGATTTCGCCTAATTATCAGGCGGCCTATGGGGCATCACAGTTCTTCCAATTAATATACACCCGAAATTTATTTCGCGACAGCAAATAAATTACTTAACTTTAAGTCGACGGGTTTTATATTTCATAATTAAAATGAAAAATATATTGTATAAAATGAGCGAAGAAGATCTAAGGGCATGGTGATCCTTCGCTTGAATACCGGTCTACCTTTCAGCGGCTGTCTGAAAATATATTCGTTTTCAGTTTCCAAGAAATAAATAATAAATATTCGGGCAGTGTTCAAAAAGTAAGAGGAATATTATAATTTCATAAATTGTATTAGATCAATCAGTATGAATTTTTCATTGTTATATGAGTCAGTATATCTCGAATATTTTTGCATATTTCCAGCCAAATCTCTTGATTACTCTGCAGCCAGCTGTTAAATAGATTGTATGGGTTTTGATATTCCTGATGATTATTTATTTGTGTACAAAATGAATGACTTTTCATTAAATTTCGCTTAAAAACTGGTATTAACCGAATGAACATTAATATATACTGCTCTTAGTAAATCAGCTATGTGTAAAGCTAAGGTTTACAAGTGTTAAAGAAGGTTGCTGCGAGGTGTAGGAGGACCGGAGATGGACTCACATTAACAACTGAAGGAAAATCATGAAAAGTAAACGAAATTATTCTGATCGATTGCTGAATCCAACTAAGAAAATCAGCTCAAAGTGTTGGCATATAAAGCAGCCATCAAGCGTTCTCGTAGAACTTGGATATGAAATGTGCGACAGAAATATATTCCTCAGAACTGGCGGAATTGGAACAGAAATCTAGCCAAATCAAGTTGGTTATGATCTAAAACTAGTGGAAAATAAGCCTACGAATATGACATCGAAACTGAAATTCAATAACTCCGGTGGAGGCATACGGAATTGTGAAAACTGGAGATATGGACTGAATCAAGGTTTTTTTCTTTTGTTTTTTTTTTTTATTCAAGAGTTACGCTCTTATGATGTTTGTCACACAATCTGGACGGAGTGCAGATGGTTTGTGTCGAAGATGTCCGTTCACTACTCTTCGGGGATGGTTGTCCTAGATAGGATTTGAGAGATTCGACAGAATTTTTCGCGATAGTTCACAGTAACTTTTTTGTTTCCATGTCATTAAGTGTTACATTAGAAATGCTCATAGAGAATATGAATTTTGAAGTGATATTATACCGCGAGTGTTATGCCTTCATCAGTATTTTTTTAATCATCTCTCAATTGGTCTTGAGTTGACCTTGACAGACCTTCCACTCAACAGTCGGTGATGATTACCATTGTATGGAATATTACCCACAAGTGTTACGATGTTTTATATTTTAACAGGCACATCAAAGGAGCCATCGTTTCACAACCATAAAGGAGATTAAAATGGCATTATTGAAAGCATTATACATTGTCTTAAAGACAGAGTTTCAGAAGTGTTCCCGTAGTTGAAGGCAAACTTGGCATAAGTATTTTATACCATATCAGGACTGTTTTGAAGAAGATAATGTTGATGTAGCCGAATAACCTAAGAGCTTTACAAAAAACCAAAAATGCCTGTTACTTTCTGAACACAGACAACATAGACAAGTAGCTTTAAATCATTACAATACTCTAAGATATAGATTTGTTTCAAGAAAGTTAATCAAATCTTTTAAAGGACACATAACCCATAATGAGTGTGAACAACCACATCTAAGATTCGTGAGTATGTTTCCTGTGAAAATTATGATTTTTTGTCTGAACAAACTTAACTTAAAAGCTATCCGCCTACTACGAAACGACAACTTTCTCCTTTGACTAAAACCTTCCACATGTTCTCTTCTCTTTGTTTTTTCTTGTCACCTATTGCCTTTAGGAAATACAGCTTTGTTAAGCCACGTTGTTGGCAAGCCATTAAAATGTCAATAAACCGCCTCTAATGGGGCCGAACCACATAATCGCTACCAGCTTTGACAACTCGATTTCCCGCCGGTTGCCCTAAAACACAAACATACATAAATTTCATATTGCTGCTCCGGCGCCTACATGAAAGCATCGACTTCAGTAACCCGAAACCAAGTCAATAGTGGTTCAGCTTCACCCATTTTCCGCCCTGTAACACTGATACCCATTAGCATTCGCTAATCAATGCCTCTAATACGAAAGCCAATTGATCTGCGGCAATTATCATCAAAGTTGATTCCCCAAAGCGCTGCTTGTCCGCCTCGAACGAACAACTCGTCAGCGCCCATTCTCCCTGAGCTTGTTCCTATCTCGCCCATCGTCACATATTCATTCGATGACCTTTTATCAGCTATCAAATTCCATTCTACTATTCATGTGTGTAGATATAGGCATGCGAGTATAATATAAATTATTTCTTTCCTCGTGTGGTCTCAATTTAAATGCAAATACCGTTGAATAGAAGAAATATTTTTCCTTTATGCTCTATGAAAGAAAAGTGAGATAAGAGAGACATTCAGACATTCGGACATTTGAATACTCTATCAGTGCCACAATCATAAACTAACCACCAGCAGCCACAGCAGCAGCAGCCGTATAGTATCTAAAGACGAAGAAATTGTGTATCAATCGAAACGAAATAGCCTCCAGTCTCGACCTTCTTCATTTTGGTGTCTTTCGCCTTTCTCCCAGATTTCGTATCACACTGCTATCATCTTCATCGTCAAACAGAGAACGAAAACGAAACGCATTCACCGTCACAAGTGCTTGAATACGAAGTGTTGGCTGATTCTCTTCCGACAATAAAATATAGATTAACGATTGAATTTTTATGGAAGACATTATTCATTGAGTCTGGTGATTCCATTCCGGGCTAACACGGCCATCGTCGACGATAGGGCCGTTTCCACTCTATTCGTGGCATTCTTTTCTATTGTATTTCTCCTACTTAAACTGATAATGTACTTAAATTCTTCAACAAGTGATTTATCCATGCCGTTCATAACCAGGGAGAAAACAACCATCCAATCCATCCATATACAACTTCATCAGATGAATACGCAAGTAAGCATAGCGCGGCGAAACAGCTGAATGATATGCATAAAGGAGAAGTTGAATTCTTAATTTCGGTTGGATTAATTTAGGCAATTAAATCCGTTGTCGATTTTGTATCCTAAACCAAAATTAGTCTGTCTCGAATGTGTACTATGACCGCTGCTAGGCAGATGGAATTGGAATTTAGATAAAAAAAAACTGGAGGAAAAGCATGGCAAAAGGTTAACAACCGGTTATAGCCATTGATATACGGAGAAGATTTTTGATTTTTGTTTCTTTCGGTCAACTTGTTCGCTTGAAAGTGATTTAAAACAGAGTGATAGTATCTTGAGACAAAAGAGTTGAGGTGCAAAAGTTTTTCTTTCTCCACCGCATGCGTTCGGTATTTGTATCAGTTTCTCTGCAATCGGCAAAGGGACATACATAAATCATTTGGAACATATTTGTCGGGAGTTTTTTGCTCTTCCCCTTCTACTTTCCATGTTGTCTGTGTGGAAATGCAACAAAGTCGTATCATTCATCTCTCTCAAGAAACGGCCTCTTGACACTCGCAACACTGTTTTTTTTTTTTTTGTTTTTTTTCCGTTGCGTTTTATTGCCACCAAATCGCACAAAATTCAAGACATTTTAGGAATCAAAGAAAGATCCACGGATACAGATCCTTGCCGGTAAAAGAGCAAACAAAACAAAATACAAGCGGTCGAGTAAGAACGGGCAAGTGGCCGACCGGCAGTTGTCGTCCAGGTAGTAGTGGTCTGTCGTTTTGGCAGATCGAAAACAAAGAGGCAAGGAAATAATTAACTAATTAAAAAAATATATATTTGGTTAACTGCACGAATTGTGCCGGAGTGGATGCTTGTCTCTGGACTTCGTTTTATCGTGGTTGTTGCTATTTATTTTGGCTTGTGTCAGAAGCGGACCATATCGTCCATCAATGGAAGGATTCGTTTGTGGTTTTCACGGAAATTAAATGACGTTCTTAATTGACGTGGTATCAGTAGCAAATGTACCACTCAATTGACATGACATAAAGAGCGAGAGGGAAAATGAGAAAGCGTTGCTTAGAGTTCTCCACATTCAAGAGTGGTATCCAAATTGTCTGGGGAAAAATAAGAATAAACCTAAAAAAATGGAAAATCCGAAATAGAAAATTAATAATTGGGTGCAGGTTTCGGCTGTGAGAATTATTAATGCTTATACGTCCGCCATTATCTTGCTATTTTAATGAAAAAAATTAATAGCCCGCCCAACGTGGTACGAAGAAACGATATGGGCCCGTCCAAAACGGTATCTTAAAATATACAAAACACGAGTTTGGAAAATGTCCTCAGCAACTAAACTTGTACAGCATATGATAGTCGTTGCCAACCATCGCAATGCAGTGACAAATGAAACACCATTATCCTAATTACTGTAATCAAGTTATTTATGAGGGCATGAAACATTTTAACACCATTCCATTTAGCTACTGTACATAGCACGGACTTCTCGATCGACTTTTCCATACATTGCAACAATGTTGCAACCAGATCAGGAGAGTGATCAAAACAAGAAGAACAACAAGAGTGAAAAAACTGCCGACCAAAACCACCTAAAGGCATCTGGCTACCGCACATTTGAATTATCATTCCTTTCGACCAGTATTAAATATGATTGACATAACGTTTTATTGTAGACTAAAACGTTATCAACAGAAAAAAAGAGAAAATCCATTAACAAATAGGAGGAAGAAAATGAATTTTCATCTCACCCTAGACAGATTGAAGGAAAATAAAAAATAGAAAACCCTACAGAAGAGGAGACAAAAATGCAGTCGAGCAACGGCAATGCCATCGTAGTAGAAAAACCTTTACATCTGTGGTCTTCTCCTTCATTCTATCGCATCGAGTAGCAGATATAACTTCTCCCCAATACCTTAACTGGTACATGGAAATGAACAATTTGATTCAGGAAGAATGAACGAATGGAATTCCATCATCTGACAATATTGTGGAATCTTTGATGGAACAAAATCGATCGAATTTGACGGTTTTCCATTTTTTCCTTAATTTTTTTCATTTTTATACCAGTTTTTATAAAAGAGTTGATGTGCGAACTGAAAAAAAAAAAAAAAAAAAACCTTCGTAATCAGCTAAACGTCCTGGAATCAATTTCCCATCAATCTAAAACCCAATTGCTCACACCCTCACTTACATCCCTGCCAAGAGCACCGAAACCGGTGTTTGGTTTCTCGTTTTTCTATGCCCTCGCGCGTCAAGTCTGTGTGCACACAACACAGCAGCACAACACAACAGGGCGACACAACCATCTACTAACCGAACGGTTTTCTTTTCTTTTCCATTTTGTTTTTTTCTCATTTTTCTTCTCTTCCAGTTTGTAGTTTGTTTCTCTCTCCTTTTTTTAATATTAATTTTTCCATCTCTGTCGTGTTTTTTTCTTTTTTTTTTATGTTTTCTGTTGTGTACCTGTTATGAAGCCATGAGTTTGGAGCAACAACTAAAGCGACAGCAATCTCTACTATGGGCGAGTAAACGAGACCCGGTCGTGCGCCTCAAAATCATCGTAAAAATTTCAATGCCGGTGTTGTTGTTGCTAATATAGCTTTTCCATCGAAACTCACCACACTGCGTGAGAGTGGAGAGAGCAACACGCTCGTGAGAGCAATAAGAAAATGAAATGAGAGATGGAAAGAAACTTGTACGTACAACACACATGGACGTGTAAATTGAGATTTGTAAGAAATTCCTTTTTTAATACTCGCTCCAATACAATCGTGCGATTTTTGATTTGTTTTTCCATTTTCCAAATAGATGGATTCTGTAGTTGTATTGGCCGCCCATTAGACGCAATTCAAGGCACACCAGTATGGCTTGGAAAATATTTGGTATGACAGAGAATGGTTTCTACGATTTTCGACAGTATGTATACGACTTTGACTAGATAGGCGAGAGATGGTTATAGATATGCGTGTGTGTGAGTGAGAGAGTTTATGAATGCAGAAAAGTATGGCAGATAAATGCTTGTTCATTTTGTTTGTATTTCTTTTCCTTTCTGGTAGAAGGTTGCTGGACGACTGTTGTTATCTAACTTGTTGAATGCTTTCGTAGGCAGTTGCACTAAAACATGATCGTAAATCAGAAATTTAGACGTTTCGGGTTGTCAAATATGAAATGCCTGGAGGAAAAATAGAAATGCTTTTCGATCAATAGTAAAAGTGAGCCGAAGAGATGAAATTTATTATGAAGACCCCATAGAATTTCGATTTAATGATAAATACAACAAATCATTCTTCAGAAATACTCAGAAATAAATATAAGAAAAAGAATAGTACCAAACTGACATTCCTGTGGTACCCCATAAAGAAAATTCGCTCCCTCCATCCAATTACCACGCAACTTTCGAACATTCCACCAACATGACGTATACCACTATGACAGGGAGAATCAGGGAACTACAACCAAACATGACAGAGGCTACAACAACCATAGAGGTCTTTCAATTCCGTATGACAACTTCAACCCACCCACCTAACCAACAAGCTGACCTTTCTAACACTTCATCTTTAGATTTCATCTCTCTCTTATCTCATTCCTCTGCCTTCCACCGATCCCATTACAGATAACAACGACATGACATGATAGAGGCATCTCGAAAACGATTCTGTGTGAACGAAATAGACGAAAAAAACCATCTCCTAACGGTTACAAACAATTTCGTTTGCTCGTGTACTTGAAACATCTCAAGACATCAGCAATTATTCACAAGTTACTCACCATCCATTCGAAGAAACAACAAATTTTAATTGTTTCCATCGAAGAACCTTACGGTATTTTGTTTTCTTTGTTTTTTACACGTCTCCGGTTGTTTGGAAACTACACGAAACGCATATTTAAATGCTGTTTTTCGGTTTGAGGTCAAATCGTGGATCGATAGATCCAACCTACATTAAAACAATTTTTTTTCTTCGACAATTACCTGCTCGCATACACCACGCATAGAAGCGTGACAGACGACGGGAGTTAAGGGGATAACAACCATACGATAGTGCTATCAATTAAATGGTCAGTTCGAGGTGTGGTAAAAAATGGTATTTCGTAGTCTAACACCCAAATATACGCAACAGCAACAGGCCAACGCGACAAGAGAAAGCTTTGTCAGATACATGTAATGGGATTCACATGACATTGTACAAGAAATACAACAACCAACTGAATCGAGATACAAAATACAACAAAATATTTAAATTTGATTGACAGCCCGAGAGACAAGTACAAAGATGGATTAGGTATGTGGGAGGATCATTTTGTAAACTCTTATCCGAAAAAAAAAAGTTTCAGTTTCTCCTTCTCGACGGCGTACCTTCGACGGCTTGACGACTTCAAGTGTGTTTTTATGTACTACGAGTACGCCGTGTTGGGCAAAGCAATTGAATAGGCAGATGATGGAAAACAATTTGTCGTGGTCAGCATGGGAGAACAAAGAACAATGTACTATCGAGTGGCGTGCGGACGACGGGATGATTGTGATAAGCTGTTGCAGCTCCGAGGGTGTAATTCGCCATTTGCCAACATTCCCACTGTAATTTTTCAATTATCTTAAATGGATCGTTTAGAAATGATTGAAACTATCCGCTGCCGTTTACAGTTAGACATGTAGATAACCGTTGTTCACCACCCACTCAACCCATAATGATAGACTACAATAAAAGAAGAAAAAAATGTTCGCAAATCGCACTTACCTTTAAGATACACCTTCCAACTGGTTCATTCTCGGCGACGGATACATTATAGAAACTCTGATCGAATATCGGCTCGTTGTCGTTGACATCATGAATCGTTACCAAAACAGTAGCGGTCGACGATAACGGCGGATGACCATTATCCTTGGCGACAATTTTCAATTGCGGAACCGGTTCCGTTTCACAATCAATATGCGCTCGTGTCGTAATTAAACCCGTATGCGAATCCACCTGAAACCATTGCGAATGAGTCTCGGGCGTATCGAGCAACGAGTAAATCACAGCTGAATTATTGCCCTCATCCTTGTCGACGGCTACCACTTGAATGACGGAGGTGCCCGGATCGGCTACCTCCATCACATTCGCATGGTAGACGTCCTTTTCGAATTCCGGCGCATTGTCGTTAATATCGGTCACGCGAAGGTAAATTGTCTTCGATGCATGCAACGGCGGATTGCCATTATCTGTCGCAACCACACTGAGCGTGTAGTTTGGTTGAATTTCGCGATCGAGCGGCAACGAAACAATCACGAGGTAAATGATGTTGTCACGTGTCGTTAGGCCGAAGTGACCGCCGCCACCGTTTAGCGTGACATTTACGTTCGAGTATTCGGTCTTCGAGTCGGGGTCGTTGACTGAGATTCGTGCGACAAATTCGCCCGGTTGAGCGCTTTCCGAAATTTTCGGAGTCGCATCGTCACTGAGAAAGATCACATTGATGATCGGTTGATTGTCGTTGACGTCAGTCACGCGGATCGATACGAAGGCAGTGGTTTCCAACGGTTGTTCGCCGTGATCCTTAGCCACCACGACCAGCTCGTGGAGTTCTTTGGTCTCGAAGTCTAGCGGTTTGTTGACCGATATCAGGCCGGTTTGAGGGTCGATACGGAACATTTGTTCTTTGTCGCTTTGCCGTCGGTTAATCGAGTACTCGACTTGACCATTCTCTTCGGCATCGGTATCGGAGGCGTATACCTGCAGGACACTCGTTCCCACGGTGGCATTTTCCGGAATTGTAGCAAAGTATCGGCTTTGGTTGAAAATCGGCTGATTGTCGTTGACATCCTGAATGGTGATGTTCACCGTCATCTGTCCCCGTAGCGGTGGACTGCCACCGTCAAGGGCTTCGATCACAAGGCTATAGCCCGGTGTGGTCTCTCGATCGAGAAATCCATTGATCTGTAAATCGAGGTATAACACACCGTCCCGCTCGCGATGCGACGATAATCGAAACGCGTTATTCACATTCCCCGATACGATATTATACCGTTGCGTGTTATACCGTCCCAGATCGAGGTCGCGCGCGGGATTTAACGTACGCTTCACGTCACGCGGTGTATTCTCCGGAAACTCGATATCCATCACCGGCGTCGGAAATGTCGGTGCATTGTCATTCTCATCGAGTACGCGAACCACAACGCGAACATTCTCACCGCTAAGCGGGATCGCGACCAGACTATACGAAGCGCGCGTCTCACGATCAAGCTGAATTTTAGTCCGAATCTCACCGGTCGTATGGTCAATGGCTAAATCGGTATCTACTGCACTACCGGGGACTGGCACAATCAAATACGGTGGCCCACTATCGACGCCATGAATGAATTCACCGATAAATCCAATCTGGTGTCCAATTGGCACACCCTCGGACACTTCCAATTCGCGTACATGTTCGCCGGCAGCGCTATTCGGTGCTACTGCTAGTATCGTGTATATCACAAGAAACCATAGGATCATGGGATTCCAGATTATTCTTCTTCTTATTCTCGGTCGTTGTGTCGTGGTTCGACTGCTACTGCTCGGATTGCGTTGTGTCAGTTTTTCGTAACTGACGGTTGACTTGATTTTTATTTTTTTCGAAAACAAATGTTGAGCCATTCTTACGAAGCCCATGGATATGTGGCTTCGATGATTCGTTGACATTTCGTTCGCGAACGATTCATGAGGATATGTGGTCGTTTCGTCGACAAAATGATATTTGAGGATCACCGATCGTGTCGCTTCGGCGACATGATGACCATCATCGTTCAAGGGGATTGTGGTGGATGTCTTGATCGCGTCGCGGAGTTATCTGTAACAAAATTTAATTTTTATTAGTCGAGAAGTTAACTCTGATATGGAGGTGTTAATAGGGTTAGCAGTCAGTAATTTTTTGTTTATACTGATGGCGCTAAAATGCTTTTGTCAAGCGCGATCGCTAATTGAGTGTGAAATGGTAGACAAACTTAATCTCGCTGGCGCTAGAATTTTTATTTATTGATTTATTTATTATCATCTAAATCAAGTTCTAAGTCTCGTGAAGGAGAAAAGATGTTATTCTAGGGGACGAAAGCTTTCGACATGTTCGACCATGACTTGCCACTTAACAAATTGTATAATGCTGGCTTCAGATTGGTGGTATATTTGTCTTATAAACAGAAAGTTTAATAAATGGGCATTTCAGTGGTGTCTACTTATTAAACAATGGCGTACCACAGGTTTCAGTTCTCGGCCCTATCTTATTTCAAGTATACATTAACTTGATTCTTACGTTGAATCACTGCCAATTTTTGGAATTTGAATTGAGACATTCTTTCCAAAAATAGCACTATGACGCACCTTTTCTTTTAAGAGTATTGGAGGATTACTTTAAGCGAAGTGGATATCTGTCGAAAACTATTTTATAGACGTTGAGTCTTTCTTCAAAAATACGAGGGGTGACCCCGCATCAACATCAGCCATAACTTTGCTATCGTCTTCAAATTTGTTGCCTCGGATATGTTCGTTGAGTCGAGGAAAAAGGAAGAAATTACTGCGAGCTAGATCTGGCGGATGGGTTCGAATCTCATTTTCTTGGTGAAACAGCCCTCCACCTCGCAGTTTTCCGCGTCTTTTTTCTTTAAGGACCTTCTCCAATCTTCTCATTTACCATAAGTAAGAAGCAAGATCCCGAAATTGTGGCTCCCTTTTCCAAATACTGCTTCATAATTATCTTTTTAGCGTCGGAAAAATACGGACGCCTAAAGAGACACTTTGAAATTTTTTGATGAGAAGGCTCGCTTTGAAGACATCGGTTGTTTATTGGTTTCAGGATCAAAGTGGTGAATCCAGGTCTCGTCCATGGTCACGAAACATAAGAAAATCGTTTCCTGATTTGCTTGGAACTTTCCAAGATTAACCCTTAAAACGTTGACTCGTGTTTTTCTTTTGCTCGTCGTGTAATGGTCTCGGTACCGAACGTGCAGAGACCTTTTTCATATGCAATTCGTTTGCAAGGATTCTTTGAACGCTGCCATATGAGATCCCTGTGACCTCAGCTATATGCCTCTTGGTTGGTCACTGTTAGACCTGCCAACACAACATTTTCACGTAATCTGCAATCAGGGACACGAATAGGTGTCCTTCGTGATGTTTATGTTCAGTGGATATTCTTCCCAGCATAAGATCCTTTGTCCGGTGTGCTACTGTGGAATATGGAGGAGCAGAGTCCGCCTAAGTTTTCACAAAGTCCCTGTGTATATCTTTCGTAAACAGTTTTTTTTCAAGCAGAAGTACTTGATGATAACTCTAATCTCGTTTCTCTCCATTTTGATATCATCCCTTCGACGTTTCATATCCAAATTAATATACCTTCTGGGAATTGTCGTCTACTTATGTAATTTTACCCTAGTGGGTATATAAGCAAGCAATTCTTTTTTTTTCTTGGATTTTCATGCGGACTGAAAATAACCGATTATAATTACTTTCGGATCACCCCTCATATATCTTAATTATCAGAATATTGCTTTAAACTGTACGTGTGTAACTGATGTCCAAGTTTCAGATGGTATTTCTTAACTTTTTTTAATCCTGAATTCACAAAAAGAATGAAAAAGACTGGTCCAAGATAGCAACCTGAAGGAACTCCTGGGTAAGTTACATCACCTATGATATGTGACTGTCAATTTTAATCCTCTTGATGGCGGTCTTTAAGATAACTAGAGCCCTGTTTTGAAAGTGGAGGTTACAGACCAAACATTTTTAAATTTAACAGAAACTTGAAAATTCAGGACAGATAAGTTCAACTTAGCCTTTCTACGACCTATTTTGAAAAGATTACAATATTTGTGGTAGTTAATCTACCACTGAGAAGGGCAAATTATTTTTTTTTATGTCAAAAAAAAAGCCTTAAAATAGTTTTTGAATGGCAAACATTTGTAATGTTCCCTTAAAATTTTAATTCCCTCTTTACTTATAAAATGGAATAACGAAGGAAAGTTTCCTACCATTTAAAACATTACTTTATACACCAAAAAGTTAACATTAATTCCTATCAGGACCTGAGGAAACATCCTTAAAGTGCATTGAAGCTTCGTATTTTAAGGTCTGAACTTCTTAATTTTTAAAAGAGAATTTCACATGACATTAATCATGACTGGCCTCCTTTTAGTAAGATATTCTGGAGGTAAACTAATTCTCCTATCGGAACCCCGGGTAGGTTCCAAAGTAGAGCACCAATCAAATGAAAGTAATGAAGTCTGTTCTGGAAAATGAGAGACGAATAACACTTAATGAAATTACACCCACTCTATCTTACGCTGATAATTTGGACCATCTTGGAGATAGTGAGAAAGCAGTTAAGTGAAACGCAGAAAGTCTAATAATAGCATGAAAGGATGTAGGTTTGGAAGTATGGTCACTGAGATTACTCACGCCATTCTAATGCTTTCGGAAAGTGGACGAGTTCAAATCTGCGAAAGCCGACAACTCTATCAACTCAACATAAAGACCGAAATAAATAAAAGACTGCATATGGGCACCGCGTGCTTCTTCGCGATGAAGGTACAATTCAAAACAACTCTTATGTCCCGTAATATAAAATCCACGTTTATCAAACCATAATAATGTCACTGACACTTTACAGACGTGAAACTTGATCTCTGGTTAGAGGAAAACAGATTTCAGGCCATTGAAAACTAGATCTTAAGTAGAACCTATGCTGCAAGCCAGGACGAAAAAAGAGGCGAATTAAGAACTGGACAATCATGATGTGGAGAAATTCAGGCTGTTCAGTCCCAAGCATTGCCCAAGTAGGAAAAATTCAAAAACTAAGTTAGCCAGTACAAGCAAATCGAATGAACAGTGGACGAATAGTTGAAGAAATAATGAGGGGGTAAGCCGCCATTGAAGCGTGCCGTATATGGGAGAACAATATAAAGACTTATCTAGAAGAGATAGACTCATAACATGGAGGTGTGACGAAAAGTTGCCAACGAGGCTCTGAACTTCTTCTAGCATAAATAAGAAACATATTCATGATGAACTTATGCTTTCCGCGTCTTAGGTTATCGGAATCCAGAGTTGAAGCTGGATTTCACCCATGGTTTAAGCTATATTGTTCTCCAGTTGCTCAGTTGTTGTCAGTTTTTTGCCGTAAGCTGACGACTTAACGTAGCCCCAGAGAAGTAAGTCTAAGGTAAATCAATTAGCCATTGCGTATCACTTCCCTTGGAAATAACTCGTTCTGAAAACTTTTCTTGTCACAAATCTAATGTAACCTCAACGACTCGCACGCATCATTGTGTTGTTCGGATCCAGTTGAAGCAGAAAAGAGTAAGTTACCATGGCCAGAAACCATTCCCCATTAACAGTCACAGCCCGCCCATTCTCATTTCAGAAAATGTATGGTCCAATGACACCGCCTGCCCGAAGTTCACACTATGCGGTAAGTGTTTTCGGAAGCAATGAAGATTCTTAAAAATGTTGCGGACTATTCTCCCTCAACATGGGGCAATTTTAGTTATTCCCGAAGTAGTTCAACCAAGCTTCAGCACTGAAGATGATTTTCATCCGAAATTTGGATTCACTCCCAACTCGTCCAGAGTCAGCGAAGGGAAGAGCTTGATGATCTCTGGGCTTCAGCTGTGTGATAATTGGTTTTCTCCTTACTCCATTTGTAGCTCGAGAATTTTTGAAACTTGATTCATCAACAACAATATTATCGTTTAACCGCGTGTTTTTGGCATCGTATAGGAAACGCTCGATCAGCCATCGAGCTCGCTATTTGTTCAGAAAAGAACACGGCTTTTTATAATAAACAATTCAAGCGCGTTGTTGAAAAGCATTACAACTTGAAACGTCAGAAAATGCAAGATAAAAATAGAGACATATTGTAAAAGATCAGAAGAGTAAACATTTTTTGAATTCATCAATTTCCAGAAATATTTTGAGTTATTATTCATAATCAGTGATTTTAAACGTTTAGTTTTTAATTGTCAAAAATAGAGGAGAATTTAAAGCTCATTTTATATAAACGATAACCACGAGTACGTTCTAAATGGTCCATACAGAAAGTCCAATTTTGAGTCGCTTTTTCAAGCATATTGGTGTCTCGCTTATAACAGGTATAATGTTGTCTCCCAAGGATGTAGTCGACTCTGTCTTTCAGGATGGAATAGCGATCCCCATATGAAATAGACAAAAGGGGTCAAATCGCACGATTTACCAAGTCACGAGTCCAAAACGGGTAAAAAATTGTTCACCAAACTCGTTTCTCAATTCCACCCTCTTTGAAAAATGATGGCCCATTGATTTCACCAGACCATAAACCTTATGCTCCCATAATTTCTCCGAATGCATAAGCGACTCTTGTATTGCTTGAGATTACTCATCCGATCAAATACGGCTGTCTCGTTTTTTAACATGCCCACTCAACTGAAAATGAGCCTCGCTGCTGAAAGCAAGGCGGGTCTTCCTCCAGTTTCTCTAAGATCTACTCACCGACAATTCGAGGCTGTGGCAAGTAGTACGGCTTCAGTGTTTACTCGAACTGTATTTTGTAAGGTTTTAGACCAAGATCCTTGCATAATATTTTTTACGTAGTCGAGTAATACAATCCCAACTGCTTCGATCGGCGAAGAATTGACAAATAACAGCCTTCTTAACACTGGCGGATTCAGCAGCAAAATTTTCCTCTCAACGCACTCTTCGCATGGGTGGCTTGATATCCAATAACGTGAAATTGGTATGAAATTTGATCATTATGTCCTAAAATGCTCGCTCAATAGGTCGATTTTGACGACCGTAAAATGATCGAAGAGCGCGAAAAACATTTTTCACAAAGCACGATATTTGATAATAAAATTCAATAATTTGCAAGCTTTTGATAATATATTGGCCTAATTTTAAAACAAGTCACAAATTATGCATGCATTGTCATAAATATAAAACTGAAAAAGCAAACCTCAAAAAAATAATCGTTTATATTATATATTAGTTTTGATTTGCATAACAAGGCTAAAAAAGTTATTTTTAAAACTTTTACCTAATTTCGAGCTATTATTTGTTAGAAGAACTCTGCAATTTGATCGGATAATGAAGAAATTTCAGTATATAGGATGGTAAAAATATTGTTAGATTCTCGGTCACACCGGTATCTAAAGGTAGAATATATCCAAACATTTACTGAACGCAAAGCTTCGAAAGAAGCAATTAAGAGCGCCTGCATAGTAGCAATTTAAAACTTAGGAAGGACTTATGAGGAAAGAAATTTGATGGTCTTTTCTTCCAAAATAAATGATTGCAAACAGAAAAATTCACTTTGATTCCAAACGTGTAGGAAGACGATTCAGAACAGCCAGGTTTGTTATAAACATAATATATCAGCAGCTGAGTAAACCTAGCAGCAGTCAATGCTTGAGTTCTACATAGACCAAAATCCCGGGAAAAGAAATTATTTTTTAATAGGCTGTTGTCGCCGGTCGTCAAGTTAAGTAACATCGAAGAAAAAATTCTTTCATTTAATGTAATGAGTTGTAATAAGAAATAATTTAAAACAAATTAATAACAAAATGGAAATCGAATTAAATCCACAATCCTTTTTCATATTTAAAAAAAGTAAAAACTGTCCTTCAAACCAATCCCAAATAACACCACCCACACTTAGAGCCGGTAGAAAATACTGAACTTGCAATAAATATGTTCAATATTTTTTATTGTTAATGATAATCGTAGCCTGCAGCATTGAAATTTAAAGATATTATGCCAAGAAGGTGGTCTGAAATATACACGCTAGTGCTTTATACATATTATCAGCGTTATGGGGTAAGGCAATTCGTTTGTTTTTCTCTCTTTTTCCGCTTTTTCTCTCTTCGAATTTTTGTTGGAAACTAAGAAGAAAATAAGTTTTAAAAATCCAATGATCAGTTCATTGGTCAGAGGCTTTTCCCAGAAAGTGGTTTAGTTCAATATATACGTACCTATTACGACCACACCGAATTCCCTTTTGATGGCGACTTGACTAAGCAATAAGGTGTTGACTAAACATCTTACCTTCGTCACAAATTGGAAGCGTGAATCACTGAAGGGAACTTTGAAAGCCGAAAACTCTAAATACCATTATACAGATAAAGTAGAGTACTCCGTGGGCGTTCGAGATCTAAAATATGCATCTACAAATTTAAGTTATTAGTCGAACCTTAACCCACTTTTCGAACTAAATCAATACCGACAGCACCTACCACATCGGCCCGATTCGGATAGCCACACTTCGGCAAGTATCTCTTCAACCCCAAGAGTACTTCTCCCAAGGCCCAACCAAGCCTTTGTACGTTCAATGCCAAATGAATTTCAATTCACCAGTAATTTCCCATCAACCCAATTAGTATGCAATATCGCACCATAGCATATACGATACCAAGAAAATCACATTCAGTACGCACCTAATGTGCTGACATGCGTTCGAAGCACATTTACTCTACAATCAACTCATCACTTGAATATGATTAATCCCATCCGCTGGCGGCCAGCTGTCCATGTACCTCCCCAGAAGCTAATTTCGTATTCACTCGATCATCACCTCGAGCCTCAATTAATTTATACCGAGCCATCGAATGCCCGATTCGATTTTCCAACAAGTCCGAAGGCATCTAACGCCTGCTTACCAGTAATGTCACACACTCGCAGTGGGAGAGGAACATGGGATTTTAGGGAAACTGTTAAACAAAAGGATTACCATCCCTTCCAGTGAAATGGCTATTTGGGATGATAAATGCTTTCCTTACGTGCAATGAAATCAAGAACGGGCAATGAACTGTTGAACCGAAAGGCCCAAAGAAGAGCACCTAACCCCCACGCTTCAGAACGCATTCCAATTTTCCCTCTTTCTTTCGTCTTATGTAGGTATTCTATGAGATTCTCCGTGTTTTTTTGCCTACCTACCGAAGGAACGGAAAGGTCGAACGTCCATCAATCTCCATCCAGCAGCTTGTAGTGAAGTACATTCACGTATCTGTTAGAAAAGGATTGAAAAGAAAGACAAAAAAACACGAATATACCTAGATACTCGTAGGTTTTTTTTACTTATTTTTCTGTGAGGTGTCCATCTCTTGAAAAATCGTGTACAACCACACAATACAATTATTACATTTCGGTATTACGAGGTAGTTTTCATTCGTAATGAAATCATACATTCGAGGCAAAAATCCAAGATGCCCAAGTCGAGATACGGATACACTTTTTTTCTCTCTAGTTTCATGTATCTTTTTTTTTTTCGTTGGAGTGAGTGTGCAGGTTTAGGGCCGCATTTAAAGTGGTATTTTTTTTTTTTTTGAAACAAATTGCTTGTTTGTTAAACGAAATTGAAGAATAGCCGATGAGAAAAAAAAATATTTTCCAAATGGAAGAAGTTCCGAGAAATCATCCTCGGCTGATGGGGTTTTAGGTTGTTATTTTTTTCTTCAAATTTGTATTGTTTTTTCGATTTATTTTTTTGTTTTTCAGTTTTTTTCGATCGGATTCGCTGATAAATTTCATTTAAATTTAATGAAGTTGCATTTTCGGCTTGAAAATAAATGGATATTTGGGGTCGTGAATCTATGAAAGTTGAAAGAATCTATGAGGTTGGTGGTTTTTATAAAGATGTTCCGATGTCAGACTGTCATGCTTTTCATCATTTCATAGCGTTATCATGAGGGAATCTAAAAATAAGCGCCGTGTGAATCCTTTTACTCGTAGTTCGCTACTCAACTCTTTCGTCACAACTAATATTGTACAGTGCATATTGACGAAACAGCCCCATCGGTGACCAACTGTTGCTGATCGCGTGAAAATCATGTCATTTTGAAAGGCTAACTAAAAAAAATCCGAGAATGCAGGGCTACTAAGTTCCCATGGGAAAACCTTTACTTCAGACCAGGAATAATGATCTGAAATGGTTTTGAAATTAATGAAGCTCTATGTTGCTGTGTAATTAATTTGGCATTCCAAAAACCACATTACTTCGCGGCTCATAAAATAATATTTTCCTTTCAAAACCTAGTCCATTTAAAACCTCTTGATTTAAAGAATACTCCAGACCACACACCACAATGTCGAATTTTGCATAATACCAAACCACTTCCAATCCATTTCGAATGAATAGTTAATCCAAAAAAAGCTCACGGTTCCACCATACCGAATATCGGACCAATTCAGTGTGTCCATTCAAATTAAGGAATAATATCGCATTCGGCACATTCATTATTCGACTTCCCACCACACCAATCACCATTCAAAACCACCGCCATTCTATACTCTGTTCGCGAAATTTATTTGACACGAAAACGAAATTTTATACGAAAAATGGCAAGTAATCAAGAAACTTTTTGATTTGTTAATCAATTCGAATTTCAATAATTGCCTCATCTCGTCAACTTGACATGAAATTGAATAGTCCACCATTTGACTGTTACAAGGTTTGGTATAGATGAGCCGATTGAGAATTGAATGATTGATACTCAGATTAACGCATTTTGCATGACAACTCTTTCGATTTTTCATTGTTTACATTTTTAATGCGTTTTGGGGATCAAATATTTCATTTGCCTTTCTCGTTTGGATTATGGTAAATCATGACCCGACGCAACACAAGTATCGTGTGTGTAATCGCAATTTGTTCATCCATCGTTACAGTCACCGTCAGCCAAGACAAATGCCCGCAAATATCTAATTAATCTATGTCCTTCTAATTATTTCACTTACGACTCTAATCTTCATTTGTTTCCTCCTTCCTCGACCTATGTTTTGTATTTTTAGCTCGTTCCTGCAACCCCTCGGATGCCATTCAATTTTATAATTAATTTCAAAATAAAACTGCTGCAGTAAAAGAAATAAAAGCCGACCACATCGAGATGAATGATACGGAGAGAGAGAGAATGAGCATCAAATAGAGAATGCGAGGCAAATGATATATGCACACGAAAGGAGAGAAGAAAAGCTACAATAAAAGAGCATAAGAAGCAGCATCAAATGAACCAAGGGGCATAAACCGAGGGAGATGAAGATGATGATTGAGAAGTGGTCCATGCCGACTGAAAGGCCGTGGTGCACGAGGTGCACGAGTTTAGCGTGGTACACCAGGTAGGTGGAGAGCCCGAATAAAAGGTAAATTGAGGAAGAAGAAGCGCGCGGTATTTTTTTTTTCGAATACAACAACAACACAAAACGGAGAATACAAGAAAAAAAAAAGACAACTCTTTTCCTCTATTTACTTTCAACGAAACAGTAGAGAGTAAGTTAGCCTCTTGAACCATGAGGAGGACACTACAATGTGCACACACTAAACACATATGTATGTAGATGCACCAACACACGCACATCATCATGGACGTTCATATGAGCAGATAGACAGGACAGACGGGCATGACAACTGAAGGGAACGAGAAAGAGATAACAAGTGTATTGCGCGAGCAGTGAGTAAATAGAGGGATAATAATGGGAATAAGGTTATAAAAAGAAATACCATCCGGAGAAAACAGGTATTCGGTGGTGAATTCTTTTAAATCCACACACACTGTGCGTAACACACTATGCCGATTTGTTGAGATGTCTTCGTTTTTCATTTTTATTTTGTCTATTCCTTTCGTTCTGTTTTATCTTCTTCTGTTGATGATCCTATATTTTCTACTGTGGATTGGTATACCATCGATAGATTTTAATACAAAGGTGATCTTCAAGACAATTCGCAAGCAAACAAGTCATCAACGTGAATGATAAATTGTTTTGTCTACATTCGGCTTTCATTAGTTGCAGCATCGTTAGTGCATGCATGTGCTGCAACGGAACAGTTATCACTGTTTCGAGTGAGCGAGACAACGGTCAGCGCCCATGGTCAGAGGAATACCAGGAAGACAACTCATTCCTTTCCGTTTGGCCGGTGGAGAATGTACGATAATGATCGTTTGGGGGTGCTTATGATCCATGCCTCGAGGTCATCGGCATTACGGGAATGCATGCAAATCGAAATGTGGGTCTTAATTTATTCGAATATTCGCCAGAGCCATTTAGAGAAATTCTTAACAGTGAGACTTAACATCGGTAGTTTGCTACTCAACTCTTCCGTCCCATATGAAAAGACCCAACATCTCCATTTCGACCGTCGATAATGCTAAATATCTATTAAAAACCGTCTTTGCGTTACAGCTGCTTATTAGCGTGATTAATTATTTCACGTTTCGCATCGAGGGCAACAAATAAAAAAAAAATAAATAAATCCAATCAACACCATTTCGTCGTTATTCATAGACCAACGACTTGCACTGTCTTCATGGTGGAGATTAATTCAACCCGATATACTGCTTGCCTTCAAGCCGAGACACGCGGGCAGAAGTTACTTTTCATCATTCTTCCTCCGTCCATCAATTGGCTAAAATCTTAATGATGACATTTAATCCGTAGGATTTGACATGATGATGTCGCATGACAGGCTTTCACTGACTCGTCGGATTCAATGGGTTCAGTGGATTCGTTGGATTCGCTCTTCACATGCGCAGATGTTTTTTTTATTTTTCAAGTTTTCTTCCATCATCTAATGAGTGAAATGCTAAATGCAAAAATATTCTAACGTCATAACGTTTGTCAGTAACCTGCCTTCAACCATCATCATTGAAAATGTCCATTGAAGCAAACGAATACCAGTCGTGGCTACAAAACTGGTAAGCAGATAAAGTAATACATTGGCCAAGTGGCAATAGTGACAGACTTCCATATAATTATTGAATCCACATGTGAGATTTAATTAAATATGTCTTTGCCTGTTTCTATTTTAGCATTCCTTTCTAATTCCTTATGTGCGGGCATGCGTGAAGAGGTGTTTTCTCTGATCAGCAGGACATTCGCGAAGATCAGTATTTATAGCATATCGCAGGAAACCTGAGATAGTTGCATTCGTGAACCCAAAACCCACACAGCAACTGCTGAATGATTGACAGCCGTTCAGAATATATCGTATCGAACGACAATCGTGCAATCAGACAATGTGTCACTTGCCGATCCAAAAATAGACAACTCCTTAAAGCCAAATTATTATTTTAATTACCCTTAACACATCTTATCTCTCATGCATCCGTCATAGAAAATCCACATACACCGATCTGCCCTACCGATTCGTTACACTTGCCATTTTCATTTCAATCCGAAACGTAGAAGAGGTGTTAAAACTGATAACACTCGCTCGATGTCGTTGCTTTTTATACTTATTAATAAGAATTTTAATACGTCTCCTTGGTCCTTCGTGGTCTGCCATCTACGTCTGTGCCAGTTCATTATTATCTCGTCATTGAACGGGGAGGGAAAAACGAAATAAATGAAATGAAGAGGCGAATGGATGAGTCAAGTCTGGAGCGAAACGTACGTTACAATATCCTCGCGAAGCTGTGTATTTTGAATCGTCTCGATGTGCCTCGAGAATTTTTCCCTTATCTTCATCCGGATTTTAAATTCATTTGGATCTTCTTTTCCTCCCTCCGATATCTTGAGGCCATTATTGGCTTCTACGAAAGCAAGAACTCAAGGTGAATTCCATCATCAAACGTGACAAAAACAGCGAAAAATGTTTGATAAGCCCATAGCGACTCTCGCAATATCCCTTTTTCCCTTGGCCTTAGATGGAATGGCAAATGAGCTTAGTCAACAAATGAAATTTTAGTCTGACCCACGCGCTAGTGGAAATTCCAGGAAATACCAATAGGAGCATTGGACGAGCGGGAAAATGAATCATGTTGCGCTTAACAAGGAATTCTGGAAGCGGAAGTGTTGTGTTCGAATATTTTTACGTTACAATCAAAGGTGAATGGCTAATTATGCAGATTGGCGAGTAGTTACTGAACTTATTTGCGCATACCTAATTAGTTTTTATAAACTTTTAACAGAGTTAAGTGGCTGTAAAAATAACTGATGAAAAAATAAGTCCCGAATGAACCAAAACGAAACAACCGGATTTTAAAGCATCTGCAACGCATTATTTTCTAACAAAATTTTATCTAAACTAATGGCTTTCAAGCGTGCTTAAAACCACTTTACATCAAAGTACCAGTCCATCATTTGGTCTCGAATAGGAAACATCAAAGATTTACTCATTTACGACTGGCCTGCAGAAAAATGACGGGTGTTTAAGGGTTTTAATACCCTCGAACGCCATTAGATCCTAGGCACATTAATATCTAGCCAACTGGAAAATTTACTTTCCAACACAAAAACCACTTCCGACCAATGACGCTACCATCACGACACGAATATCATTCTCTCATTTCTCACATTTTACGTCGAGTATGTCATTACGCAAGGCAAAAAAAGGAAAACAAGAAATCAAATTAAAACGCCAACATCACAAGAAACTATTGCGCCTCGCCACTGCACTTCAATAGCTCAGCCGAGATCAGTGTAACATCATACCACAGGTCACATAATGTCATTTAAATTGCCCATCATCGCGATGAGGCCGGGAATAGTACTCCGATCACGCACATATTCGTCCATTCGACCACACAAGTGTATGGTATCTGCCCATGACACTGCATCAACGTTGGCCACATCAGCATCATATAGCCCTTTCACACAATAATTCGCTAAATGATAAACTCAAAGGAAAAAGAAGATGTAATCATTATGTTTATAGCAAATTTTATAGTATCTTTCCTATAAAGGCGATGGTATAATATAATATTTTCCCAACGATTACCGTGGGAGGACTACTATTCCTTTACCTTCCTAATTGTTTCGCGAATTTTTACACATTTTATTACCAGGTATGTGTGGATTTGCGTGTATATCTGCATCTTAGATACTTAGATACTCCTCACACATTAAATTCCACGCTTTATGACTGGATCTATAAAAAAAATTGTTTTATTTCAATTTAAATATGTAGTTTGACGATGGAGTTTCATATATATGTATCGTGACGGGGCGATGAGTTAGACTTGTGAATAGTGAAAAATCTTAAATGGAGTGTCCCAAAAGGTGGAGAACGATAAATTTTGTTGTCACCTTCATACATGATCATTGTCCACCAAGATGAATGGTCATAAAAAGTGGAATAGTAAAGCAGGACACGACATTGAAACAAAAAATCTTGAGAGAAAAACGATACTCAAAAAGTATTTATGAGATATAAGCGAATGCGGTGGTAATAAAATTTTTTTTCATCAACAAAAACCGAGAAAAGAAAGAATAGTTGGACGAACTCGCGGTGACTTGGCTTGACAGTACTGATCCATGTCTATATTGTATGCGCGTAGCTTGCGCACCATATGTCGCGGTAAATAAGCTGTCAGATGGCATTAAGATATAGCAATTTACAAGTGCGGCAGTTGTTTTATCGTCATTTAACGATCACTTTGGCTGAACCAAAATAAATAAAAATAAAAGAAATCCCTCAACTGACAAACGAGACGATGGTAGCAGTAGCTAGAGCGGCAATAGCTAGGACTATCCAACACACTGTGGATGTCAAAGTCAACAGGCATGGTAGTAAAAATGCATCCACAATTGCAATACACACGATTTATGTGGCACAAAAGTAGTAGAAATTAAAATTTCGTGACATAAATGCACAATGGTTTTGTTAGTCGTTGACTGCGCTTGCCTTGTGCGCTGTTGCATGGTACGAAACTCCGGCTTCGGCTGCTGTATGGGATCGAGTATTCTTGTCGTGTTAAGTGCTAGAAGAACTTTTGCTTTCCTTAACACAACAAAGTACAACAATAAATAATAGAACAAGAAAACAATGCCGCCGCCACAGCTACCGTGTCACGAAGTCAGAATGTCTTGTTAGTTCGAGTTCGCTACTCAACTCGTTCGTTTCATTTTATTTATTTTTCTTCTCTTTTCACATACATACTATTCAACACCACCTAAAAAAAAAAATAGAAAAATACAAAGGTAAGATAACGAATTTGAATTCTAAATGAACCGAATGGCCATATACTCCAGACCCTTGTATTGCACTTCCACACACAACACAGTCATTCACTCGGTGCATATAAGCGCTTAGTATGTTTAGTCCTTATAAGAGCTCCGAACTCTTTTGCCTGCTTCTTTGATGATCAATTGTTGCCTTCGGAGCAGCTAGCCGAAGTCTGTACAACCGTTTAAAGGAAAACACATTCCAGTCTTGCATATTCCTTCTTCGATCGTCGTACATATACGCTTGGATCAAGATCGTAATGAATTTTAAGGGTAAACAAATGAACAGACATAACACGAGCAAAAAAAGAAATTAAAGCGAATTTCATTTAGTTTCTAGCTACATGCTCGAGGAAGCATGAGATGGTCGGCTTTGTCCAGAAATTAATTAGTGCCAGTCGAGTACCGAACGTCCCTGAGTCACTATTTAAATTTCCGTTTTCTCAGATAAAGCTTTATTTATCTTATCGTTGGTAATTAAGTTGCCTTAAGTATATCATAATTTAGCAGAATTGTTTTTTTGTTATTTTTCCGGAATGCGCGAAACCGCCAAATGATTTTTTTCTTCTTTCCAATTCCTTCCTTCTAGTGGTCTTCGTTTTGTAGTTTTTTTTGCCCGGTTTGTGATCTTACCGCCAACGATCAAACATAACACTTTGGTGATTATTGAAAAGTAGCTGGTGTAGTCAATAAGTGAATCGAATTGTGGACCATTGTGGTGGACATTGAACGTCGCTGGGATTTAGTCTCTCTTCGGATGTATGTATACCTTCAATGGCAATATGACCACTTGAACGAACTTAATTGTTATTTATTTATTATGATTGTTAAAAGATGCTGTTGAAACTCATTTGCGTTGAGGTGAATTTTTTTTCTGTCTTTTCATTATGAAATTACGTTACTAGAAGTAGTTAATGGCCGCAGGGTGATTAAAGTCCGATTGTTATTATTGTTTTTGGGTTTTTTTTATTGGCTATTGGTGGTTGCATAATATTTTTTTTTGCCTATCGATGGTACAACCGGGATTTTGTTTTTCTTGAGATTTTACTCATGTCTAACCATTTCCCAAAGCCTTTGTTTTACCGCCCGATTTCGAAAGCTATATTAATACCTAGTAAATCTGAATGCTCTTTTCCGAAAACAAACTTTTTGCTCTTTTCTTCTCTCACTAATTATAAATTAAAATTTGCACTTTTTACCAATACCCATAACTCTGGGCATTAATAATTCACTTTCATTGGCATCTCAAATAGATATCGGTCAATTTATCTCTTCGGAAGGTAGACAAAACCAGCAGCAACCACAAAACTTTCGAAATATCTTTCTCATGTTTTCTTTCATAATCACCATCGGTAAAGAAGACAAATTGTAAACAGAAAATAAAGAAATCGAAAGAAAACGTCACATTTATTCAAATAATATAATATCAGAGAAATAACTATAAACTCTGCACTTAATGCATGCCATCTAAAAGAAACTTGGCGACAAACGATGGAGAAACAAAGAGGCACCAAGACTTATCAGTTGAGATCTGAAGCGGCGGCAATTTGTGCGCGAATACCAAGAGAGAAGAGAGTTTATGTCTGTTTCGTTTAATGCGAAATCGGATTAAATATTTATGAACATATCTAATTAAGGTTAAAGCAATAACCCAGTTACCAGTTCGTTTACCATTCGGAACAGATAAGCAAACCTAGTAATTTGCAGATAGATAAAAAAAAACAAAGGAAACTATCTGATATAAAAAGAAACAAAGATCAAACAAAAAGTAATCATTACGGCCCTGTTGGCTGGCTAAATTGCTTTCTTGTGGTCTTCCTATTGCTTAATGACGTATTGTGGGCATCACCGAAAAAGAAGGTAACGGAAATTTCATTTTGATGTTACGATATTTCCGCTCAATGCATCGTGGTTCGTCGTCTTAATTTTTTCCCCCATCGACTAATTAGAGTTTTCTCTTGCACCTTTAACCCAATCTAGAGTACTGGATTAGTCACACCTTCTGTATGGTTTCGGTTTCCACTTACACTGATTGCCACATAACATGCTAATTGGTAGCCAAACAAACCGAAAATATACTCTGCTTGGGTGAGCGTAACGCTCAGTTTGCTGCTCATCTCTTTTGTTTCATAAACGTTTTCCTAAATAAAACCCTTCCTCTGCTGCCTATTATCATTTCGATGATGAAATTTTGCACGCATTCCACCATATTTCCATTAACGCTCATATCTAATTGAGTACAATCAATCGAGCATTTGTAGCGTCCCTTAATTAGAAATTCATAAAATACCCGGAATATCTCGAATTGTCCGTTTCTTTCTCTCATTCATCCGAGTTTTTTTTTTTTGCTCTAACATCACGACTACCGCAAAGACGAATTATGAAAACCTCATTAAAGTAGAGAAACGAAAACAAAAAAAAAATAAATATTCCCGTTCATTCCGTGGTAGGTACATAAGTGCTCCTCTTTTATTCATGTGGCTGCTAAGGTGACCATGAAATTAAACTAAAGTAGATAAGGTTACTCTTTAAATGAAAAGTTAGAAAAGGCCTTGCCCTTTCCTAAGCCTTCGACGTTATACGAAATGAGCGAATGAAAGAAACATGTCAGTCGGCGCCTTTTGACTTAAAATTTAATTGAAGTACTATTCCCACCAAGAGTTTTATTAAATTCTTGACTTTTATGACGTGCCCGGTAGTGGTGGTGGCTCATGGTGGGTCTTTGATATATTTCCTGTGAGTTTGACATAATTTATGATTTTTCTTAATTGTTTTTAGAATTATTTTGCATACATTTTGTCGACATGCGTGGTTTTGATGAGCACATTAAGCAGACAAGAGCATTTGAATTAGTGGTAAGGTGCTAGGCTTTGTTTTTCATTTTTTCCTTATTTCTCAAACTAAGGTTGTTAAAGGGCGCTACATAGGTGTATTGTGTACCTGGAATCCTTATCAATTATTGTTTATTTTCATTTTCATTCACTTTCGTAGGAGGAGCAGATGCTATGTAAACTTCCTCTTTGATGTACAGCGGCAGTGGTAATTGGATGAAAGGGAAACCGGTAGCTTATCGCAGGTATTGTTTTAATAAACAGGATGTTTGGGTTTTGTTAAGGATAAAGGAGACTCTTTGATCTGTGTGTTGTTAAGGAATAAGAACAGAAATGTACCTGTCTTCAACATTTTAACGAAACCTTCCATCTGTTAAGTCAACTTTCAGGCACAAATATAATATTTATTCAAACTTAATCATATTTCATGCACCACGATTTGCTAAATGACCATACATGTATGTAGGCCAATACGGTAGTAAAACGAATTCCAAATCACTGCGGAAATGAGAGGGCTTACCAGCATAATAAGAGCTGATGGAGAGGCACGTTTTTAAATAATATCTTAATTTCGTGATGGAGATCTTAAGCTGATGGAATGATTGACGATTAGCATAAGCTTCTGTGATTTGCGGCGGTAGTAAAATAGTGATTAGGGAAACGAACAATAAAACTGTATAAGATTTCCAATAAAGGAAGTAGTTTTATTACATTTCTTTATGAATTACATTTTGAGTTAGCATTGTAAAAAAATCGCTGCGGGGCGTTATCATGTTTCTGGCTTTCCTTTAAAAACATTATTAGGGTGATAGATGATAAAATAGGCAATAAAATTGCATGTATAATAAAAATTAACAAATTTTAATCTCCTTATAGGGAAAAGTGCAATTAAGTTTTATTTTATTATATTCAAGTTCTCCTATTAAAAACGTCAAAGAAGTCTTGGATGAAATATTTCACCTGAGGTCTCAAATGTAAGCTTAACACCTAAATATTACTGTCTTAAGTAACGATTAAATAATACAATCCAGTTAAAAAAAAGCCAAAGGGTACGATGTGTGTTCACAAGGTAATGGGAATTATTCTTTTTATTCTTTTTATTTTTTATTCTTTTTTTCGGGCTATATTATTCCCTAAATTAAAAACAGATCAATCCAGTAGATAATTCATTTTTAAAATCTTAAAAATTATAAATAAAATAAAGCTTTTAAGGCACTCAAGAAATCCAATTCTAGCACAGATTATGCAACCTTTTAACAAACTTCGTAAAGATTTGAATGTTCTCAACAAATTCCTCTACAAAAGATATATCATGCGTATCGAACGTAGTAATAAGACCTTCTGGCACTTTACCAATGCAAAAAGGAAGTCAACGAGGATCCCAAATTCAATGAATCTTGGAAATTTCCAATCTAAAAATATTGTATTGAATCGATCCTCGAACTTTTTGCCAACTTTTTTCAGTCAGTGTATACTAACCGCAACCAAAATAGTACACTTCCTGCCTACTCCACCAATTGTGTCGACATCGGATGTTTGACTTCAATTCTAATGATGTTCTAATTACTCATCAGTCATTAAAGCCTAATCTTAGCAGTGGGTCAGATGATATTCTTCCCATCTTACTCAATAAATGCTGTAGATCGCTATCCATTCCCCTGCCTCACATTTTAAACCGTTTTCTTTAGGATGGCCTATTTCTCTAAATTATTTGAAAGCATCATCAATATCTACCGGATGAGCAACACGGTTTTGTCTCAGGTCGTTGCACTACCTCAAATTTGGCACTATTTTCATCTTATGTCTTAAAACGTATGGAGACAAAGAACCAAATATTTTAACACTAATTATACTGATTTAGGAAAGATTCTGTAAATCATGCCCGCCTAATCCACAAACTTGATTCATTTGGTTTTGATTCTCAATTCCTTCGCTGGTTATCCTCCTTTCCTCTCCGTCGGATTCAACAAGTCAAGATTGGTAACTCTTTTTCTAGAGAAATTACTTACGGGAACCATTTACTGCCCTACATTGTCCAAGTTGTGTTTATTGTTTGTCGACGACATAAAACTATTTAAAGCCGTTAGGATTTTTACCGATTGCCAATTGCTGCAATCAGACGTAAATAGAATCTCGGAATGCTGCAATGCTAATGCTTTAAATACAAGCAAATGCAACTTAATATCCTTTTGCGAATCCTTCTCCATATTCGACTTTGAATACTTTATTGGTTGCCAACCTATATCCCGTATTACATTTAAAGATTTGGGTATTGTGTTGGACACCATGTTTTTATTTAAAACTGACATAAACCGCACTCTAGCTAACGCCTGCTCGACTATGGGTTTCATCAAGAGGGATAGTAGAGAGTTCTCTGATCCTTTTTCTCTCTCGTCATTGTACACCTCCCTCGTTAGACCTCATCGCAGTTATAATTTCGATTACCAATCTCTGTGCTGACTCCGATCGAATTGAACGTTTCCAAAGCAAGTTTTTTTCCCCATTGAAATGTTTGCCTCAACTATAAAGCCAGATGATTGCTTCTTGGCATAAAATCATTGAAAACTAGGCGTACTTTGCATGATAAAACTTTTGTTAGAGACTTACTATTTCATCACATAAGATATACTATTCTCTTGCCAAAAATAGGACTTTATGGCAAGGCCTTTGAGATTAAGACATCTCCTTTCTGTCGGCTATCATAGGACTAATTATGGTAAACGAACCTCTTACACGGACTGCTAACGTTTTTAACGAAGTCAGAATCATGTTAACATTCATTTAGATAAAGGTCAATTTGAAAATTTAAAAATAAGTCGTTTCTTTATTTAAATAACTGTATACCATTCCGACCTAAAAACAATCAACAAGAGTAAGAGGTGCCAATGCTATTCGGCGAAGTATTAAAAAATAAAAGAGTTGTTTAGAATCAATTCGTAGCGATCATGCAACCTGTTCATCTTTCATTCTTTAGCAAAACAAAGCATTGTAACAATAATGCCCCAGACCCTGTGACCATCAGGCATAGTTAAGTATAATTTTTTTTTCTGTTCCTCAAACAAAGAGAATTTTGGCAGACATTCAGCAAACATAGATAAGATCTTAAACGTACCCCTCTGAGAAGGGTTCCAGTGATGGAGTAGAGACCTGGTTGCTGTCGCCTTTTTTGGAGAGAATTATTTTGTTCAAAACCGAACTACCTGGAACTTTATGAGCAACACTTCCAGGTTTTAAAAATGGAGCAGGGTATCCATTAGACCAAAAACAACAGAGCAGGAGAATAAGATAAATATTCTTCTACTCCTTCTTAGATGACGCTACAGTCCGGTGATGACCTGGGAATGTGCCAACAAAAGTCTCCAGCTGGTACGATTTTTTGCCAATTGTTTCCAATGCCGCACTCCCAGTTGGTTGGATTCGTCACACTTGCGTGTGTCAGGGTTGGATTCGAAGACTCTTCGGGCCGGAGATGTGCTCTTAAAAATAATATAAGCTCTTTTCCGGGTTTAACTTCTTATAGTGTCAACAAACTAAAAAATTGCACAATAAAAATGAATAAGCTACATGCAAAATTGCTCAAAATTAAGGTAGTAACTGATGATCTATATGTTCAGATCTAGACAAAGCAAGACTTATTTAAATTCGATAAACTTAACAATAAAATATTAATTGGAAAAAAAAAAGATATTTTAGTCTCAGAGTGAAATGAGTGTGGGTAACAGAAAATTAAGCTCAACCGTAATCATACAAGATGGATCTCTGGACGTCAAATTTCTGGGCAAGCACAATACTACTGATTTTGTCAGTTGATCGCTTTGATTCACCTGCACATTACACTCTCTATTTCCACTTAAATTATTTTTTTTGCTGATAACATTGCCTTCCATTTCTTAAGATACAAAATAAAATTAAAATTAAAATCTGCTAATTTGACTGTTATAAATTCAAAAAAAGCAAAACTGTTTGAATTTTTTTTAGAGTTTTGGTTTTTGAACTAGCACCACTCTTTTTACAGATAGTCAATTTGACAATTGAAAGCCGATTTGTAATTAATACATTTTACCATTTTAAGGCATATGGATTAATACTGGAACAATGAATGGAAATTGTGGAAACTTATTTTGAAAACCATGGTTCGGTTCGCCAAACTTATCGTGCGCTACGTCCATTTTACGGTCGGCATAATCGTCCATCTGAGCAAGTTATTCGGATGATGAATCGATTTCACGCTACATAAGCTCTAGTAGATAATACACATCCCCAAAGACGATAAACCGTGCGAAGAGTAGATGTTATTGCCGTTGTGAAGCGCAGTGTTGGGGAGAATGGGAATTAATCGATTCGCCATCGTGCACAGCAATTGGGGCTATGTCTATCAACTTTGTGGGAGATCTTGGCGTAAAAGCTTATAAAATCCAGCTTTTGCAAAGTTAAAACCCGCTTAACTATTATACCCTACGTAGGTTCGGTGAATGGGTCGAAAGCATGATGCAGCGTGATCCTCATTTTTAACGCAAAATGTTTTTTTAACGCAATGAGGCCCATTTGTGGTAAAATGAATATGTAAGCAAGCAAAATGGTCGAGTTTGGATTGGAGAAAACCCAGGAGCCTTTGTCGAAATGCCTATATAACTATTAAAAGTCACTGTTTGGTGTGCTTTATAGGCTGGTGGAATCATCGGCCCATATTTCTTTAAAGACGATGCCGGCCAGAATGTTATCGTCAATGGAGACTGATTTCTGACTTCTTTGTTCTTCAGTTGACATGATAGAGCTTTGGTTTCAACAAAATTGCGCAACCTGTCTAATAGCGCGCGATACCGTCAATTTACTTGCTAAGTGCATAATTTCCCGTAGTGGACCTGTTGACTGACTGCCATGATCCCGTGATCTCACACCTTTCTTTGAGGGTATGTGAAGTCACTAGTCTATGCCGATAAACCAGGGAGGTTGGAAGACTTGGAACTCGACATTCGCCGGGTAAGCTGCTCGATAAAGTTATCGAAAATTGGACTTCATCACTGCACTTCATTTCAGCTAGCCGTGCCATGCATATGGTCGAAGTTATATTTAGACTCTAATGGCATAAAATTATCTATTAAATAAAGCTAATACAAAAAACATTGATAGTAGCCCCAGGTATTTTATTTCAATTGATTTTGTAGAACTCTAAAAAAAGAAACCATTTATAAAAATTTATAGCAAATTATTTATGTAAGTCTAACTTAATAACCGAAATGGAAACAACAAGCATGTTGTAATTTGAATAGTCTTCCGAGTTTGATAAAATAAGGTGGAAAGAGAGCGGCATCATAAGCGAAAAAATCAGATAGAAAAGCAAAGCATGTGACGTCATCAAGAAGAATTTCTGTTTCGTTTGTTTTTCGAGTCAAAAAATTTAGTTTTTACTTATTTGTACTTTTTTCTTTTTTCTCTAAATCGTATCTAAACTTCTTAACGGATCTCCACATTTATTTTACTAAATACACTTAAATTCAGGTTTAACATGAACGTTATCGACCAAAGTTGTAATGGTTCAATCCTACAGATGTTCACTTGTATCTTTGAGAAGAGAGGTCATTATATGTTATGTACTTTAAAAAAGTGAACGTTTAGGTAAATAAAGGAACGAAATCAATTACATTTACATCTAGGACCACAAATAGTTATTATGGCAATATTTTTTATTTATTTCTATGTGGAACATAGATAAGGGCATGGATCTTTCAAAATATTTAAACGTGTTGCGAAATATCCTGTTTAATTACAAATTAAAATTCTAGCTGCTCTACAGCCTTTATTTTTTCTTTTATAAAATATGAAATGAATAAAAATGAAATGGCGATGAGAGAAAGCTAAACACAACAGAATTGCTGCCGGAATACCCACCAAACCTATATTTCTAGAATTGTTTGTCCAAAGATTTTTATTTTAAATCCAGAAATTAAAAATTAAACAAATAGTTTTCCATTCGGCCAACATAAAGAGTGTGATTTTTCAAGATGCTTTGCTATTAGAATAATTTTTTAATCAAGCTTAGTTATTTTTTTCAAAACATTTCTAAACGTGCTTATTCCATATAATTGTGGTAATTTAAACAAGTTTTAAGGACGAACGTGAAGAAAATGTCTGCGTCTCGGCGTGCACTCTAGCATCTCTATAAATGTTGTTAATTTCACGAGTAAACCTTGAAGGCATACCTGCTTAAACTGCCTACATTTTGCACGTTTCTTTGTGTTTTTAAAGTTGTTTAAATAAAGTATTTAATAAAATGTGTTGTCAGGTGTATGCATTAATTTAAAAGGATTTTTTGGTGGAAAAAGCTTGTATTTAAATCACTAGCTGTGACTTTTTCCCAACTTTCCGGCAGTTTATGAATTCCGGTCCCAAAAAACTCCTCACTTTTTCAGCCCAATAACGAATCGAACCAATGTTTGATCCCTCTGACTGAAGTTAAGCGTATTCCAGGAAGAGTCTCCTGCATGGATCGGGAGAAATGGTTATCGGAATGGTGTAAGATCTGGACTACATGGAGAGTGGGGCTATATGGTCGGGTATTGTCGTGATGGATAATCAACTTGTCATGCCTAGTCTCCCGTACCATTCTTATTGCTTGCTTCAAAGGCATCAACTGTTGTCGGTAAGAAGATCTATCGATTATATGACCACTTCTTAGCAGCTCATAATAGACTACCCTTTCTGGACCCACCAAATATACAGCATTACTTTGCCAACATCTATATTTGGCTTTCCAGTCGATTTAGTCGGGTTTGACATATGATTTTCTGAACTTATGCTAATACATAGATTATCATAAATATAGGGTCCGCCAAATAACTTTTTTTTTTTTTGAAAATGCTATAAAAAAAACTACTGAATATTTTCTCAAATTTCTTTTTTTATTTGAAAGTACAATCCTTCCGGTTAATAATGGAAAATAATTCCATTCAAATGTCTGCCTCGGCTGGCCATGCAGTAGCCTACACGATCGGTCCAATTTTTAAGCACATTATCGATTGTGTGCAGCTGTATTTCACCAATGGCTTCACGAATATTGTCCTTTAAAGCGTCAATTGTCTCTGGCTTGTCGGCGTAACACTTATCTTTGACGGCACCCCACAAATAATAGTCCAACGGTGTCAAATCGCAGCTCCGAGGTGGCCAAACGACATCAGCTCTGCGGCTGATAATGCGATCTTCAAAAACAGGGCGCAAAACATCGAGTGTAGCTTCGGCTGTGTGGCACGTAGCGCCTTCCTGTTGAAACCAAATGTTGCCAATATCCTCCTCTTCAATTTTTGTGAACAAAAATTCGTTCAACATGGCCTGATAACGATCGCCATCGACTGTAACGGCCACTCCTTGCTCATTTTCGAAGAAAAATGGCCCAATTATGCCTCTGGACCAAAATCCGCAGCAAACAGTGGCTCGTTTTGGGTGCACCGGCTTTTCAATGTATGCGTGCGGGTTTTCTGTGCCCCAAATGCGACAATTTTCCTTGTCTACATACCCGCCAAGATCAAAATGAGCTTCATCTGAAAAGATGATTTTTTTGGCAAAATCGGCATCTTCTGTAAATTGATCGCAGGCCCACTTAGCGAAGCGTTGTTCAAGCGTATACACAACCATATTCGTTCAGCGGAAGGATAAAACTAATTATCTGTCAAATCAGACATGAGCTAAGTGTTACCGTTCACGAAATAAGCACTACCTGAAAAAAAAACGTTAGATGGCGGACCCTTTATTATTAATATCATAAATATTGAGCCAAACTCCAATTGTTTATTTTCTCTGACGACGAAATTTTAACATGTTTCATGGCTACATGAAAGGAGATGATTTGCTTTCGATCAGTGTCGATCATTTCGCATTTGAGTAGACATTGTCAAGATGAGGAGAGGAAAATCGTTAAATCGTCAGTCAGTTCCCATCACCCCATTCAAAATTTTAGACAATTGGGGACTCTTTATGACCAGAAAAAGTCATCAGGCTGTCCGCCGGCATTAATTAATGACCAGAAACGGCGTATTTTTAGAGAATTGTATAATTCCACAAACAGTGTTGCAGCATGTCCTGGAATAGAAGCCGCCAAGTCCACCGTTCACAGATTTGTGAAGGCGTGCGGTCGGCTGCAATCGAAAAGAATGAAGTCGCAGCCAAGTCTCTTACTATGCAGCATAGGACGACCAGATTGAACTGGGTTCGAAACCACATGACCTTCGATGAAAAATGGAAAAAAGTTGTGTGGAGTGACTATTGGCATGATTAAAAAAAAAAGAAATTTCGTTCTCTAAACGTCATCATGGAGGAGATAGTGTAATGGTCTGGAAGTTCCCGTTTAGCAATTGTTCTTAACAGGATGCCTGACATACCAAGACAAGTTGGAGGAAAACCTTATACCATTTCTCGAAGAACTGGATTAAAGATTCATGGAATTACAACAGGATAATGCTACAATTCATGTGACGGCTTTTTCTAAAAAGTAATTTTCCGACACAGATAATCCAATTATATCATGGCCAGCCAGACTTGAACCCAATCGGAAACCTATGGGGCATATTAGCAAGACTGGTGTATGCTCGCACAATTTAGCACAATCCAATTTAGCCGCACTTTAAGAGCTGAGATACGGACAGTTGGCTAAAAAATTAAAAAAGAAGCAATCCAAAAATAAGTAAGCTCAATGCCAAAGAGGGTCACGACACAATTTCAAAAAAAGGAGGATTCATCAGACGAGCAAAATACAGATGCAACCAGTGGCACTATCATTTTGGGAATTAAAATTTATCTAATATTTTTAAATACGGCGCACTATTAAATTTATAAAAAATTTTCGAAAAGAAGAACTTTTTTTCGAGGTATTCGAAACATGAAAATACATTCATAAGCAGAGTTTAGTTGTTCTCTGTCAGCAAATGATTCAATGTTTTTACTTCTTCTTTTCCTTTTTCCGGCGTTGTTATGGTCAGAAGTGTAGGACCATAACCTTCCCACTTAACTGCATTCCTACTGGTCCGCTTGTGGGGTCCGCCGGTTTGACCTCAGAAAGTAGCGGCAGGCTTCCCGGTTTGAGATTACTTCTTCGCTGAGGCCAATCAAATGCTGGTGTTTTTGCAATTGTTTGCACCGATTGTTTTTCGGCCTGCCTTTTTTTTTGTGACACAGGCAAGCTCTAGATTTTTTTGTTTGATCTTACTCTTACAACACCGGTGATCTCCAGTCGTGTCAACCCACTCATTTGTATGTACACTTGTGGGGCAGTTTATTGGTGGTATATGTGTCCCTAGGCTCACCTTGGTGTTTTCTAAATTGCCTAGATGTGATTTTTGTTTACCTTTGTTTTAGTCGCCTTTTACGACAAGCGAGAGGTATCGCTGCAGGGATATTCTTAACCCGTTCCTGCACGGAAGATTCAATGTTTTTACTAAATAACTAAATTCTCCCGTACAAGTAATGATATCATGAACCACCTATCTGTATATTTGGCTTTAAGTCATAGCACTTTCCTCTCCAAACTAAACACTCTTATATAACCCAACAAAGCACTTTACGCGTTATTTGTCATTAGACATTCACTTAAACCCTGAATCAGAAAGACTACTTATCTCCCGTATTTCAACTCAATAGTGTCATCTCAGTGGCCATTCAAAAACAGCTCAAAACTTACGCAATTATCGCAACTGATTGAAAATAAAAGCCCAAACTACCTTAGATGCTTAACCAAAACTTAACCAAACAATCTTAAGAATTAATGGCGTTAATTAAGACCATCATGTAAATACGATAAAAATAACAGAAATGAGTAAGATAAACATATCATTACGCTGGTGGTATTATTTTTTAAGATTCGACACACAACGAGAGGCGAATAATTAACGGCTACTGGTTCGCAATGTTGATTATAAAAAGAGTTTATTTGTTCAACGGCAAAGTGCTAATTATGTCAGTTGAATCTGTTTTCGTAATGCTCGCGTAATTAACTAAATATCTTATGGGGGGTTTCAACGAATCAGGAATCTATCAGTGGTTTTACTCTTTATTTTTATTTTTTGTTTATAGTGTGTACAATGAGTGACTTACAAGCCAGACAGAATATAGGCAGAAAAATCACAAGAAGGATTCAAGTTTCTGCTAGTTTTGAGAAATCATTTACTATTAGTGCATACAGTAAAATATAATCGAAGCATTCTTTTTGATTTCATCTACTTCCAGTTCTACTTTCTTTTCTTTTTTATTTCATTTCTTTTGCATTATTTCTTTTAAATCAAGCTTAAGCCTTATTATAGTGAAAACAATAGGTGCTGTCACGATGAAGAATTGGGAAATATGGGTTTTAAAAGCGAAAGGCTCATCAAGATGCACATTATTTACACGTAAGCTATAATGTTGACAGTTCCTACTCGGCATATTACCACTTCTTTTAAAGAAATATTTTAGGACTTTTTAATTTTATTTATTTATTTATAAATTTATTTTAGGTGTCTTAAAGAAGAAAAACTACGTAGATCTTTGAAAAGAGGCCAACTCTGGATGAAGATATTTAGAACAAATTATTAGAATTAGATGTTTTTGTGCTAATAGTAGTGGTCTGAGAGTGCTTGTACAACAGCCATCCCAACTTGTACTGCCATATTGTAATTTAGATTGGGCCAGTATAAAATAAGTTGTTTTAAGAAATTTTATAGAGCAATTTTGGTCCATGAGATACATTTTTCTCGTCACTATCAAGATATGCATTTTAATATTTTGTAAGTGATCTTTTCAGTTTCAATTGTAGCCGATCAATACTCCAAGATATTTGTATTTTTGCAATCAATATTAAAGCATTTTGACGAAAGAGAAAAAGGCGTGAAAACATACATATATTGTATTCGTGTGTTACTTTAATTCTGATATTAAAACATATGAGCTTTGTTTTCTCACCAATAATTAATTTATGCGCAGTAAACCAGAGCATCGAGGTTTCTAGAACCTCCGAAGTCTTGGTAACACAGTCTGATGAAAAATATATCGTCCGCATAAAGCAGTAGACATACTTCCAAAGTTAATACTCGTACCAAGGAGAGAGTTAATATATATTAAAAATAACAGAGCTCCCAAAACTGAACCTTGAGGTACACCATTTTTTAGAGTACAAGATTCGCTGAAAGTGTCACCAATGTTAACTTTCTGTATCCTGTGTTTCAAGTACGAACAGAACCATTTGTGTTTTCCCAGTCATGATCGACAATGTTATAAGCTTTAGTCGTACCAACAAAGAAAGCCATCGTAAAATGATTGTGATTAATGTTCCCATACAGGGGATAACATACTCTGAGAATAGCATCCTCAGTTGAAATACCTACTCTGAATCCGAATTGACTGTTACTAAAAAAATTATTTCCATTTAAAAAGGACACAATGCGAAAATTAACGACTTTTTAGAAAACGTTGGCAAAGGTTGACAAACGCGAAATGGGCCTGTAGTTGGATACAGAATCTCTTCTACCTTTTTTAAATAGAGGAATGTCTTCAGCACATATAAGGTGACAAGGAGAAATGCCACTTGGAACGCTTAGATAAACTTTTTTTTAATAAGCTAGTTGATATACCATCATTTGTACGTGATTTTTTATTTTTAAAGATAAAATGGTACAATAAATTTCCCGTGAAGAAAAGGGACTAAAAACAAAATTGTTTGGCTGAATATTATCGGCTAAAATGAGGAAATGGAACAGTTACAGCTTGTAGAATGTTCGCGCATCAAACGTACACAATGGCAAAGTCAAGAACCGAGGAGTTAGCCAATGTTCTCAACATTTCTATTCTTTTGCATGGATATTTAGTTATAGTCTGGTTCTAATTTATCAAATTATAAAACTTTTTGCAACGGAATTAAATGATGATTCTCCGAAAATTGAATTTCGACTTTTTTTTTATAAAAAATACATATTGGTAGTTCGCACTCAATTCTTTTGAATAGCAAAAATATCCCTTTTACCTGCTCTATATCTTACATCCTATGTTCTACAATAATCTCACCTTTCTGAAATTAATAATTTCCCAACGTAATCCAAGAAAAAAAAATGATAGATTTCAGCAATCAGGTAGATTCCTATGTATATCCAACCGTTGTGGTTCGACTCCAGCGCGACGTTGTTGTCGTCCAAAAATTAATCCCAATCGGAATAGTAATCCAAATTCTCGATTAACCCAAGCACTTTTCGCATTTCACGATTTCCCAAATAACGAACGTATTTCGCACGAGTTCCCGAACTCTGCCAATAGTTTTCGTTTAACAATACCAATGTGCACGGGGGTAGCAAATCTGAGATTTTTTCCTCACCGACGATGACCGCGTTTATTTTTTCTCTCAATCACTGAACTATTTTTTTCCTTGTTTCATGGAAGAATTTTATATATATATTTTTTTTTGATAAGGAAAAATGAAAATAAATTTTCTCTAAGGCATAGCCACACAAGGATTTTCTTTTCGTATACACTCAAACACTCGCAAAGAACTCGTTTTCTTTTCTCCGCTCTCTTGCATTCATTTATTCGATCATTTCACTGCTTTTGGGTTATCCAATTTATTTTCAGCTTTTCTTCGATTTTGCTTTTCTTTACAGATTCGAATGCAATTTTCAAAATAAAATTTAAAAAAAAACAAATGTAAACTCGAACAAAATACCGCGACGGCTTTTATAATTTTTCTTTTCGTTTTCTATCTCCTAGCGGACCACGTACGAGAAATTGTATAAAACCGAAATCGGAGGAATGGTTTTAAGACTGCTTAATGTTGCGAAGGATATGTTGAGCGGTATCTGACAAATGACACTTGGGAGAGACAATCGTATAATGGATATTTGCAGAGAATTGTTAAGGAGGAAAACAAAAATGAAATAATTCACACACGAGCGATGAAAAACGCTCCGCATTGAAAGTGAACGATCGAAGAACTGAGGCGGGCACACTCACTTGACCATACCATAGCTGGCCAAGATCGTTGTGGTGAATTCGGGTTTTGTTTCTATTTTACTCTCATCATGGATTCACCACGACTGGATGTGAAGGCGAGAGAGCGAGAGATACCTGTTTGCAGATGGATAGCATAAGGGCCACTATTGAATACTGGTCGTCGTAGTGGTGTGTATTAGTGGTACTATGGTGGGCGAAGAGTTTGGACACAGCAAGACGACAGGTACGCAGATACATTCGAGAGCAACATGTTGAATTGCAATTGGAACGGCAGCTGTACTGGTTGGTACAACCGAGCATCGATTACATCAGTGCGAGTGTGTTTGTCGCTGCTGCAAATAGAGAATGAGACTCGATTGCATGTGGATGCACCCACACAGTGATGGCCATGTGGTATTTTAATGGATTTTCACAGTTGCATCGAGGATAGGAGAGTGTCGGGGGGAAAGTTATGGAGCAACTTGTTGTATGCACAAATTAAATACAAAAGGTGAGATAATGCCAGGTAACTGTATGAAGGAAAAAGAAGCATTCGGGAGAGATGGGCGCGCGCGCCTGTGTGTGGTGAGAATTGGAATGGAATGGAATTCCTGGAGAATACACCAGCCTATACAGGAGCACAGGTACCCCAACTCTATAGAAGCGAGTGAGAAGCAGAGAGAACAGTTGCGGAACAGATAAACTATCTTGGATTGTTGTGTGTGGTTTTTGGTTTTGGTTGTTTTCCGAGCTTCAAATGGAAAATGCCATATCACAGAGGGGGAAGGACATATCAAGCTTCTGTAAGGCCGAAAAGCCCACACTCGAACCGAGTTTACCCAAAAACAAAACACCAAAAATCTAACAAACAAATAACAGCCCCGGGAGTAAGGAAAAATAAATAAAGAAATCAAACCAAATACTCGTACTCACAAGAAGGGAAAACAGGTTTCTGCAGCATTTCCGTAGAGCGCTGAATGTGTGTATGAGCTCTTTTCATGGCTTTTTTTTCTCTTGTCTTTCTGTTATTGTTTTTGTTCTTATTTTACTAAAAACATTGTGGGGTTTCATTCCCTTTTCCTCATCCAAATATCTTTCATTTCAATGTATGAATACAAATTTCAACACACAACACTTAGAGTAGAGTTGGGTCCGCTGGGTCCGCAGCATCATCATCTACCGCGGCGGCGGACAACGAGGAGATGGCCACGAAAATCAAGACCAAGAAGAAGATGGAAAGAAGTTGGAAGACGAACGAGGAATCAGGAGACGGAGGAGATGGGAAAAAATTCCCCGTGTGTGAAATTCAAATTCCTTAGCACACATGTATGGAGTTTCATTAAAATGATTCCGCAGAAGCGGGACGGAGGGATGATCGAGAGCGAATTGATGACGACGATGAAGAGAGCACCAGCGAGGACCATGCAACAACAACAATAAATACCAAGTGGAATTAGTAATCATTCTGAAAGCATCACATGCATGCGCGGCGGCAATGGTTATTATCTCTCCCTGGAGTTGGAGTATTTGTCTTCGTCGACGTCGACGTCGAACCGACAGACGAGCGTCGGACATCCTTTTGCTGACTGTGCTCCGGCTAGCCGAATGGTTAGTTGCCTCGGTTTGCCGTCTTTTGGTCTTTTCAAATTTTTTTTTTTTTGATTTTATTTTATGCTCTTGGTTAGCTGGTAGATGATGACGGGGCCGCTCCGTATTGTGTTGTGTGAGTGAGCTGGCCATGCGCTAGCCATTCTTGCAGGCATCTTTGAGTAGAAAGAAATTGGCTAGATGGCCAATTTTGAGCCCTTATGTCGTTGTTCTCTTGTTATTCCATCATCAACCGAATGCCGAGAGACAAATACATATAAGCACGCAGAGGGATTTGGCAATGAAATCGAATTGGGGAGAAGGAGGGAGGAAGAATTTACAAACATTTTTGTACAAATAGCAGTCCGCACAAGAGCTGTGAAGGTTAGTCGGACGTTTAGTCGGTTGGTCGAGATGGTCGAGGAGTCGATTGCAGGATCTTTGGTGGCTGGCTGCTTGGTGGAGGGATGAGTACCTTTGGGCCAGTCGGCTAGAGCGGATTGTCATGGGACGATAATAGTGAAGTGGGTAAAGGCTTAGAAACGAAAATAACTGGTGATGGTATCAATAAGCATTTAAATGCTATGCGCATGAATTATGAAGATGAGTTTTCCAGGAGCGAGTTCTTTTCGTTTTTGCCTGTTTTTTTTTTATGTTTTGGTTTTGGCTTGTTCCTTTTTATGGTTTGCTTTTTATAGCTTTCGTTTTTTATCTTTTTGTATTCGGTGTTTTGTTCTTCGTTGTTTTCTGGTATTTGGACTATCCAAATGGAATAAGGAAGGAACAGGGTTTGCTATAAATTTGGGAGGTTTCGCCTGGAAGGTTTACGAGTGAGTTAAGAAGTGTTTTTTTTTTAATCCCATGTAGGATTGGATACGAACACATAAATCAGAGTCAATGGAAGATGGAAATATGATCATTAATCTACTGTCATCGTCAGTCAAATCTCTGTATACCATTCGATGTGGCAAAGCTTCACGAGAATATCATAGCACAAACCACACCTCCCTTTCGTCAGACGAACGAGAAAAATCAAAAGTAAGATACAGGTTCCGCCGTATATGCCACTCTGGATTTTTGATCACTCTCTTCCGTGCTGTCCTCCAGGATATAAACTCAAAATGTTTTAAGTCCAAGTTCATTAAATCATAATTTTGTTCAGCTAGTAATATAAATCAGAAATGGGTGGTTGGCTTGAACTCAAATCTTGAGACTTAGTGAGGATCGGAAACTGAAGATCTTGTTAAAAATTGGCATTGGAGATTCTACTCCTAATAAAATGATGCGCTTAAAGGTACCTCATTGGCTGAGATGAGAAATTATTTCAAAGAATAGATGCAAAATAGTTTCGACCCCAGTATTGATCCTTGTGGCACTCCTGATATCAAGCTTCTAAATTGTCTTCATTACTGACCACCCTTTGAAAGTGATTTTCTAAATAGCTATTTACCAATCCCACCGATCATTCGCTAAATCCAAAGTATAGTCTAAGTTTATGACTCTGTACCTTATGATCCACGCTGTCAAAGGCCTCAGAGAAATCAAGTAAGCAAAGCACCGTTATATAGTCTTGATCATATTTTGCCTATGATATGCTCGAAAATCAAACAGAATAGCAAACAGTGCTGATTTAAGTGGGTGGATATTTGCTGCCCAAGATTTTTTTTTTGGAGAAACAAAGTAAAATATTCACTGGGCGAAAATCAGTTACCGTTGATGATTGAGGTTTTTTTGGAACCGACTTCCAACTATCAGGGAAGGAAGAGCTCATAATGGCGAAATTGATTATATGCGTTAGAGAACTAAAGGTGTTGGGTAATATCATGTTCACAAAGCGGATAGGTACACCATCCTCACCTATAGCATTGGATTTTATAGAGCGAATGGTATTTAGGATTAGAATGAAATGCTTCATTCAGATCGTTTACATTCGGATTGCTTACAGTAGCAGCCTTTTTTCCGACACCGATAGTGCGCAGATTGCTCCATGACTTCTTAGAGATTTGGCCGGTGCTCAGCTTCGATAGAAAATATCTTTTTTGCTCTTCGCGTAACGAATGTTGAGTAGTTACGAGCTCGACAGAAGATCTCCCAATTTAGAGTTAATGGTCCATCTGGCATACAATTTGTTACGAGCTTTCATGGCGTTATGAACCTCACGTGTAAGCCACGGGCAATTCGTGTTTCTAATTTCAACCGTTTTTAATGGAACGTGCCTATTAAAGAGGTCCGCCAACAGGGTTTGCATATGGTCTACTTTTCACTGATATTTGAGACGTATATAATAGCAATCACGCCATGGGAGAAGGCTAGCGTTCAATTGTATGATTTTATTCTCTACAGAGGAAAGAGATCTAAATTGGAAAGATGATAGTCTAGGAGAACGGGTCAAGTCAATACTGTATGTACAAAATAACAGCCGCAAAGCAAAAACACTCACGACGAGAAAATAAAGTCTCGAATTTAATATGATTCATTAGACGACTGCTCAACCCAAACTACCAATCAGGAACATTTTACAGGAATTGTACAATAGTTGTTTCATTATAAAAAACAAGCCACATATTTAAACTTTTTGCAAACCTTGTCAGCTACTAACTACAATATGTAATTATATGTTTAATCAAACTCGTCTGGGGACGATATCATTATTTGTTCTCGAGATGTGAGAGAAAAAAACGTACAAACGTACGAAAAGACCAAAAAAAAATAGATTCATATGAGTCATCATCATTCCCTGTTTCTTCCACTGGATCATAAGGCCTCAATAACGCGTTTCCAGCTGGTCCGGTCTTTTGCTAACATCTTTAGTTCGCTCCACGATTTTCCGCATTCAACAACACTTTTTGTAGTGTTAACCTCCACGTGGTCTTTGAGAGTTCCAATCAAAAACTTGTCGGCAGACTTCCGCGGCATCTTTTCGCAGTGTATGGCCTATCCACCTTCATTTTCGTAGTTTGATGTGTCGGCTCCAAGCTGCATTTCTCATATAGATTATCATTGCTGATAACATTTTGCCAGCACACCTTGAGCGTATTCGAAGGCATCTGTTAACAAAACTTAAAAGCCAGGTCTCGCATCCGTTTAGCTGCACTGATATTTACTTACAGATTTATCACAGCTGTGCTGGCCAGAATATCCTTTTCTGCACTATTCTTCGCGGATATTGTACTGCATACTTAGGTAAAACTAGACTTGTTCAACTTCATTGCCATGTAGCCATGTTTTGGTGTTCATTTTCATTGATTTCGTTTTGTCGATTTTGAGTTTTAGGCCAACCTCAGCCAACTCATCGCACAGGTCAATGAGCTTTGCTTGCATGTAGGAGCGCTTCACAGATAATAAGCAAATATCATCCGCATACGCGAGATCTTCAAGATGTTCTGATGATGCCTTTTCGCTAACCTGATGTGGGGATTTATGCAGGACATTATCAATAACAACCAGAAAGTGGATTGGCGAGAGTAAACATCCTTAACCTGCGCTGATTATGTCGCTGTCTAATAGCCCGCCCTTGTGGAGTATTCTGCATTTGAAATCCGCATATTGTGCTCTGATTAAAGCCGTCAGCTTCTCAAGAAATGCTCTAGATCTGAACACCTCCTAAATGCGGAGAGGCTGTTCCACTATTCGAGAGCGAGCTTCCTACATGTGACCATTGGACCTCATACCAGTGTGAGCCACGGCCTCGATCAAAATATGACGTAAAGTCAAGGATGGGCCCAATGTCTGAGAAATTTTGGAACATCATTTTCCATTGATCTCCTGCTAAGCCCGATTTGGAATCCCCGCATTACTAGCTTATCATTAGCCTTTTATATAGCTGCACGAGAAAGCGCATGATTCTAACCAAAGACATTATGAATTTTACTAAGCCTTTCCGGATTTCCTCACAACTTACACATAAGCAAACAATATTTTTTTAATAGATTTAAATATTAATTTATTAAAAATATTCGCAGTAACAATAAAATACCATCTATTAAAACAAATGGAACAAAATTGAAAATTACATCTTTTGTTGGATGACCCTTTAAAATGATGTCGCATTTTTTATAATTTTTTTTTTCTTATAATTTTCTTTTAATTGTTTTCTTAAATTTTTAAATTAATATTTAAGCCCTGTAATTTATTATTAAGAGAAACTTATTTTAATCATGGTGGTCCAAAGGACCATTATTTCGCTCGTTTTTTTGTTGTCTTTACTCATCTTCCGGACATATTTTTGTAATGTACGGCTCAAACAAATCAATTGAAATCTATACCGTTTGCCTGTAATGGATTCGGCAGGTCCTAGTAGCTTATAGTACATAACACACTTTTTGATCCCACCAGATATATAGTATGACCTTCGAAATTAAATTTCGCTTTCGTGTTGATGGCGTCGAAGGTAATGATTCTCCACACTTAGCGTAGTATTTTTTCTTTTTGGGATTATCGTAGGTTATCCACCGTAGTATCGTATGTTAACCCCTCCTTGTTTGCTTTTGAATCAGCTGCTCGCAGTGAAATATCGTCTTTCAACATCCCTTAGTTTCATTTCATGGGGCTCCCAATTGACTTGCTTCTGAATCAGTCCCATGGATTTTAATCGTTCAGAAACGGCCTGCTGAGTTAATCCCAATGAATCTGCAAGCAAGCTCGAGTAAAGGCTTTGTCTTCGATATTTTTGTGCTTGTCCAGAGCGAGGCATATCTTCAACGCTGAAATCATCATTCTGAAAACGTCGAAACCATTCCCCACTTGATTTATCAGCTAGAGCACTGTCCTCATAAGCTTCCACAAGGACTAATTTGTGCTCCCAATATCCTACCTTTGGAAGAAGCTTTTTGTTTTGTTTGATATTTGTTTAGGAAACAGATGCAGAATAGATGTTGACAAACACAAGAGGCGGAATACTTGTGATTTATCTGCTCCAATTTTACGACCATCCTCTGGATCCATCTGGTTAAACACCAAAGCGATTAGCAGCTCGCTTCAAATAGACTGGAATCACAATTGACAGAACAGTTGATGGAAAGCCTAGTGTTATTTCCGACGAGAATATCGCGGATGAGCCGTCAATTTCGATCAGATGAAGTGAACGTTTTTTAATCGAAAACGATGAAATGAATGATTTTTAATCGAAATCACTCATGAAGGACGAGACAAATTTCTATATAAACGGATATGTAAACGAAAAAAATTGTACGATTCTGGGGCAGTGAAAATCAATTAATGCTCATTAGAGCCCAAGCAGAAGAGCCTTCTACTAGTATGGGTGTTGAGCGATACGGAAACATGGTCAACGAGTTTTATTGCCGCAAAATAATTAACTTGGATTTGAAAGTCACGTGGTTTCAATAGGACATTGTAACCTCACTCGTGCGATAATAGACATTTTGAAGGAGGCGTTTGCGGGATACCGAATGGCTTGTTTTATGAATTTGCACTGCCTGGAGAGATTACCCAATTAACGCGCTCTAAACTTTTTCATTTGCAATTTTTGGAAGCTCCAAAATAAATATTCGAAAAGAGTGCTTAAATTCATCGCCCAAATGATCGAAAATGCCGTGAAAAGAAAAAGAAAAAAAAAAAAGACGCTTTCATTTCAGCCTATTTTTCTAGCTTGTCACATATACTAGGAAAAACCTGCGGCATCCCTTTTTGTACCATTTATACGGGCAAGACTTTTCTAAAGCATTAACTAACATTGATGGGTTTTTGTCCACAGTACATTTGAGAGCTTTTCGGAGTAAAATCGAGAAAAATTAACCTTTTGGGTCCACTCCACGGACTCTAGTTTGTTTTTTTCAATCTTCCACCTTGCACGGGGAAGACTTATGCAAAGGCTTTCCTGTCTGTTCGTCCGTCCATTCGCATATATCAAACCAAACTTGCCGAGTAGATATGAGTCTGAAACTTTTCTGATTCTGATGATTCTGAGCTCATATAGCGACCGGTTTTCGAACCGTAGAATCCAAGTAAAAGTTTGCAAAATTCAAGGTACAAGATCTGGAATTGTAGCTTAACTCCCGGCGAGCTGATCACATCTTGTTTTCTTTCAAGAGAAATAGTGAAACCACCCGTCCATCCACAATGAGTAACAGTTTGGCGCGATTTTCGGGTCGGAGATATCATTGGAAAATTTTATTTTTTAAACTCATGCTGGAGCGGCCGTTTAGCTGAATGGGCTGCACAACCCAAGATGCTAATAAATCAAGGGCTTTATTGCGTGATAGATTTCCTAAGCATATGGTCTCTCGAAATGGAGACGTTATTTGGCCTCCGTTATTTGATTTAAACCGACACCTCTTGATGGATAACCCACTTTTTTGCCTAGATCGAAAAAACATCGGCTAAAACTGGTGGCCTGACTAGAATACATATACTCTTTTGAAAGACATGCGATGTGACAAATTTGTGACTTAGAAACATTTCTTTTTATTTTTCTTGACAAAATCTGTAAAACCTCTTTTGAAGTTAGCGATTCCTTGGAACCAATTTTCTATAATTTCCCACACATATCGCACGGAGCGAAGACGCAGAAAAGTCAACTCCTTGTGCATGATGAAGAATGAATTATAGCTTTGGCTTCAGCACTAGCAGCAATATTCTTGTTTGGCCGCGCGTTTCGGCTTCATACAAGGACTGCTCGATCAGCAAACGACCAACTTTTCTTGATCTCACAATTTGCTGAATTTCTCGCTCGATTTTACTATCATTATATGTCGTAAGTATTCCGTAGCTCGCGAAAAGTTTGACGAGCGAAACACGCATTGTTGAATGATGTAGCACCAAATGATAAATTGAATATTATGACAAAATGCAAAAGTGAGAGAACAAGAGCGTTGCCCCTGATATCCCTGATACCTAATATCAGAGCAATAAGTCGTTAAACTATAAAGATATAACTATTAAAAAACTATTTGAACGAGTATGGAGGCAAACGATATTATATTAATTCGTAAACAAAAATAATATAAAAACTTTATTAAGAAAAATACGTTATTCATTAAATTTTCGAAACTAAGTGTTGATTTTTTTGCTATTTGGTTTTTTAATGTTCCATTTTTAGCAGTTTACTTCCAATTTGGCATATATATTAAAAACAAGCACACTTAGCTAATATTGTCATTATACAAAAAGAAGCTTATTTCGGAATAATGCTTATAAATTGTTAAATTCAATTCAAAAGCCAAACAAATTTCGCACCAATTTCATGCGATTGGAAATCAAGCAATCAAGGAAAATATCGCAGCTGTATCTGCCACTGTTGAAGAAGATCATGATTTGTGCATTCGTTGACATTTGCAGCAATTATGAATGTACTACTCGATTACGTAGAAGATTTTACCCATCATATATGGTATGTTCGGCTCTCGCCCCTCGGAATCGGCATTAAGCTTTAGGTTGGGCTATCCGTATAGAGGACTTAAAACATAATCAGCGTCAATATTTACACAAAGTTATCTTTAAAAAATAAATGGCAAGTATTGGTTTATCTGCTTAATTAAAAATGTAATACCGTTTTGTAATTTTCTTGTACTCATTTTGACAATAGGAAACCAAGCGCTTAAAAAAATTGCATGTTATTACCGGCCCTATCCTAGAGCCAGAATCAATTTTTCTTATTCTACGGAGGTTGAAATGAAGCTGAGGTCCCTAAATGCTTTGTGACTTTGCCGTAAAATAACACATTAAGCTGCTATTGATTTTGACTTCATTAAGTGAGCTATGAGCATTAAGTCAGGTCTTCCTGTACTAATTGAACGAAGTATAAAACCAGAGCAAGTTTCACTCAAATTACACATTTGGAAGTGACAAGTTTGTCGTCAATAAAGTTGAATAGACTAATCCAGATGGTGCAAACTGGACTACATCCTTAACTAAAAACTCATCCTTTTCACCTAAATTTGCTGAAATAGGCTCATCGTAAGTATACTTCGTTTTCCGTTAGCATAACGAGGCATCATCTTCAAAAGCAATCCCCGTTTAAACAAATGGTACCTGCCTAGTCCACACCTGAGGACATAATGCCCCCTTGAAATGAGAAGAAAACGATCAAAACAAAAATAAAAACAGAGCAAAAAAAAAACTCATCTGCTTCGATTAACTAATGAACACAACGTTCCCTTATCTCGCACAGTTCATTTTTCAGACCTCCTGCTGATTAATGGGCCCAAATTGTGGTGAAGACTTCTCAGATTCTGCGCTTGAACCGTTTGACTATCCCGAACTCGAACTCGAACTCCTTACCGCTCCTCTGTCCCTCGGAGCCTCCATTGGGTCTGTAGGCTCCTGACTTTGTTTTTCGGGCTCTCATCCTTCATTTGATTTGATTTCGATTTCAGATTTTTTTCTTTTCAGGCCTCGTCCCATTGGACAGGGAATCACCGAAAATTATTACCTTCCCAATCGCGTTCAAATCATAATTGAAATTGAAAATTGAGCGACCAGTTCCTCTAACCCTTGTTCGCTCGTCATTCTCGTTTCAGGTTTTGATTTGTCCTCGTAGAGACGAGTACTATTGTGAATTCGGAAGCACTCGATCCACACATGTGGCCCTGCATTTCCGTGCATATCCTTTGCTCGATCGAATGATTCAAAATACCAAACGGAATTCGTTATATTCAGATGATGCGGCTGTGCTTCCTCGTCAAGTGATAATTTCATTTGCACACTCCATCCGTGACTCACAAGACTACTCATCCTGGTAGCCGATCGTAATTGCCGAAAAACCGATGCTAAGAACGGATGTAGGTGAACGATGACGGGCATCAACGACGGATGGGCCAAGTCGTTCATCAGACATCATCATCGTATCGTATCAGCGCTGATCGTTTGGATAGCCACAAGAGTTACGACTTCAAATTGGACGACATCGTCCGTCCACACACGGCCATTCAGCCCCGATCCTTAATTCTGTCGAAAATTATTTGATGAAATTTTTACTCCTCACCGTTGTCGTTTGCGTCTTCCGCGCCGTTTGGCATTCCTCAAATGCTTCTATCGCATGCGATCGATTTCTGAGGAAATGCTCACTCCCTGACTCAGCGGCCGCCGCTTGTTCCTGTGCAAACCTACACCTGTTGGCTGAGATTAACATAAATTTCGAACAGTCGACGTATAAATTAAGCCTGTTAAGCTATAAAGGCATCTTTACAGTCCCGTTTTCGGGGGTAATAAAACACTAAAAACCATAACACTCGCTGCTATCTCGATGGTAGGAGGTGTGCTCATCGCGCATAGGCGGAAACCGTGAAGGCCGCCTCGATTTGTGGGCCTGTGTAATCGAATGTGTCGTTGTCATTCGTCTTTTTATTGCCTCGATGGACGACAAAAGCGAATGGAAAGAATGATTGCTTATCTCGGCGGAGATGGTCATAAAAAAAACACAACAATAGCTGAGAAACAATTAAAAGTTTTTTTGAAAGCGGAGTGGGAGGCAGCTGATGCAGCAAGACGAATCCGATACCGAGGAGCTGTAGAGGTATCGGAAATGGTAACGAACACCAGTACTGATGGTAGTAAAGTGGTATAAACGAAAAGATTTTTTTATTGCCGAAATTTTATACGTTCGTGAGTCGGTTAGGCTGGGCTTGAGTGTGGTATTAGGGGCATCGAGAGGATGGTGTTAGCTTGACCACCCATCAATATTCGAATGGGAACATAAAAATATGTTTTAATCATTGTATGGAGGGGGACATGTTCGTCTCATAGTGGTTGACGTTCCTCTCTATTACTTAGGGGCTTATTGGGGAATGCAACGGAGTTGGTGACATTATGATTATCAGATTCCCAGGCTCGTAAAAGATAGTTGAATAATTTAAATAGGCATTATGCCGGCCTTAATGAGCTTCGAGGTTTATGATATTAAGTAGAAAGTCAACAAAAGCTATGGGGTAGCTGTGGGTTATTAAGGCTTTTCCTATGTTTTTGGTTAGTAAGATGGGACCAAGTAGGAAATCTACTGGATTCAAAAATATTTTTTTTTTTAATTTCTGACGGATTACTCTATCTAAACCAGTCTTTCTACTAGACTATCGACGATCTTAAAATTATCTCAGGAGACTTACGATAACCTTAAAAGAAAAAACCAATAAAAACAAACAAATTAAGAATATTAGTAACCCGGTAAAAAAACAAAATACTTCCAATTTTAATAAGTTTATTACAATCGAATCTAACGGGTCACAGAAATTCATTTGGCGCTTTGATTCAGATTTTGTTAGACTTATATAGCAAAAGTATAAAAAGAAATATAAAACTGGGCCATCTAGTGGTTTGTTTTTTAAATCCAAGGTTATTTTGACACTGACAACTGTTTCCGGCTTAAATTCTTAACAGAAAGTCCGTATCATTCCTCCGCGGATAGAAATGCGTCGCTTGACGCTTAAACAACGTTTGGAAATATTGAAAACTTATTTCCAAAGTGAATGCTGTGTAGCCCAAACAGCGCGCTTTTTTAAAATAAGTTTTGGCCGAAATGAAGCACCCACCACGACTGCTGTACGCAAGTTTGTACAAAAAGTTCGTGAGATTGGTATGCCAGTGGACAACACTCATGGTCCACGTCATTGTATGGTGTGCACAGATGAAAATGTGGCTGCTGTGGCCGAGACATTTCACGCACTAGCCTCAGGAGGATTCTGCACAAAGATCTCGTTATCGCTTAGCAATTTGGGCCTTAGAGCAGCTTGAATTAGACAACGATTTTAGGCGAAAAACCGTCTTTTTTGACGATGCGCATTTTCATCTCGGCGGCTACGATAAAAAACAAAATTGCCACATATGTGGCTCGGAAAACACGCACGTTATGCGAATTTGGTGCGGATTGTGGAGTGGGGGCATCATTGGTCCATTTTCCTTCGAAAATGAGGCTGGGAACAACGTTTCGGTCAACAGTGGGCGTTACAGGGCCATGTTAACCGACTTTTTTTTACTGACATTAAAGTCATGGATTTGGACGACCTCTGGTTCATGCAGGATGGGGCGCCATGCCACACAGCCCATGCCATAATCGATCTTTTGGACTTTTTTTGTAGGGAACCATGAAGGACCGCTGTTATGCCAACAATCTGGAAACGATTCAAGCACTTAAGGCCAAGATCATTCAAGCAATCCGTGAGTTATAGCCCGGAACCATCAGCAAGGTCTGGGAACATTAGGTTGACAGAATGCGCTACTGCGAGGCCAGCCGAGGCAGCGACTTGAACGACGTTGTATTTCATTATTAATGGGAATGCTTCTTTTCGTAATAAAGCCATAATACATGGTAAAAATTAATTTTGTTCATTTTATTGCATTTTTAAGAAGAAACTTGAAACATTGTACTGCCAGACAGACACCTTAGATGGCGTTAGAGCTCGTGAAGAGCCAGAGCCAAGCTTCCTTGTTTTTCACACAAGTGAACGGAACCTAAAGCTTAATGCCGATTCCGAACGGCGAGAACCAAGAAGCTTTTTAAGGCAAGTCGAGGGGGGAAGCCCCAAAATAATCATTTGATGGCGTTGGTTTATCGGGATCCGAACTCGCTCCACACTACCCACTGCGCCACGGCGCTTCCCTAAGCTGCTCTTACTTTACTATCTCGCCCAGGAAAGCAGATCTCTACGATGGCTAATTTCCAATGTATCCTAGTTGTAGCAGCGTTATAAACCAGGATAACGTCTCCTGTTGAATCTCTTTAACAAAGGATTTACTTGAATGATGTGCTGAACGTGGAAGACTCAAATACTCTGTCTTCCATCTACTACAGAGAATAGACGTGTACTTAAATCTTGCAATCCCTTTGGTCCGAAGTTCTTTTGAGCTCCCAGAATCCGCCCAACCAACGCACTCGTTCCACACTGAAGCGCCAGACTTCGAATATACCGGGATCTCACTGTTAAAGATTTCACCAACGTATTTCACTTCCGTGGCCGCCTTTTTAGACGTCCTAGCGTTGTTTAAATAAATAACATTGAGACACCTCTCCTTACTATGACCCGTCTTAAAGCGAATAAGCAGCTTTCAGAAGAACCAATTCCAAATGTAAGGCGAAATCCACTCCAACTGTTTCAAAAGGACGGGATGCATCTATCCATGACAGCAATAACGAAGCAAATGGTTGTGAAACAGCCTTTCCTCTCAACCGCCTGCAAACTCGGCATTCAGTAATGACCCTCTTGATGAGTTGACGTCTACTTAGCATCCAAACTTTTTCTCGCATTCTTGCCAATACTGTATTAACTCCTCCATATAGCCTTAAAGTGTAATAGTAGGTCGCAAACAGTTCCCTCAAAAAACATGTCTTTGGTAGTATCAAGTTGTTGCAACCTACTACTCCAACGAAGCAACCCAGATTCGCCCAGAAACGGATTAATTTCAACAAGGTCGAAGAAGGAGAAATAGGTTTCCCGACATGTAAGGATAAAATTTCATTAGTAAAACAGGTATTTTGAATATATTTCAACCAATCATTTTCCGCTTTCTGCAGTTCCATCGCTCCGAGCTCCGACAAAAAATAAGATCAATGGTTCGAAAAATGTAACATGGTTTTTTCCATGAATAAATGAGACCCAAAACCTCGGCAGATTTCAATGATGTCTCCAAGAATCAATATTATCTGCCAATCGGTCCACAAATAATACTTTTTGGCGCGAAAGTTAGATCTTTTAAAGTCGGCACACAGTCTAGCAGCAACAATTATGCCAGCCAGCTCCAGTTTTAGCAAGCTTATATCAACCGCATCACTCTCTTTTAGAGGAGCCACTTGTACCTTAGAGCATTAACCTCACATGCGCACCTCCTGCAGGTCTTTCAATCTTCAGTAATGCGACCTCTCCAAAAGCCTTATGACTTGCGTCGGCAAATATTTGCATTTCGACATGTGTATGATCCCCATCTACTCCAAGCCACCTTGGGATGGACAGCTCTCCGATTTGATCAAGAACCTTTACGCAGGCATTCCATTTTTTCAGGAAATCATCCCAAATAAGCTGATCCCAGCTGAGCTTATTTCTCAAAAACGTTTGAAACAGAATTTTAAGCAGAATAACAAGTGGGCTCGAGTAAGCTGATTGGTCGTATATTCGGGCAATCATTTTAACACATTGCGTTTAGTCAGTGAAATCAAATTATGGAGGTTTTCAACTTTCACATTTACCCTAAATGTCGCTATGAATATTCATATGGGCCCCACACATGACTTCCACTCATTAGCTTCGGCCTTAATGTTGACACTGGAAACCACGTCACCCACATAAAGTGCCTGACGTAACCGAGAACAAGTGTCTTTGATAAGTAGCTCGTTCAGCGCAGCCCGAAGACATCAATTCACACATAACACATAACAGCATCATTTTCCAGCAGTTTAACTGGCTCCCTGAAAGACGTGTAATCAAAGAGTTCAGTCTGGACAAAGCGTTCTCTTTTGGTTAAAATCCCTCATATCTTATCAACGTTTTCCGAATGCATTTCATGTGAATCTCCTTAGTAAACTTCTTCATCTCGTAGTCATCAATTCGTACGCCAAGTAATCCCAGGTTCCACATACTTTCCAGGAGAGAAAAAGAAGATACCATTTTAAAAAGTGAATTACGACGATCTTGGTATATACTCATATAAGGGCCTTGAAGAGTCCATCCAAACAATGTTTCTACAGCCGTTAATCAATCAGTTAACCATGGCTACCTTCCAAAAATGATCCGCTCCGGTGAGTATACTCAAACCGTCCATTCGCTTCTGGTCAGCTAAATATAATCCCCGTATGGGGTCAGAATCGAGAACGGGTAATGTGTCAAGGCAAATTTTTGGGACCACCACAGCAACAAGTTCGAATGCACACTCACTGAACTGACTCTTTAACACCGCTTTAGCCAATTCCAGTTTCTTAAAGTTTGGAAGAATAGGAAAAGACTTAACGTCACATTACTGAAAATCAATTGTAGTAGACCGAACTCACGTTTAACTCTAGATTCTGAGACGTCTTTAGCCAATACATGTAGGAGTGTTCAAGAAGTAAAGAGAATTTAATAACTTGGTAGGTTGCATTAGTTGGGCTTACCAAATTTTTTCGTCGCTGACTTGGTAAATGTGGCTGATACATGCACATAAACATTCGACTGCAGTCAAATGGATGTTTACACTGCTGTCCGCTGATGTAGAAGATAAATACGGTTGATTGCGATTGAAGCGATCTTTTGAATATTTTTTAAAAATTTCTTCAAATTTTAAGGCCTTTAGAGGTCGAGAATATGTTTTGGAAGTTTTACATTTTGTATTCAGTTCTAATGATTTTGAAATTCATGGTGCCTTCTCTAAAGTTTTTCTTGCAATAGGGACATAACAATTTTGTATTCAAATTAAGTCAATAACTCGATCTCTTTGTGTGACTACCGCGAGCACATTTGCAGCGATCAAGTATTTGGAACCATGTTTCCGCCACTTAGCTTTCGCGTTTAATATTGTTCCTCTATTGGTGTTGTCCTAAACCAAAGACTTAACGTAACTTCATATAATCGAATTCGATGGCGTTAAATTGCATGAGCGAAGTGATCATTCGAACGGACCGCTTTCCGAGATTGCCCACTTAACGAACTTCCCTTGTGAGGGGTGTGGCACTATCATGTTGGAGTCACACGTCACTGATGTCAAGTTCATCCGATCCCGGAAAAAGTAGGCTTCCAACATTGCATGATAGTGAACTCCATTGGACGTAACATAACGATCATTTTCATCGAGGAAAACATACGGTCCAATTACAACTTCTGCATGAAATCCACAATACATGGTACCTTCTTGGGGAAGCATTGAGTCTCTTGAAGCCAATGTGAGCTCGTTGCTGTACATTTTTCTTATTATCAAAGACGTTGAGCCAGAAATGAGTTTCATTGCTAATCATGATTTTTCAACGAAATTCAGGGATTTTTTTTCACACTTTTTGCACGACTCAGTTGGCTTCAGTTCTTGAGTTAATTTGATCTCGTAAAGCTTCAAGCCAATATGTTTATCCACCACAATGTGGACTGAGAGATTTCCTCTTTAGCTTCTTTTGAACTGGAAGGGGAACATTCAATAGTAAACATACGAGTATAGACTTGGATTTATTCACTATGGGTCGTTATCATAACGACTATTACGACCATTCCGCATAATGATTATTACGACCGAAAATTGGAGTAAGCGCTAGCTACATGATACATTCGTATCCAACTGCACATCACTAATTCCCTGGACACCAACCACTTTCTACATCATAGTTGATTGCAGATCAGTGATCGTGGAAATCAACTAAACTGAACATGGGAAGAACAAACGCGCTAAAAGTGGAGCTTGGGATAATTTTCGCAACAAAAATGCGTGGCGCTAAATTTTCGGGTAAACAAGTTGTTTGTTAACCCGTTGGTCAGTTGGAAGTGAGCTTTACCATAATAAAGATCAGTTATCATAAATTATAAAAGACACAGTTTTAATACAAGTAATAACTCGCTCGTAAAGTTGTGACCACTGATTCGGGAGATCGTAATTTTTAGTAACTTTTAAAAGTTGTTCATTAGTGGACTTAGCCATAGTAAGAAGATAGGCCTTGACTGAGAATGAAAAATTGAAAAATCTGATATTGGTAAATCAGAAAAGATATTTAAGGGTGCGTTACGTGATTTTTTAAGCGCTTGGTTTTTAATTTTCAAAAATCAGAAAAAAATTGGGAAAATGCTTTTAACTTTATAATTTAGGTTAATAAATCAAACATTGCCATTTTTTTAAAGATTGTTTTGTGTAAATATTAACCAAAACTATATTTTAAGCGATTCATAAAAGAAGACTGATTTTAAACCAGTTTATTGGCACATGTAATGACGTTATTCAAGGCTGCAACTAACGCTGGTTTATTAGCATAAGAACAAATAATCTACAGGCGTCAAACTGCACTATCTAACCGAGAAATTCAATTGCCCACAATGAGGAGTAAGTTAATTTGCTCACCGAACTCATTTCTCAATTAATCCAGCGATTCGTGTGCTGTATGGCATGTCGCTCCATCTTTTCGGATAAGGTTCAGAACGTGCATTTTGAGCAAAAAAAAAACTCAAAATCATTGAATAATAGCGAGGGCCGTCACGTTATTCTCACGGTTATCTAGAAAAAAATACGGACCAAAGATTCCCCTGGACAATAAACCGCACATATCAGTTAATTTTTCGGGTGCATTGGTAGCTCTTGTATTGCCTGAGGTTTCTCGTTAAACTAAATATGTCAATTTTGTTAATTTACATGCACATTGAACCCGAAATGAGCTTCGTTGCATAATACAATTTTTCGATAACAAAAATGAATCTTCCTTTAGCTTTTCTAGCGCCCACTAACTAAAAATTCGACGCTATGGCAGGTCGTTCGGCTTCGGTTCTCACATCAGCTTGCAAGGTTTTAGGCTAAGGCCTAAGTAAAATTTACCAAGTAGACGGATAATACAACCCCAACAACTACGAACATCTTTATTGACTGTTGCTTGAATAGCTCGCTCAGTAGATCGTTTAAGACGATCATGACATAGTCGAAGTGCCCGAAATTCATTTTCCACAGAGCATGGTTTTGGGCCTAAAATTTGAATAACTTGAAAGCTTTGTTTGAACATTAGATTTTGTTAAAATGGCATTACTATTTGAGTATGCCTAACTTGAACATATGTCACGAATCATGCGCGAGCTGTCAAAAATAAAACACTAAAAAACCAAATTGCCAGAAAATTACCCTTTATTAAAATATAAAAGTCTTATATCCCTATATGGTTTCGAGGATAGTTTCAACGCTACAAATTGGTGGTGTTGTGACCAACAATTTGAGACATTCCCATGAATTGCAAAATAAACAACGGCTTCAAGTGACATTCGCGCAGTCTACCTGTCGAGTAAACAATAGCATCAAATGTCACACACGCAGCAATTTACGATTAATTTGAGTTCCCACCAAAATATCATTTTTTTTGTGTAGAATAAGCATAATTTTAGTATATAAGCTAGAGTACAAAAATAAAGAGTGAAGTGGTTCGACAGTGACAACACAGTGTGGTTATTTCATTCAACAATTTGGTCCTTCGAAAGTGAATCAACCATCGACATTTATAGCGTTACCAAGGCTACTGACATTGGTATATTACAAAACATTTATAGCGTTACCAAGGCTACTGACATTGGTAAATTAACTGATAAGTGAAGGTGACAATTTCAATATGGAGGATGAGACAGATCTATTTGTCATAATTGCGAGACAAAAAACGCTAGCAGAAGAGCTAGAGAAGGCAACTATAAACTTCAAAAAAGATAGTGCTTCTAGAAAGACTCCGAGTTATAAACAGGAGCGTTTGGAGAGAATAAATGCACTATGGGCCGAATTTCAAAACAACCATGAAAAAATAAAGGACTCAGTCAAACCAGACACGCCATATATGGGGAGAAATACATATGGCAGAGTCGAGGAGATGTATAAAAAACTAAAAGGTTTATTAGAAAGCATAGTTCCTCATGAAGTAGGAGAAATAGGATCGGCCAAAGCAACTACGTCTAAGGACATCAGCCTCCAATCGCAAAGACTCAGAAAACTTTACGTGAAAATTGAAGCTATACTCGGTAACATGGAGGAGTTCGAAGAAACTTTCGCTGGATATTCTAAGGAAGTATACGATTATCAACAGAAAATTTTGTTAGAGCAACTTCGGAACCTGAATGAGCTTCATGAAGAGTTTATGGCCAATGCGGTGGAAGAAGACCTGCAATCAGCATATGTCAAACAGTCGAAATACATGGACATTAAAAGAGACATAAATCAATGTCTCCATCGGATGGCGTCGGCTCTCGCCAAGGAAAATAAATTAAATACTGGGATGGAATCTAGCGCAAAACTACCTCCCTTGAAGTTACCAACATTTCGGGGAAATTATCTCGAGTGGAGTTCTTTCTATGATGTATTTTCTACAATAATTCATGGGAAAGACTCCATAAGTACAACAGAGAAAATGGAATATTTGAAGACCCATTTGGAAGGGGAACCACTACAATTAATTCAACATTTAACGATTTCAAGTGCCTATTACAACTGTGCATGGGAAACTCTTAAATCGAGGTACGGTAACGAGCGTAAAATCGTCTCGATGTACATGGACAAGATGTTAAGATCCTATGCAAACCAATCATCTGCATCTGCAATCAAATCAGTGTTGGATGCTATCAAGGAAGGTTTGTCAGCTTTAAAAAATCTGGGCTTCGATACATCTTCTTGGGGTCCTATCATAGTGCATTTAACGACGAAATCACTAGATCAAGAAAGCCGAAACCTGTTTGAGCAAGGTCTCACAGAACCAAATAAGATGCCAACCTTAAAATCATTGTTAGACTTCTTAGAAAGAAGATATCAAGCCCTAGAAGTGCTATTACCTGCAAAGAAAAAGGAAAATAAATGGGTGGACGATCCGAAACGTCCAGTGCGCAACTTCCTTGTTACATCAAAATCAATGGAGTGCGTAATTTGTAAAGGCGATCACGCAGTATACACATGCCCAAAATTCACGAATAGCACACCAAAGGAACGGCTTGAAGTTGTCAAGCACGCCAAACTGTGTAAAAATTGTCTACGACATGGTAATGGTACCCAATGCTATAGCAAGCGGAAATGCAAAACTTGCAATAAAAACCACCATTCATTACTTCACATGGAATGGCAAGAAAGAGTTCCACAGCTTAAGCAAATGGAACAACCAAGCTGTTCGAATTCCACGAAACAAGTGATCCACGGCGAGCAGAACCAAAATGTATTACTTACGACTGCAATAGTAAACATAAGGAACAATGATTGTTTTAGCCACGGTGTTAATGTACGAGCGCTCATCGATCCCGGCTCTCAAGCCTCCTTGATCACGGAATCTGTCGTGCAGCTATTGAGACTCAAGAAGCAAAGGGTCCTTGTAAAGGTAAATGGATTAGGCGGCACGAATGCGGGAACTGCTAAGTACAAGGTGGAAGTACAATTGAGACCACGATTCCCATCTGAATTTGTACTACATTTAGAAGCCCTAGTACTACCAAAATTAACAAGGCAACTGCCATCCGAAGTGGATAAAAATATAAAACCTAATCAATTCAAAAACCTTGAATTAGCTGATCCTACATTCAACTGCCCAGGTTCCGTAAACATGATTATAGGAGCTGACTCATATGGTGACATTATTCTTAAGGGACTACAAAGAGATAGAGAATCTTCTCTGATAGCTCAAAGGTCGCAATTAGGATGGCTCATCTCAGGACGGACATCCTCTAAAAGGCTTGATGGGATTGGAATTGTCGGATTGGTAGTGCAAACATCACTTGATCGACAGTTAGAAAAATTTTGGGAACTGGAAGAAGTTGCGGCACCGAAATACTTGAAGCCAAGTGATAAGGAATGTGAGGATATATATATGAAAACACATTATCGACGACCCGACGGAAGATACGTAGTGAAGATTCCATTCAACAAACAAATATCTACATTAGGAGACTCGAAGAACAAGGCCATCGCAAGATTTCGTCAGCTGGAAGCAAAGCTCAACACCAATTTGCAGCTAAAAAAAGAATATACAAAGGTCATTAACGAATTTCAGGAGCTTGGGCACATGATCGAGGCAACTTCAGATAATCGTCTACAGCATTCCAGGTACTACATGCCCCATCATGCTGTTCTAAAACCTGAGAGCACTACTACAAAGTTACGTATAGTGTTCGATGGATCTGCGAAAACTTCGACTGGCGTTAGTTTGAATCAGTTGATGCTAGTTGGCCCCAAACTTCAAGAAGGCATTACATCGATGTTGATACGATGGCGAAGCCATAAGTATGTTTTTACGGCAGATATTGAAAAGATGTACCGGCAAATCATGCTACATGAGGATCACCAAGATTATCAGCGGATTATGTGGCGAAGCTCCAGCGACCAACCACTAAAAGAATATAAATTGACAACAGTCACATATGGAACTGCGTCTGCACCATACTTAGCAGTAAAGACACTGCAGCAATTAGCTTTAGATGAGAAGGAGAGGTATCCAGTCGCAGCAGAAATTGTAAAACATGATTTTTATGTTGATGACGTATTGTCCGGACGAGACACCTTGTCAGAATGTAAAGAGGCTCAGGTACAACTCATTGCAATGCTAAGAGGAGCAGGTTTCCATCTTCGAAAGTGGGCAGCTAATGATCGCAGGTTGCTTAAAGACATTCCATCCGAATCTACCGAGACTCAAAATCAAATAAGGATTTTTGAAGAAGAAACCATTAAGACCTTAGGGATCCATTGGAATCCTGTACGCGACACCTTTCAAATCAAGGTTCACAACGATAAATGTTTAAGACAGGAAAACATCTTGACGAAGCGGAAAACGTTGTCTGAAATAGCCAAATTATATGACCCACTTGGATGGCTAGCACCAGTGACAGTTAGTGCAAAAATTTTAATGCAACAAATTTGGAAGTCGGATGTGGAATGGGATGAACCGCTTTTACCTGAATTGAAAGGTCAGTGGAAAAAAATTAAGGACAATCTTGTGACTCTGGAGGACATTAAGATCCCTAGATGGATGAAATAAAGAAAAATCAGAAATTTGAACTTCATGGATTCTATGCGGCAGTAGTATACTCAAGAGTTGCACAAGGAAATGGATCTTACACTACAACGTTGCTGACAGCAAAAACAAAGGTGGCTCCAATCCGGAGAAAACTTCCTCTTCCCAAATTAGAACTTTGTGGAGCACATTTACTATCAAGGGTATTGGCAGAAATACTAAAGATATTTGGCACTCAAGTAATTGAAGTATTCGCGTGGAGTGACTCTACAATCGCTCTTGCTTGGATCCAGAAATGTCCATCAACCTGGAAGACCTTTGTTGCGAATAGAGTGTCGGAAATACAAGAAGTGACTAAACAAACTTCATGGAGGCATATCCCTTCATTCGACAACCCAGCGGATTCTGCCTCTAGAGGTTGTTTACCAGAACAAATGAAAAACAACCAATTGTGGTGGCATGGTCCCCAGTGGCTGCAGTTCGATTCAAGTAAGTGGCCAAAGCAGGAAGTACATGCTGTAAAGATTCCGGAAGAAAGACAAGTTTTGAACATAGCAGTGCACACAATTGACGATATAACTGAAAGATTCTCGTGCTATACCAAACTGTTAAAGGTAATTGCGTGCTGCATAAGGTTTGCAAGGAATTGCAAAAGGGAAAAATCAAGGAAAATTGGAGATTTGAGCGTGGACGAGATGGAGGATGCCCGAAAAATGCTTATACGCTCCATCCAAGCAAGAGTGTTTCCCGAAGAGCTGTCATGCATAAGAAATGGAAAACCTATTAACCGGAAAAGTAAACTTCTGTCATTGAACCCCTACTTAGATAAAGACAATCTTCTGGTTGTGGGAGGACGTTTGGAACATGCAATGATATCAGATGCTGAAAAACATCCGTGCATTTTGCCGCACAACGAGAGGTTTACAAAATTATTAATTGAGAACATACACAGACGAACCTTACATGGAGGCATCCGACTAATGTTATCAACCTTGCGGCAATCTTATTGGGTCATTCAAGCAAAGCGGATAATACGACAGGTTGTCCACAATTGTGTAAGATGTCATCGATTCAACGCACAAACTAAAACCCAATTAATGGGAATGCTACCTTCTGCACGAGTAACTCCGTCTAGACCCTTTACAAACACGGGAGTCGATTATGCTGGACCAATCCAGTTATTAATTTCTAAAGGACGAGGAAATAGAACAACGAAGGCCTACATCGCTATATTTGTCTGTTTATCAACCAAGGCCGTTCACATAGAAGTAGTGAGTGATCTCAGCTCTGCAGCTTTCATAGCAGCGGTAAGAAGGTTTATATCAAGAAGAGGAATGTGTTCACACTTCTATAGCGACAACGGAACTACGTTTATTGGCGCCAACAAAGAAATTCAGCACCAAATAAAGAATGCTATAAGACAATCTGCAGAAGATGCATCAAGGAAACTTGTTTTGGATGGAATTCAGTGGCATTTTATACCTCCTGCGTCACCACACTTCGGCGGGCTGTGGGAAGCCGCGGTAAAGTCTACGAAATACCACTTAAAACGAATAATCGGAAATACGTCCTTAACCTTCGAAGAACTTTCAACTTTACTAACGCAAATAGAAGCTTGTTTGAATTCCCGACCACTCATAGCGGTCAACAATGACGTCGACGAAACCGTAATACTTACTCCCGGACATTTTCTCATTGGATGTGCACTTAACGCTGTCCCCCAACAGATCATAGAGGATTTAAAAGGTTACCGTTCCCGTTGGCTATTAATACAAAAGATGACTCAGGATTTTTGGAAGGTTTGGTCATCAGAATACCTCTCACAACTCCAACAACGAACCAAATGGAAAAAAAGGGAGCCCAATATTAAACTTGGCGATATTGTATTAATTAAAGAAGATCGATTACCACCAACTACTTGGCCGATGGGCATCATAACGGAAGTACATCCCGGAAAGGATAACGAAATTCGCGCTGCTACAGTATTCAGTAACCAAAAATACTTCAAAAGGCCCATTACCAAACTGTGCCTCATTCCTATTGAAAAGAATGAAATACAACCAGAGATGAAACAAACTTCTACAAAACCTGAAGCTCAAGTTCAAATCAATGTTGCAGTTACGGAAACATCAATAGAGGATACCACAAGCGCAGCATACGTTCCAAGCAAGCCTTTACGACAAAAGGGCAATAAGAGAGTCAGCCTACCATTATGGGTTTGGGCAATAACAGTTTTGATAAGCACAATCACTGCCATGCCAGTTAACGAACAGTATGAGATAATGCAATTCGATAGTCAGCCCGGTATTTATTTCGAAGATGTTGGAAGAGCAAACCTGATATCTAGTTCATGGAAAACTATTATCTTCTTCAATATGAGCAACTATTGGTCAGAATATTATACGTTCAAGCAATGTATCAAGCACATGAAGGAAATCTGTTCGTCCACAAGGGTACCAAAGGTGAAAACCATTTTATGCGAAGACACGTTAAATCAATTTGATCGACAACTTCAGCAGATTGATCTAAACAACGACATCCTGTTACACGCAAACGATAACCCGATCCATAGATCAAAACGATCTCCATTCGACGTAGTCGGTACGGTTGCAAATGAACTATTTGGAATATTAGACCAAAGATTTGCCCAACGATATGAAGAAACAATAGATCACGTGAAACAAAATGAAGATCATATGATTCTTTTAATGAAAAATCAAACTACAATCATTGATTCAACGTTAAATGTATTTAAGGAAGAACAGTCATTCACTAAAAGGCAACTTGACCAACTGACTGGCGTATTAAATCAAGTCTGTGAGAAGATGGACAAGTACGATGCGTATGAACAGCTGTCGTCCGCGGGTTTAAATACACTATTGATGATGATAAATTATCAAAACACTCAGAACATCTTACTCAATATTGTGTTGTCAACACACGGTGGAACAATACATCCGCTTATATTGACTGTACAACAGTTTAAGGAAGAATTAAATCGGATACACGACCACCTTCCGCGTTCATTGATGTTACCTGGTGAGAGGCAGCTCGACTCTATTCTACAACTTTATAAGAGTCTCCAGTCAAGAGGACGAGTTACTGGACGCAACATTATTATCGAAATTGCCCTTCCTCTGTTATACAACGAAGAATTTAAGGTATACAGGGTCTTGCCAGTACCTACTTGGCACAATGGAAACTTTACCTATATCATACCCTCATCTGACTACTTATTGGTGAATGTTGAGGGGAATAACCATTATCCTATAAATAAGAACGAATTTGAAGCCTGTCAGATTCGATCTCCAGATCGATTTTGATGCAACATTGAGCACCCGATTTACATATCCGGCGCTGCAGCGAGCTCTTGTGAGATGAGCATTCTGCGTTACAATCAGCAGTTGTCAGAGACATGTTTAACTCACTCTATGCCACCGATAACATACTGGATAGAAATGCATCAACCAAACTCTTGGATCTACAGCGTTGCGAAGCAAACAACTGTGAATATTATTTGCAATTTTAATCCAATACCAAAATTGCTAAAGGGTAGTGGAATAATACATTTATCATCAAACTGCATCATTAAAGATCAAATGATGATAGTTATGGGGAAACAAATAATAACTAGCACGATAAATTCATAATTTCTTCCATCACACAACCTTTCGGAGCAGTTAACAACTCTACAATATAAGCGGCAACCAACACCGATAATACAACCTGACATGTCATTGGAAATCTCAAGGCTGGAACATTCGATTCAGATTCAAAAGAGTCAGGAGCACATATTGAACGATATCAAGACGCACAGAACATATCAGTACTCAATATTGGGATCCACAGGGGGTTTATTACTGATCGCACTCCTTGTCGTTATCCTATTGAAATGGTGGAGAAGCCGTACGTTAAGCGTAACAATACCAGTACCTGCACCAAGGAAAAGGGAGAAAACCAATAATCAAACATTTGAAGATAACGATTTCTGTATCTCGTCTATGTGAGGAGGCCCAGCATGTTGTGACCAACAATTTGAGACATTCCCATGAATTGCAAAATAAACAACGGCTTCAAGTGACATTCGCGCAGTCTACCTGTCGAGTAAACAATAGCATCAAATGTCACACACGCAGCAATTTACGATTAATTTGAGTTCCCACCAAAATATCATTTTTTTTGTGTAGAATAAGCATAATTTTAGTATATAAGCTAGAGTACAAAAATAAAGAGTGAAGTGGTTCGACAGTGACAACACAGTGTGGTTATTTCATTCAACAGGTGGTTTCAAAGCGAGAAACAAGAAGCGTCCCAAACTGGTGAAAATGTGTGAAGATGGAAAATTGGAGACATTACTGGATCAAAAACCATGTCAAGCACAACACTGACTTAAGAAATGGTTCAACAAGCCGTTTCCATCGAGAATAGCGTTTTTTGCAAACTACTACTAAAACGCTCTGAAAGGAAGAGCTTTATGCTTCGTATTGAGACTGGCAATGGAAAATGGATCCATTACCATGACTCAAAGTGTAATAAATGTTAGGGACGTCGCGCCAAACATCCATGAATCAAAGCCAATGCAGTGTATTTGAAGGGATCAGCACAAAGTCGTGTATTATGAGTTATTGCAACCTGGCAAGGCCATCGCAGGAACTTGCTACTCAAGACAATTAATCTGTTTGAATAGACCATTTAACGAAAAACGGCCACAAAGATACAACAAAGATATTTGGCGGTATGACAACGATCGGCCACATGTTGCTCAGATCCACCAACCTGGAAACCCTGAAATCGCCTCTTCTAATTTCCACATATTCCGTTCAATGACGCATGGCCTGGCTGAGCAGCACTTAGTACATATGACAAAGTCTGGCTAAAAATTAACATGAAGAGCGCCCTATTGACTTAAAAATAAAATAGTCACAAAACTGTGTTGTTCTGGTACTCGTCTAACAAGATTTCGTAATGTCACGACGAGCAGAAGCCAACCGCCATTATATTCAACAAATCATCATTGATATTCATTTTTTTTTTGAGGCGTTAGAGTAGTAAAAAAGTCATTTCTCCCAATGACCATATTCAAATCTGCCTCTGAAAATCTCATTTGCCTTTTGTTTACGATGGAGAGACCTCGCCGGCAGATATCACTTTAGTTTGTACTTATCCCTGATTTATACTTTAATAACCATTTTAGTACACCGCGTGAGGCAGCTGACAATGTTGCCAAGTCTTTATTGCACATGCACTTGCGGCCTTCACGATCACAAGGCCGACACGCAACAGCCATAAATAAGTCTAACGACACATATAGCTCCGCTCCACCAATTTCAGTCATCAAATCCCATTCAACATTCCTCACCTCAAACCCGCCGTGCGCCAGTATAAAAGACCCCCTAATCAAGACTCCATCCTACAATTATGATGCAATCACCTTCATACCCCCATAAAACTCAATAGGCCAGCAATTTCTCGTGATAAAAGCACCCAGCCTCACACGATATCCGATATACATCCATTCCAACTCATAAAAGCAGTCTATAAAACCCTTTTTGGATAGCAGCAATAGATCTTGAGGCACATTCTGTTATTCTATCACCGAATCCCCTCCACGAAATGCTTTCTGCCCACCTACCAAATGGAACACAATGTTTGTCTTTCCGGCGCCACCTACCTAGTTGATGGGATGTTGTTCCCACTGCGTTTCATCACTTCATGAGTGTTTGTTAAACCTAATAACCCAAGCAAGACGATGGAGGTTCCAGCTTTTAAAACTGTTAATTCAATCCATCAACTAAGTGTGCAAGTAAATCCGTCAAGTGACTAACGAGATACATTGTACTGCCACCCCAACAACAAACAGACACGGATGGAGACACACGAATTGGTTGTCGAAGCGCGGGGGAGTAGAAGGATCATCTGTGCCAACGGGAGCTATACTCTCGATCTAAAAGGAACTACAATGGGCTTGCGTTTTGGATTTCCAATAGTCCGAATTCAAATGACAGGACGAGCTCGGTGGTTATATACTAGGATCTCCACATCATCGGATTTGATGATTTCCAACCGAAAACCAGATCGGTTTGGAAGCAATTTCGGAATTCCCCTCCCGCGACGTTTCTTCCATGTGCAAATCGGTGCACCATGCATCGTGCTTCAGCAATTTGGAGTGACACCCCATGCCGTAGATCCACCTGCATGTTGCTCTTTTTTTTCCACTGCAATGGGCTTCCATTTCGCAGGAAGAAGACTGACTATGTGCTTGGTGACTCGGTGGTGCCTCCTCGATTATCATCACCCTCTCCGGAGTTTCGGTCCGCTTCTTCACATTCGCGACGTTTCGTTCTTCGTTCTGGTATTTGCAGCATCCGAAAATCCAACAGACACCGAACGACTGACCGTAAACAGAGGATACAACTGGAAAACGGAGTGGCGATGATTTAGGGCCTCATTGTGAAGTGAGGAGAGTCTCTCTAGTAGTGTGGAAGAGTATATCATAACCTAACAGCGGTCTGAACGGATTGAGCAATATTTATGCCACGACTGCTACTCACATGGTTCCATCCACAATGGGTATAAAAAGATGATTTCTTGGATTTCGTTTGTGGTTATTCCTTTTTTTGTTTCCTTGGCGGTTGGTTATGTCAGCGCGATCGAACGACATTGATATCGACTGGAACCGGAATACCTACTCGTGGTGCAAATTCGATTCTTGGAAGAGCGGCTTTTGGGGACTCATAGATTTTGGCAACAGACGTATGTATTTAAATTTAATGGATTTGGGATACGCCGTTACTGGTACAATTCGCAGAGGACTAATTGGAAGAGGATGTGGACCTGGAGGAAATGGTGATGTGCCCTTCACGAATGATGATCTTCCTTTGGTTTATATTAGTTTTCGTTCAAAATCAGGAATGAAGATTAGTCATATAAACCTCATCGAAGAGAGATCTTAACAACAATTATATCTAAGGTAAGGGTTGCAAGGGTAATTTGTTTTGGTTATGGAAACCTTGAAAATCAATACGAAATTTTTTGCGCGATTACAGTATATCTAAGATAGGGGATCTTTAGTCAATTCGCCTGCTTCTTCGTCTTGTTATCCACCATTCTCCCTAAGATTTTGTTTTTAAAAGCCCTAAATCTATTTTCCTTCTACTTAGTCAAAGACCAAGTTTCGCATCAGTTAGATGTCACTGGCATTATTATGGCTTTAAAAATATGGAATTTGGAAAGAAGGTTTTGAATAATGGTTACCAACTTGTTTTTGAAAATATTATCCAACCTCTCGAAAAAGAATGAAAATGCTGCTGGAAAATCCCGCTTCTTCTGAGGCTACCTAGAACCTAATTTTCACGTTCTCCGAAAAATGGCTAATGCTAATGCGGTCGGAATAGGCGATGTCTGAAAAGTACTACGAAGGATGATCTAAAAGCGTTGATCGTTGTTTGCTTGCTTATATACCCACTAGGTATCAATAGACCACGATTCCCCGGAGGTACATTCATTTGATTATAAGTCTGCCAAAGATATGCACAACAACTTGGTCAAAACATTGGAGATCTCTGCTCCTCCATATTCCACAGGAGCATGCTAAGCCAAAGAGTTTAAACTGGGCAGAACAAGCACTGAAGGTCGCGAACGATTCGCCTCTTTTAAGATAGCTCGGAAAAAGTCGAAAATGCTTTGTTGGTAGATTGAAGAGTAACCAGCAGGCATATATCTAAGTTTACATGGATCTCATATGGTGGCGTTCAGGAATCCTTGCAATCGAATTGAATATAAATTCTTGAGTGTTGCGTACCGAGAATATTAACCGACGAGCAGCTTAAAAAACCGAGCCGACATTTCGAGGGTAAATCTCAAGCAGCCGCAGTTGCGATGGCTGCCATTCAAGAAAAGGTATTCGAACTTCTCGAAACTAGCCTTATTCGCCAGTTCTAGCTTCCAATGAATTCTATTTCTTTCCTCGGCTCATATCCAAAGCATATCATCTTTTTTTTTTTTTTTTTTTAGCATTTTGTTTTTATTTCTTTTTCTATATCTAACTTATTAAAGACAAAAATGCTTAAGCCTAACTGGCTTACTGGCCCTCTGCGGGCATTCTAAAGTAGACAGGACGTTCTTAAAGCTATGTCCTTCGACTTAAGTTTTCTTCTTCTTCTTCTTATTAGATGGCATTACAGCTCATGAAGAGCCAGAGCCAAGCTTCTCTCATTCAATTAAGCGTATGTTGTGTGTGATTTTTATTTCACACAAGTAAAATGGACCTACAGTTTAATGCTGATTCCGAATGGTTAGAGCTGAGAAACTTTTTCAAGGCCATTTTTCTGCCGAGGAGAGAAGCCACGAAATGAACATTCGATGGCGTTGGTGTCAACTCGCTCATCGCGCGTCAGCGGCTGACACACTGTTGAGAAATTTTAGGAGGGTCGGGACAAGGATTTTTTTTCTAAGGGAATTCTGAATTTAGAAAAAAAAGATGGACTAAATCTATTGTTAGGAGACTATGTATAAAACTAAATGATTTTTTTAAGTATAATTACCGTGTTTTATTTCTATTCTCATTACTTTTGGATCACCCTTTGTAAATACGATTTGGTAAATTTAGGTAAGTTTCAAGGAACTGAGCAACATTACTTTTTGATATCTTTGCTCGTATTATGGCCATTATTTCTTCAATGATCGACTCGAACCCAATGACTTCGCCCCCATGTTAAATCAAACCTAGCTGGTCCCGTAAAATACACAGCATGAGTTTTGATCTTATGATGTTTGGCATGGCCATCGATACTGATGCATAGCCGGGACACCTCCGCGACCTCTTTCGTTTCATCTATTTTTTATGGCCAGTCCTAATACGAAGCAGAAAACCCTTGCTTTTTTGCGGCTAGAGTAGCAATGCGCTCCTGGAAAATGTACGTCTCTTGACTCTAACTCGTATGGAACCATGATGTGCTGAGGTATCACCAATGAATCGGCAAATTGTTGATTCTAATTTTGCACCTTTTCACCGGGCAGACAAGTTTTCTTTTACTGAAAGAAGCTGCGTCATTTATTTCTATGATTTGTCGACAAGCCTCAGGCGAACGACAAACGACCCAAAGCGATAGCGGGTGAAAATGAAGACGCGCAATCAAATGTATGGCCCGAAGGAAAATATACAATGATGAGGAGTTGTTGATAGATGTACAAGCTCGACATCTGACATTTTTGACCAGGATATATAATATCACTAGCACAATCTATTAAAAAACGGCGGTTCTCATTTATATTATTGATACCCTTTTTTAAGGTGTGATCTTTTCTGTTAAAAATTATGGAAAAATTGTGCTTTATGAAAATGTTACTAATATGTCTATATCAATGTTATTTCCTTCATATTAGTCCACGTTGGGGATTAAACACTTATGGAAATATTTTTTTTACAGTCCTCAAAGCACTTTGGAAAATTGATTGTCGAAATAAAATTTAGCTCTCACCACAATGCGCTTTTATTCGCATCTTAGTCGAAAAGCGATGGCCTCTTTCTAGGCGAACTAATGCTAGACTGTTCAGAGAACCCATCACCCTCCACGCCGTCATGGTCATGCAAATCCTTCTGAGCGAACCCACCGATAAGCGATATTCAAAATTATTAGAATTTTGCTTTACTCGTTTTTCTTTCGTGATTTCTACAAAAAAATATAAATAATCGCTGATCGTGATCGATCAAAACATATTTAAAGCTCGGAACGTACTAAAAATATCGTTCTCTAAGATCATAATATTCACCTTACTTTCTGAACATATTTCCTATAAGACCTAGGCAATTAACTTTCCATTTTCAGGTTATTGTATTGAGCCCGAATTTCCTTATCTTAAACGATTATGGAATCTCTAAAATCCCAATATAATATCGTATTAGAGATATCTGTGTGCACTTTCCTTCGCCTCGTATATCTGGAGAACAAATAATTACAACGACTCCAGCTTGTTATCGTGTGATGCATAATTGTAAATTCAACATCCGATAAAGTTTGCAGATAATTTTATTTAGGGAAAGGTTTTTATATCAATGTTTTCGAAATCAAAAAATCAGAAACTGGTTGTTTGGGTCGCACCGAAAAATGTCCTCTTTTCTTTAACTACTTTACGTATATAAAGAATAAAAGTGAGGGAGAGTGGCATGGTAAATTAATGTTGTCCTATCTGCTGCTACGCTGTGTGTTAGCTTGCCTTGGAGCCCTTTTTGTAAAGCAAATTATAAAGTATTTTGTGGAACTGGTTGGCCGTATACTGAAGGTGATAAAAGGCTGAATCCGCTAGCGAAGGACAGCTTTAAATTATAGGTAACACATAGGATGGCAGAGACAAGTACCGCTTCTTTCTGTTATCCAGGGCATGTGGTAAACTCCGACTTTCTAAGAGTATAAAAGGACTAGCATATTTCGAAAATGTTTTCAAGGGCTTTGTCTTGTTATCTAAAACTTTTTCGGACAACCTCTTTAGTATATGTAGGAGTGTTTAGACGTAAGGGCAATCGCATACCTTCCTGTATTTGTCTGGGAATCTTCACCTTTTGAGGCCTCCAGACTTCGAATGTGGAATTATTGAAGTTTTCAATATTTTTATGATAAAAACTAAAGCCTTAAAATTTTTTTTTTCTTACTTTAATAAATTCTCAGAGCAAGAATATTTTCTATGTTAAAGTGGAGGATATTTTTAAAGTCTGACAAAACATAGATATATTGGGACTATTTTTACGTTGGACTTTTTTTTCTAGAAAAATATTCAAAATCTCTCTCGGATATAATATACTTGCGCCAGCGTTTTTTTTTGTTTTTCAATCCTTGAAGCACTTCTGATATGCCCTTTTGGTATGGCCCCGATCTTTTTCAGCGATGTGGTGTTTATCTCCTCAATCACGGGAAAAATCCGGCCTTCCATGGGTCTTTTCAGTTTTGGCCACATCAAAAAGCATTTTCAAATCCAGCGGACATGGTGTCGAGTTTATTGCTGTTGAAATAAGTGGCTGTAATACTAAATGTCTCGTCTCTTGTGTGTATAGTAATAACCGAAGTTGTTCTTTCGCGCCTTTCTTTCTTACTCTTTCGGAATGTTGTGCACTTTATGAGCATATACTATAATTTTCTGGGGTGATTTTAATTCTGATCTGTTAAGAAATGACTCACGAGCATTTCAGTTGAAAGACTCAGTGTCCTCTGTCGGTCTGAGTATTGTAAATACCACCTATCCAACGCGCTTTGTCCCCGATTGTTCACCCACTCTTCTTGATCTCCTTATAGTCTCTGATCCCAAACTCGTCCTTCTATCTGACCAGCTATCTTTTGACATCTCTGATCATGATCGTATCTTCCTAAATTACAATATGAATCTTCTCACTTTATTTCACTTATGTTCTTCTTTTCCTTTTTCCGGCGTTGTTATGGTCAAAAGTGTAGGACCATAACCTTCCCACTTAACTGCATTCCTACTGGTCCGCTTGTTGGGTCCGCCGGTTTGACCTCAGAAAGTAGCGGCAGGCTTCCCGATTTGGGATTACTTCATCGCTGAGGCCAATCAAATGCTGGTGTTTTTGCATTTGTTTGCACTTGCCTTTCGGCCTGCCTTTTTTTTTTTTTTTTATGTGACACGGGCATGCTCCAGATTTTTTTGTTTGATCTTACTCTTACAACACCGGTGATCTCCAGTCGTGTCAACCCACTGATTTGCATGTACACTTGTGGGGCAATTTAATGGTGGTATATGTGTCCCTAGGCTCACCTTGGTGTTTTCTAAATTGCCTAGATGTGATTTTTGCTTACATTTGTTTTAGTCGCCTTTTACGACAAGCGAGAGGTATCGCTGCAGGGATATTCTTAACCCGTCCCTGCACGGAGGGATGACTCTTTCACTTATAAAGACTTCAATTCTGTCGACATTAATGTCCTTCAACTAGCTACAACTTCCACCTCTTGGATGCAGCGCAGACTGAAGGCTGATCCTAATGACAACGTTGATTCCTTTCAATCGATCCTAACCCAACTATTTAATCAACACGTACCGACTAAAACAGTAAGAGTACAAAACCAAAACTGGACTCCATGGTTTACCTCCGATGTGATTTACGTAATAAAAGTTCGAAATAAATTGCACAGTAGATGGAAGCACAGATCAACGAATGCCAATTGGAAAGCATTTATAAAAGCCCGAAATCATGCAACTCTACTGCTATGATAAACCTACTTGACGAAATAAGGCAGGATTATGACAAGGGATACGTAAGTCTTCTTTGTCTACTTGACTTTTCGAAAGCTTTCGATAAGGTAGATCACAACATCCTAGAGTGGAAGCTAAAAAACTTGTTCGGTTTCAGTGATAGGGCGGTCAAGCTTATTGGCAGCTATTTATCAGGAAGATTTCAGAGAGTTACCTCTGGTGATAAATCCTCTTCTCTAAAAGCGTTAGTTCAAGGAGTTCCTCAAGGATCAATTCTTGGGCCATTATTATTCTGCTTATTCATCAACGATCTCCATCAGTCTGCTCGCAAACATCTGTGCATCTTTATGCTGACGATGTTCAACTGCATCTAGGGAAGCCCTTCAACCAGCTCTCTGAGCTGGCCCTCCTTGTTAATGAAGAACTTTCCCGAATATATGTATGCTTGGTCCGTCGCTAATGGGCTGCTTCTGAACCCACTAAAAACACAGGTAATACCAATTTTCAAAAGAAAATTTGACTTGAATCTCCTACCGGATATATGTTTAAGTATTAATAAAATCCCTGCTGTTGAGCTTTGCACTAGTCTTGGTATTGTTATTGACCGTACACTATCAGGCTACAATTATACTCAAAGAGTTATTGGTCGGATTTACGGATGTTTACGGAAATTGTGGCTATCGTCTTATTTTACTCCGATGGAAACCAGACGCAAGTTGGTACTAGCATTAATAGTTCCAATAATCATGTATGCTGATGTTGTCTATAGTGCCCTTGACTCGCTGTCCCAGCATAAGTTACAAGTAGCGTTCAACGATGCCGTGCGCTACGTATACGGCCTTCGAAGATATGACCATATTTCGGAACACTCGAAAAAATTATAAGGCTGCACACTGAACCAATATATCAACGCGAGAAATTGTATATTCCTACACAAAATCATTTACAGTAAATGTCCGTCCTATTTATTTAACAAACTCGTCTTTTAATCGTTCTGTAAGAAATTTAAGTATCGTTCTTTTCCGTCACCAATATTTGAATTCAAGCTGTTTATTTTTCATTCATGCTGTCAAACTATGGAACTCACTACCAACGCGAATCAAACTATTTTCTAACCGTGCAATGTTTAAAAGTGCTGTCCTCTCGCATTTCTCTTCTTTAAGAACCCATCCTAAATCCCTCCTTTGCCCCCCATCATCTCTAACCCTCAACCAATGTATGTAATTATATTCTTGTTTCTTTGTTTTAGGCTATAAATGTTAGACCAGTTCTACTTAATATGTATCTAAGTACTAAAAAAGATGTTAATCTTATTGTACATCCCAAGCTTTTAATAAATGAATTGAATTGAATTGAATACGACGGCCAAATCTGGTGAATGCGGTATCGTTTTTGGTTAACAAATCACGCACAAGCAACGTGAAGTGAACAGGTACTTTATCGTGATGTAACCGCCGTGATTTTTTTTCCCGAAAATCCGGACGTTTTCTTCGTATTACTTCACGCATAACTTCAAAGTAATATTCTTTGTTGTCCGTCTGACCTCATGATAAACCTATTGTAGTCCAAGAAAACAGTGAGCAAAACTCTCACATTTGATCTAACCAAACGTACTTTTTCGGTCTTGGCTCTTCTGGACACTTCCATTGGGACGATTGGGCTTTGGTTTTGATGTTATAAATCTATACCTATATTTCGTCACCAATGATTGATGACCCCTCTCAGTAATTCTAGAACGTCATTCACCTAATTCAACACTTCCTGAGCGATAATCATGCGACGGTCCTTTTGGTTACAATTGAGCAATTTCAGAACAAATTTCATTCCCAAAATATTTGAAAAAAAAAATTGTATGGCCAACTTCCCTGATAGTGATTCGACGAATTTCCATAACAATTTTCTGCTACAATTTCATCTGTTGTGAACGTGCTGGGGCATCCAGGGCATTGTGCTTATACCACATACACTTTTTTTTACTCGGAATAAACTCGACTGACAGAATGCCAGAGTAATTTTTTCTTGGAAGACTTCATTTTGTTTTTCACACCAAATTTACTAGAGATTCTTTGATTAATTTTTTACAATGACAAAAAATTAACAAGCAAAACAGCAGTTTTAACCTTTATGTAAAATGGCTGACCATATCAATATATGTTAGGAGACACTACCAACCACGAAAGTATGGTACTGGCTCGTGAAATACAAAAAGTCACCTTAATTTTTGGACATACCCTTTACAAAGCTGGTATATGGGATACATTGTCACTCTCTTATGATCACTACCTTGATTTTCCGGTTTATTTTCTTCTCTGCAAATGCACGACTTTTGATTAAATCAGTGTAACTAATTTCAATGGTCATATTGTGCGAAGGCGCAGGTTGGAGTACGTTGATCCCGAAGAAATAGAGCTCACCTTTACATGAACTATTCTAGTTAAAACGAGAACTAATTTTTTCTTTCATTCCAACGTGAAGACGATCTGGTTATGGTTGAATAAAAGTGGCGCGCAACATCAGTCCACATTCTTATTAGCTTAGGTTATGTAATCTGACAACAAAAGATTAATTGATTAGATCATTAAGTGTACCAGCCATTTTCAAAAGGAAATCCCACCCGATACTAGAAAACTTCAACAGTTCATTGCTCACCTCTAATGCCTAATCACTTTGAAAACTTCTCAGAACCCACAACGTATCCACGTAAATTGAACGCATATGGGCTTGTTTCCAAAAGGGCCTTAAATCACCCAACAACACCACTCAGACACCTTGAGCGTTAAGCCCTTTATTCATTGTCCCACTGTCATTTTCGGGACCAGGGACTTACAAACAAATTGTAAAATTTCAACACCAATCACCATCAGCATCTACTTAACTCAATAAATCACTTCAACCAAAGGAAAAAGCAACGAACAGCCTTTACTCATCGCCCCAATATTCTAACATCTCAATCGACTTAAAAAACCGACAGAAGAATGACCGAAAAAAGGCCAGTATCTATTAGATAATATTTGGTTGACCACCCCGGACGTAATCGATGTCTAGCTGTTAACAGAATTTAGACATCATCATAACCATAACTCGGCTACCTAACCGACACCCCCCAAAGACTAGAGGGCAATTCAACAGTGCCCTTAACAGCTGGTGATGGTAATCTAAATGCGAAAATGTCGACGACACGAGATCATCCGTGCCCCGACTTTTATCATTTACACTTTACACATGATCATAGCACAACTGACAGATAAATAAAAAAAACAAAAACACAAGCCCGAAGCAACGAAGCCAGAGTAGCAGGAAAAACACACGGCCTTATTCCGGTTTATTGGAATTTCTTCTTCTTTTTTTCTTATCTAAATTTTGTCCACATTGGGAGGAGACGTGTAATGTATGCTCGATTCGAAAACCCACCATCCCGAAACGGGGGGACATGATAACGTTTACGTTTTGTTATGTCATTCATTCTGGAGAAGACAATGGCTTGTGTTTTACTGATTGCCTTATTAAATAATAATTAATTATGATATAAATTGTCTTTTTATTCAGATACGAGTTTCGAAATATTGATGTAGCCCTTAGGAATTCGGAGAAAGTAGTGAGATGGTCAATTGGCGTGGTGCAACTTTCAATAGACGATAGAGAGTCGGAAACATGGGGCCTGAGGCTAAACAATTATATTTTACCAATTTTACGGTAATTCGAATTTGCCATTATTCGATAGAAATCATCTTTGGGCTGTAGATAATTACTTTTTCAAACAAGATATGTGGATACGTGCATTGTCTTCGGCCAACTTCTGGTAACCGGTCGAGCAATGCGGATGCAAGTTTATGCCCAAATACTGCGAGAAATGAATATGAATAACGTCGTTTCGAGTCGTCGTCAAGTTCGTTTTCAATAGCATGTCGTAGAGTACACCTAGAGGCAGACTATCTGGAATAGAGAAATTATAAGAAAAAAGTATGGGCCAGAGAACTCCGCCTTTAGGCTTAATTGTATTGACAGAAAATAATGAACACTTACCCGTCTTCACTTTCACATATTTCTATCAACGCAACCTGCCATCCAAGGTAGCAATTGGACATGATATTGACAATATGACGAATAAGAACAATATCTAGAATTCCCAAAATAACAGTCCGTTGGCAAAGCTGTTTGCCTCGGCTTATCAGGTTGAGAAGCATACATCATCGTCTTCTACTTTACCATTTTTCTATTCATTCTAATTACAATGCAACCTGAAGGACGTAAAATATTTACATTTCTTTATTCACAGAAAGACTGAAAACCTATTAGATGACTGTGATCAAACAAGACTTCTTCCGGTTTGACATAAGTCTCGTTTGTCAACAGGATCTTGTCAACCAAGCCATCTGCTGCTTGTTTTGTTTTGATATGATATCTTATCAGTTCAGAGAAGGGCAATCAAGTATGTATGTACTCTTCTAAAGCCAGACACCTGGCATACTTCCCTATGCGGCCCGATTTCCTTTGCCTAGCCAGCCGAGGAAACAACGTATGTAACCAAACGAGCAGGTAATCAAATATTTAACGGCAAACCAAAAGATTCTCATGCTCCCGTGTATGACTTGTCTACTAATGGAATTTAAACGTAATAGTGTGCCTTGTATTTAAATGGAAAGTTACAAATGGCTATGGTTGGACCCTACTGTTAGGTATCACCTCAATACCAGCAAATCATTCATGCTTCGATGCATGCCATGTGACAACAGTACTGGCAGTTTTGCAAAACGCTATGGTGGTGGTCGGAAAACAGCTGCTTTAATTTCGGAAATGGTGCGGAAAGTGGACTTTAGAAATGAACGACGGAGTGGTAGGAAAATGACTGCTGAGCTAAAGATGCAATATCAAAGACCACCATGCAACAGATGTTGAAAAAAGGGCTCACACTAAAGGGTCATAAGTTCCAAAAAAGACAGCATTTAATCAAAGTTTAAAATAGAAGTTTTAGATGGTGAGCAAGCTGCTTTGGAAAACGATGTTATCCACGACGCAGAAATTAAGGTAGAAATGCTAAACGAGGCCGCAGAAATTAGCCTAATGCCATCAAAATTATTGTAATAAATTTTTTTTTTCGGAGAATTAACAGAGAAGTTACATGGGATCATCAGAACCATGTGGAATAATGAAACTATATTAGAGTAATGAAAAAACTGGGTCGTCATTCCCGTATTTATAAATGATGAACGAATATAGTGCAACAATTACCGAGGAATTTCGCTGTTATCTTTTTACAAAGGGCTCTAAAAAATACCCCTAAAAATCGGCGACTACCAATGTGACTTCAGGGGGAACCGCTCGGCCAGTGATCAGACCTCAGACAACAGCTTCTAGAAAAGAAGCGGTCGATTTTAAAACAGCATTTGACTCTACAAATCGATCAAAAATAAATCATATTCTTGTAAGACTGAGAATCCCCAAAAAGTCAGCAAAATGGATACGAGTCTGCAGAAAAATAAAAGACGAGTTAAATGGGCAGGAGTAAAAAAAAGGCCACCTGGAAGACCGCGTCGTAGATGGGATATAAGGTTGAAATAGAACAGCGTAACATGGAAGGACCACATTATGACAGGAAGCCTTAGTGAACGTTTTTCAACAAAGGTCAGAGCTTCCGAGTGTTAAATGGCCGGTTAAATGATAGCTAAAACAAAGTTAAGTTCGACAGAGCAAAGGAGCTCTTTTGCCTTCACACACGTGGTCAGTTATCGAATATAGCGTTCTCCGATGGCAATGGGTAGGTTAACAGCGATCATGGGCTCATACATTTTAGTACCGTAATGGCTATCTGGGATCTTTTCTATCAATAGCCGAATTTTTGTGGTTGTCGGGTGAAAATGCTCTTCAGAATTTCTTCGGTAAGACCCTCCTCAGTCCTTAGAGTGAGAGTAAGTTAGATAAGGCTTAGTTAGAAGATCTTTTGGAAATTGGGGGCGTCATCATGCTTAAATAAACTTGAGAATTTGCTGAGGCATGTTAACCTTGGCGAGGTCTCAGGTATACAAGATGAGCGAGATGGCGAAGCTCAGTTGCGGAAAGACGAAATCAAGAGGGTTCTAGCTCATATGCTAATTTTTTTTCTTTTTTTTTTTTTTTGAATAAAACAACTTTTTCTTAGCTTATGTCATAAGGTAAATCGCAAGTTTAAGTATAGTAGTGGAAAGACGTAGAACGAAGGTCTAAGGCCAGTAAGATATTTAGATTAGTTAAATTAGTTAAGCTGGTTTTAAGCTTTTTTGTCTAAGGAAAGGAAGATCTAAAATAATGTGAATAAAAATGAGTATAAAAGTAGAAACCAAAAAAGTGCTAGCCACCATGATTATTTTTAAGAATAGAATTAAGCAACTTAGGGAAGGTTAAGCGTTAGAATAAGAAAAACAAGTGAATTTTAATTTTTTTTTAATAAAGTTTTCCCAGAAAATCCAATTTTAAAATGTTACTAAACGAAAATGGAATACACCCGAAAGGCATTAGTGATTAAGAAATATAGTTAGACTTAGAGTGCTCGAGGAGGCCAAGAAGGCACACTAAATATAAAGATATTTTGTAGGCTAAAACATTTTCATCTAGTAAATAGCAATAAAACTAAAACATGAACATTTAGGGGGTGGTCGTGGTGCAATGGTAATCATCACCGATTGTTGGGCGGAAGGCCTGTAGTTCAAGTCTGTCCATAGCCAAGAACAATTCCTATTCGGAAATAGGTACTGTGTAACAACATCAGTTGTGAATGAGAGATGATAAAAAAATGCTGACGGAGGCATAAATGGAAAATATTTTTCCGATTATTTTTAAAAATATTTTATTATTTAATCGTAAGAAGGAAAAGGTTGAAATTGCACCAAATGATGACTATAGAAAGAAAAAAACAAAAAAAATGTTGCAACAATCATGTTAACCAAAAATAGTTCACATTTTAAACTGTCAGTTCAACGGTCTTTAAGATATCTCATTCATCTTCTCTGAAAAACACATTTTAAGAAAAATGCATTTAAAATTTTACGATTTTAGAAAATAAATAGAGAAAAAAAATAAAAAAGTATTTAAAATTTTAAACTATTTAATCTTTTAAGACATCTCGCCAATTCTATATTTGTAGCTATATACAGCTTCTTATAAAGTCGCAAAGAGTCAACAGTTAATTTCTGAACGGTACCAACAATTTAGTTCAATAACAAATAGGGAATCGGAAAAAATCAGAACTTGGAAAAATATCAGAACTTTTAACTTGGATCCTCACTAACTAAAAAACATTTCCCAAAATTGGAATATTGGAGATGTTGGAATGGAAATGGAGAAGTTGGAATAAATAGCAAACAGAGAGTTTTTCCATATGAATCGAAAAACTTTCAGCTCAAGCCAGCACGCAACATTTCTATCAGAGAATACAAGTCCTTAGGAACTCCCTAAAAAATGAACAAGAAACCCATGAGAGAGTTCTGATTGTAGTTTCCGAAAGTCTGGAAGGAGATGTAAGCTGTAATATAGTACGCCATAGAAAGATTGTATGCATGTTCAAAGTCAAATTTTCAAAATTCATTAAGGTTCTTATAATCTTTGTTCTAAAAAAAAATTTAAAAATCGCTGAAACCATTTCACATACGTTTAAAAAGTTTTCTTTTTTTGTTCTTTCGGAATTATCGTTAAAGCTAAATATTATTTTCCAGGATATAAATTCCAGGAAGCATTATATCCAGGTAAAATAATTCAAGAATGGGAAGCCTAAGAATCTTGCTTAGATTAGACTTCGAAAACACTCCCTCTACTTTAGACCTCCTTCTAAGTACTTCACTATTCTTCCCTCCAAAAATACATACTGTTTCAATTTCCGGAAAGCTGATTTCGCAAAACTAAATAACCTGTTCAACAATGTTAATTTTAACTTTATTCTTAACTCTAACACACATATTGTTAAACGAAACCCTTCCGCTTTTTTACTCCAACATCCTCAGCTGCTTCATCCTTTCAGTCCCATACTCACCAAAAAAAGAATTACGCTTCATCTTCGCCCTGTTATACCAAGGAACTGCACTCTTTGCGCAATAAGAGAAACAAAATAAAAACGGCTTTCTTAGATCCTCCTTTGCATCTGACCTTTCTAATTACATGCAGTCCTGCACTAAATTTACATAGCTATGTTTATCGCTCTACGAGGGGCAATCAAAAAGTAATGATAATCAATGTGTTTATTCTTTCAAATTAAATCTACTTTTCTACATAATCTCCTAATAAGTTTATACATTTAGTCCATCTCTCCTCTAAAGCTTGTATTCCATTTAAAAAAAAATCTTTATCTTGCTCCTCGAAAAACGCTTGTACGGCAGTCATCACTTCACTATCATCTGCAAATTTCTGGCCTCTGAGGTGTTCCTCGAGGCGAGGAAAGAGATAGAAGTCGCTGGGGGCTAGCCCTGGAGAATAGGGAGGCTGCCCAACTAATTTGAAGCCCACTTCCCGTATGGCATCCAACGCAACTTGAGCTTTGTGAGAGGGTGCGTTGTCTTGGTGAAACAACACCTTCGCACACAGTTTGCCCCGCCTTTTTTCCTTAATGGCTTCGCGCATTTTTCTTATTTGTTCTGCATAGTAGGAGCCTGTAATACTAGCTCCCTTTTCCAAATAATCAATCACGATAATTCCCTCGGCATCCCAAAAAACAGACGCCGTAATCTTGCCTGCCGAGCTTGAAACCTTGAACTTCTTAGGGGTCGGTGAAGTGTAGTCTCGGGGTCGAAGTGGTGTTCCCAGGTTTGTATCTGTCAGGATACTTCCAAATGAGAGCCCTGTGATCGTAACTAAATGTTGGATGGTCGCTCGTCGGTCATCTAGCACGACGTCTTCGATTTTTTTGATATTATCCTCGGTGCGGGATGTGGATGGACGCCCGGAGCGATGTTCGTCTTCAGTCGACGTTCTACCCAGTTCGAACTCCTTACTCCACCTTGCAACTGTGGAATATGGAGGAGCAGAGTCCCCCAATGTTTCCATTAAGTCAGCGTGAATTTCTTTCGTAGACATTTTTTTCAAGCAGAGGTACTTAATGACGGCTCTTACTTCATTTTTCTCCATTTTGATGTGATCTCTTCGACTGCTCGTGTTTGAATGAATGTATCTTCCAGAAAAGGTGAACTACATATTTATATGATTTTTTGCTCGCTACTAGTGAGGGAATACGTGAGTGGAAACAACAGATTTCATGTAATTAGGCCCTGCAATAATACCCGTTTATTATTACTTTTTGATTGCCCCTCGTACCTCCGATGCATCCTCCGAACCTAGTGCAATCCTCCCTTATCTCCGACCCCAAGTGATTCTTAAACTTCATTAATACAAAAAAAAAACCGATAATTACTCCGCTACATTTAACTTTCTTAATAACTCTTTCAACGAACCCGCAATAATCGCCAACTTCTTTGCTCTTTTCTTCAGCCAATCATTCACCGAGGAGGATCTCCAACCCGATCGCGACTATTTTCTATATTTGAAAAACTGGCCCCAGACGCCTTTTGACTCACTGAACATAATTCCCGACCTAATCACTGAAAAAATACGCAACCTTTTAAAAATTGAGCGAACTTTTACTTTACCACTTACCACTTTATTTCAAAGCTCACAAGGACCCTATCCTCAGCTTCGGAAATATGCTTATATCAATTGTGTCTACAAAAAAGGACTGAAAAATAATGTGTCCAACCATGTGTCCCATTGCCAAGTTCTCATGCATACCTTAACTTTTCGAGAGCATCGTTTATTATTCTTTCACTGCAAGCCCATATTTTCTCCCAATCAACATTAGTTCCTAAAAGGTCGATCGACAACCATTAATCTAGTCAAGTTTGTTTCACAATCTTTGTGTGCACTCGAAGCCGGCAAAGAAGTAGACGTTGTCGCCACTGACTTCGGCAAGACCTTTGACAAATTATCTCATCAAATTATTCACCTCAAGCTCACTACCCTTGGTTTCTCTCCCGGTTTTATCTCATGGATCAACTCTTATCTAGAAGATCGTCAATATACGAGTAAGGTTATTGTCAGATCTTCTATCTATGATCCAATTAATGCTACCTCCGGTGTCCCACGAGGTAGTCATCTCGGCCCGTTGATATTTATTCTAACCATTAATGATGTTGACATCGATATGTAATCTGAAATCTCAACTCTCCATATATGTCGATGATATGAGAATATTTAAACCCATATCTTCCCTTGTTGACTCGTGCCCTCTCCTATCTGACAGGTTCACTACTTGGCGTCAAAAAGACCATCTCGAGCTCAACATCAGCAAATGCCAAGCCATCACTTACTCCTGAAAGCGCTCGTCCTTATCACCCAGAACCTAAATTATTCGTTATGAAACCGTTCCCCCTAACAACTACTTGGTTGATCTAGGAGACCGTGAACTTAACTTTTGCCTCCAAATCGACAACATTATCAAACGTGCCAACTCTGCCCTCGGTTTCGTGAAACGTTGGTCAAAAGAACTCTCGATTCCTTGCGCTATCAAATCATTGTACACATACATTACCTTCGTTCGGCCACTTCTCGAATATACTAGTCAACTTTGGTCCTCCTCTTACGATTCCCACACTACTCGTTTGAAGACCAATGAGGTCAAAGCCCATCGAATATTTTGTTTAACATTGAGAGGCATTGGTGGCATGCATTTAAATTTAATTTAATTACTAATTTAATAATTAAATTTAATGAAGTATTATTTATAAGAGCCAACAGTGTACGAACTTGCAACAAAATGCCTGATTTACCATAGTGTGAAATAAAGAATTGTCTGTCCAATAAGAGGTGCTATTCTAAGTTTGTAGTCGTTATTGAATTCTTCTTCTACTCGCACAGCTATGGTTAATTTAATCCATTGAATTGAATGGCAAAAGACAATGATGTGAAGACACTAAATCGTGGATCAGCTGAAAATATCGCCGCGCTAGCCCAGAATGTGAGTGAAAACTCAAATGTTTTGAGACGATCACCGGAATTTTGGCTACAACTTCGCGCCGTATTTATATAAAGATAATGCCCCACATGCTTACAATTCAATTGAAGTCACCAGACCAAGACTAATGGCATACCCTTGCTCATTAAGTGCTGGAAATTAAGTGAAGCGATCATGATATTCTACAGAAATTTGTTATGATGATGGTGCCCTAACCTCAGAGTGTGTTGCCTGTTTCTATTAATTTAAAATGACACTCCTTGTTGGATGATGAACTGCGTTTTGTGAGTTCAAAAACTTAAGCGTTTTTGCTTAGTCTTTCATGAAGTATGTTGACTGGTGACTGGCCTTAAGTCCTTTGCTTAAATTTCACCAGAATCGAGTTAGCGATGCAAATATCGAAGACGCTACACTCCTGCCAAGCTCAAAGACTAATTCATTCGAAGGTACCGCCATCGTCGTATAACCGGTATTAGGCATTCTCACCAAATCGATTGCTCCTTGTCAAATCGCAGCAAACAGACCAAGCGCCCGTCACCATAAATCTAGAAGATTTGTCATCGAAATTCACAGAAAAACTATAAATACTGGTTATAACGGGTGGCATTCATTCCTGGAATAACTCCGCGCCACTACACAAGATATGAAAGGTCGTCAAAGGTCATCCGCGTCCGTCTAAGGCCGCCCAATGCAGGAAGCTCTCGCTCATTGTACTCATTTGTCATACATGTATATGAATGTCAAGAAATTTGATTAACCTCATCATCAATCATCTCGGATTCATCAAATGTCACATCGAATCTTGACATTCGACATTGTCGACATTAGCCCTTTTCCCGCCCTTCTTTCATATGTCATCGGATTCTCGGTTGGTTGATCACGCCTGTCGCAGCACTTGATGGGTGAAATAAAACCTCTCCGAACGCTGATGGACACATGAGTGGGAATGTTTATGGCCCATGCGGTCGACAGATATGAAAACATGAGCCTAATTAATTGTGAATTAGAGGGAATTTAATAATTCATTCATGGGCTGTGAGCCTTTGTTGATTATAATTTATTAGACTCGAGCAACAATGGTTTGTAATTATGTCGAGAGCAGGGTGTTGTGGTGTGCTTAGCCATCGCGGGTGATAATGAGGGTTGTAAGGCCCGGTCAACCTACGGAATCTGTGTTGATTCGATTAGCCTTAATTAAGTAAAGTGTTGAACTGTTAAATTGCCCTTGAACCTATACGGTTTTAAGGTGTTTCAGGAAATGGAGCTGATCGCCCTTCATAAAAACCACAAAGAAATGACTCAAAGCTGTAGTCGAGCAGCTTAGCCGATCCTCTCCTCCCTGAATGAATCTAATTAGATGCTTATCGCAGTCAACGTAGAGTTGGATTAAAATGCAAGACAAGAAACAAAAAAAGGCAAAGTTGACCAAAACCAGCCGTCAGCAGTCAGCCGGCGAGAAACATCTCAGGAAGCTAATTTAGATTATCTCGCGAGATGAACATCTTGTGAACGAAGAACGTTCACAATCCGACCGCGTAGACAGCGGATCATCAAACAAACCATCTAATGGTGAACATTTTGTTCGTAATTTGCTGTTAGGGTCGCTCTCATCTATGCGAGTCGAAGTGGGCTAATGCGATTAGCTCGATGCGGTGTGGCCGATAAGATTTTCGGCTAAAGCAATCACTGCTGCGTGAACGGAAATCCGGAAGTAGTCATCGTTCGATCAGTCTCAACGCAAATGCACATGACAGCATGCGTTGCTTCTGACAGATGCCGAGCGTGAGTACGATGTGTACGCAATGCGAAACACGCAAGATGAAGTGTGGGAACCAAGCATTCCCGGCATACCATGTGATGATGCGTGCTACCACCGCCATGACTGCTACTACAGCTATCGCCAGTGGCACCACGAATGCACTCTCTCTCTGTCTCGAGTACGTAGTTGTGTGCCGCAGGAGGCGACACTCTTGCATTTCTTTTCTTACGTCATCCGCCGCGCCAAGCATCTCTCGTGTAGTGCATATCTGCTAGATACGGTCTGGTTGCGTTAATTTATTAATAACTGGTTGGCACGATGACGATGATGGCTCTGGCCGAAAGGCACTCAAAGTGCCTGGGTGAAGTGCGTAACGCGTGACCAGTGGCAAGGTGTCGCCTGTCAGCGCACTGAGTCTGTTTCCTCGGCGACACATCGATGTGGTCGGTTCTAGCTCAGCTGGTCGCTTGGGGAAATTAATTAAGTCCCTTGTTGTTGATTGGGGATTTTTCTTCTGCCCTGCGAATAAATCAACAACGGCGTGGAGGATTTGCATGTGAGTCTGATGGCTCACGACCTGTAGGATTGTTTTTGGCGAGTGGAATGGAATTGGGGCTGAAGGGGGATACAATGGTCGGTTATTGTGTTGGAAATTAAATGTTGTATTGCTTCCTGTTTCAATTATGTGCCGGCAGGAAGTGTCCGCAAGTAGTTGCTGGGTGATGATGGAACGAAAATTGATTGCGTGGAGGTTGATAGAAAGCAAATTGAAGATGGTCTTTAGGTGATTTCGCTTTTTGGGCTAATAAATCCTTCTGCGTTTGTACTATTTGCTTACAAGGAAGCCGGAAAATTGGGCAAGATCAGAGGTACAAGGTTAACCATGCTCATGCGGAATGGAATGCAATTTAGTGATACGCGTGCTCTAACATAATAGTCGGAATCCCTTTACCCTGACTTGTAATATCCCATTGCCGATATGGCAGTAGCGAAAGGTCAATGAATAGGATCAACACTGCGAGAAATTCAAGAAATATTGTACCTGAAATCGATGGCTGGTTCTGTGATATTTTCTGTTCAAGAAATTATAGGAATTTTATGTTTTTAAAAATAATAAAATAATAACACTCTTAAAATGGTTAAATATTTCACACCTAAATCTTTACTTCGACTGACTTTGAAAGAATCTTTTTTAGTCCTCTCAGCGGCGAGGTTCTCCTTATTTTTGGAAACAGAAAACAGTCACACGCAACATGTCTGTCGATAGCTTATACTCATGTTATGATGTTATGAGCAAGTAATGAGCTATTTCCCCTCAAATATGAGCGATTTTTTTTTATAAAAGTCTCTCGCTCTTTATCGTTAACAGTATCGAAATCCTTAGAAAAATCAAAGAAAGGCACGTGTAGTAGTCTACGATAAGCCATTTTGTCGGATATTCGACTGAAAACGAATTGTAGGGGTTCCTTGTTGCACATTTTGCAGCCAGCTCAGCGTTGGCAAATGGGGACAAATCCACTTCCGAATTCGCCCTATTTTAAAAGTACTTAAAAGACCTAAATTTGAAAGACCCTTATTTGCAGAAATCTGCTCCCCTAATATTCTTCTCATACTTTGAAGAGGTGTTCTTCCACGCTGGCAAAACCTTTACTTCACCTTTTTCAGCTGTCCTTCCCGGAGTAAGTGGACAAGTGCTTTTATCCAATCTGTCCCTAATCTTAGTCTCCATCCACCTACCCACCCATAGCATTAACATCCCTTATTCCTAATGTCATGGAAATGCTGGTGAATCGCCAGCGTATGAAAAAATTATCGGTAACATGGTTTTCGTAGTAATAGATTTACAAATTATTTTATGACATATCTCACCGAAAAATGGAACCAATCTTTTCACAAACTCAGCGAAAGCAAGATCGTTGCGCTTCATAATTCAAAATCATTTGGCAGAGTTTGGCACCAGGCTTGCGGTATCGATGAATCTTTTCTTCTATCAATTAGAGATTATCTCTCAAGCCATTCAGATCAATTCGTTTTAGATGGCTATAAGTCTGATATTCATCAAATAAATGCTGGTGTTCCGCAAGGCTGTGATCTGTCACCGATATTCTTTCTCATTTCTGATTTTCTGCCTGCTAGTGTCATTATCTGTGTTTTTGAAAACAAAAAACTTTCCATCGTTGGTAGTTACGCTGCAGTGTAAATTTCCTTAAACGACGCAAGAACAATTTCACCTCCTCTGATTAGGCTTCAATCTTTTTGTACTTAGGTGATGACGGTAGATTTCAATGTCGCCAGGCTATTTTTAAATTATAAAAAAGTCACGGGAAGGATGGACTAAATGGATCAGTCCATAAGCCTTATCGTGTATCTACGACCAGCAAAACCAAAATCAAAAAGTCAATCAGTGTCATTCTCAGTCGTTAGAATTGACGGGAAAAATAATGGTCACAATCCGGAATGTATTGAAAATCAGTTGTGATGTATTATTTGTCGCAGTCACGTTCATTGGAGTTGAAAACATTATGTGAAGAACGATCTTGCTTTGGACAGTTCTTAATCCGCCCGTTGTACTCAGTCGAGTACACCCTTGAAATTCCTTAGTAAAATATATTCTTCGCAACTTTTCCTTGTAAGCTTTTCTGTCTTTAATAAGGCGATAAATAACATTTAAATAAACGATTTTCACGTTTTATATTGGACGTTAGTTAGTCAATAATTATCCAAGATAAAGCACCTTTCAATAGAAAAGCCATGTTGTTAAAATATTAGTTGAATAAATAGGAATTTGTCGTTTACCATTAGATGGCACCAGCAATGCATACTGGTTACAAATATCACCATTGGGTCATACATTTCTTCCCGCGTCCTTCGTGGGAAGTTTTGTTTTTCACCTCCAAATCGAAAAAATATAAAGCAGAGACGATTGATTATATAAATTTTGGGAATTTTATTTATTTATTTCAATTAGTTGGAATTTTTACAATAATATTAAGACTTTTCATATATTTCAGACGATGAGGACACGTTGATCCTTTGCAACTATGATATTATATAAAATGTCATCTTGGCAGTCTTTGTAGAATCGCCCCATAGACGCACCATACAAAAGAATAGCTTGAAATATTGATTTGTAAGTTAATAACTTGCTTTCAACACTAAGTTTTGAGTTCCCGCAAATCAGTTTTTCAGAATTTTTGTTAATTTGTCTGCTTTGTCAATTGTGGTAGAAATGTGAGCCTGAAAATTCTGTTTCTGGTCTAGAGTCAGACCGAGATATTTGCATTTGTCTGCCCAGTCTATCTCCATAGAACATAACCGCAGGTTAAGATTATTAACACACTATTTAATCTTCCATTTAAAGCAGTATTGTTCCAATTTAGAGAGTGCAGCTTGTAGTTCTTTGGAGTCATCTAAGAATTATAAACCGGACGCAAAGAAGGCAGTGTCATCTGTAAACATTGCTGTCAAATGCAGGTAAGTCTGACACATAGGTGTTAAACAAACTCCATGTTCAATTTGTTTGATGTCTGATTCACGATTTCTGATTTTAACAAAAAGTTTCTATCATTTAAGAAGATCTGAAATAGAGTTTGTGAACTAGCGCGTCGTGGTACACTCTGTCAAAAGCTATTTCGATGTCTGGTAATACGAGGCCTGTTTACCCTTTGGATCTAAATTTATCACGTACCTGATTTTTGTTTTGTTGTTTTGTGGCATGTGCTATAAAGATGAAGGTAGATAATGTCACTGGAGGGAGCTTTAAACATTGACCATGGTCAGGTCAATGACCTTGGTCAGGTTACGTTTCCCCAGCAATTTGAGTTTTCCATGCCATAAAATTTAGGTTGAGGCTTCTACGGGTATTAATGGATAAATATGTCGCGAATGTTTTTAATTCTTTAAAGTAGGTGACTTCTACGTGAAAGACAAAGAGCGTTCGGGCACATATTAGAAACTCAGAATTGGAAGCATTACCTCATCAAGATCATTGCGAAATGCAACAAAAACTTATTTATTCATTGGTCGTAACTCAACAAGCCATTTTCCACTTTTGAAAGCCAGGAAGTTGATTGCTGTCTATGTTATAGCTGAAAGTCGTTGGACGGCGTTTTTTCCGTATGCGAACTACTGCTTTAGCGGTAAAAAAGGAAGGGCTTTCATCGTACTATGAATGACGATGTAGAGTCTAAAAATCGCAATGGAATAGTAAGTTGGTCAAAACTGTTCAGGAAACATATAATTGTCTATACTGTACATGAGTATTTTGGTTTTCTAAATTTTGTGATGGTCGTGAAGATCTTAAAGGCGACGAACGCTCACCGAAGCCCAGAAACTAGAGAAAGGAAGATAGTCAGAAAAATTCAACACTCTGACAACTGGGCGTCCAAGAGACTTATTGAGGAGATGACTAGCATTCCTAAAAATGTGTTCTATTGCATATCCGAGGATGTCGACAAGATAAATCAGCGAACTATTTGATCCACATTCATTCACGGAGGACCCAACAGGAAATTCGTAGTGTTCGACCGGGGTACAAGGAAACTGGCAGTTGGGTTTTTTGGCAATGCACCGTCGCACAGAGAAAAAAATTACAACATTCAGCTGTCCTCCATATTCGCCTGATTAAGCGACATGCGACTAGAAAAAGACAAGGTTTTCTTAACCCAAATTAGCGTTTAATGGCAATACTTACATTTTTCCTATGATCCAGAAGGCGCCGAAGAACATATTCAAGTCTGTTTCGGCTCTCGAGTACGAGACATGCTTGGACAAAGTTTATAATCGTCTATCCCGGTGTGTGCCCCGGAGGAGGGTTAAAGCATGTACTCGTACGATATCAGATAAGAAAATCGGATCTAGTTGTCTGTCCATGTTATTGGTGATGTTACTGAGTTATAGAAGGCCGGAGTCAGAGAGAAGATCTGTGAAAAGAATTTTTTTTCTCCTTAGGAGAGGTTAGCGGCGATATAATGGATCTCATAATCGGGTTGAACCCATTTCTGGTGTGAGGGATTGGTAATGTCATTGGGTTCGGCGATATCAAATATGGAGCCGACCAAATCAACGGCGAGTTGGTAGCAGTGTGTGCGCTGTGAGGGTCTTAAATAACATCAGGCAATCATGACCTGAATTTTTTTCTTTTACAAAGCTCATATAATGCAATATTTCCAAAATGTTTCCGCAGTTAAGTACTATTTTGTAGCAAATTTAATGGAAAATCTTTGCCTCATTTTCCAGGCCAGTAAAAAATCATGGCTCATAGCAAAACCTTTGTAACCTCTTTGACAGCTGGCAGTAGATAAGAGAAGTATATATCTCGAAGCTAATACAACAATACATACGTTGATCAAACTGATACAACCGACGAAATTACGAAATTCCCTTTACTTTTTGAACATACGTATTTCATCTTGTTGTCCGCCTTCTATGTCACATCCGAATCAAGTGATATATCTAAACCATATTCACCATATTAACCCAAAAAGTTTAAGACAACGCCTCTTTAAGTCTTTATATCTCATTTGAAATTGAAGCAACATGAGATCTAGGTATTCAAATTGTTCATAGCCCAATCATAGTGATTGGAAAATGGGTTGTTGCATTAGCTAAACTAGTAGTATTTGCCACCCTCGCTTTTTGAGGATCACATGCATGTTAAGAAGACACGATCATTCTTCTATTATTGCGTATTTGGATAGTTTTCGTCGACTTGCACCATCCATCAGTAGTTTCTAATGCAGCCCATCTGGTAATCGAGTATATTAAAGGATGAGGTCGAGGGAACTCCTAATCCGAACTTTTTTACTGCTATCTAAACAGGTTTATTACCCTCAGGGAAATTTGGAATAAATTCCATCAACGGCTATAGAATCTGATTTAATATAAGAGCCGTAGGACCGTTTACTTTATTCCTTTAATAGACTAAGATCCATTCAAATTACAACTCACCCATTACACAGTCTGAACATCCTGATCATACAATTGCACTTTCTTACCCCAGAATAGCTAAAAAGTTCAAATAGGAGGTCATGAATTACAATAAGAGAAAAACCATCTACGATCCATCCATCTAGACTTCCATCTGGCCAATTTGCGCTGGCATTATTCACTTCCATGTCACCTCTGAATGCAAATTCAATCCACGCCCAATTGCTGTTTGTACTCTTCGAATGAACAATTCGAAAAACAACTTTTAAAACTACTCGTTAAGCCCACGAATTGACCATCCGAACCGAGCATCTCAAATACGTTCATTACACATGTAACCAGAGCAGTGGCTTACCACTCCCCCCCCTAACCATTTAACATAAATCTTTGATCTCCCATCAGCACTCAAATTCCACCTCAGATCACTGGCTGTGTAGCATTGTACCGCTACACCATACCTGACTATGCACTTAGAATAATGGATTTAATTACTATCACTCCAAGACGGAACACCGGCCAACAAACGCCACATGTTCCATTTGAGACCTAAAAGAGTGTCGAACGCGAGGTCTATCCTTCAATAGCTTTGAATGCAGATTGAAACTGTATTTTCAGTTTCAGACATCCCACCACCATATGGCGATGATGGATCTAGAATCGGGTAATGGACAAATGAACGTTCATGAAAGAACCTAACAAACCGTGCCCTGAAATGCCTGTCCCGGTGAAGATCGGGGAGGCAACTATTAAAGAGAGAAAAGTCGATTATTTGACGTCTTTATACCCGGTTGGTAAGAATTCGCGACTTTTATAAACACTCTCCACGCCGGCCTACCATCTTTGAAGCATAGCCGCTCATAGCATAGAGCATAAGACAGTGGGACGGAGGGGAGGGAGGATTGAGATTCACTTTTCCCCCTAGTCTAAATGGGAATTGTGTAAGAGGCCGAGGTGTGCACATACCACACTAGGCAACATCAAATCACTGAATCACCAAAACACCAAACACCGAAACCCCGACTGGTTCACCACACCTATCGGTCCCCTTCTCTCGCACATTCGCCCCAGCTTCGTGCCGGTGACTGGCCATTACTTTTGCTGCGGTCAATAAATCCAATCCATTGGCTATGGAGCCTTTAGTGGATATTGAAATTGTTGTTGTGTTGTTTTTTTTTTTCTGGTTTTCCTTCACGTTTTCGACTCGGTGCCGCATTGTATGGTGACGACGACGACGCATGTGAGGAAGAGACGAACGTACAAGTGCCCAAGGGGATGCGCACATCTTGTGCACAATGAAGCCGATCACACTTGATGATATTAGCTTCAGTTGGTTGGCTAGCTGGCTGACTGCCTGGTCATCTAGTCGAGTCGTCGTCACTCCTGGTGGACGATGGTTTTCATTTCGATTTTATAACTATTATTAGAAGCTCTAAAGTGCTAATTGATAGCCTTTGAGGGTCCATCACTTGGGCATTTGTTACGTTATTATGTGTGAAGTAGATTCATGGGGTATGGACCTTTGTCCTGCGCGGTCTTGTGGCTGAGTTTTGTGACGGTTCGAGCTGGTGATGGGAGCGCGATAAAATTTAATGAAGACAATAGGTGGCATGGCTCGATGTTGTTAATGAGATAACTAGTTCTAGGTCATGATTTCGCAAGGCTTCTTATAATGAAGAGCTTTCATTGTATTCAGTGGGCCATTGAGGGACATAATGAGATTCCCCAGAGGTTCTTTGCTTAGTCGGTTATATGGTGAGTCTCGCGTCCCATCTGGGTTTTTCTCTCATTTAATTAGATCAAATTGACTTCATGAAGGGGCAACTTAGAGGAGTCAAGGGTCAGTGATTGAGGCGATTTTCATAGCCATCATGACTGCCTCAAGATCAGCTATCTCTTCAAGTTCTTCTTAAATCATTGATAAATGTAAATCATTGGGTAGAACTAGTGAGATCAATAAAGCACCTTACAGCCCATCCTGCTATAGAAGGCAAACAGTAACATGATATTGCAACAACGTTTGTATCGGCGATATCTGGTAAAATATAGGAACAGCTTAGTCCCGGTGCGATGTGTTGAAATACGAGGGTGGTCCGATAAGTACTTAGCCTCACCGCCAGATGGCGCCAGTATCGCAAGAGCAACTAACTATCGTGTAGCTATTGTCGAAAATTCAGCCGGATCGGACTCGTAGTTTTGTTTTAACCGCGTGTGGAAGCGGGAGTGTCCGCGGATTTAAGGAAAATGGAAAAAGAGCAATATCGGTCGGTGATTCGATTCTTGTTTTTTGAAGGGAAATCGCGCAGCGATATCAAAGAGCGTTTGGATGCTGTGACTCTTTTCCTTCGACGGCGACCACCAAAAATTGTTTTAACGAGTTCCAACGTAGTCGCACGTCGGTTTTTAATGAGCCACGTCCAGGTGGCCCGAAAACGGCTACCACGGAGGATAACGTGACAAAAATCCACGATCTCGTATTGGCAGACCGCCGATTGAAGGTGCGCGAGATAGCTGAGACAGTAGGTATTTCAAAAGATCACGTGGGTCATATCCTGCATAAAATTTTGGGCATGAGAAAGCTGTCGGCGCGATGGATGCTGCGTTTGCTCACTCCGGACAACAAGCGCAACCGTGAGACCACTTCAGAGCAGTGTTTGACGCTGTTTAAGCGCAATCCGAAGGAGTTTTTGCGTCGTTTCGTGACAGTCGACGAAACATGGATCCACTGGTACACACCAGAAACCAAGGAACAGTCGAAACAGTGGACTTCACCCGACGAACGCGCTCTGAAGAAGGCGAAGACTGTCCCATCGGCCGGAAAGGTGATGGCCACCCTTTTCTGGGATTCACAAGGTGTGATCTACATCGACTACCTGGAGAAGGGCAAAACGGTCACAGGGTTGTACTCTGCCAAATTATTGGGCCGATTCGACGCCGAATTGAAGAAAAAACGGCCCCACTTGGCGAAGAAAAAAGTGCTCTTCCATCATGATAACGCACCGGCTCACACCTCCGCCCTCGCCACGGCCAAATTTATCGAATTGATCTACGAACTGCTGCCCCATCCATCGTATTCTCCAGATTTGGTACCGTGCGACTTCTTTTTGTTTCCAAACTTGAAAAAGTCACTCGCCGGGCAGAAATTTCAGTCGAATGAGGAGGTCATCGCCGCCACGGAGGGGTACTTTGTTTCAACAACACACACTAAGCACGCGTCAAGAGTATTCGTCAGATTCATCGCGTTTTAAAGGCCAAGATCAGCACTAAACAAATGCGCTGAAGTAACTCGTGCAACTCGTTTGTCTAAGGATTCAAGGCTATTGTTCGCGTTGGGGGCCATAACTCTAAGAACATACTTATTTTCAAATCCCTTTTCCGTTGTACTTCAATTAAGTTCATTTTCAAATAAAAAATACGGTGATTTGAGAAGTTACGACATTTGTTCAAAAAATAAGGTGACTTTTTGAATTTCGAGAGCTAAGTATATTCTATTTTCAAATTTTGCTTTTCGCTATGTTGGTATACATGTTCCTTAGCATATGTTAACATTGATTGTCATTTTGGGTATTTATTTTGATTTGCACAGATATAAAGGTTGGACGCGTTTTTGTGTGCTTGGCATTTTTATGCTATATAACGTCGATGCAGTGTAGAAAATTACTTAAAATCATCGAATCACTATCGAAGAAATCTCTAAGAATATTGACATATCGGTTGCCACATGCCACTAATTTCCTTTCACATATTTTGGGCATAAAACGTGTGTCAACAAAGTTTGTTCCGGAATTTCTAAATGTTGACTAAAAGATCCATCACATGAGCATCGCTCATTTGTCCAAAAACAATACCGTCATCATGCCTCAACCACCATGTCGTGGTGCAACGGCAATTATTACCGACTGACGAGCGGAAGGTCTGTAGTTCAAATCTGTCCATAGCCAAGAACAATTCCTATACGGAAAAACTGTGCAACAACATATGTAAGTTGTGAGTGAGAGATGATTAAAAAATGCTGATGAAGGCATAACACTCGCAGTACAGGATTACTTCAAAATTCATACTCTGTGTGTGCATTTCCAATATATGTAGCACCTTAATGACATGTAAATAAAAAAAAAATAAAAAGTTACTGTGAACTACAATCAACGCAAATTCAGTCGAATCTCTCGAATTCTATCTAGGACAGCTACCCTCGGAGAGTGGTGAACGAACATCTTCGACACAAACCGTTCAGGTTGTCTGACAAACACCATTAGAGCTATAACTTTAAAACTTGCGTGAACTGTATAAAAAAAAACATGTCGGAGTAGGAACCCTGCCACTTTTTTCGCTTTCAAAAACTGAAGAAATCCATGAGATATGCCTCGATGGAGAAGATAGAGACCAGATTGCTAGAAGAGTTCAGGGCTATACCTAAAACGAATCAAGGATTGTATAAATGTACTATATTTGAGAGGGACTGCTTTGAAAGGGACACAACTGATGTTGGTGAATAAATTAATATTTTTCGAGAAAAATAATACGTCTCGTTAGTTTTTAAATAAATGTCGTCAAAATACTTCGGAAAATTCATATGAAATTTTGCTTTAAATTGCTAAAAAGTGGAGTTAATTTTTGAAAATTTGTAAAATTGCTTTGGCAAGTACGAGTATGCTCTGAGCTAGAGCTTACACGTAGTATCCCGAGAACCGTAAAAACGTGGCTGCTGCACCACATTAACCAGCACAACCGATGAACCCAAATGGATCAAAGGCGATAACCGGATCATAGTCAGAAAATTCATATAGACGTTGTCATATCCAATGACGCCCACCCTGAAATGCTCTCAAATATTTTAAATGTGAAATATGTAGCAACTTTTTCCAAAATTGTAGGGATTTTGAATAAAACCAACGGCGAATGGGAACTGTTCAAGAATGGCTGAATGAAGTACGAGATCTATATGATAAGTACCATCGACTGATGGCACCACTGGCGCAAAATATGTCAGCCATCATTGAACCCTTTCGCTGAAAATTTCTGGTGACAACGCAATCATCACAGCAAAACTGGTCGCATTACGCTACGAATATGCCCTACGCGCTTTCTTGTTGTTTTCCAAAACAAAAAAGTGGAAGTCGAACGAGAAAATCGTCGCCGCAACAGATGCCTATTTTCTGGAATTAGACAAGTTATACTTTTGGATGGCTTGAAAAATGTATCACAGGGTTTTGCAAACTTCGCGCCTAGACGTCAATTGTAAAAAATTTGAAACCATTACCTGTTCTTTATATTATCTTGTAAAGTGGGTATATGCACAATTTTAACCATGGATAGTAACATGCTTAGGCTGTGCACTAAAGTTATTCAACCTTTTTTGTTTTTTTTTTTTATTAAAAATTTGGTATTTAAAAAGTTCATTTTGTAAAATTCGTAGATCTTTTGAAATGAATATTAGTGAAAAAAACTAAGGAAACTGGTTCTGTCGAAGACAAAGAAAATCGGTCGGACCAAAAAGGACCCTTTGCCGAGAACATTGCTTGCTGCTGTAGCACAAATGATCGCTGAAGAAAGTTTAACCTCGGTGTTTCGACATCTCTTCGAAATCTCTTTAGTACGAGTAGTGAGGCTCATTTCACATTGATCAAGATTTCGGTGAATGGGCTTTAGAGAAGCTGGAGGAAGATCCGCTTTTTTATTAAAAAATTGTCCTCAGCGACCAAGCAAATTTCTGATTGAATGCGTATGTCAATAAACAAAGCTTCCATATTTGGTCCGATGAGCAACCTCAGAACTGCCCTTAACCCGAGAACAATGTACTGTTTGGTGAGGTTTGTGGTTGTGTGGAATTATTGCCTCGTACTTCTTCAAAGATGACCATGAGAATTCAAAGATTCTTTCAAGAACTTTCAATGCATGAGCTGAATCTGGTCAACAAGTGGTTCCAGAAAGACGGTGCTACATGCCACAAAGCAAGCGGATCGCTCGACTAATTGAGAAATGAGTTCAGTGAGCAATTCTTTTTCTCACCGAATTTGCAAAATTGATGGTCTCAGCTACTGTTTTATTGGTATTTATAGAGTGCATTCGTTTACGGTTACGTTCTTTTTGGAGGAATTTTCTAGGTTTTTGGAAAACCAAACATGTAAAAATGTAGTACTCTAAGGTGACCTAAATATTAACCTTCTATCTAGTTCTTCTGATGTAGATTCCTTTTTATCATATGGTTTTGAAACTCTATTAACCCAGCCTACCGTGTAGGCCAGTATTCTAATTCATGCTTAGATCATATTTTCATTAGGCTACATAGGACAATTCAATCCGTTACAAGAGGGCTCTATTTGATCTTAAAATATCTGATCATTTCTTAACAAGTATCCAACTTGATTCTGATGTTTACAGAACAAAGCTATTTGATGTCAATAAATTTAAAACAATTGATTTAATTAGTCTTAAATCAGCCTTGACCTTTGAGTTTTGGAATGACGTCTATAATGGATATGATCCTTCTATTGCATTTGATGTATTTATGAGTAAACTTCAATCCCACAATCGAATTGTAGCTAATAAATTAAAATGTCTTAAGCAGTGGATGACGTTGCCTCTTTTAAGAAAAGTAAGAAAGAAACATAAATTATACGCACGTCTTGTCAAATACCCCAACAATATAAGGCTAAAATGCTATTATAATAAGTTACGTCTTAAACTTATAACTGAAATTCCTCTTTGTAGAGATACTTATTTTAGTAGCAGACTTTCTGAAAATTCTGGCAACATTAAAAAAAAGTGGCAAGTTGTGAATGAAATTTTAAATAGAAACAAACCCAACATGGATATGCCTATAGTTATACTTAACAATAACACCACTGTATCGGAACCTCTAGAGGTTGCCAATTTATTTTATGACTATTTTTCGAATACATATTAGTTCTGGTAATGATTTGTCAGCGAGCGCTTTCTCTTCATGTCATCTCGACTATTCAATTAAACAGGAACATTTTCAAAGTGAAAGTTTCCTCTTTGAGAATTATACTTGCCATGAAGTGCACAAAATAATACTTTCACTAAGAAATTCTAATTCATCATCTTTTGACATGATCTCAAGTAGGATTCTTAAAGAAATTTCTGTCTATATTACAGATGTTTTATGCCATATTTTTAATCTTAGTGTTCAGAAAGGGATATTTCCAGACATACTCAAGACGACAATAGTAGTCCCACTGCATAAAAAGGAAGTTACAACGGTTTTGAACAATTACCGGGATATTGGACGGTTATCAGGTTTTTGAAAAGGGTATTGAGTCTAGAAAGTTGTCCTTTTTAAATAAGAAGGTATTTTAGTGACTTTCAGTTCGGTTTTTGCAGCGGTAGGTCAACAGAGGATGCTTTGTTAAACTTATGTCGCGAAATCTACACTAGTTTAAACGACTCTGTAATCGATATAACAAAGGCATTCGACATGGTTGATCACCCATTGCTACTGAAGAAGTTTTACAAGGGTGGTCCGATAAGTACTTAGCCTCACGGCCAGATGGCGCCAGTATGGCAAGAGCAACTTACTATCGTGTAGTACATTCTGTGTGTATGTACATTCTAGTAGACGGCTCCTGTCGAAATTTCAGCCGGATCGGACTCGTAGTTTTGTTTTGACCGCGTGTGGAAGCGAGAATGTCCGCGGATTTTAGAAAAATGGATAAAGAGCAACATGGTCGGTGATTCGATTCTTGATTTTGGAAGGGAAAGAGCGTTTGAATGCTGTGTACGGTGACTCTTCTCCTTCGATGGCGACCATCAAAAATTGGTTTAACGAGTTTCAACGTGGTCGCACGTCGGTTTTTAATGAGCCACGTCCAGATGGCCCGAAAACGGCTACCACGGAGGATAACGTGACAAAAATCCACGGTCTCGTATTGGCAGACCGCCGATTGAAGGTGCGCGAGATAGCTGAGAAAGTAGGCATTTCAAAAGATCGCTTGGGTTATGTCCTGCATGAAATTTTGGGCATGAGAAAGATGTGCCGCGTTTGCTCACTCCGGACAAAAAGCGCAACCGTGAGACTACTTCAGAGCAGTGTTTGACGCTGTTTAAGCGCAATCCGAAGGAGTTTCTGCGTCATTTCGAGACAGTCGACGAAACATGGATCCACTGGTACACCCCAGAGACCAAGGAACAGTCGAAACAGTGGACTTCACCCGGCGAACGTGCTCCGAAGAAGGCGAAGACTGTCCCATCGGCCGGAAAGGTGATGGCCACCGTTTTCTGGGATTCACAAGGTGTGATGAACATCGACTACCTGGAGAAGGGCAAAACGGACACAGGGCTGTACAATGCCAAATTATCGGGCCGATTCGGCGCCGAATTGTAGAAAAAATGGCCTCACTTGGCGAAGAAAAAGGTGCTCCTCCACCATGATAACGCGCCGGCTCACACCTCCGCCCTCGCCACGGCCAAATTGGTCGAATTGGGCTATAAACTGCTGCCCCATCCACCGTATTCTCCAGATTTGGCCCCGTGCGTCTTCTTTTTGTTTCCAAACTTGAAAAAGTCACTCGCCGGGCAGAAATTTCAGTCGAATGAGGAGGTCATCGCCGCCACGGAGGCCTACTTTGCAGACCTCGAGAATACGTATTTTTCAGGCGGGTTAAAGAAGTTGGAGCATCGTTGGGTCAAGCGAATCGAGCTAAAAGGAGACTATATTGAAAAATAAATCGCCATTTCTCAAAAATTTTTGTTTTTCTTTTCTAGGCTAAGTACTCTTCGGACCACCCTCGTACAATGCTGGTTTCAGAGGCTTTGTACATGATTGGTTCACGTCTTATTTAAAAAATCGTAGGCAAAAGGTCAAAGTTAGTAATATTCGCAGCTCTGAAAATCAAATTAATTTAGGTATCCCACAGGGTTCCGTCTCTTATTTCAAAGGTAAATTATTCATTCAAAGGTAAGGTTACAGCATTTGCTGATGACACAGCTTTGTGCTATTCAAATAATAATTACTTCAATGTATATAATGACATGAACAATGATTTGGATATATTGCGGTAATGGTTCAAACTGCATAGACTAATTTGGTGGGGGCTATACCCCCATTTTATTGCGCTTAATTCCAGCTACATACTTAATTTAACAATCTAGAAAACTAAGAAAGAGGGCGATTGAGACGGAGTTTTAGACAAGGAGTGGTGATGTTAAAGTCGAAACAGTTTTTCGCATTAACATTCCGCAGCATACGGGAGATAGGTTCATTGGAGCCATTGGAGGTATGAGAGGAGGGTACATATAAGAGACGTGGATTTCGTGTATAACGAGGGTGAGTGTTAAAAAGATAGAGTTATAAATTGTCGCGCAGTCGATGGTACCCAAGAGGAGTCGATGGATGAAAAGGATGTCGGATATTCGTTCTTCCAGCGAGTTCAAATTAATAAGTTTTAGGCGGTCTTAATAGGGAGGTAGGATCAGAGGATTTTCCCAGGGTAAGCCACGAAGAGCGAAACGGAGAAAACAGCGTTGGATACTCTCGATAGTAAGGAGACCACACTTGAGAGGCGTATTCGAGAATAGGGCGAACAAAAGTTATGTAGAGAAACCGAGTGATGTAGGGATTGGAAAACTCTTTAGACCATCGTTTCACGAAGCCGAGTGCAGAATTGGCCTTAAGAATTATATCGCTGATATGTCCAAGGAAATTGAGTTCCTGGTCGCATAATACACCAAGATCACGGATCACCTGAACGCTAGAAAGGGGAAAGTAATAGATTGACACTTGGAAATGTTAAGGTCGAGACAGTTCTTGGAGCACCAGATGGAAAAGCTGTTGAGGTCCGATTGAATAAGGGAAGAGTCATGTTCTGAGGAAACGATCTTAAAGAACTTAGCATCGTCGGCATATAGAGAGATGTGGGAATGTTTGATAACCATGGTTAATGGTGAAAAGAAGCGGGCCTAAATGACTGCCTTGGGGGACACCGGAGGAAGCACGGAAGGGGTTAGAGAGGGCAGATCTAAAGCAAACGCTGTAGTGGCGATTTTCCAGGTAAGAGGAAATCCACAAATCCACAATTTGAAGAGTTCTAGTCTGTGTGAAATTTTATCAAGGGAGAGCAGAGAGAGCGCCGTGGCGCAGTGGGTAGTGTATTGGCCTCTGACGCACGATGAGCGAGTTTGAATCCCGATAACATCAACGCCATCGAATGTTCATTACGCGGCTTCTCTCCTCGGCGGGGTACTGGCAAAATCCCCCGTAGTACACTTGCCTTGAAAAAGCTTCTCGGCGTTCGCCGTTCGGAATCGGCATTAAATTGTAGGTCCCGTTCACTTGTGTGAAAAACAAATCGTACTCAATATAAGTGAATGAGAGAAGCTTGACTCTGGCTCTCCGTGAGCTGTAACGCCATCTAAGAAGAAGAAGAAATTTTATCAAAGGCCTTACTGAAGTCAGTTGAGATAACATCGACTACCTTGCCATTTTCAAAGGCTGAAAAGGTGAAGGAAGCGAATTCAACAAGGTTTGTGGTTGTAGACCTACCTTTGAGGAAACCGTGTTATCTAGGGGAGATTAAAGACTTGCATTGAAAATTATCATACAAAATACTTTCGAAGATTTTAGGTATATGAGACAGTTTGGCAATGGGACTCTAGTTGTTAATGTCATTCTTCGGACCCTTTTTGTGTATAGGTGTTATTAAAGAAATTTTCCATATCCGGGGAAATTCACCTTAAGAAAGGGATAGGCTGAAGATTTTTGAGAGAGGTAGCAGCGAGGTGGTCGGGGCCAGGGGTGAATTCATCTTTAAGTTGCTTTAATCATTCTTCGATGATATCGGGGTCGACACTACGAGGGAGGAATGGTCCAAAGGAGAAGTTTGGTAAATAGTTGAAATAAGTAGGATCGGATGCAAAGGAATCATGGATGAAAGATTGGTTGAAGAAGGTGGCAAAAAGGTTGGCGATGTTATGAGGATCATTGGAAGTTTCATTATTGGAGAGAGGGAGTTTGGGTAGCCATCAAATTTCCTTTCGTAATAAACAAACTGAAGGAAGGACTTGAGATTATTTATAAGGTTGGTTTGCATCTCGACTAAGTAGTGTTGATAGAGAGAGTTATAAAGCTCTGCAAAATGCAGGTAAGTTAGAGAAGTCATTTGGGGATTGAGTACGAAAGAAAGTTGTCCAGAGCTTGTTCCGTTTGTTTCTGAAAGAACGGAGCCTGCGATTATACCAAAGTGGGGAGGTGGAGGAGGTTTTATGTCGGGAAAACGATAAACGTTAAAGTTGGATGGGAATAGTTCAGGGTTGTTTACGAGGGTGGTCCGATAAGTACTTAGCCTACAAAAGAAAACAAACATTTTGGAGAAATGGCGATTTATTTTTCAATAAAGTCTCCTTTTATCTCGATACACTTGACCCAGCGATGCTCCAACTTCTTTAACCCGTCTGAAAAATACGTTCTCTCGAGGTCTGCAAAGTAGGCCTCCGTAGCGGCGATGGCCTCCTCATTCGACTGAAATTTCTGCCCGGCGTGTGACATTTTCAGATTTGGAAACAAAAAGAAGTCGCACGGGGCCAAATCTGGAGAATACGGTGGCTGGGACAGCAGTTCATAGCCCAATTCGACCAATTTGGCCGTGGCGAGGGCGGAGGTGTGAGCCGGTACGTTATCATGGTGGAAGAGCACTTTTTTTTTCGCCAAGTGGGATCGGTTTTTCTTCAATTCGGCGTCGAATCGGCCCAATAATTTGGCATAGTACAGCCCTGTGACCGTTTTCCCCTTCCCCAGGTAGTCGATGTTCATCACACCTTGTGAATCCCAGAAAACGGTGACCATCACCTTTCCGGCCGATGGGACAGTCTTCGCCTTCTTCGGAGCACGTTCGCCGGGTGAAGTCCACTGTTTCGACTGTTCCTTGATCTCTGGTGTGTACCAGTGGATTCCATCGACTATCACGAAACGACGCAGAAACTCCTTCGGATTGCGCTTAAACAGGGTCAAACACTGCTCTGAAGTGGTCTCACGCTTGCGCTTTTTGTCCCATCGCGCCAATAGCTTTCTCATGCCCAAAATTTCTTGCAGGATATGACCCACGCGATCTTTTGAAATGCTTACTGTCTTAGCTATCTCGCGCACCTTCAATCGGCGGTCTGCCAATACGAGATCGTGGATTTTTGTCACGTTATCCTCCGTGGTAGCCGTTTTCGGGGCTCCTGGACGTGGCTCATCAAAAACCGACGTGCGACCACGTTGAAACTCGTTAAATCAATTTTTGATGGTCGCCATCGAAAGAGAAGAATCACAGCATCCAAACGCACTTTGATTTCGCTACGCGATTTCCCTTCCCAAAACAAGAATCGAATCACCGAACGATATTGCTCTTTTTCCATGTTTCTAAAATCCGCAGACACTCCCGCTCCCAAACGCGGTCAAAACAAAACTATGAAACCGATCCGGCTGGAATTTCGACAGTAGCCGTCTACTAGAAAGTACTACACGATAGTTAGTTGCTCTTGCGATACTGGCGCCATCTGGCGGCGAGGCTAAGTACTTATCGCACCACCCTCGTATGCTAGGGATTAGGTTCGTTTCGGTTAAGGCAAAGATTTCAGAAGGTAAGGCATGTGATTGCTGCAGGATTGCCTGAGTTTTAGAGCGCAGACCGCTTAAATTCTGATGATAAAGGTAAAAGGAAGGTTTTCGGGAAGCGTAAGCATGTGACCATCCTCCTGTCGTAATATTTGCCTGACATGAAGCTGTCCAAGTTTTATTCTCTTCTTTCACCTGAAACCTCAAAGAACAACAGATCGCGGATCACCTTGAATTGGGATAAGCACTCACTCATATACATGATGAGTAAGCTGAAAGCTCTCCCCAAGTATTGTAAAGTTTTTTTATTTGATACCTGCCTAAACTAACGTTTGTCAATCTGTCTTGAAGGTTTTAGCTTCTTAAAACGCGAGAATAACAACTGCCCGCAACTTTGAAATATTGTGAAAGGCTCTGATATTATTACAACATACAACTTACGTACGACTAAGGCTAGCATTGTAATGTCTTTGAGAACATGTTAGAAATAAAAGTCACTATTATACGATTGTACAACAGCACCCACTTCTTGTCCTACCGATTCGTATGCTTGTAGACATTTTTCCCAACTTCTCACAATACATCGTTTTAATACAATTATTTAGGTTTCAAATGTTCATCATCTAAATAAGATTGAATAAGACGAAATATTCATTAGACATGTTCCGATTACCTCGCAAATCAACAACGCCTTCAACGAGAATCGGTTCGATCGACCCTCTCCCCCTATCTCCGCACGCCGAATGATTACAAGAAACAAACACAATCATTACAGGGAATACTATCCGCACAACACCGCATCCCATAGAGTACATGCGCTCCAGCAACTAGGAAGAACATAGCAACAGCATGCAGCACTCGACGTCAAGAATAAATTACAAGCAATAACCATCGAATATCCTATTTTCCATATTTACTGTCAACAAAACAAATGCCAGCAATAATTCATCTTCCAAGGAGCAAGACACGAGGCTCCACGAGCACACGAGCCACAGCCCCAACTGCCAGTACGGCTCCCACACACACTTTGCCAACCATAAGAACATTCTACGAAACGCACTCGCTCCCCTCGCTTGTACGCGGGTTGTATCTTCGAACATCTCGTCGAAAACTCATCGATCGATGGTAGGGGTGATAGATCGATCGGTTAGAGCAAGCGAGAGCGTATGCGATCGGTTTTTAGTTTGTCAATATCCCAATGAACCATGTTTCAATCTGACGCCAAACGTCACCGAGGCTAGTATCCGCCCAAATGGGCAAATGTCGAACGTGCGCGGCAGTTGTGACTGTAGATCGATTGAATGCTGAAAAGGTCGTCATCACGATCACCGCAGAGATGACGACAACAGCGATACATTCTATGCCCACCGATCAGCCAGGTAACCACCAGCCAACGCACTTTTGTCAATAATCACCGAAAACAAAACAGCACGATGGCGAATCAACCGATCGACGGATCACCGAATCAACATGTGGTAAAGAACAAGATCGCAAGATCGCAAGATCGCTTGCTCGCGAACGCATGGGAGAAAACGTTGTGCTGCGTCTACATCTCCTCATCCGTGCGGTGCCATCGTGGTGGCAGATACTAATGACAGATTCTCTGCTCTGGTTTCGTAGATCTCCTCTCAATGTTGTACAGGTTTTTTCCTTATTTTTTTTCTTTTGCACTGTCTTTCCATGCATCTGTCAGTCATTTTGTAATTATTACTCGAACTTGTATCTGCTGCGGAGCTGAATTACCATAATTGTTGTCGTAGCCGTGGTTGTTGTTCGGAGAACAAAGCGGCGATCGAGAAAATTTATTCGACAGCGCTGAGCGTAATGTTGTAATTACGATCAGCAGTAAGGTGGATGTGGGTGGCTGGTCGATGCAGCGCGATCAAATTGCCGAGATTTTACAGTAAACACGGACAAGGCGACGGTGTGTTGGGCGAGCGGTTGGAGGTGTTCTATTTACTGCAAATTGGCAGAGTTATCTCGGCCGCAAGTGGGCAATCATTCGTAGATACGAATTCCGCATGAAGAATAATTCAGATAGACAAGCCTTGATAAGACGCTTATTGCTCCTACCTCGGCGACTAACTCGAAAGTGCTGCTTCAATCGAAAAAGATATGCGTCGTATGCGAATCCGATTCACAAAACGTTTTCAACTTTGATCCACACTCCTGAGCTGTGAAAGAAAGCCAAGTCACTCTCTCTCCTTTGTTGTATGGCGTATTTAACGATATAACGATTCTCTGGGCCACGCGACGCGACCTCATGCCGTGAACTCGCACACATTCCCATTTGAATTCGATTCGCGAATTCAAGCTCACTTCACCTCTGTTCCGCGATGAAATAAATCCCAAGATACGAGCAGTCTACGTTCGAAGCTCGACGGCAACTAGGAGGTCTGCCTGGCGTATCAACCCCGCGGCATTGTTTGTCTGCAGCAACGAATTATGAAACGAGTTGTTTCGAGCTTGCAATCTTCATTTTCACTTCACTTAACCGTTGCTTGCACTGCGTCAATGTCTCACTGCTGCACGGGTACACTGTTGCACTATTGGACAGTACGACATCGGATTGTGACAATTCACGTTTGTACAATAATTAAAACGTAATGTCTTAACGTGCAGATACTCGTACATAGTCACATGCTGCATTGAAGGAAAAACACTGAATTTTCATTCCCAATTTACAGCTTTGCCGCGTTATCGACTGCAACTTATCGCACCCAGTCGTAGTCCATGTCGTCCGCTAGACAGAGTGTGCGGATCAGAAAGTATCCGCATACGGTAGGGGGTCTCAGATGCAAACTCATAGATTTTACCGTTGATTCTCGAAAACGGCGTGTCCGCGCAGCGATGATGTGTTGGGCCAGATTGCAGCGGGAAACCAACATTTTCCATTTTCATTTCCATTTCGTTTTAGGTAAAATTAATGAAAGTCATTTGTCGGTTGACGATACACCAATGAATCGGAGGAAATGAGCGGGTAGCCTGGTGCAGCAAACATATGCTGCATGCAGTGAAAGTGTGAATTAGTTTCGGTGGCTGCGGTGGTGTCGGGATCGTGGTATGTACTTGTTATCATTGTTGACGGCGGCGATGCGTTTTTGTTTCGCATTTCTCACCGGTGGGAGTGCGGCGCGACGGGAGATACATTTTAAGATATAAAGTGAAGAAATATGTTATGCAGTTTGGGGGTAACATTTTGACTGCAGCCGCTGCTAATTGGTGGAAAATGTTTGTCGTTGATTAGATACTTATATGGCGCTTCAACCATTGAACTGCAGGCAAGAGGCAGCAGGTATAAGGCTTTTGGCATTAACCATCATCAAACGATGCCGAAATGTAAAATGATAGCAGCTGAGGTGGGGTGGTGGCGGTAACTGTGGGAAACGTCCCGGCGAAAGTTCGTAGCATTTAGCTTTTATGGTGGTGCAGAGTGAGATCTTATTATGGCTTACAACCAAAAGAATTCGTAAGCAACTTCACAGGTAATCAAAAAGGCTACTTAACTTTTACACCGTAAACTCATCGTGTACGCCTAAAAGTGGATGTGAATTATCCGTCTGTTAACAAGGCATTACACTTACAGTAAGTAGCGAGTTTTTAACTGCATTTTAATTGCTTTTTTTATGGTGCAGCACCGAAATGCTTAGTTTGATTATAAATCGAATCCAAAAAAGTGATAGTGACTGGGCGATGGATCATAATTTCATTCAGTTTTTATGTTCCTATCGAGTAATGATGTGTTGGGGCGTTTAGAGCGCTCGCTGTCTTCAACGTCTTCACGGACCTTTTGAAGACAGTTGCTACATGGAAAGGGGTATAGCCGTAAATCCTTTTACTCATTCCAGTATCGCTGAAGGCATGTAACTTCCTTGAGAACTAATGATATATGTGAAGTAAAAATTAATAGAATACACGTCGATAAGTCTTGGAACTATTTACTACTGTGATCAAAATGAAAGGTGACCTCGTTAATGGAATTTACAAATAATGTTTATTTTTCCACATCTGTTTCAACCTCATCCAATAAAATATACTGATTCCAACGTTCTATTAAACCTTGTCATCTTCCCTGAGATTGTAAAACCAAGTGAACAACCTAAATCGTATCGCCATATCAGCCTAACATCTTTCTACTAAAAACAATGGAAAAACTGATAGAGCTTCATATTAGAGGTATATTAGATAATCAAACACCTTTGCATCTAAATCAATATGCATACCGCAAAGAACGTTCTACTGGGAATGCGCTGCATCACTTGGTAGCCCATGTGGAAAATAGTTTCACACGTCTTCCTCAATATTAACGAGGCATTTGATAATACTGGCAACTCAATCACCACTGCACTGTCTCAGAGAAGTGTAGACCACTCCAATAGCCATTGGGTTAGGGCAATGGTTGAGAGTTGATAACCAACGACGACCTATTCTACAAGTTAACCATCTTCGGAATGTAGCCATCGGATACGCCAATGACCTTGTAGATATTGCTACAGGTAAAAGCGAAATTTCTGTCATTGAAAGCATGCAACTTGCGCTTCAAATTATCTCTGACTGGTGTAGCAGAGGTTTATCAAATAAGACAACCTTAGTCCTGTTTACAAATAAAAATACAACCTTGCTTGGGCCTGCCGAGGCACTTAAGATAAAACTTGAGGATTGGAACGGTAGTACACTGGTTATATACAGTGATAGTAAGTTGATAAAGTTGAACAGAAGACTACAATAGTTAAATTTCAACGCCTTCAGAGGCTAGCATCTCTCGGCATTACAGGCACCATGCCGACTTGCCCGACAGCATCCCAAGAGGCACTGATCGGAATTACTCCACTAAACTTTTTTATTTAAAAGGTTGCTGTACGTAGTACGATCAGACTACTGCGCTCACAAACCAACCGGAAATGTAGACCATTGGGGCACACGTCCATACTACAACACCTTCTTTAGCTTGATATGATTATTATCACAGTTTCGGACACCAATTGAATTGTTTGATCCCAAACCGCACAGCTCGGAAAAGTGGCGACCCCTTGCTTAATGTCAAAGAACTCAGGTGGTACACAGGTGGCTCCAAGATGGATTTCGGTGTCGGCGCTGGCATCTTTGGACCAAATCGGAAGATATTGAAGGCCCTAGAAACTAGTCCTAGTGTCTTCCAAGCCAAACTATACGCCATCCTAGCCTGCGTCAACCTAAACTTAGAGACTGGCATAATAGATATAACTACCAATATATTTTCAGAGAGTCAGGCAGCGGTCAAAGCGTTGGCTTCGTATAGTACAACTCAAAATTCGTCAAGGAACGCCACGATGCCGTGCAAGACCTAGGGAAAATTAAAAAAGTCAAACTCTGAGGGGTGCCAGGCCACAAGGGCATAAAAGGCAAGGAAATCGTTGACCAACTCGCTAGGAAGGGTTCCAGCGAAAGGTACATACATATGTATGTGCCGAACATTTCTGCGGAATCCTCAAGTCAAAGATTAATTTTTTCTTAGACAAGTGGGAAAAATATATATAATAGAATCGATATCAAAAGACTGGTCAGCTACTTTTCGGGACACTGAGATATCATCTTTAAAATCAACCTCTCGTCTGAGACCGAGTGTCGACTCTGTCTAGAGGACGAGAGAACTGCAGAGCTCGTATATACATGCGAGTGTAATGCCCTCTGCCATCTTAGGAAGCGAGGGAATCAGCTCAGCTCATACGATGGACATCCTCAGCTTTATTAAGGAAGTAGAGGTACTCCTCGTCTAATTGGCTAGCAGGTACAATAGACCTACACTGGTCGCAGTGCTCTATGCTATCTGTTAGCACTAGTCCCTACCCAATCAAAAAAAAAAACTCGATTCCCAAATTGGCTTTTAGTTCGCGCAAACATTCACTTTACGAGGGTGGTCCGATAAGTACTTAGCCTCATCACCAGATGGTGCCAGTATCGCAAGAACAACTTACTATCGTGTAGTACATTCTAGTAGACGGCTGCTGTCGATTTCAGTCGGATCGGACTCGTAGTTTTATTTTGAACGCGTATGGAAACGGGAGTGTCCGCGGATTTTAGAAAAATGGAAAAAGAGCAATATGGGTCGGTGATTCGATTCTTGTTTTTGGAAGGGAAATCGCGCAGCGAAATCAAAGAGCATTTGGATACTGTGAACGGTGACTCTCCTCCTTCGATGGCGACCATCAAAAATTGGTTTAACGAGTTTCATCGTGTTCGCAAGTCGGTGTCTGATGAGCCACGTCCAGGTGACCCGAAAACGGCTACCACGGAGAATAACGTGACAAAAACCCACGATCTCGTATTGGCAGACCGCCGATTGAAGATGCGCGAGATAGCTGAGACAGTAGGCATTTCAAGAGATCGCGTGCGTCATATTCTGCATGAAATTTTGGTCATGAGAAAGCTGTCGGCGCGATGGGTGCCGCGTTTGCTCACTCCGGACAACAAGCGCAACCGTGATACCACTTCAGAGCAGTGTTTGACGCTGTTTAAGCGCAATCCGAAGGAGTTTCTGCGTCGTTTCATGACAGTCGACGAAACATGGATCCCCTTGTACACACCAGAGACCAAGGAACAGTCGAAACAGTGGACTTCACTCGGCGAACATGTTCCGAAGAAGGCGAAGACTGGCCGGAAAGGTGATGGCCACCGTTTTCTGGGATCCACATCGACTACCTGGAGAAGGACAATTTTCGTGCCGATTCGACGCCGAATTGAAGAAAAAACGGCCCCACTTGGCGAAGAAAAAAGTGCTCTTCCATCATGATAACGCACCGGCTCACACCTCCGCCCTCGCCACGGCCAAATTTATCAAATTGATCTACGAACTGCTGCCCAATCCATCGTATTCTCCAGATTTGGTACCGTGCGACTTCTTTTTGTTTCCAAACTTGAAAAAGTCACTCGCCGGGCAGAAATTTCAGTCAAATGAAAAGGTCATCGCCGCCACGGAGGCCTACTTTGCAGACCTCGAGAAAACGTATTTTTCAGGCGGGTTAAAGAAGTTGGAGCATCGTTGGGTCAAGCGAATCGAGCTAAAAGGAGACTATATTGAAAAATAAATCGGCATTTCTCCAAAATTTTTGTTTTTCTTTTGTAGGCTAAGTACTCTTCGGACCCTCGAAGTTCGATATAATACTACTACCACTATTCTGTGTTGCCCAAAATACTCAAGGTATGAAATTGTATGGTTTCTAAAAAACTAACTATTTTATCTTTTTAAAAAAAAAAACATTTAAGAAGCTTCTACTCTGTATAACAAACATCTGTTAAATCTTAACAAATTCAGAAACAAAGCTCATAAAATATATATGAAAATAAAAAGATATGAAAATTAGCTCAAGTTCGAAAAACTTAAAACGGATTTTGAGCACAACATTATGGCTAATAGCAAGTTGTTTCGGGTACACTTAAATAAGAAAAGAAAAACCATAGAAAGTCCTAACTGCATGAATTATAAAGACCAAGAATCGAACATGTTAATAGAAAACCTTGAGTTATTCGCTGGTTTTTTGCAGTCAGTCTATACCCCTGATTATTCAACACTTCTCCAAATGAAGGTAAACTTTTAGATAGTTGGAAACTATCTTATATTACCCCTATGCATAAAAACGGTCCCATGTCTGACGTCGAAAAATATTCAGGTATTTCCTAGTTACCTAAAATTCGGCAACTTTTTAAGTCCAGGCTTTATTTTTTCATAAAAAAACGCCGCACCACTAACTTTATGTTTTTTTTCAAATTTCGTACATGTTAATATGGAAGCTGGATATCAAGTAGACACAGTTTATACTAATCTTTCAATATCTTTTGATAAATTGAGCATACGAACATTGATTCAAAACCCAGAAGTTTTTGGCATTCACTCGCTGATGATAAAATGTCTGGAGTCTTACTTTTATTATTATTATTATTATTATTATTGTGTACCGAACAAATGTTTTCTTACAGATACTTCACATTTACATTATTACTTAAGATTAAAAGACATATGTATATACTTATATATTATACAGGGTGTCCCACGAGCAGTGTGCCAAAAAGCTACAGCGTGTAGGTCCAGTCAAGACAAGAAAAATATCGTATGGGAGGGGGGGGTCTATTTCCCCCCCCGTTTAGCCGGGAGGGGCACATTTCTAAAAAATTGACTTATTTTGGAAGAATAATTATTAAAAATCAACAGTTACATCCACAATGCCACGATATACCTTTTTGTAAAGTCAGAAACCTCTTCTTTCATATTGATTTTAAATGAAGCTGTTTTAAGGAGTAGTTTTTGAGAAATTAATTTTCAAACTCAAAATTTTGAAAAAAAATTGAAAAAAAAAAATTTCGAACTATTTTTTTTCAAAATTGTATGTAATTAAGCAGTAATTTTTTTTCAAAAATTCAATGCTCTCATTAGTTTTTAGTTAAAAACAGAAAACCGGATGCAAAAATGTCTTGTAGTTTTTGAGAAATTAAAAAAAAACCCGAACCATTTTTTTCTAAGAAAAACCTTTTTTTTTGGTTTTAACGCGGCTGGACTTGTAGGCAAATTAATGTATGAAACATTGACCGCTTTTTTATTATTTTTAAAAAATTCGGAGTTTTATGAGGATACAATAAAGTGATACACTATTGGAATAACCCTGGATTAATTCTTTTTTTTCATTGATAACGCCTGAAAACTGACCTGCGAATTTCGTCTGGGTCCGCCCGCCGCCGATGGGTTCTACCCGAATTTTGAATTTGGTCCGACGCAATCCCTCCCTTAGTACAAGGAGGATGGCTATTATGCTTGGAGTGCCCAAATCTAGAGTATGGAGAGTGCTTCATACCGAAAACTTACACCCGTACCATTTTAGGCCAGTTCAGGGACTCACCTCAAACGACAAGTTTTTGAGAGCAGAGTTTTGTCGATCATTACTGCTTACGGGTTAGACACTGGCTGGATGATCATTTTAGTGACCGTTGAATCGAAAGAAGGGGCCCCACGAAATGGCCACCTAGATCACCATGATCACCATTCATGAAAAATTATGTTTACGAAGTGGAAATAATATTTTGGAACAACGGATTGATTGAAAATTATATTGGGATTATATTGAAAATTTATTATAATAAAACTCCGAATTTTTTAAAAATAATAAAAAAGCGGTCAATGTTTCATACATTAATTTGCCTACAAGTCCAGCCGCGTTAAAACCAAAAAAAAAGGTTTTTCTTAGAAAAAAATGGTTCGGGTTTTTTTTTAATTTCTCAAAAACTACAAGACATTTTTGCATCCGGTTTTCTGTTTTTAACTAAAAACTAATAAGGGAATTGAATTTTGGAAAAAAAATAGTACTTAATTACATACAATTTTGGAAAAAAGTAGTTCGAAATTTTTTTTTTCCAATTTTTTTTCAAAATTTTGAGTTTGAAAATTAATTTCTCAAAAACTATTACTTACAACAGCTTCGTTTAAAAACAAGATCAAAGAAGAGGTTTCTGGCTTTACAAAAAAGTATATCACGGCATTGTGGCTGTTACTGTTGATTTTTAATATTTTTTTTTCCAAATTAAGTCAATTTTTTAGAAAATTGCCCCTCCCGGCTAAACGGGGGGAATAGACCCCCCCCTCCCGTACGATTTTTTTCTTGTCTTGGCCAGGGCTACACGCTCTAACTTTTTGGCACACTGCTCGTGGGGCACCCTGTATAATGTTTTCTTTTTCAAGGCGAAGTTTTAATTGACTCCTATCAAGGTTAAAGTCGATTATATCGCTGGCTGTATTGTATAAGAAAGAGCATCTTGAGATTGCTTCATTTCGAGCATGGTTTGTTCTAACGAATTGAATTTGAAGGAACGGCCGTTCTCTTAAAATTCTTTCTGGAGCATAGATGTTAAAAAAAGAGAGGATTTCAGAGCAGTGAATTCTAGATGTAAGAATATCGTGCACGAACAAGATTCCTTGGATCTTTCGTCTCTTTTCTAACGAGGAGATGTTTATTAGACGACATCTTGCGTTATAAGGTGGCATGAAGTGCCAATTTAGTTTTCTTACAACGAATCTTGTAAACGACTTTTGAACTCTTTCCAACCTGTTTATGTGTATTGCGCAATATGGGTCCCATATAATCGAGCACTATTCCAAGAAAGGGCGAACTAATGCAATGTACAACGATTTTAAAGTATAGGGGTCCTTGAAATCTTTGCATTTACGCCTTAAGAACCCTAATAAGGAATTAGCCTTGGAAGGTATATACTCAAAATGAGGAACGAATGTAATTTTTGAGTCAAATATAACACCTAAATCAGTAATTTTGTTAGTGAATGCTAACTGTTTGTCACCAATTAAGTAATCACTAAAAATGGGAGAAGAACAACGATAAGCAGAGAAAACTTTACATTTTTCAGTATGTGCACCACTGCACAATGTTATTCATATCTAGTTGCAAATTCATGCAATCACTTTTGCTATTAACCTTACAAAAAATATTCAAGTCGTCAGCGAACAGCAAAGTTGAAGAGAATTGAACAACATTGGAGATGTCATTTATGAAAAGAATGAACAATAATGGTCCTAAATGGCTACCTTGAGGAACTCCTGAGTAGACTTCGATGAGTGAAGATGTAAGATTGCCCATCTTGACTTTTTGATGTCGATCATTTAGATAACTAGAAATCCACTTAAGGAACAACATGCTAAATCCAAGAAGTTCTAGTTTTAGGAGTAACAAATTGCGATCAAAAGCTTTTGAGATGTCAGTGTAGATTACCTCAACCTGGGCACCAGATTCCAAGGCATCGAAAATAAATTTCGAGAATATCACAAGATTTGTGGTAGTTTACTTACCACTCATGAACCTATGTTGGGATGGACAAATCAAATTGTTTGTATTGAAAATCAACTTATCTTTTAGTCGACTTTCAAACAACTTTGGAATTGCCGATAATTTTGATATTCCCCTATAGTTATTTACGTTTTGCCTACTACCCGATTTAAAAATTGGAACGATAAAAGAAAGTTTCCAAGTATCTAAGAACTTTCCACTACTAAGTGATAAATTGAAAATAATGCGTAGAGGAGTAAAAAGGGAATTCCTACAATTTTTTAGGAAAATTGCTGGAATATTGTCTGGGCCAGCGGCGGTATTGCTTCTTAGTGCCGTTAAGCCGATGAAAACGTCGTCATCCGAGAGGACAAAATTTGGCACTTGAGGATAGGACCCGGAATTGCTTTGTATGTGCTCTCAAAAATTGAAAGTATTAAGTTTTTTTGCCGCGTATGATATGATGGAATCAGGTGTTGTGCTTGGCAAAAAGCGTGAGAGATGAAGCCATTTCTGTGACAAAACAACTTAAACACTTTGATCACTGTCCGATGTGTCAATCCCTGTGATTTTTTTGTTGGTAAAATTGACTGAATTTGACCGTCTCGTCACTAGTTGAGGATTAGCGTTGTTAGGGGAATCCGTGACAACAATTTGAGGTTCTTGACTAGTAGTAAGAGTGACTCGTTTTTTCCCAGATGATATAGCTGGAGTTAGGCCCTCCAAGGCAGCGGCAGTGACAGGAGCAGCAGCAATGTTGGCAGAAGAGTGGGCAACAGCTTCGGGCAGAACATTATTAGCAACGGCAGTTGCATCTGAAGGCGTTGAAGGTACTTTCTCTGTTTTTTTACTCGCGGGGGTCGCAGTGCAGGGTGTAAGCGATTCACTCAAGCGGCGCTCTTTTGTGGTAGAAACAGCTGGGCTCAACCTTGATTGATTGGCAAGCGACGGAGAGACGCGACCGGGTCCATTGACCTTTGCTTGAGAGCGAGTAACGATCTGCGAAAGCGGTTTAGCGGGAACAACAGAGGAACTCGAAATTATGCTTTTTATTTCGACTATTTCACTGCATATATTGTTTATTTTTAATATTAGAGTGTCTATATTGGGCAATTTATGGTTACAATTTGGGCAGTTTGAAAAAGCCATCGAACTAATAGAAAATACAATTCATTTACTAAAAAAAAAAAACAAAACACACTCAAAACTAAGTAAAAGATTCTAACATCAATAAATGAGTAAGAGGGGATTGGCGGAAACTTCACCAGAAAAATTCGACGACAAAAAAAGAGGCTATAAATACCACCGAAACATGTCCACATCTGGATCCAAGGAATTCGCTTTTGATCGGGAATTGTTGAAAGAAATCCTGCGAGAAAATAACACCGAACTTGTCAAAGAACTTCCCTCCAAAAGTGACTTTCAAAATCTATTCACCGAGATAACAACATTAAAAACAAAACAGGAAGAGATTACAGCCAAAGTTTTACATATAGAGGAAAAAAACAAGCTGTTGGAAGACCAAATTGATAAACTTTTGCTAAAAAGTACAGAAAAAAATCTTATTGTACGCTTACCGGTTGTAGACAATGTTGACACCGTAGAGAAAGCGAAATCAGTTTGCTCAGGACTACTTAACCTCAACACAAACACTGAAATTGAAACCGCCTTTAAAGTTAAGAGCCGAAGTGTTAATAAAGACACAATTATTGTGCAGATGAGATCACGAGAAAAAGCTACGAGTGTGCTACGAAACTCCACCAAACTTATGGCAACGGGCATTTTCATTAGCAAGGACCTTCCATTCAATTTACGGCAAAGAAGGTCAAAATTGATTGCTTTATTAAAACCACTTCGAACCGAACACCCAATGAAGAAAATCACTCTAAGAGACGACCGATTATATGCAGAAGGCAAAATATTCACTTGGGATATGTCAAAGGGCCTAAAATGCGGAAATTCCGATGGAATTCACACCAATTCTACACCAAATACTAGGTGACCTATTAACAGGTGTAAAAAATATTATTAAAGACCTAATGAATGAAAACGTAAACAAGGTGCAAGTCAAACAAACGTCAAACTTACGCTGGCCAACAAGTGCAAGTACAGGGATGGCGAGAGTTCAAAATACAAGTAAGAGATCAACTGCCATTCAAAACGTAACTGGGAGCTTAGATGGGTCCATTTTATGAGAACCTTCCGTCTACTTGATTCGAGAAAATACAAAATATAAAATTTTAAGTTATAATATTTCTGGAATTAAAAATAAGTTATTATTCAACGATTTTTTTAACTATTTAAAAGAATTTCATATTTTTTTTCTATTAGAAACTCATTTATTAAATCCGGAAGAAATTAAATTTAAGAAAATTTTTATGAATTACGAACTTATATGGATTCCTGCTGTAAAAACAAACCTTTTTGGAAGAGCGAGTGGAGGCGAGCTTTTTGCATATCGCAAAAATCTTAATCTGAATTTGAAATTTGAAAAGATAGGTGATTCGCAAGTACTCAAGCTCAGGCTAAACTCAAATAATTTATACATAATTCCTATATACCTCAACTTCAAACAGTGGCAACGCGATTTTGACATTCTGAGCGATCTACTTATCAATTTGGACTCAACTAATCTGTTTCTCATTGGAGACTTCAACGCGAGGATAGGAAGCTCACAAAACGACTTCACTTCTGGAACAAACCCTACTTTTTTAAATATGCATCGACAATCCAAAGATGAGACTAGTGACAACAAAGGAAGGAAAATACTGGAACTCACGGATGCTTTTGACTCTAAAGTTCTAAGCGGAAGTTGCAATGGTGATTTAAGAGGCGAATACACATTTATTAGAGATACGTCATGTTCGGTAATAGATTACTGTTTTGTTACTGGAGATTGGAACGAGATGCTAACAGATTTTAGAATAGTGAACAAGATATACTCGGACCATATGCCATTGGAAATGGACTTCAATGTTCAAAATCAAAACAGTGACTGTACTCTCGAACTCAGCCTCTTACCAAAGCTATTTTGGAATGATAATAATAGAGCCCACTATCAAATTAATTTAAATAATGAACTTTTAAACCTTTACACTGCCGAAACAACACCAAACATTGACCAATTAACGGCTATCATCAAGAATGCTGCATCGCCCCAACAATCACCGAGAAAGATCGGAAGCAGCAAACAAAAGTGGTTCGATAAAGACTGTGTGAAGGCAAGAATCCGGTCATTTGCGTTCCTCAAACTCCTTCGAAAACATAACACTCTTGTTTTTAAACGACTCTATGCTGAAGCGACTAAAGAATTCAAAAATATTTGCCGAGTAAAAAGAACAGCATCCGTGCAACAGAATATCACAATGATTAACAATGCTCGTACTTCAGCGGACTTTTGGAAAGCAGTCAAAGTCATAAACAAAAGAAAAAACCGAATCTCAGAAAGTATCCAAGCAAGTTCTTTATACGCACATTTTAACGCACTGTTGAATACATCACAGACATCTCCAAAAATTTATTATGCAGAGCCTTGTTTCATTGATGATTTTCTCGATGTACCATTCGATATTACAGAAACAATTCAAGTCATCAGGGGTGCTAAAAACAACAAAGCACCAGGAGAAGATGGAATACCCTTCGAATTCTATAAAAACTGTACAACGGAATTTGCACAAGCGCTTACAAATGAATTTAACCGACTCTTCCAACATGAACTTATCCCATTAAACTATAGAGGAATATCTTTTTTAAATACTGCTTCCAAACTCTTTACGGCGCTAATTTTCAATAGACTTACTAAATGGATACAAAGCAAAAACATTTTACATGAATTCCAAGCTGGTTTTAGGCGGAAATATTCTACGGTAGACCAAATTTTTATACTTCAGAGTATTGCGCAAATGTACAAGCGAAAGAATAAAAAACTTTATGCCATGTTTGTTGACTTTAAATCTGCTTTCGATTCAATTCCACGTGAGGCGCTTTATTATAAACTTTTCAGTATTGGTGTCAGCAGTAAGATTGTTAATATCATTAGAGCCCTTTACGACAACAACACAGCCAAAGTATGGGATGGAAATTCTGTGTCTGAAGAATTCCCTACGACGATGGGTGTAAAGCAAGGGTGTATACTAAGTACTCTACTCTTTATACTGTACATCAATGATATAACAGATGATATGATTGGTGGTATTGAGATTAACCAAGTAGTAATACCAGGTCTCATTTTCGCTGACGATATTGTCTTCGTAGCTGATTCAGTCAATAGTATGCAAACCAAAATCAATAAACTCGAAAAGTACTGCAAAACATGGAATCTCACAGTAAACCTGGAGAAGACTAAAATAATGATATTTAGAAACGGTGGCGGGCGTTTCTCGAGAAACGAAAATTGGACATACCAGGGTCAACCAGTCGAAGTTGTACGCGAGTATAAGTATTTAGGTGTCCTGTTTACCGCAAGTCTGAACATCGAAAAACACCTCCGAATGAAACTGAGCGAAGCAAAGAGAGCAATTAATTCAGTCTGGAATTCTTGTATTCAGAACAAATATATAGCGCATAGCTCTAAGCAAAAAATTATTCGATCGACTGCTCAGACCATACTTCTGTATGCAGCACAAGCCTGGGGGTATAATACATAGCTCTGATACAGTGGAGAATTTTCAAAGATTTTGTAAAAAACGTATATTCAGATTGCCAGACAGCACCCCGAATTACATGTTGTACATAGAAACAGGTTGTTCGCCACTTATATTGTTAACCATGAAATTTCACTTCGATTACATTATTAAAGTTTTAGAAATGGAAGAAGAACGTCTACCGAAGATTGTCCTGAAACATATTCTTGCTACAAGCGGATACTGCATCAAAGAATGGAATGAATTGGCTAGTCGCTATGGATGTGGATTTGATTTTCATCCAAGCGACGGAACATCCTGTTTGAAACAGAAATTCGGGAGCATAATCGAAAAAGCAGCAACACATCTGCACAACAGCTTTGTTAGTAAAGCGCAATCTTCGCAACACAGGATGTACTACAGCACATTAAGGCACGGACTACAAGAAAATACTTACTTTTTAGATGGTAATAAATCAGAAATGATAAAAACCATTTTTATGATAAGAGGTGAAATGTTGGGTTTAAACTACATACCACACCGACCAGAACTACCCATATATTGTGATCTCTGTAACCGAAATGAAAGGGAGGACATTTATCATTTTATTGCTGTGTGCCCAATACTCAGTGAATTTCGAAGATCGCACTTTGGAGTAAGGACACTTCAACTAGAGGAACTAACAGATATTATTAATGGAGACCGCGGATGGAATGATCTTTATAAGTACACCAAAACTGCTCCTGAGTATAGAAGGCGAATCAGAAAAGAAGATTTTTAATAAATTGTTTAAATATTATAATCTTATTTACCAAATTATGTTTATTAATACAAATAATGTCAACCAAGTAGACGGCGCCAAGCCATACTGTAAGACTTTGTTAAAAAAATGTACAGTGTAATATTATATTGATAGGTTCTTTATTACATGCCAATAAAAAGTCATTAACTAACTAACTAACTAACAATTCATTTACTAAGTTAAAAACACTTTGCAGGAAATGGGAGCAAAAGTAAAGCACTTCCGATCACTTCAACGGTCTGCTGACAGCTTCATAAACAGAAGGCAATGTGTTTTTTTTTTAAATGGCGTATGATCTCGTTGTTTTGGTACAAGGTCCGGCGTCCCCCAAGGTAGTCATTTGGGGCCACTCTTATTTATTATATTCACCAATTTTGTCTACTTTTTGCCGATGGCGTTAAGAAAGTTGCGGCAGTTAAATCTTTACGTGATACTGCAACATTTCAAAATGATCTGAACTCATGCTGCCAATGGTGTGTTAATAATTATTAAACAAATAATTAATAAACAAATAACTTTCGCCAAAATAGCAATTCCAATTATAACACAGTACTATTGCAACAATAAGCAACTAACTTCACATATAGACCACATCATTCGTAAAGCATGTTCCATGATGGGCTTTATTAAAAGCCATAGTAAAGAGTTCACTGACCCTCATACTCTAAAAACATTCTGAAACGTTCAAAGTTGACAAGAAGAAGAAGACATTATGAAATTATGTTTGTAAGAGGCATAATATGTTAAAAATTGTGTGTCCGGAACAGCTAGACAAATGTCACCTCTACGTTCCAATGAGGATTCCAAGAGATAGACCACTTCTCTTTACGGATCCGCACAGAACTGTTTACGTTCAAAATGAGCCAATTAATAGATGCTGTTCTGCCTATAATGAATTATGTAATTATTTAGACGTATCTAATCCTAGGCATATTTTTAAAAAGAAACTTGTTCAAATCGGTCATGTGACCTTACAAATATAAATTGAACTAAATTGTTAATAACTTAGTTAAATGTCGATTTTAGTCTGTAACAATCACTGTATTCGGTAGTTAAATACATAAATAAATTCTCGAAAGAGTTGGTAAACTCGATTCCCAAAATGGCCTTTAATTTGCACATACATTCACTTTAAAGTCTTTCAAGGCCCCGTGTACCGAACTGAAGTCATACGGAGCTAAAGCCGACAGTCTTTTTCAAAGAAATGTAATGTTTTTTTTTTTCAACTAAACGAGATGACTAGCATCTAAGGCTCAAATGTCATTTTAAAATTGTTTGAATTGGTCCAAGCGATGTGTCATTAATATAAAAAATGTCTCTAATTACCCATTGACGATTTTTAGCTACCATATCTTTAATTTCCTTGACATCAGGTTCATCAGTTAATGTTCCTGACCGATTCAACACTTTCTCTGCTTGTGGAAATTCCTTTTTTTGAATTGCATTCTAGGGAAACCTTCTTCTTTGCTCAATACACTTCCACTTCTTTGCTCAATAAAATCAGACAAATATCAATGACAGTACTACTACAAAACAAAGAAAAAATGTTTCCGGTTCGATATAGCCGCAAACTTAAATTGGAAAGTCACCTTGTAGCTTTATCACAGTAGTTTTCCTCAAGATCGTGGAATTATTTATTATTATTACCATCACTTGGAACTCGAAAGCTGAGGATCTTGTTGACAACCCTTCGCCAAGCCACTCTGTCATGAGTGTGTTCTTCCATGTATCGTTGATCTATTCTATCTCTCTAATTCCACCCTCATATTGTCCTCTAATCTGTCTCTTGTTTCGTCATTATCTCGCAGCAAGTCTAGATCGTCAACGTTGCCAGAGCAGATATGATTTCAGTAAGGAATCTCTCATTTTCCTGAAGGAATCTCATGACGTATTCCAGCTGTAAATTAAAAAGAAGGTGTGACAAGGCGTCTTCTTGTTTTAACCCTTCACGAATCTTGTTCAAAGTGATTACTACTTCAACTAGTTCCTTGATTTCCCTTAGGCATATCTGTTAGAGTTTCACCAATGTATTCGAAATATCCAGCCTTACAAGGAGCTGATACATTTTCCTTCGGCTTATGGAGTCATCCGCCTTATAAAAATCTACGAATATTTGGCGGACCATTTTGTGGAATTCCCATTTCTTTCTGCTGTCGTGTAGTAACAATATGGACACTTGTCGAGCGCTTTCTCCTGAAGTCACATTGGTTTTCTCCTATTATTTCCTTAGCGTATGATGTCAGTCTTCTTAAGAGGATATTTGACAGCACCTTATGAGAACTTGATAACAGTGATATTTATCGGTAAATGTTGCGTTATATTCAGCCACTCTATTTTGAAATAAACGAACGATAACCCAGTTCCATCCCTTAACCATCTAGCCCATCTAACCCCTCTGTTAGATCTGCTCTGAAAACTGGTCACACTGTCCGTCTTCCATTTTCAGGAGATTATTTTACAACATCAATTTCATAGCAGTGTTCGTTCACCCTTTATAAATGCGAGAATAATGACCGAGCTTATGCATACCTCGGGGAAAGCTTTATTGTTCAATATATTTGTGGGTGACCCATGTATTGTAACTTCTCTGTTAATTCTTCTTCAGCATGCCTTATCAAATGGCATAAGATCGACTCTTGTGGCCTTGTTATTCTTAATTCGGTGGATTTTTTCCTTTACTTCATCGGTAATTGGCACTTCCACCTGAAACTCCGCTGTGTGGATTACGCCATTTTCCATTACCGAAAAGTCCGAAAAGATTTTTGACTATTTTTTTAAGCAATAATTAATAAGTGATATTGGCGCAACATGCATTTTCGCGCAGATTTCCTACCCGTTCTATGCTATCTGATCAAATACAAAGGCATTCGTCCCTCGCCTCAAAGAGACTGGAATGGCAACTGACAGAAAAATCGGCAGAAGACGTTATAGTATTGGTTCTGGTCTGAATATCGGATGGCTGGTATCTAGAGGCTGGTGATGTCCGGACCAGACATCAAGGTCGACTGGATGACCTGCCACACAATTGGCCATTACAGAGCAGACAATTCAACAGCTACTGCCGTCAATCGTGTATGCTCTCCTGAACCCCAACAACGAAGTTTGGTGAGAGCTGGTCAAATCTATTCGTTTACTGATGCTAGATCACTACGACAAGTTATATGATTCAACAGCACGTACAAATGATAAAACTTTGTTATCAAACGTTGCGCACATTACGCCCATTTTACGGTAGACGCGGTGGCCCTTCACAGTTGGCTATTGAACTATTGGTGGCCAAATTTGAGACGATCAATTCGGTAGTCAATCAGCCAACATTCGTACGTCAAAGGCATGCAAGATCGGCCGAGAATATCGCCGCCATCCGTGAAAGTGTATAGTAGAACCCGCATTCAATTACTCGCCGTGCAGAAGAACTGGACCTTTCACAGACTTCAACTTGGCCAATTTTACCTCGGGACTTGGGCCTACACCAGTACAATATCCAACTGACCCACGAGCTCAAAGGTTATGAACGTAGACAGCGCCGTTTGTTCGTTGACTGGGCTTCGGAGACTTTGAAAAAGGACCACAATTTTGGCTGAAGCATCATTTTTAGCGACGAGGCACATTTTTTGCGCAAGCAGAATTGCCGTATATGGGACGACACCAACCCACACGAGGTTCACCAGGTGACAATGCATCCTCAAAAAGTCTCCGTTTGATGTGGATTTTGGGCCCGCGGCGTCATAGGTCCGTACTTTTTCGAAAACGACTTTGGTGAGGCGGTCACAGTCAATGGCGAGCACTACAGAACGATGACACCAATTCCTTATGGCCCAAATTGAACCATAAAGACCTAAACGACATGTGGTACGAGCAGAACAGCGCTGCGAGCCACACAGCGGACGCCACGATTGACATTTTGCGTGAAAGATTTGAAGGTGAAGTTATTTCTCACAAAGGTAACGTGAATTGGCAACCAAGGTAATGCGAATCGACCGCGCTAGACTTTTATTTGTGGTGTTTCCTAAAGTCGTAGATCTATACGAATAAACCACAATCGACCGATGCCCTTAAGGTGAATATAGCACAGGTCATCGCGGAAATTCAGCCGGCTCTATGTGGAAGATTCATGAAAAATTGGACAACTCGGATTCGTGCAACCGTAAGATGCGCAGGCGGGCATTTGAATGATGTCACATTCCATACATAATGGCATTCATGGGCCTTTCAAATAAAGAAAAGGATTTTGTTTATACTTTACACCCAGCTTATTTTATTCCATTTCAACATCTACCCGCTCTTATTGAAGAACCCTTTATAAGTTAAGAAGATGTTCGTTTCTGAGCCACTGAGAATCCACGTATCATTCACGAAGACCCGTTCGTACTGATGGAACCGATCTTCCAATTTAAACGCTCCAGAATTTCTTTGTAGTTCTTTTTCTATCGGAACAAGCGACAGACCCTGGAAGCTGTCAAAAAGAATATTATAGAATTAAGCGAAACCTTATCGACCGTGACTCTCGCCAAAAATCGGTAAAAGGATAGTGGCAGCACTCACTTGATCCATGATATATTTAGGAAATTCTGTCATTTCGTGTTAAAGATTTTTCTATGAGTGTTGCTGTGAGACTTTTCGGCCACCGTGTATTATTGATCGCTCTGATCATGACCCACCGATGGGTCACCATAATTTCATTCACTCTTCTTGTTCCTATTGATTAATGAGATGTTCCGTGGCTCGGACGCTCTTTATCTCTAATATTTTCACCTCCTGACGTCCCACTCATAAGCCTTAGTTTTACTAATCGCAGCCTCTCCAAAGGCCTACTTCAACAGCTGATACCAAAGAAAACCGGTCTGGCCAGAGATGAACAGGTAACTCTTAAACCTGCCTACAACAAGGAAAAAGTTGAGCAAATCAAAATCATACAACCCAATAAATTACAAAATTCCCTTTACTTTTTGAACACACTTCATATGTATCAGGATCATGCGGGTAGAACAGAGTTTCGGATCGACCTTCCCAATCTTGAATTAGAGCCGGCTATACCAGTTATATTTGTGATCATGATAACAACATCATCTAAATTCAGAAACTAGGTTCCAAAATGATGGTACTGTACGCCGAACTTATAAAGCACTCCCACCATTCTGCGCACCATGTAATCGGCCATTTGGGACCGCTATTTGTCGTATTGTGGACCATTTTCTGCGGACAAGATTTTCTCTCAAGACGCAAAGGAAAGGGAATAATGCACGAGTTCAGCAAAGAGTAGTAGAACATCCGTCCGTCAATTTTATGGTAGGCAAAGATCTTGGTTTGTAGGCTTACAACATCCAGCATGTGCAAGAATTAAAGCCGAATGACCATCGCCTGCATCAAAATTTTAATGATTGGGCCCAAAATCAATTGGGATAAGCCAATAAGCCAATTGTCGCATTTGAAGGAGAGACAATCTACATGAGAATATTGAACGTCATTACGTCCGAAAAGTAAGGTTTTGGTGCGGTCTATGGCCTGGTGGAAGCATTGGACCAATGTTTTTTTCTTAATTAGGCTAATCGGCGTGTTACGGTCAGCGGTGTTCGTTGTAGAGCAATGATTAATGACTTCCGTTCTCCGATTGACTGGCATGAATGTGGAAGAGTTGTGGATCCAGCAAGGTGGCGCTACGTGCCATTCAGCAAAGGAAACAATCACCTTGGACCTGGAAATTAATTTAATTACATTACACATACTGCCCTCCAGAAACACTATTTACAAGAGAAGCCCTTAAAGTTAGGATAATCCAGTGTGATGAACCCGAATCTTGACCTAGTAAAGTAGCGTATTGACCCGCTCTACTTACACGCACAACGAGTTCATAAGTTTTAGTACTGTGACCTCCTTCTTAGCTGCTAACCTTGGAATTCAGCTAAAAACTTGTTCTTTTTATTGATTGTTCATTTAAAAAATAAAGACTAAAGTCGACGAACAGAAGAGTAAAGATTAATGTGAACATCCTTAACCCTGAGCTACATACATACTATACTTCGCAGCACTCGCATGCCATTCAGTAAAAAAATACTTCTTTCGACGGTGGTCTATTTTAAATGCTACAAACTTACTCGCGCAATTACGTGCTAATTTACAACCAATTTGACGCTTATTTAGACCGCATGCAAGGCCCCCCGATCCCTCAGGCCACACTCCGCCTCTGACTCACACTGACCTGCTTACCGGTGCCACACTGCGACTACACACTCAATTAATCATTTGAATAATTTGTGGCTGCGTAGCTCCCTATCCGTTTGATCTTCACCGCCAACTCAGCTTCAAGATCTAATTTAAATCTTTTTTTTTTGTTCGCTTCCTTCTCTTCGTCCGAATCTTCACGATGGCGACCACGTTGACCACGCACCGATTCCCATGGGAGTACAAAGACATTTTTTTTTTTTCGCTCTCTTGTATTCGTATTTCATGTGTTGATGGCTTGATGCGGTTCCCTTGACCTTGTCCCGAGTTGTGTCTGGGCGTGGAAAGGTACGAATGTGGTGTGTACTAATAGAGATCCATGGCCAGACATATGGAGGGCATTCGATGAAATGAAAATGAAAATGAACGAAAGAAAATGAAATTCAATTCCCAGGTGATGTGTATTCCCATATTCCCAAGCAATTATCTCCCGCTATAATTGCACCGAAAATTTTAGTCAACCAGTCACAGACGCAAACGAACTGGGAGAGCAGGATCGTCAGCTTGAGACATATCCTTTCAACGATCACTATTCAAAACGCAATTCAAAACGAAAAATAAAAAAAATCTCAAACAAATCAGTGAAGGAACCACCAGCAGGTCAAATCATCGTTGGGACGACCAACTAGCCGGCGAGCTGATGACGGACGGCCATAAGGCGATATTGTTGAATCTCGACAGGAAATCAACCGCAATCGCGCACTAATCCGTTCATGGGTCTATCTACTCATACTCGTATCAACATATCCACGATCATCTGACCATGTCCACGTGTATGTGCGTTTACATCAAAAGTAATCATCTTCAATGTAAGCCGGTCCTAATTTTCCTCGTCAAGTTCCTCGCTCGTCATTTACGTCTTCCGCATCGCTTCAGTGTGTGTCTGTATACCCGTCCCAGGCGGTAAAACTACAAACGACTTAGTGGCCTAACACAGGTTGCATTAACAAATAATAACGCAGCACAATGCAAACATTAGCCAGCTTGACTAAAGGTAATGTACCATGGTCCTTCAGACTCTCATTTCGGTTTCCTTTTCCTCTTCTTCCAACCACCGAAAATCGCCGGTACGGGTCTGTAAGGTGTATTTACTGATCTCGGTGCGGCTGCATTCGGTGGTTCAACCGTCAAAGATACTTCTGCTTCTGTTGTTTGCTCAAACAATTGACGTGCCTTAAATTCTTTCCCAATTTTCGAGACAACCAACGATGACCGTATGATGGTGGAGTGAAGTGCGGCAGCGAGCAATGCATCTGGTCATTAGCAGCAAGTGGTAGATGGTGAGGAGACAGCGAGCTGGACAGGATGGCGGAGCCATTTAAGAGATTATCGCGTGTAAATATTAAAATAATCGAAATTTTTGTTTCAAGTGTTGTTAGAAATCTTATTTATCTACAGCATGTGATACATGACTGTGGAGAGGGTTTGTTCTTGGACCGGGATCGGATAGTGAAGCACTTGTTTGCGTGAACTTGATCATCATTGAGCTAGAAGACACCTGGAATAAGACCAGATACATGATGCGCCATCTACTAATGAGCCACGTTCTATGAAGTGACTGTGACACGTAAGTGGCGTGTTCAAAAAGTAAAGGGAATCGTGTGATTTCACTCGATTTTTAGTGAACCTCTCTAAAAGCTGTTTATATATTATTAGCTAAAAAGCTTGTTGGTCTACTGTCAGCCACCAAAGCAATTACAAGGGTTTTGCAACGACCAAAGAATTTTCTTTCATTTTTCTTGGTAGCATTACGTGGCGCAAAACATTAAAAATGTCAAAGTCTTATATGAATAGAATAAAGGTTTACAAGTGGTATAGGGGTTTCCGTAAAGGCCGTGAACGCGAGATCCTAGCATATTAAACGTGGAAAAAGTGATCGGAGTGATCACAAACAGTCAGGCGTAGGGTTACTTGCCTTATATAGGGTCCGCCAAATAACTTTTTTTTTTTTGAAAATGCTATAAAAAAAACTACTGAATATTTTCTCAAATTTCGTTTTTTATTTGAAAGTACAATCCTTCCGGTTAATAATGGAAAATAATTTCATTCAAATGGCTGCCTCGGCTGGCCATGCAGTAGCCTACACGATCGGTCCAATTTTTAAGCACATTATCGATTGTGTGCAGCTGTATTTCACCAATGGCTTCACGAATATTGTCCTTTAAAGCGTCAATTGTCTCTGGCTTGTCGGCGTAACACTTATCTTTGACGGCACCCCACAAATAATAGTCCAACGGTGTCAAATCGCAGCTCCGAGGTGGCCAATCGACATCAGCTCTGCGGCTGATAATGCGATCTTCAAAAACAGGGCGCAAAACATCGAGTGTAGCTTCGGCTGTGTGGCACGTAGCGCCTTCCTGTTGAAACCAAATGTTGCCAATATCCTCTTCTTCAATTTTTGTGAACAAAAATTCGTTCAACATGGCCCGATAACGATCGCCATTGACTGTAACGGCCACTCCTTGCTCATTTTCGAAGAAAAATGGCCCAATTATGCCTCTGGCCCAAAATCTCCACCAAACAGTGGCTCGTTTTGGGTGCACCGGCTTTTCAATGTATGCGTTCGGGTTTTCTGTGCCCCAAATGCGACAATTTTGCTTGTTTACATACCCGCCAAGATCAAAATGAGCTTCATCTGAAAAGATGATTTTTTTGGGCAAATCGGCATCTTCTGTAAGTCGATCGCAGGCCCACTTAGCGAAGCGTTGTTCAAGCGTATACACAACCATATTCGTTCAGCGGAAGGATAAAACTAATTATCTGTCAAATCAGACATGAGCTAAGTGTTACCATTCACGAAATAAGCACTACTTGAAAAAAGAAAACGTTAGATGGCGGACCCTTTATGTGTGTCTGCAAAATTTGTTCCAAAATTATGAAAATTGAAACGACGAAGATTAGAAGTTGAACAGGAGTTCTTGAATAAAGTCAATAACAATGTCTAACAGCTAATGTAACATGGGATCATACGGGTAGGTTCAATCTCAAGACTTGGGATCGGCTGCCGCTTTACCAAGAACCGAAATAAGGTTTGACAATGATTTGATAGAGTTCTCTTCTCTTATTTAGAGACTCCAGCCTCAATATTTACAAGACATAGGTCGATGTAAGCTTTAATCTTCTACCTTGCAAAACTAGGGTAGGGAAGACTTATGCAAAGGCTTTCCTCTCTATCCGTCTGTCTGTCCGTCCGAGTAGCTATGAATCTGAAACTTGGCCATGTTATAGAGGACATGATTCTGAGCTCATAGCGACCGGTTTTAAAACCCTAGCTACTATGGTTCTTGAGATCCAGGTAAAAGTTTTCAAAATTCGAGGTGGAAGACCTGGAATTACACTTGGCTCCCGGCGAGCTGATCCCATATCTTGCTTACTACTTCTAAAAAATACAAAATGTTTTAAAGAATCTTCATTTCCCAAGCACAGATGAGCTTTGAACAAGCGTTCTATACCAATTGTTTTGTTGTTTAAAGCTGAAATGAAGAAAAATGATAAAAAGTTATTGTTTTATACTGCTACGGTAAGTGAGCAGTATATTTTATTTTAACTGGCACGTGCCAGGTTATGACTACCCTAAAATGTCCAGAAGTCAAGACAGAGCACGGGTTGAAGGTATAGAGGGAAAGAGGGAAAGAAAGTACTGTGTACCGGCTTAAAATGCTTGTATATTGTAATGAGTTGAGAAAAGTTGAGCTGGGAAGAGCATTCCATATTCGGGTTCGGTTAAAAGACGAGTCTCTAAATTTAACTATGCGTCCGAAGATAGGCTTGAGGGTGAACTGATGAGCATTCAAAACGATTAAATTCTTGAAGGGCGATACAGTTTCATCGACACAAGAGGCATTCGGGGATAATGGCTGATTATTGATGGTTAGCTTAAGTGACAGAAGACAGCATTGTGTTTTGGAAACATTAAATTCCATTCTATTGTTTATACCCCATTTAATTATTCAATCAAGGTCGGAATTAAATGAGCTTAATATACGCTGCAATTCCAGTTCTACGGCCGAAGACCATGGACGTGAGTCCATGAACGGAAATGAAAGGCTAAGAGTATTGTCATCAGCCGAGGAGTGTATTGGATTAGAAGTAGCAGATAAGAGATCATTTATGAAAATGAGGAAGGTTGTCGGTGACAGAACAGAGCCGTGGAGATCACCAGCGTTTGTTTGGTGAATCTTAGGCTTGAAACCGTCCAAAATAACTTGAATTGAACGCCCCGCCTGATGCCAAACTCTGTCAAATGCTTTTCAGCAATCTCGCTTTCGTCGAAATGATGCAAAGATTGGTTCCACTTTTCGGTGAGATATGCCGTCAAATCACCAATGGTCATTAAGAAGTCTCCGCGATTCAAGATATTTCATAAACTGACGATTAATCAGCGCTTCCATGACCTTAGAAAGAATGGACGTTAGTGCTATGGGTCGGCAGGAGGTGGGAGACGAACACACGCCCTTTTTAGGGACAGCCTGGACAAATGCTATTTTCCATGTACCCGGACAGAGACCAGAAGAGTAGCTAAAATTAGAAAGCTTACGCAGTGATTTTGCCAGCGTGGAAGAACACCTCTTCAGAAGTATTGGAGGCAGACCATCAGTGCCAGCGGATTTATGCACGTTAAGACCCCTAAGAACTCTTGCAACTGTACCAGTGCGAAAGTGAATTTGTCCCATGAAAGATTCTACGCTCTCAAGTACAGGCCGAGACAAAGTGCAGATTGGCTGACAGCTGGGATGTCATGTAAATGAGCGTAGAGATTGAGGACGAGGCAGAATTCTTTATGTTTATCATAAATGACCAAAAGTTTTTGTTATCTTTGGGACAATTTAGCACTTTTCGTCTCAACTTTTGGTCATGGGAAACTTTGACACGTCGAATCAATGCACTACAGTCATCTCTGGCTCGTTTCAACTTATTCCGATTTTCCTCAGAGGGATTGACTTTCGGATAAGTCCGAAAACTCAGCTCTCTTAATCTGATAGTTTCTTTAGGGCTCGAGTCATACCACGCATTTGCTTTGGGTTTGATATTCTTCACTATACCTAGTCAAGTCATGGTATGGTGGAGCACGAGACCGTCAAAGATCCGGCCGTCCGCGCACTGTGAGAACTCCGAAAGCGACCAAAGTCGTGAAGAAACGAATCGACCGAAAACCGCTACGAAAACAGAAAATCTTGTCGCGGAAAATGTAAATGTCGCAAAAATCCATGTCTCTTATCAAAGAAGATTTAGGACTCAGCGCGTACAAGCGACACACTGGACACCTGCTCACGGCCGCATTGAAGGAAAAACGCAAGCGAAAATCGAAAGCGTTACGCAGCCGATACGCGTCTATTTACTGACGAGAAAATCTTCACCGTAGAAGAATCGTCTGTAATGGTATGGTGGGGAGTGAGCTACGATGTCGTTACCAAGCTCCATTTTTGCGAGAAAGGAGTGAAAACATCGGCCAAAGTATATCAATCGATAGTTTTGGAACCCATTGTGAAGCATCTCAACAAATCAATATTCGCCAACAAGCCGTGGACTTTCCAGCAAGACTCTGCTCCAGCCCACAAAACAAAAGCGACTCAACTGTGACTCAAAAACAACGTTCCGGACTTCATATCAACGGATGATTGACCAGCTGGTAATCCAGACCTCAATCCGTTGGATTACAAATTGTGATTCGCATTATAGGGCATGGTTTGCTCTACTCGACACCCAAATATTGAGTCGTTGAAGCGAGCCCTTGTCCGTGCAGTGGACAATTTCCCCATGCATGAAGTGCGTCTCGCGATCGATGAGTGGCCAGATCGCTTCAAGTCGTGCTGGAAGCAAATGGAAGTCATTTCGAATAAGTTGTTCTAAGATTTGTAGCCATTGAATAACCCAATAAAAACCAAAAATATATTTTTAAAAATATGAATTCGTTATCATTTGTCTTCGATTTGTCTGTGTACCACTATTTATGACTTCACTGGCTATGTGGAATGAAGCATCTCAATGAAGCAGAAGAAGTCGTATGTTCGTGATCGCACCAGCAGTAGCATCCACGTCTCTATCGAGAAAACATTGTGACCAGTTAAAATTCCTAAAGAAGTTGTTACATCTACTCCAGTTGGCTTTCTCGTAGAGCCATACTATTATTTTGGGAATTTTTTCAATATCTAACTCTGTGGGTTGAATACGAGACACTAGCTGAAACGACACAGTGCTCTGACGCGACTAGAGGTCACAATATGTCAATAAAATACTTATCAGGATGAGAGGTAAGGAGCAAGTCCAGGGTGTTGGCGGAATAATCTACAATGTCAGGTATTCGTGTTGGCTCATTTACTAGCTAGGTTACATTATTTACCTGTTTACCGCAGCACTCGAACAGATAAGCATACGAGGACCGTCATTTTTGTGCCAAAATTAATGAGACGTAGGGTATCATGCTCCACTCTATAACCGAATCGATTATCCAGGACAATATTTTTCTCCTCAGACCACTGGATCAGAGCTTATTTGTTTCTCTTACACATCTTTGATTACATAAAAGTCACCGCGTTAGTTAGACCTTCGTGGTTTGTTCAAAAAATAAGGTGACTTTTTCAAATTTTGAGTATTTAATTTGTTTTTCACAGATACAAAGATTGAACGTGTTTTGGTGTTCTTGGCGATTGTTTTGGTCTTTAATAAGTTTGTATTAAATTTGGCGTGAACAAAAAAATTAAATTCTCCAACGTACTTGACTGTGGCATTCGGTGAGTCTGTTCCAAGCAAAAGGAAAATATTTATAAGTGGCAAAAGATGTTAATAACGATGAGCCACGTCAATATCGAATGAAAACAAAGAAGTATCGGAGAAAATTCTTACAGAGAATCGTTGAATCACTATTGGAGAAGTTGCTGAGGATATTAGCATATCGGCTGACTCATACCGTTCGACTTTTTCTAATATTTTCGGCATGAAACGTGTGTCAGCGAAGTTTGTTCCGAAATCGCTAAGTTTTTAACAAATGAACCGTCGGATAAGCATTGCTCAGGAACTGTTGAATGACGTGAATGACATCCAGGTTTGCTGAAAACGGTCATCACTGTTGACGAAGCATGGGTATAGGGTTATAACGTCGAAACCAAAGCCCAATCATTTAAATGGAAGCGACCAGAAGAGCCAAGTCCGAAAACAGCACCTCATGGTATTTTAAGACAAGGAAGTTGATTTAAGTTATTTCGGCGAATGATCTCATTTATTTGCGGGAACATGGTCGAACATGTTGGATTTTACACAGAGCGCTCTGGAGCAGTGGGTTTTGTGTCGGCGTCTGACGCGCGATGCGCGAGTTCAGATCATGATAACACCAACGCTATCAAATGTTTATTTCGCGGGTTTTCCCCTCGGCAGCATATTGGCAAAACCCGTACACTTGCCTCCTCCCTGCGAATGCCCAGCATTGCTCACCTGTCAGACAGATGGTTGATTGCAGTGGGATGCATTCAGCCTCTTTATTTGACAGTGTAGCTAACCTCAGCTTCGCCAATATAACCGGTTTCCTTAACTCCACAAGCTAGATTTAAATGAACATCCCCCTTCATATGACTTATGTTTCACGGCGCCTAAGCGCTAATTGTACCCTGATGTGCATAGTCGGGTGGCCACCTCAACCTACCTACCTGGTTTTTACAGCCAATCTTGTTGTTTCAGTACAGATTCGCCGAAAGTCTATACTTTTCCTTCAGTATATAATTTTTTCTCATCAGTGACTTCAGTGTCCTGATTTCCGGATCTGTCTGTCTGTCAGTAAGGCTTCGGTACAAAGTTTTTAGTCTTGACAGCAGTCTGCTTTTACGTCCGTTAGGGCATGCCAAAAAACCTTAAAAGCCATTGTACGTTTTATAGAGGCTTACATTTGTTTAATGTAATCATCAATCTCCTCATTTAATAACTTTCTGTTGACCGGTGGACAAAGATAGCTTAAAAATATTTCTCTCATTAGTAAGTTGAAAAATCTGGTCCAGCGCGTTGTAAACTTTTGGGCAAATCCTTGTAGTTCCACAATGTCGTTGGTTATTTTAACACAGCGGCCGACATGATTGCTGTCACACACAATGGTGCGAAGGCAGTTTATCTGTTCGTCTACGTCAGTCAGTCGTAATCGTGCGTCTAACAACAAGAGATCTAGAAGTGAACAACCCCTTGGATAAAGTCCACCTTAGCCTGTAACTTTTTGTACCAGTTACGTTGTATTATATCTTAGGGTTGATAAATATGACTTCACAAAAAAATAATTCCGAATGATAAGAAGTCTTTAACTCTCCAGGTTTTTAACACTAAGTAGACTTCGGAGTCCAGCAAAGACAAATGACATAATTCCATGCCAACAATAGCAACAACTGGATCTTGTGGCTAATATTGCCGCTTCATGCAAACTAAGTAGATTTCTTTCGAGTTTGTCGGCCGAATCATTTTACGGAATGGCGATCCACGTCGGAGGATAAAATGCTAAAATCTAGCCAGGCGACTTGTTTTATTAAAGTAATATGAAAGGCTTTCGCCCTTATCCACTCTATTTTAACTGATGTCGACGATGCCCTTGCTTACATATATCCCACGGTTGAAGGAAGCCAATTTTCTTTTATGTGCCTAGTTTTTACAACGAATCAGTATCATACTTAGATCCTAGCACATCGCTTTTACAATCAATTGGATCAGCATAGTCAATTAGCCATCATGTTTTCGCGAGTTATTGTAGCTTGCATCGTTAAAAGACATCCTTCGGATTGAAAACAGATATAAAAACAAAACAAGACCCAAAAACCTTTAAATCAATTCCGCCGAAAACATGCACGATCAACGTGGGCATTCGATTTAATCGTCGAGGTTTTATGATTCCTGGATTTTATGATTGAATAAACATAGCATCCATACAAACCTAGTATTTGTTAATGAGCCTGCTTTGGTGTCTCAACGCCAGCTATGAAGACTTAGCCATAAACTACTTTTATGACGGCGCAGGAGACTGATGATGTTGGCAAGTTCGTTAATTAGGGACAAGTTCAATTATAGTTGCTTCTGATCAAGAAGCAAACCGCGAATTTCGAACTACGTTTTGTTCAAAAAGTAAGATGTGAACTCTAATAGAATTCCCGGGAGACGGAAAAGCCTCTTTCGTTTGCAATTTCTTGGAAACGGACCAATCCACTGTACCCTGACCCCTTTGCTATTGATTTGCGTCCGCCAGTCGTCACTTGTCAGTGTCATTAATAGACTTCTCCGGCGAAAATTAAAACAATTAAGCAATAAAGCGACTTCAAGTTTACGTTGTGGCAACACGGCACTTGGCATTCGGCTTCCATCGAATCCATTCTTACATCTAATATGGCTTTCACACGAAAAAAAACTTTTGGAAATTTTAATTACGCCCATTGAAGAATGGGATTGTTTTTTGACCGCTTCGAGTGGCGGAGAACATGTGAATTGCGGCTTTCATTAACAACTTGTCGCTGTTTTGTTTTTTTTTTTTTTTGTTTTCGACAGCGTTACACGAACAATTGACCACCTGCTTGGAGTAAAATCTTCATTAACTTGGACATGAGAACGTGGGGTTTGGGATGTCGACTTTGTCTATGAGTTAGGTCGGGTGGGTATTACTGTGCCTCAACACCTACATGGAGTTGCCGAGCCGGAGATGGATTTTTTACAATGGAAGGTACGCGAAAGAAGACAACAAAATCAGATAGTGCGGTAGGTAGGAACAGTTGTAATTACTTTTATACAGCAATTTGGATTTTTCGAGTAAACTTCCCACAACCAGAGTTGACCAGAAATAGAACATCATAAGAGCAACGATTTTTGTCCTTTTTTTTATCATGCTGATGACATGCTGTTCTGGGATTAGGTAGAACATGGTGCAAGACTAGCTCTTGGAATTTACCTTTTCTTTTTTGCTATTAAAATTGTTGCCATTTCTGGCAAAACCGAACTAAGCTTGGATATATCAAGCAAGTAATCAATTATAAATGACAGTCGACATTGATCCTCAAGCTCGAGCTGCTATGAATTTTGAGCTAAATTTGTCTTTGATGAATCTTTAACCTGGGCTTTGATGAGAATTGTATCTCTTAATCAGCATTAAGTCAAGATAAAAATCAAGCTTTGGGTATTGATGACCTCCAATCCTTGAAGAATCTTAGAGAAGCCTTGATATGACTTGAAACTTAATGTTTATTCGATAAATCTGGATGAGTCTTTGGTCGTGATATCCGAAGATGAACTTCTGATTTCTCTTGTTGCCCTTAATAACTTCGATAAGCCATGACCCATCGTGAACTATTTGCCTTTCGAAGCCTTGTACGTTATTGAAAATTGAAGCTTGAGCTTAGAGCATTGATCAACTTTAGGCCTTGAGGAGCCCTGATGGGACTCGAATCTTAATGTCTATTTTACATTTGGATCTGTATGAGTCTTGCATCTTGATGACCTTCGATGAGACTCTGTTGAGCCTTGGTAACGACTCATTCTTAATAACACTTGAAGAGTAGTGACCCATCGTGAACCACATCTCTTATTGAGCCTTATTGAGTCTTGAGATTTAACATATTGCGTCATTAGTCTGACTTCGCCTTGGGTCTTAGTAAACATAAAACCTTAATGGCAGTCGAATCGTCATGATGTTTGAATGATGATGTATTGCTGAATCCTAGATCCTTTATGTCTCTTGTTGAGCCATCACCTGTCATTCGAAGTGCCTTGAGCTTTAATGAGCTCTGCACTTAGATGAGTCTTGAGCTTTTAGACTTGATGAAATTAAAACCTGGGGAAACCTTGAGGCTTAAGCCGTCAGACCTTGATATTTCGATTGAACATTGATTAATATCGAACCTTAATGTCTTTTGGTACACCTCAATGAACTTAAATGGACTCTAAATAAGTCTTGGGGACTCTTAATTCGTAATTAATGAGCCTTGGCCCATTGGTGACTATTTACCTTTATAAACCTAAGGCCTTGCTGAATCTTGAACTTTGATATTTTGTGGTATAAGTCTGCACTTTCAAGCTCTTAACGAGCTTTGAACGCTATATTGATGAAGTTTCAGTTTTGTTACGCCTTGATAGACTTCTTGCCATAAAAACCTTAGAAATAAAGCCTTGATGATATTGATGAGAATTTAATCTTCATTATATTAAATATTGGTGAAATTTAGACCCTGGATTGAGCTCCTTGTCAGTGAGCCTTGGGATTGTGTTTGACGTCCTTGATTGAAATCATACAAGGTGGCGCAAAATTAATCATAATTTTATTTTTGAATTACTTTTCTACTAAATACAAAAAAACGATCTTGAGTGATGGAGGTCCTTAGTTGGACCTTTGTAATTTTTTTCTTAAGTTAAAAATATGATATTCGTCAAAGAGCTGCCGCCAGTGTTAATATAAAAATGTTCCCGTTCTATCGCATTTTCCATTCTTTTCCGGTGATAACTGTTCGCATTCCTGTTGAATATTCTCCTTAAGGGTTACGATTGTCTGAGGCTTATTAGCATAAGCCCGCGGCTTCAAGAAACCCCAAAGAAAGAAGTCTGGGATGTTTAAATCGAGCGATCTTGCTGGCCAAGCCAAATCACAAAAAGGGAATATTACACTACCAGGAAACGTTTCCTTCACAATACCTACTGTGGCTTCTGTTGTGTGTGCGGTGGCACCGTCTTGTTGAAACCACATGCTCACAAAGCCTGACTCATCCGATTCTGGCAGTAAGAAGCCGTTTATAATTTCCCTGTAGCGTTCGCCAATAACAATGTCCGTATTGCCGATGGCGTCCTCAAAAAAATACGGCCCAATCACTCCTTCCGCGTCAACGTCGCACCACACAGTGGCTTTAAGTGAATGTAAGGCTCTTTATGCATCACACACGGATTTTTAGTGCCCCGATAACGAACTTTTTGCTTATTGACATAATCGCTTAAGTGGAAATGCACTTCGTCGCTCATGATGATTTTCGGCACAAAATCGTCCTCTTTGTTGTTGAGATTAAGAATGGCTTGACAGTAATTCACACGCGACTGACGGCCAGCAGGCATTAACTGATGCACTGTTTGCACTTTGAACAGGAACATGTGTAAGTCATTCACTAAAATTCGTTGTGGGGTCCGTCTGGTGATGCCCAGTGGCGTGGCCCGTCGTCTGGTGATGCCCAGCGACGTGGCCCGTCGTCTGGTGATGCCCAGCGAAGTGGCCCGTCGTCTGGTTGATGTTTCTTCGCTTTCAGCGACATCGGCAGCCTCAGCCTCGATAGTCTCGGCCAAACGACCAGTCCGGTGGCGGCCACGCCCGTTATGGTCGTCCTGTGGTCTTTCGAGTCGAGTAGCTAAGCGCCGGAATGTTTGTCGAAATTCACGCTGCGCTAACACCACCGACCGATTATTAGTCAAAAAATCGACAAAATTATTCCATGCTTTTGTCTGTATACTGCAGCTGTTTAGTTCACAAATGCCAAATGATGACGCACGACGTCACTTGCAAAAAACTATAACATGAGCTTTGGTATCTCACGCCTTGAATCGTGGTGAGCCCTGAGAGTTTGGTCTTTATAAGCTTTGAATAATAAGTCTTGATATCCCTTGATTTGATGAGCTTTTAGCCCTGGGGCCTGAACCTTAATGACCTTGATGTGTGTCGATTCTTCGTGAGTTATGAGCTCTTTTGAATTCTGAGCTTTTAGTCTTGATGAATCTTGGGCTTTGATGAAGGTTGAGCGTCGGTTTTTTTTCTTTTATAGGGAACGCGCAAGTTCAAGAGTTGCGCTCTTTTAGTGTCACACAACCTGGACGATGCGCAGATGGTTTTGGTCGTAGATGTTCTTTAACTACTCTTCGGTTGTTGTCCTAGATATAGCTCGAGAGATTCGACTGAATTTGTCGGGCTGGTTGTAGTTCACAGTAACTTTTCTGTTTCCATGTCATTAAGGTGTTATATTGGAAACGAACACACAAACTATGCATTTTGAAGTGCAATGCCTTCGTCAGCATTTTTTGATCATCTTTCATTCACAGCTGATGTTGTTGCACAGTTCATCCGCATAAAAGTTGTTCTCGGCTATCGCCAGACCTTCCGCTCAACAGTCAGTGATGATTACCATTGCGCCACGACCACCCCCTGTTTAAACTTGGTCCTTACTGTACACTGAGGTTTGATAAATCTTGATTAATTTTGAGCCTTGAAGCCTGAAGCATAATAGCCTGAATTGTGAGTCGACCCTCCACGAAGTCTTAAGCCTTAATATCATTCAATGAACTTTAACCCCTTATGAGTTTCATACTCTGAAGAATTCAAAGGTTTTAGACTTGATGAGTGTTGAATTGTGGTAGACAATGAGCCCAGATCAACATTAAGCCTTGAATCTTGATGAACGTTGAGCCTTGATGATCGTTGAGCCTTGATGAACATTGACCCTGGAATGAGATTCTTTAGCCATAGTGTGCCTTGAGACTCATATATTTCGATGAGCCTTGAGGCATTATGAGTTTCGTGCTCCATATAATTCTAACTAGACCTGATGAGCCTTAAGCTATGATAGACATTGACCCCGTAGAGCCTTAATGAACACTGAGCCTTGAAGAACGTTGAGCCATATTGAACGTTCAGCCTTGATGATCGCTGAGCTTTGATGAACATTGAGCCTTGATGAAAGTTGATCTATGACGGACACAAAGCCTCAATGAATATTGAGTCTTGATGATCGTTGAGACGTGATAAACCTTGATTATCGATGATCGTTGAGCACTGATGAACTTCGAGCCTTGATGAACATCTAGTCTTGATGAGCATTAAGCCTTGAACATTTAACCTTATAGAATCTTGATCAGAATCAAATTTTAATACGCCTTAGTGAGTCCTATTTCTCAATGCCATAAGCCATGGTAAGCTCTGTGTCTTTATGAGTCTTTGCCTTTCTGAATTTATGATTTTGGAACATTGGCGAATATTGTTAAGCCTTCAGCCTTAAATATTAAGCCATCATAAGCAGAGCCACGATTTGCAACTATACCGATGGAAATAACACTTAAGAAAAGGCGGAAGTAAAAGCAAGTTCAAAGCCTCCCAAGACCATATCAAATTCATCTTATAGCCATTTGTCGTAAACGACCGTATCGAAATCCCTTCACCAAAAGACTCAATCTTGAGAATCAAAACTTCTCAACGACTCTATTATAAATCAATTCCCTCTCATTTCCGGTAAGTTACAACCAACTGACAACCAAGGAGGCAATTCAAATCGAAAACCAATTTTAAATGTTAGGTGAATGACATCACAAACATCGATACAAGCGTAATGTACTTTATCTAATCACCGGCAATCGGATTCAGATATGCAGCTACCACACACACTTCACAAAGAAATCAAAATCTACTTCAGCCAGCTGCAGTAATGTCTCATCGCCTGCAGATATTCACAGATATACCATAAAACTCAATTTGCATCTCTACTTAACTCGAGAAGGAACATAAAACACGGGATGAGAAAAGAAGTGGGAATGGACCACGACGACAACGGCAGTCACTATCCTCGAATGAATTAGCCATATCCACTCTAATCATCAGTGAATCTGCCCAATTAATTTCATGCTGAATTAGAGAGACAAAACTCAAAATTCGCATGACAGCATAAACGTTAGCACCACCACTACAAATGAGCAGAGTCATCAACACAGCGATGATCGCGTACAGTATGTAGTACCAACAAGGGAGAGACAGAAAGGATGATTGCCCGAAAATCGACCAGCATTGCCGGCCATCCATGCATCTATCCATCCGATCATCGGGGTGAAGGAATGAGAAGCGATTCGAAACGAACCGAACCGAACCGAACCGAACGGGACGACGATCGGATGATTATGACGGCTTCCCAAGGAATCTGTTGATCATTATTCCAGGTGTTAATTTCTCATTATTCCCTGCGTGCCATTTTAATTGTTTTTGGAATTTCCCGGGGCGTCCTCCCCAAAAGCCGCCCCTCGAATTGTCCACACGATGACTGACAGATACGGTCACCTCGTCGGTTGTTTGGCTGCGTACACAACACGGTGCCTAAGAATGTTCCTTTCTTTCTATCTTTTTGTTGTTGTCGTAATCATCGCAACAAGACAAGGCGGCCGAATCTGTAGTGTTCAATTGGTGAAGGTCTCATCGGTTGACGTGTCATTCAGCCTCGAGTGGAATTGTCCACGATGCCATGTACCCGTTGACAGATGATGTCAAAGTAGGCAAAAATTCGTCGTTTCAGAAAGTCATCAGTGACTTTTGTCGGCTGTGGATATGTGCGCGCGGGGTTCGATCGGACCGCGTGACATGATCGAAGAGACATGGCGACCGACAAGCAAAGACCCGTACCGATGGACGTGTATCATTCGCTTTGTTACAAAATCGTCGAATCGTCAACGGCGTTGTTGTCGTTGCCATCGTTGTTGCCCCCGTTCATGTCCACCAGCCACCGTTGACGCGCTGTCGTCGTCGCCTTGTTCTTTTCGTTTATTACTTATTTCCTTTTCCTTTGCTCTTTACTTCTATTCCTTCTCTGCTACTGTCTCTGGTTGTGTCTTCCAAGATTTCTTTTTTTTTTCTTCACTCTCTTCGCCTCGATCAAGCGCTGTTTACCACCGTCTTGCGCTTGTTCGGCGGCTATTTATTCTCCTTCGATACTACAACATACATGAACAACAACAGCCAGCGCCAGTGCAAACCGAGTCGCGCTTGCTCAGGAGTTTCGAGGGCTAAAGTCGTAAATAAGAATCAATTAGCCATTATCTTAGGAATTGTGCCGCTGTCACTTCTGATAATTACCCTATGAATGGTTTAATGTCAAGTTTAGTTCGTTACCTTATTTCTCTCCGGCTTTTTTCCGATCGCCTGTTTCTCGTGCTTCGGTTTTTCTACTTTTTTGTCGCTTGTTCCACCCGGTTCGGTTCCTGGATCCCGATGCAAATAGATAGACGTGTTCACTGGACGGCGGATTGAAATCAACGCGCGAATGGACTGGAGAAGCGGATACTTGGGAACAGCCGGTAAGCTGTGCCTTATTTGGTGGCATTTGGCTTGTGTGAAATGTGGAAAAGGTCAGGTTCACGATGCTCATCTGGGCTTCTTGGCGTTTCCAGATCGCCTGCAACAAAGTACTTAGTTGACACGTACACGTATCTATGGTAAAGGGACATTGCATTCCACACGAGCGCAACTCGGATGCTTTGATTTGTTATAAGAAGGGAGTCCGACTACAAGGAGGCTTCAATGATCAAGGTGTTTTTATGGTAGTAGCCGCTTAAATTCTACAGAAATAAATGAGCTAAGTTGAGTAAGACAGTCACAAGATAGAAACCAATAAGATTTAGGCCTTCAGTTACCAAGAGGTGAGTAATCGATCAAACCCAGAAACAAGTAACGTTCATACAAAATCATGTTTTAACTAAGGCCCTGACAAAGACCGTCAGAATAAATGCAGCTTACTTGTACAATACTTACTTGGAATAAAATCCAGAGAAACAAATGCCTTAAGGCTCTATGCAAATCAAAGAGAGGGTACCTAGTATGGCTAGTTATCTTCAGTCTAGTGAGACTCGACTTCTAAAAAGCAAATCAGTGAATATCAAGTCTGGAACTGCATGAAGATAAAGAAGATGAGGCTCTACGAGGCACCCAAGCACAATATCATCTTAAAGACGTCACCCAAAAGCGCCTGGAAATTTTTGCAGCCTTATTACTAGTTTCTCTAAGAGCATGTTTCCCTCGAATCCCGACATTTTAAGATCTGATTGCTTGTTACAGATCTTCGAAAACCGAAGTTGTTCCCGCCAAAAATGCTATTTTAATTAGAGAATGATCTGAAAACGAATATAAGCCCATAGGCGAGTTTAATTAAGACAAAAGCTAAAATCTGATTGATGCACATCGACTTTTTGACCATTATCGACAAAGGTCGTAAAATTGCTGTGGTGAACCATATAAATTGTTGGTTTTACGTCAATGAAAAATCTCAGTTCATTCACGAGAAACCTCTCCACGACCAACAAGTACCTAAATGGTTTTCCAATGGGGACTTGACAGCTTTGAATTTAATTTGTGAACGCACCCTTTCACTAATCATCGACCTGTCATTGTCAGTTTATTCAATAAACTCAACATTTTCATCGTGCTAAAGTACATGAACGAGCAACGTCTGCAAATTATAAAAATTTTCTACCGAAATTCGGAGTCGGTGACCGCAACTTTAAGAGCGTTAACTTCAATTTTCGGTCGTAATTCTCGCCCTAGTAGACAGGCAATAACAAGCTTAGTGCAAACATTTGAGTCTACATATTCGTTGTGTGATGTTGGCGTGTCAGTGAGACAACGGGTTGGTCGAAGTGTCGAAAATATCGCTGCCGTTCAGGCGTCCGTAGCAAACGATCCAAATCAGTCAATTCCACGGCGTTCTCAAGAATTGGGCATCGCTCAGACCACATTATGGCGTATTTTGCATAAGGATCTTGGCTTACACCCATACAAGATCAAGCTGACTCAAGAATTGAAGCCGATGGACCATTTGAAGCGACGTACGTTCTCCGATTGGGCTCTGGAGAAGATGCGCCAAGATGATGAATTTCATCGCAAAATCATCTTCAGTGACGGAGCTCATTTTTGTCTCGATGGGTTCGTCAATAAGCAAAATATGCGTTATTGGTCGGGTGAAAATCCACATGTGCTTCATGAATCACCACTTCATCCACAAAAAATAACTGTTTGGTGCGGTTTGCATGCCGGCGGCGTTATTGGGCCATATTTTTTAGTCGACGATAACGATCGTCACGTTACTGTGAATGGCCAGCGTTATCGCGCCATGCTTACCGATTATTTTTGGCCCGAATTGGAAGATATGGACTTGGACGACATGTGGTTTCAACAGGATGGTGCCACAAGCCACACAGCACACGTTAGAATCGATCTATTGAAGAGTAAGTTTGATGAGCGTGTTATTTCAAGAAATGGGCCAGTCGATTGGCCGCCTCGTTCGTGCGATTTAACGCCTCTAGACTATTTTCTTTGAGGCTACGTTAAGTCATTGGTTTATGCCAACAAGCCGACGACGTTGGAAGAGCTCAGAGCCAACATTGAACGCGAAAAAGCGGCCGTTTCGGCCGAAATGTGTGGCCGAGTCATCGAAAATTGGGTCCAATGAATCGAACACTGCAAACGTACCTACTCGCGATGGCCATATGAACGAAGTCGAGTTCCATTCATAAATGTTTTGATTGTACTTCAAGCCGATAATAAAGTTTTTGAAATATCTCAAATGGTTTGCGTTTTATTTAAAAAAAAAGTTGTCAAGTCCTTTTTGGAAAAACCTTTATTTGGACTGAAATTAGTGCGAAAGGAATCATACAACGTTCTTGTTCCAAGACCACGCTGAAGCAGTCAATAAGAACGATTTCCGGCTATGATAATGGATCTTTTTCTCACTATCAAGGGCATGGATAATTGCTGCTTTCCATAAAACAAGCCACGATCGCTTTCTTTGTTCCTTGATCGCCTTATGTTGAAAAATTGTGATTTTGCTTGGCCTGCAGATTAGTCTGTGAGGTTATCACGGAAAAAATCATGGAACTAGAATGCCTTAAACGGCAAAATTTGACTAGAAATGACCGCAACTCAGCCCAAAACGTTTGAAAAATATAGAAAATGCTAAATAACGAACCCATTGTGTCAGTCGCTCTGGCGGCTATCATTTGGCTCGTGGTCAATCCCTACGCTCATTTACAATGACATCCCAGCTGCCAGCTCTTTAGACAAAGCCAATCTGCTAGCCGTACATTTTACAGTCGGCTCAGAGTTCCCAGATTGCACTTTGTCGCCGCCTGTACCTTGAGAGCGTGGAATCTTCCCTGGGACAAATCCACTTTCGTACAATTGTTAGAGGCCTTAGGGATCTCAACGTCTCCGTCCGAGTAGAAGGAAAACAGCATTTGTCCAGCCCATCCCCAAAAAAGGCGAGTCTTCTTCTCCCACTTCCTACCGACCCACAGCACTAACGTAACCTTCTTTCTAAGGTCATGAAAACGGTGATGAATCGTCGCCTATGAAATATCTCAAATCGCGGATACTTCTTAATGACCGGTGCGGTTTCCGTAATACATATCCATTGGTGATTTGGTGGTACATCTCACCGAAAAGTGGAACCAATCTTGGCACCTTTTCGGCGAAAGCAAGATTGTTGAAAAGCATTTGACAGAGTTTCTTTTGTCGAAACTGTATGCTTATGGTATCAATGAGTCTCTTCTTCTATGGTTTAGAAATTACATTCGGGCTGTTCAATTCAAGTTGTTTTGGACGGTTTCAAGTCTGTTATTCGCCAAATAAACGCAGGTGTTCCCCAGGGCTCTGTTCTTTCACCGACATTATTCCTCATTTTTTATAACTGGGTCCAGGACAGTTTTCTTGCAATAAAGTCAAAACAGGTCGTAAGGGGTGGTACTATCTCATTGAAACCACATGTCTTTCACATCTATGTCTACGATTTGAGGCCAAAAAATTTAGTTAGACGGTTTCACCTTAATCATTTTGAAGTAGTATGGACCAAAGACACCAGCAGACCAATTTGCACCAGACTACACAATGACTCTTTGTGGATGCAAAGCTTTTCCGACAGTTACATATGGATTTTCATTTCTCAATACACGACCAGTTTTCCTTTTATCACTGAAGAAAATGTTGTGTTGCAACAATACGAAATTTGTTTTAAAAATAAGGTGACTTTTTGAATTTTTGGATAATCAATTTATTTCCCAAAAATATTAAAGTAAGACGTGTTTTGGTGTGCTTGACGATTTTTTGCTTCTAATAAAGATTGATCCCGGAATCTGTTTTGTTTTAAATTTTGTGTGAAAAATAAAATAAAGTACTCCAAAGTACTTGAAATATGGACTGTGCCATTTGCCGAGTCTACTACAAAAAAAATGTTTAAAAGTGGTATTGTATAGGACCGAGAAGATGTTAAGGACGATGTCCGACCAGGACGTCCCAGCACGTCAACAACGATCGGAAATTGTGGTGGAGAAATCAAACCGGTGTCAGAGAAGTTGCTAAGGACAATGGCTCATGCTAGAATTTTTTTTTAGATATTTTGGGCATGAAACGTCAGTGAAGTTTCTTCTAAAGTTGCTAAATTTTGACCAAAAGAACCGTCACACAAGCATCGTTGTTGAATTATGCGAATGTCGATCCAGATTTGCCAGAATTGAAGTTAGGTCGATTGTGAAAGTTCTACTCCGTTTTTCCAAAGCAATACAAAGAAAATGTTCGGATTTGTGTAAAAAAAATGCATGGCTGTTGCATCACCATAACGCACATGCTCACTCTTCATTTCTTGTACTTGAGCCAAAAAATACTGTAGTCATGCGTCAGCTACGGTATTCACGGGACTTAGATCCTTACTTGACCTTTCTCTGTTCCCAAAATTGAAAAGACCTATAAAAGGTCTTTAAAAAGAATGGAGACTTACCAGGAATGAGGTGATAAAAATCACATCGCTGGAAACTTCGAAAGCGTCAACATAGATATTGGTAAATAAATAAATATTTTTTGAGAAAAATAAATTCACCTTATTTTTTGAACAAACCTCATATGTTCCACGCCTTTCATGATCAGTTGGCTTCGGTTCTTGAGTGGGTTCAACTTAAGTCAAAGGTGTAAAAGAAAATGCACAATTCGCCATAATGTACTGAAAGAGAATTCCCAATTTTTTTGCGCGTCGTGAAATCGATAGATTTGGAAGTCCTTCAACGCTTTCACGAACCACTGCCATATTTTCTGCAGATGTCTATAATAGAGCCAATCTCTTAGAATTTATTCACCGCTTTGCCTTGCGTACTTTCAGATGGACTATTGTGTCGACCAAAATCTGCTCCTAATGTCCGAAAAGTGCCTACTACAGAATTACTATTTTTGTGGTAAATTTTAAAACAATTTGAATACGTAGAGCATAGAGTTAAAATGGTTAGGTAAATTGATACATATTAAGCTAAACATATATGTACAGTCTCAGATGTCAATTTAGCTTGACAGATGTGGGTGAAACAGAGATCAAATCCGGTCAGATTCAAATCCGGACCATTACTTGGATTACTCTGTATATTGGCATTGAACTTTTTTTTTTCTCAGATATTTTGGGTATGTATGGGGTGGCATCAAAATTTGCTCTATCAAAAACAGCCGTTAATAATCACTGAATGAAATGAATAGCAGTTTAGTGATATAACGTCTAAGCTGAGGTTCAATCGTCTGGAAGAAGAAACCTCATCAAGTGCTGCCAAATAAGAAGTGCATGCTTGTTGTGTTGCTCTATAAATATGATCTATCTATAAATGCAGAGATACTGAACCTAAACCGCACAGCTTGGGAAAGTTCATCAACCCAAATTTAGAGACTGGCATAAAAGGTATAAGCATATACTCTCAGATAATCAAGAAGCGCTTAAAGTGTTGTGCTTGAACTCAAAATCCGTTAAGGAATGCCACGATGTCCTGCAGGGCCTAGTCAAAAGAAACAAGGCCAATCTTTGGTGGGCGTCAGGGCACAAAAGCATCAACCCACTAGCGTTCCAGCGTACGATACATACGAGTACATGCCAAACCTTTCTGCGGAATTCCCAACACCAAGATTAATTTTCTCCTAGACAAGTAGGAAAAATCGCAACACCTGCACTTTTGGAACAGCGTTCAAGAACTCCAGCAATCGAAGAGATTCATACGACCCCTGAGCAAACACTCTACCAATATTCTCAAATAAAATGGAGTCGGTATCAGAAAACTGGTCAGCTACCTTTCGGGACACTGACAAAATTAACCTCTCGTCTGAAACCGAGTGCCGACCCTGTCTTGATTACGAGGAAACGGTCTCTGCCACCTTAGGAAGCGTATCCTCCTCAGAAAAATCATGACCTCTGAGGGGATCATCTCAGCTTGTATGATATCCTGAACTTTATTAAGAAAGTAGTGGAACTCCTCGTATGATCGGCTAGCATGCACAATAGATCTTCATTGGTCGTAGTGCACCATGCTATGTGAAAAAGTGCACTCGTCCCTCTTAAAAAAAAAAAATATATGAGAGCAACGCCAGATGCGTGAAGCAATCCTAACTTTTTTCTCTGTTTTCAAAACCTTTCCCAAAACAAAATATAATGTTTAAAAGTCTTTTTTACGCAAGCATAGGTGGAACTGGAAGCGCATCCTTGAAACAAGATGGTATCAGCTTGCCGGGAGCCAAGTCTTCTACCTTAAATTTTGTAAACTTTTACCTGGATCTCAGGAACCACAGTGGCTCAGAATCATGTACTTTATAACACAGCCAAGTTTCAGACTCGGAAGTTTGGTTTCATATATGCGTTCGGTCAGACGGGCGGACAGGAAAGCCTTTGAATAAGTCTTCCCTACCCCAACTTTGCAAGGTAGAAGATTAAAAGCTACACTCTAATCCCAAAGATCACTCATCTCATATCCGTACGTCTAATTTCGAAAGCCTTTTTTCAGACAGATAAACTACGATAAACCCCGATTAGAAAAATCAGAGCGAAACACGGTTTCGATTACTTGGCAGTTGCGAGATTCAGCCCTGTGACATCGGCGTCAGAAGCTTGGCTTCTACCTCTGAAGCACCATATTGAGAGTGACATTAAAGGGAATTGCACATCTGGAGCGAAATATGCAAAATTTTTCCCCGAAAACTTAAAGTTCATGTTATTTTTTGACAAGTCTTGAACAACTACTTTTTTCCTGAAAACGAGCTTATATACAAAATTTAAGACAGTCTTGTGCTCAATGCTCTGTAACTTCATTCTAATGTCAACTTAGTCATGAGATTCACAAAGGTTTTGGGGTGTCTATCTTCACACGAATTTGACGCTAGTTATCGCCTTATATGCTTCAACTTAAACCTAGCTTTTATATGATCCGGCCTAAACACTCCACCTTTTTTGATTGGAGTTTTCCTAATAAAAAAAACAATTCATCACTTAAATTACAGAAAAATCTCAAGAACACTGCATCACAAGCACCTTGGCAGTGAAACGCATAATTTCACTCACTCAGTTTCAGATTTCAAATGTCTTCGAAATAAATATTTGTCATTGCCATTTAGGAATTGACTTCATATTGAATCAAGATCAATTTGAAACTATCAGAGCTGTACTGCAAATTTTTAATCACGCCGATATCAGGAAAAATATCAAAGAAATCGATTTTTCTGTACCAAAAGTTGCTTCTGGTTGAGAGCTCATAAAAGGTATATGCATATGCATGCACCTAAGCAACAATAGTGAAAATGATCAGTGATTATCCACCAAGCATCATTCACACACCTGGAATAGAAATTCCACAAAAACTCTAGGGTGCCACAAAGCAGCCTATTGGGGCCAGTTATTTTTCTTTTAAACCAAAACACGTTTATTTGCCTACCTTTTGTACCACAGAAAGTAATAAAAATCATTTTATTAACTTCTGATACGGCTCCCAACAATAGAATTATTGATTAGTGCCCTAAAATGCCCATTCCCAGTCACCATTTGTCAAAAGCCACCAAATCGACAACCGACACCTGAGTCGCACAGACATAGACCTCTGCCTCTCGCGGCCAGTTCATTAATCCATTCACATTTATTTTTATTTTTGTTTTTTCCATTCAATTCGAAGCTAACCAAAGCATGAGAAAAAGAAAACAACTGCTTAGCGCTAATTTGCTTACAACATGCACCCAGCATGCCGCAAGCCGACCAACTTCACCATCTATCTATTTATCTGCGATTTGTTTGTTAGCCAATTATCCTAAGCGGATATACTGTAGCAATAGCTGATGCAAGTCGGCAGTTGGAAATCGGCCCCAACTAAATTTACATATTCAATTAATTTCACGCACACACTTTGATTCCGATGAATTAAGTCTTTGGTTCTATGCGTTTTACCTCGCCCGCCGCAACGACGTAACGCGGTTCGTTCCATTTCGTCTGACCGATCGGGGTGAAGTTTTAATTAGAATTTAGTTCGAGAGTCGCTTGTGGATGGAAGACTAAATGAATTTGGACACAGCCGGGTACGACTCCTGACGTGTCAACGTGCTGGGGGGCGTGTATGGACCTTTTACTACTTTGGTAAAAATAAAAATATTTCATCGTGCAATTAGAAAATGTTGGAACTTTAAGGTTGGGATGTATGAATGGTGGACTAATGAAGAAGGAGTCGCGTCACAGCGGTCGGTTAGTCGAGTAGTGAAAGGACACCCGACTCCTGTTGACAAATTGTGGGAGTTTTGAACAAACCAACCTTGTCAAGTAGCACATGTAACGGGGAAGTGAAATGAGCGACAAATGTATGCAGAGCAATTGCGTGCGTGTACATCATAGGTACTTAATTGCTTCCTTGTGGAACTTCAGCACGCAACCGGCAAATTATATCGTTCTCACAACATGTCCATAATGATCGGGTATTCGGTTCAATGATGATCGTAACTTGTGTTTTTCTTTTCACTGTGACGAGACGATCCGACATGAGACTTTTTTACGTATCATATAACCGGCCCTACAACCTGTGACGGATCAGAAGGTTAGTTTCTCTCAATCAGCAATGTCGTGTGTAATTAGTGTTTATAGACGACTCTAAGTGCTGGATTTTGAGAAGCATTTTCCAGAGCAGTGCAGTGGGTTTTCTCAGTACCCTGTTGAGAAGAAACACAACTAAATGCAGTGGATGACTGGGCTGTTGCGGGATCCAAAGTCCATATCATCGCATGTTCAAGAGTTACTGGTTTGTGCCGAAGATGTTCGTTCACTACTCTCCGGGGGTGGTTGTCCTAGATAGGATTCGAGAGATTCCACTGAACTTGTCGAGTTGGGTATAGCTCACAGTAAGTTTTTTTTCATGTCGTTAAGGTTCACATGAAGTATGAATTTTGAATTTCGATGGATCCTTTAGCTTATGGCGAGAGAATACTTGCAGGTCTACTTAAGTCCTCTAGAACCAGCTTCGAAGGTTTCACCAAGAATTGCGATTTAGGTAGCTAAGTCGATGCCTTGATGTGGCTTCAAGCCTAAAGCTGAGTCCGAATAATATTATTTCTAAAAATTCGATATTCAAATCCTTGCACAAGCAACTGTTCATTTTATTCTTAGCTGAAAACAGGAACGAACTCTTATCTTCAACCGTCGAAGAATGTAGATACCAACTACGCACCGCCTTTTATTGAGCTTAATTGAAGCGAACATTGATCTCACTTAAACTAATTTAATCTAACTTAGAAACTAATAAGAACGGGAGAGGGGGACGCTATTAATAAGATGGGCAGAGGTTGAAATCGAATTTGAATTAAAACTTCTCAGCATACGAGAAATGGGTTCATTGAAGCCGTAGGCGGTACGGAGGTGGGTAAATAGAAGAGACGGGAATTTCGTACATTGTACACACACACATTCGTACACATTGAGGGTATGTGTTGATAAAGAGAGATTTGTAGACGATCGCGCAGTCAATGGCATCTGAACGGAGTCGATGGTTGGAAAGAATGTCAGATTCGAAGTGCCAAACGTAGGAACCGGCGGTGGATGCTCTCGATTCTAGAAATGTGGGTTTGTTGATAAAGAGGACCTTTTTTTTTGTTGGAGGCTTCTACTAATATCTGCTGGAGCACTCAGACACAAGTACTGGTCCATTGTACTACCAGACAGACACCTTGTCTTTATTGTATTTTCCCCGTTGTCCGGAGAAAATTGAGGAGCGGCTTCAGTGATGTTGAGCTAAGAGATTCGGCACCCACCACGTCGGCCCCAAGGGTGCGCCACCGTGCACGAGCGAAGGCGGGACAGTCGCAGAGAAAGTGTTCCGCTGTGTCGTCCTCCTCGCAACAAGCAGCACAGGTAGGCGTCTCACTGATGTCAAGCACGTAGAGATGCCTGGCAAAAGTGCAAAAGTGTAATGGCCCGTAATGACGCCCGTTAGCCTTCTGCAGTCATTTCTCCTTAAGGATAAGAAGAATGTTGCGGACTTTTTACAGACGTCAGGGCGTACGCGCTTAGTCATCCTGCATCCTGGATATTTCCTCCATCTGCGACTGTGTACGTTAAAGACCCAGTCATTGATGTCAGATTTAACCGTTGAAGCTGGTAGACCTAAGGCCGGTTCAGGCCCTGGGAAACTCTCCTCCGAGCTTTTTCTAGCGAGTTCATCGGAGATCTCGTTTCCTGGGATTCCAGATTGACCTGGAACCCATGCAAGCCTAAGTGAATTTAGTCTTCCGATTTTGTTCAAAAAGGTCTTGAGTTCATGCACTGGTTTGGAGTTGGACAGAGGATTGGATACAGCTTTGAGTGCAGTTTGGCTGTCACTGCAGACGCATATGCTTTTTCCCCTCCATCTGTGTTTCACAACATAGTGCATGGCCATTAGGATTGCGTAAATCTCCGCCTGGAAGACAGACGCATATTTTCCTAACGAGAAGTGCAGTCGAATGTTTTCGCGCTCGAAGAAAACTCCACCGCCGGATCCCTGACCAGTCCTTGAGCCATCTGTGAAGATGCGAAGACATTCTATTCCAGGTTCATTGTCTGGCCAAAGCCAGTCCTGACGCCAAGGAAATGTGACTGTGTAGTTACAGCGCAGTAGGATGGCAGGTGTCATTGCGCCAGAGGGCATATCCATGAGACAGTGGTCGTAGGATATTTCTCTCTCAAGTACACTTTCACTCCACTGCGAGTTGTACCAAAGACCATTCCTCTTTAGGCGAGAAATAGTTCTCAGTGCACACCCTCTGATATATATGTCAAGGGGTGGAAGGTTCATCATAGCAGCTCCCGGTGTGCTGGCGAAAGCCCCCTGAGGCAGACCGCTCTTTGGAGTTTGGTGAGTGAAGCCACAGTGTGTTTTCGTGTCAGCCTGCGCCACCAAACAACCGATGCATATGAGATTATCGGTCTTACCATTGCCGTGTAGATCCAAAGGACCTTTTTCGGCGATAAGCCCCATGTTTTGCCAAAGGCTCACCTTTGCATTGCCAGAAAGCTGACAGCGCTTTGGTGGTTTTGGACTCAACATGTTTTGACCAGAGAAGTTTGTTATCTAGAATGACTCTCAGATACTTAGCTTCCTTGGATATAGGGATGGGAATGCCTTTTAGCACCAGCTGAGTGATGCCAGCTGTTTTCCTCCTTCTCGTGAAGAGAACGACATCGGTCTTAAGAGGATTAACCGACAGCACATTTCTCGTGCACCAGTCTTCGATCACGTTTAGCGCCGCCTGCGCTTTGAGACAGACATTCGCTAAACATGAGCCGACAGAGAGAACAGCAACATCATCCGCATATGCCTGGGCATAGATTCCTGAGGCATTGAGAGCATCTAGCAGAGAGTCGACCACCATGCATCATAACAGCGGAGACAAGACGCCACCTTGCGGGCAGCCCCTGTTTACTCCAGACTTGACACAATGTTCGAGGCCTGCATCTGCGATCAGTGTCCTGTGCACGATCATTGCTTTGATCCACAAAACCAGTGCTTCATCTACGCCATGCCGTCTAGCAGCATTACACATGCTGTCAAAAGTAGCGTTATCAAAAGCTCCCTCAGACGAAAATGCCTAGTACGTACTCTTTATTTTCGAGAGAGCATTCAATTCTCCCAACTAGGTTTTGAAGCGCAGTCTCGCAGGATTTTCCGCGCTGATAAGCATGTTGCATGTCCGACAGAGGATGCATTCGAAGGGCAACTTTGCGCACGTGCAACTCTATTGGTCCAATAGATATCCATGCTTTTCAGCAAGAATAATGTTAGGCTGATTAGTCTAAAACTCGAACCGGCTTCCTGTTGGGAAGAGGACCTTACTTGAGAGGCATATTCAAGAAGGGGCCGAAGAAAGGTTATGTAGCGACATCAGATAACGTAGGAGAGTTCTTTAGACCATCGCTTCACGAAAACGGGGGCTGAGTTAGTTTTAAGGATTATCTCGTCGATATGTGCTCGAAAATGTTGCTCCTGGTTATGTAGTATGCCAAGATCGCGAAAAGACTGAGCGGTGGAGATGGGCTAATTATTGAGAAAGTAGAGACGAGGAGGTGTTTTGAATCGTTTACGTGAAAAACTGATTGGCATTTGAAAATGTTAAGCTCCAAAAAAATTTTGGAACACCAGATGGAAAAACTATCAAGATCTGAATAAGGGGAATAAGGGAAGAGTCATGACTGGAGGAAATGGTCATAAAGAACTTGGTGATGTCAGCATATATTAAGATGTGGAAATGGTTGATCACCATTTCAATATCGTTTATGATAAGAGCGAAAAGAAGTGGACCTAAGTGGTTGCCTTGGGGGACGCCGGAGGAAGCTAAAAAATGGTTAGGAAAGGCAGATCTGAAATGAACATTGTAATATCCTTTTTCCAAGTATGTAAATATCCACTTCAAAGAAATGGGATCGACGACAAGGGTAGACAATTTGAGGAATATCAGTCTGTATGAGATTTTATCAAACGCTTTGCTGAAATCGGTTAAAATAACGTCGACTTCTTTGCCATTCTCTAAGGCTGAGAGGGTAAAGGACACACATTCAACAAGGTTTGTAGTTGTAGATCAGCGTTTGAGGAAACCGTGTTGTCTAAGACAATTTAAGGACTTGCAGTGAAAACTTGAAATTTCATATAAAATGCTCTCGAAGAGTTTGGGTATATGTGACAACTTGGAAATGGGACGATAATTGTTAATATCGTTCTTCGGACCTTTTTTTATGTATAGGGGTTTTCCATAACTGGGGAAATTCACCTGGAGATAGGGATAAACTGAGGATTTTGAGAGAGGGGAAGAGAGGATTGAAGAGCATCGCCGGCAAAAGTTTGTTTAAAAATTTTGGAATCATTTGAGGTTTGATCATTGAAGAAGAGTGAGCTAGAGTAGGCATCAGATTTTCTTTGTAGTTAACAAACTTAAAGAAGGACTGATAGAGGAAGTTGTGAAGGGCGGTAAAGTAGTGATAGCTCCCCATGTACCTATAGTTAAAAAAGTCATGAGGAGATTGAGTACGAAGGAAGATTGTCCACTGCTTATTTCTTTTGTTTCTTAAGTTTCTTAGGAGATGGACAAAGTTTTTCATTGGGAAAAGGACACGTAAAGAGAGATAGATATTTCATGGTTAGTTGAACGGAAAAGGGGACAAAGTGAGACAGGAGAATTGAAGGTATCAGTTGTGAATATCATTTAAATACCATTAAAAGGTAGACGCCACTAACTTGGCTAAAGTTTGAAGAGACATTCTTTGGCAGTGGTGGGGTTGGTGGCGATATAAAACGATTGATCGTCAGATTGAGCTCATTTAAGATGAGGAAGTTTGAAGTCGCCGAAAAGAAAGTTCCATCCTTAGGGTCTCTTAAATCAATTATTTGGTAAATTGTGTTAATAGCGAGTTGATGGGATTCAATAGGTTGTGAAGGCAAGAGGTAGAAACAAATGATGTATAGTGTCTTCTGAAGTAGCACAATCTTAATTGAAACAAAGTCGAGATGTGGGAATGATATAGCAATAAGGGAAAAGTCAATTGAATTAAGGATTTCTAATAGGACGCCTCGACAGGGGCAACCCTCAGTGGATCGGCTGAGTTCGTCATCGCGATACACGTCAACATTTGATGCGAACAGTTCGAAGTTATTTATGTTGAGGATCAGGTTCGGTTCGGTCAGAGCAAAGATTTCAAAGGATAGAGCATGTGACTGTTGGATAACAGCTTGGTTTTTAGAGCGAAGACCTCTTACATTCTGATAAGAGAAGGCAAGAGTAATATTTTGAGAGAATGAGGGGGTTGCCGGAATAGAGATAGAGTTAGGGACGAAAAAACATATCGTGATCAGCTCTGCTACGTTGAAGGTTCGATATTCGCTTTGAAATAATGTATTGGCGGAAGGTATCAAGATCCTTTTACATTTTTTGGAATGAAATATTAAAGAATTCGCGATATTTGATGAAGAAGTTCTTGAGGCTAGCGAAGACCGTGAGGAAACCTTCCTGTTGAACGGAGACCATGACGGTTGTGTTTGTTTTACCGTCATAGCGAAATGAGTCTGATTTATCGTGGAGGTAGGCCAAAAAGAGACGAATGTCCTCATATGATTTTTATCTCTTAGTCGAGAAGGAGCATAGCGATTTTGGTTGGAGTCAGCAGTTAGCTGGGTAAGTTGAACTGTAGGGGGCAAAAAAGAATCAACGAAAGATTGAGGGGTGGCAGAGGATTGGTTACCTGGGGCATAAGTTGTTGGTGTGGGGAGAGACGAAGGTTTGGGTGGAGTCATGGTCATTGAATTGGAGATGTTGGAGGGAGAGGATTGTGGGGAGTTAAGGCTAGGGAGCTACGGAAATTAGGATACTTGGCTCCGGATGTGAGGTCAAAATTAGAAAGTGAATTTGGCGCAGGTAATCGAGGAGGTCAAACACGTTGACGTTGGGGTTTTGGCGGAGCTGTGGGAGACGGATGTAGGTGAGAAAGGAATGAATGTGTAAAAGTTGGAAAAAGATTAGTTTTAATCCAGTTTTGGTGGGAATTGTGAGGAACCTTGGGATGCTTGTTGAAAATTGTTAGGTTTGAAGCTCCAATTAGAGTTGGGGCCAAATATAGCATCTTGCTTTTTATTTATTTAAAACCTTACTAGGGTTAAAGGAAAAGCCTTTTGTATTTGAGGAGAATATCTATTGTAATTGAAAAGAATTGGGCTTATTGGGTATTTTTTTACAATTACTTATAATAATATTATAATTTTTATGGAAACAATTAACCCACCAAGCGGCATCAGCTTGTTCAGACGTACCATCGATGGTGAGTTTGGCGGAGTTATTGTTGATTTTTTGGAACCAGTTGTTCCACTCGGATCGAGTCCAAGAGGCAACAAAATGTTGAATGGACGGCAAATGAGCTGGTTAGGCAGTTACGTTTTCCAAGGGTGGTATCGTTGATGGTAGAGTGCTTGATGAGACATGATCTTGTAGCAAAGGTGGGGGTGACCGTCAAGTTTCGTGCAATTTATCCATGATCGATGTATCGTAAAACTGAGGTTGAGGGGTGTCATTGGATCTAGTTGGCACGAACCTAAATTCTTCAACTAAGTCTTTTAATAATATGCGATTAGCAGCGACATCATTACAAAGATCATCGAGCTTATGCGTTAGATCTAAGAAGCGAAAGTCACTGCTGGCGTTTTGGATATGGGTTCCCAGGTCGAATCGCAGGGATTTCTGGCACTCGTTGATAACCGGTAGGTGGGAGTTCATAGAATAAACTAAAGCACCAAACCACGAGTCGAGAATAGACTTGATATCAGTCTTAAGGGTCACAAGGAGGGATAAGTTAGGCTCACTTTGTAGTTTATTCAAGGAAACGTCGATTGCATCCAATTGTTTATCTAAGGCTTTGACTTTGGATCTCAGCTCACTGATAGACACTTCTACGTTATTGTTTAGTTCATCGAGGTCTTTATTTAGGTCACTGGAATGTTGGGCAGTTTTTTTTGTGATAGGTATAGTTTATTATTCAATGTAAGTGAGGCAATGGAATCGCTGACACACTTAATCGCAAGCTTTATGTGCGAAAAGGAAATGTTTTTGCATTCGTCGCAGTAAAATAAAAAAATGTTGCTGTAGTATTTTAGGTAGACTCTGGCACGTTTACTAAGGCCGGCGCATAACGGGTGGAAATAGTTACCGCAGATACCACTACTTAGGCATATAAGCTCAGTAGCATCCGAAGGGCTTACGTCAAGCCTGTTTTTGTGATCGCCATTCAATGGAGATGCTAAATATGTAAAATCACAATTTTCTTATTTTCCAATACAAGCCCAAGTGAGGTGCCAAAGGGAGGATTATGCGAACATATGTGGACACCAGCGTCGACACTTAAGCCCCTATCTACCAACTCCTACTCTCACCTCCTCGCGATGGCTCCCAGGTAGTACCTAGTACCTCAGAAAATGAGAGAAAGGGAGAGGCTTTGAGCTACTAACTAGGGGTTGGCTCCTTTAAGGCGGCGGAGGAATTTCCAGGATTGAATCAAAGACGGTGTCGCCAGTTCGAGTTAGCAGAAGTACTTAGTGAACACCTTAATCAGGCTACTACGACTTATTTGCAGCTCAGGCGGATTTGAAACGGCACATGGCCGGTCTTTGTTCTTTATTTTTTTTGATAGGATATTTAGTCACACAACCTGGTCAGGGTGCAGATGGTTTATGTCGAAAAACTCACCGTGGGTGATTGTCCTTGATAGGATTTGAGAAATTCGACTGAATTTGTCGTGGTTGTAGTTCACAGTAACTTTTTTTGTCTCCATGTCATTAAGGTGTTATATTGGAAATCCAGAGACAGAGTATGAATTTTGAATGATCTGATCTGATACTTATGTGTCTGGTTCAGCATTTTTTTGATCATCTTTTATTTACAGCTGATGTTGTTGCACAGTTTTTTCCGTTGCACAATTGTTCCTGGCTATGGACAGACTTGAACTTTAGACCTTCCGCTCAATAGTCAATGATGATTACCATTGTACCACGACCACCCCAGAGGTAAGAGAAACCTGGCACTCCAGTTACATGCCCATGTTATCCCAAGCACAACCCATGGAAAAAAAATTGTTTCACAACAACCACAAGCTTCGGATACGGACGGATACAAAGTTGACCACCCCTGTAAACGATTAAATGACTTGCGAGGCTGCACCTGGAATATGAGGTCCATTAACTTACTAATTGCAGGCAATCAATTGGGACACACCCTCAACTGCTATAAAACAGATATAATCGCACTCCAAGAAGTATGATGGACCCGGTGATGAAAAACTGCGACATCTACAACGGAAATTGTTACAAGGAGAACGCTTAAAAAGTCTTAAGTTTTCGGCATTTAAACGAACGACTGACAACAATTCGCATCAAAGCTACTTTCGGGAACATCAGCTATGCGTTCATGCCCCAACCGAAGGAAAGGACGATCGACTCAAAAATGACTTCTAAAATCTTCTAGGCAGAGCCTATGCCCCATGTCTCAGCTACGATACAAAGATAGTACTAGGACATATTGTACAGCCGCAAAGAGGACATATTTGGATCGATTACGGGGAAGTATAGCCTACACGACACCACGTTCGCAAACGGACACCGGCTTCTTGACTTCCTGGCGGGGCGTAATCTTCTAGCTAGCACACGATTCCCGCATCTCAACATTCATTAAGGTACCTGGTGGTCACCTCATCAATCGATCATCAACCAGATTGATCACGTTGCCATCGACTCTAGACACTTCCCCAGCATCCTAGGTGTACGAACTTTTCGAGGAGGTTCGTTTTAGCCAAGGTACGAATGAGGATATCAAGGATGGTACGGGGTCAAGCGGGGCAAAGAAAATTTGACGTCGGAAAGCTACAATCTCACAAAAACAATGGAACAACAGTGAGAACATTGCCAGCACGCCATCAAAGACGTCTCTGTCTCTGATGTGTTGGTCCTAGAAGGGGCTAGAAGCCCCTGGTTTGATAAGCAATGCGAATGCGCTCATGTGGCAAAGCAAACTACCTACAAAGCCATGCTATATAGGTGGACGAGTGCTTCTCGTAAGCTCTACGAACAGAAAAGGAATCACACACTCTAAGGAAGAAAAATGTTTATTATGCTTGTGAAGTAGAGGAGGGTTATTAGAGGCCCCAGACTGACAGTGGAATAATCATTAACCAGTGACTGGTACTAACTGCCACGAACCTGGCAATTTTCGAACCACGCCTGTTTAAAAGTTCGCGCATTCCGCCTGTCATGCGAATGCGTTAAGACAGCCTTGGTAGACGGTTAATTTTGAAGTTTGAAGCGGTACAGCGAGAGCCACCTGATTCCTCTGTGCCAATTACAGGTAGGTAACTCGTCGGCTTGCCCATTCTATGGTTTTCGGTCGACACTTTAGTACGAAATACGACTTTTCAATGGTTGCGTATCTTTTTTTCATTTACGGGTAGCGGCAAGATACGTTAAGGTTTAAAAAAAAATACTTCTGCAATCAGCATAAAACAATAAACATAAAACAGAGGCAGTTTTAGCGAGTAGTCATAAAAAGGAAACGCCGTCATAATCAAAGAAAATGAACATCATAAAAGCTTCAGCACAAGATATCTGGACACCGCGGAGTCACACTAGGTTTCCCAATGAGTAATACCTCAATAAACGTGCGCAAAAAATCCGGGTGGTAACAATTAGGGTTTATGTCAGGAATTACAGATCACGTATGACCCCAAAGCTTCCAGCCGAAATAATACTGCTTGGCCTCATCGATGTACGTAGACCACTTAAATTAGCTCCAACATTAGCTAATTATTTTCTTTTTTTTTTGTGCTACAGCATTATATATAGGGAATTCGAAAATATTTTACACACGGACGAAGGAATGATACTCGAATGATAGCCAGAGGCTATGGGGAGAAAATGTTTCGAAAAGCTATAACATGGATATTGCAAATAACATTCTGTATTCAAAGCAGCAGGATGGGCAATCTATTTAGAGTGGAATAGGATACGAATATGCCGCCAAGAATACCGTTATAACAGTTAAAAGAGCAATTTTGTGGCTGTTAGAAAATAGATGGTGCACAATCATAATCTAGTTTAGCATGAGCCTAAGGGACCGTAAAGGCTATTAATGCTAACTATTATGCTAACTATATGCAAAACGCGCAGAGACTTAATGAAACTAGATGTTGTTGATGATCTAACGATAGGTTGACTTGTTGCGGTATTTCCTGGATGCATTTAAAATTTAAGCCGCAGCTGTTGAGCAATGTTCCACAAATAATTGCTGTTCATAGTCGTAGACAAAAAGCATCGAATATCCCAACCTTTTCGTTCCATTTCGCACGCGGATGCTATATTCAATCAAACATTACCTTTCAGTTCCTTACCTTACCTTACCTACCTACGCCATTTACAATGCAACTATTTCAAGTCCAATTATTTCAGCAGGCACCAAGTAGATGGAAACCATCAGTCATTGTTGGAATTGGATTTATTGTCCAGTTGCACAGGAAATGTAAAATTCACACCAACTTCAATTGAATCTTACCTTTAAATAGGAAATACATGAGAACAGTGTCAGCATCATGAATGAAAGGTGTAATTGTAAGGTGTGATGTGTAACGTAAAATGAGGAAGAACCGACCTATGTGAATCGAAATCAAAGGGAAAGTGATGAAATTAATATCCGGTTATAAATCGAAGCATGAGAGATTGCCCTATTTAAGACACATTAAAAAATCTATAAAATCTAGATTCGCTTTTGATTGAAACGTGGGAAACTTAGCAAGTCTTTGTGTTTGCCCCATATATGAAAGTCTGTTGAATTCACAAACAAGTCGATGACTCTTAAGCATCTATTCACATGGCAAAGCAGTTCACTGGGACAAGTTGGCGTGGAGGATCAGACTCGAAGCTTTTATCAATCACCTTAGTTGTCATTCATTGCTTTTCATAAACAAAAGGGCTATCGACTTAGTAGTCTACAAACAATTTTCAGAATTTAGATGTGCTTTCAATGGCTTAGTTAGTGCATGAATAAAGGGCTCGGTTCGGGGACCGTGATTTCGGGATTCGGTCCCTCTGTGGGTTCTATTTGCTGCTACTATAATACACATACATTAGAAGCAGCAGGAAAACATGTCTAAAAACGTTGGGGGAACACCAGTTTGTCTTACAGACTAGGAGGCATATGATCAGATGAATGGATCATCTGATTTCTTAACTCCTGCCTTAAAACCTGCCGGTCGAAGCAAGGAAAGGGCCACCATCAACATGAAAGGCAGCAGTAACAAAACAAGGACTACAGAAATCTACATTCCACATGGATGATGACATGAAATGCCTTTTCGAGGTTGCAGAACGTCGCTACACGGGGATGAACAACCCCTTCATCGCTTTTTCAAGTTCGGATACATAAGAGGAACGCAACGAACTTGAAGATAAGGAGGGTGAGCTGCGGGCCAAGCTGCAGGTCGTAATGGATATGCTAAAGGGGCTGTGGAAAAAAGAAATGAGAAGGCAATATCCATTCAAAACCAGTTGCAACAACAACAGCAGCTGCAACAGAAGCAGCAACAACTGAAACAGCTACTATAGAGGGATTGTTGAGTGGCTCGGGTTGATTTTGGCGGCCTGTTGCGGACATGTTGTTTATTATTCAGTTACTGATGCCAAACCACAATTGCAAGTTGTTCTTCTTTGGCGCCACAGCTCGTGGCGAGCCTTGAAAAGGTCTCTCCAACTAGCACGATCTTTCGCCAGCAGTCTCCAGCGCCGCATGTCTAGTTGATTGAGATTTCTTTCCACTTGCGTGAGCCACCTTAAATTCGGCCGTCCTCAACTGCCCCTCGGAGTTGGATTCAAAGATTTTTCAGGCAGGAGCTTTTAGGCGTTGGATCCGTGGACGCCGTGCTACGCTCATGTCGCTGTATAGCCCGTACAATTCACTGTTCAGTCTTCTCCTCCATTCCCCGTTTACGCAGACCGGACCGAAGACCGAGCGCAGAATTTTTCTCTCAAAACGACCTAGAGCCTCCTCATCCGCTTTCGATAAGGTCCATGCCTCTACTTCATAAAGCAGGACCGGGATGATAAGAGTCTTATCACATTGGTTTTCCGAGAGAGGTCTCTGCTTCTCAACTGCCTCCCGAGCCCAAAGAAACAGCGGTTGGCAAGAGTTATTCTGCGCTTGATTTCGCATGTCCTTGACAACCTCGAAATTATGCCTGCCAATATGTGCGCCCTGGCCAAGAAGTCACTGGTTCGCGTCCTTTTTCGACGACAGCATATATTTCGTCTTGCTCTCATTTATCGCCAGTCCCATCTTAGCCGCTTCCGTCTCAATGCTCGTAAATGCTTCATTGACATCCTGCGACCAGTTATGTCAACGTCGTCGGCATAAGGGAGTAGTTGCACGGACTTGAAAAAGATCGTGCCCCTCGTGTTGGCCAGTGAGTTTTGCACGATTCTTAAAGTTACGAAAAGAAAAAGTAGCGTGTCACCCTGTCTAAAACTTTTTTGACATTAAAGGACTCGGTTAGGTCGCTTTTGACTCTGATGGAGCAGCGAGAATTCTCCAATGTCATCCTGGACACGAGTCCTGTCCTGCTGACAAGATTGACAGGGATTTCAAAATTAGACATGGCGTTGTATAGCTCGTCGGCGGACCCCACAAGCGGACCAGTAGGAATGCAGTTAAGTGGGAAGGTTATGGTCCTACACTTCTGACCATAACGACGCCGGAAAAAAAGAAAGGAAAGAAGAAGAAGAAGAAGTTGTATAGCTCGTCTCTATGCACGCTATCGTATGCGGTCTTAAAGTCGACAAATAGATGGTGTGTGTCGATCTGGAAGTCGTTGGTTTTTTGCAGGATAGTTGATCGAAACAACACTGATATGGACTAATCAGTTCATTAACGTACGGTTTCAGCCTAGAAGATCTTGTAAGCGATGTTCATGAGACTTATACCTCTGTAATTGGCGCTACCTTACTTGTGGATCGGGTGAACAATACTAAGATTCCATTCATCGGGCATGCATTCCTCTGACCATATCTTCCTGATGGACACTCCCAACCAGTTCATCTCCATCTGCTTTAAAGAGCTCAGCAGTAGTCCGTCTGCTCCAGCAGCTTTAATGGTCTACACCTTAGAAAAAGCAATCCTAACTTCGTCCAGATCAGGGAGACAGAATTTTCTGCTATCATCGTCCGTTGCGAATGGGTCATCCTGCCTGACAGCAGAATCTATTTCGTCACAATCCGCAGAAGTATTCTTTACAAATTCTAAGTACCGATTCTACTACTATGTCTCCATTTTCGTCCCTGCAGGCTTCCGTTCTGGTTTTATACCCTTGGCAAGCTTGTTTTATTCGTCGATAAAACCGCCGAAAGTCATTCCTGTGATAGCATATCTCCATCTCTTCGATCGCGACCTTCTCATGCTCTCTTTTTTTTTTCTGAGAAGCTTATGCTCCTTCCTCCCCTTCTGCTCATACAGCTCAGGAGTAACTCTCGCTTGGCTGCATTTGCTCTCCTACACTCGTAGTCAAACCATGAGTTTTGGCTAGCGTTTTGAAACCTAGTACCTTAGAGGCAGCACTCTCTAAGGCTTGTTGACAGCGGGTTGAGTACGGATTGAGCAGGTGTTGGAGGGTTTTCCGAAAGCCTAAGGGAGACGCGATCGTCATATGCTCTGGCGGTCTCATGCGATTGCATAATTGCAACGTTATATGCCGCAGGCCTTACTCGATTTTTCTGAGCCAGACATATTCGCAGTCGCAACCTGGCTGCCACAAGAAAATTGGCTCCTCGGAAAATTCGTACATCCAGAATATCGGATGCGTGCCTGCCATCAATCGTAATGTGGTCAATCTGGTTGACAGTTGATTGATCCGAAGATCGCCAGGTCCCCTTGTGGATGTTGAGATGCGGAAAACATGTGCTAGTAACTAGGAGATTTCGCCCCGTTGCGAAGTCTATCAGCCAGAATCCATTTTCGGTAGGCTGTGCTTGCCAATGACCCTATCAAAAGCGACTTCTTTGCCCAGTTTCGCGTTCCTAGCACGATTTTAACATCGAAGTTGGGACATTGGGTTTTATGTTCTATCTAGGAGATGGTAGAGGTCGTCCTTTGTAGCGTCATCCTTGTCTTCAGTGGGGGCGTGGGCGCAAATTAGGCTGATGTTGGCGAATTTAGCCTTGATGCGGATTGTTATGAGGCGCTCGCTTACATACCGAAAGCTCAAGAATTATAGCCTAAGTCTACCTCCAATAACGAAACCGCATCCGAATAAGCTTTGCTTTCTCTCCTTGTAGCAGTCGTCGTAATAAATGTCGCAGTTTTACATCCGCTTTTTACCCGGTCCATCCCATCCCACTTCCTGGATTCCGGTAATATCTGCTTTATAGCAGTCTAGCTCCTCTGCAAGTTGTTCGACTGCATGTGTTCTGTTGAGGGTAAAGCCGAATGTCATTTGTTGTTTTCATTTTCTTGGGTTGTCAACAGTGAATCCGTCGTATTTTTTTTTAAATCCGAAATCCCCAGGCGGCACCGCGGGAAGGTGAAAATTGGACTTACTAATGGAGCTGCTAGACGTTGACTGCAGTGGCTTCGTCGGATACGCTTCCCCTACGAGTCTTTTGTTAGTCGTTTACCGCCCGAAATGGCAAGTTACTCAATTCAAAAGCACGTCCGAATGATAAAAGCTTATCAAAATGCTTGTTCGTTAGTGCAAACGTTACACCTAGTATAGGGCAGACATGGTGGCCAAATTTGAGAGGAGCAGTTCGGTAATCAATAAGCCGAGATTCGTACGTCCCAGGAACGGAAGATTATCCGAGAACATCGCCGCGGCTATGAAAGTGTGGATTCCTCGCCGTGCACAAGAACTCGGTGTTTCGCAGACTTCAACGGACTTTTGCAGGATTTTACGTCGGGACTTGGGCCTACAACCGTATAAGATCCAACTGACCCAGGAGCCCAAAGTTCATGACTATAAACAACACCTTTGTACCCTGACTGGGCTTCGGAGCATTTGGAAGAGGACCGAAAAATCGTCTTAAGTCTCATGTGACCACTTCGAAAAACGAAAATATGCTGTGAAAAATTCGGATCGAAATTCCTAGTATTAAATAAGTTACAACTCATAGTCGCCGACGCGCCGTAAGCAACTTGTCTGCCGCGCGCCAGGTCTGCAGTTGTTGCCTTCCTATTGTTGTCACCGGTCTTTTATACCTGCATATGGAGTTTCTGACGGTCAACTTTAGTACATTACCTACCTGTGTATGTGTGGAATAGTATATATAAATTTTTGTTGTGAATATATATAAAATCCTAGAACAAATTTAGCAGTACACTTTTGATGCTCAATGTGTCGACATCAAACAGGAAAAAAAATGGATCGAAAAGGCTCAAGAAACTCCACAAGATATCCAGGGCAAAAAGAAAAACTGATTTCGAGGGAATCAGTATACTGCTGAAACCGATACCGAGTTTGTGAGCACATCAGCTGAAAAATTAAAAGACAAGAGTGATTTTGATGTACCGATTGACGAAGGATTCAGCTACAGCATTCTGTGTTCCTCGCTAGTGTCTACAGCTTTGCAATCAATTTTAAAGTGGAAAAATCACCGAGAGGACTAGGATTCAAGTTGTGTGTAAACTGTTCGTACCAAGAATTTGACATCAATTCTTCTCCTATGGTCAAAAATGCTTACGAAATCAATAGAAGTTTTGTGTTTATTAAGTCGGTCTGGCTGGAATAAATTTATTTTGTTCGCCAAGGGACTTGTGTGATGGAATTAGTAAAAATGGATATTATGGTATGCTCGACCAAAAAGTCAGTAGCTGATACTATTTTCAAAAAAGCCGTTGAGGAAGAAAAAAAATTAAATGTTGAAAACGGTTATGCTGAAGATAAAATCACGGTTTCTGGTGATGGATCATGGGCCAAGCGTGGTTTTACCTCATTGCTGGGTGTTGTTTCTTTGATAGGGAAATATTCTAATAATATTGTAGATTTAAATGTCACATCAAAAGTGTGTAAAGCATGTGAGCAATGGATTGGCAGGGAAGAGTCAGACGAGTTTTTGGAGTGGTATGAAAATCACATTGAGCATTGTGAAGCAAATCATGAAGGAAGTTCCGGTAAAATAGAAGTTGACGGTGTGATCGAAATGTTTCAGCGGTCTGTCGAATACTTTAAATGACGACATAGTAAATCCATTGGAGATGGTGACAGCTAAACATTTAAGAATGTACTGAATGCCGATCCTTACAACGGCGATCCTGTGGTAAAAAAAAAGGAGTGCGTCTTGCACGTCATGTATAGACTATGCACAAGAATGTATAGACGAGTGAGAGAAGCTAAAAAACACATTACCAGTATTTAAAAGCTAAAACAGGCTTGGAAGAAGCTGAAAAAAGAAGGCCAAAAATAATCAAAAAGATGAAGCAGGTAAAGTTGCTATCAGAAAATGTATATCGAAAAAAAATCATCCATTAGTGCTGCAACAAAGAAGTCGACTCTAGCATTGACCAATGCCATGATGGTTAAGCTAAGTACATACTATGGTTTGGCTATTTTGAGAAATCCAGATTCTCAAGAAGAAATGAAGAAAGCAGTGTGGGCTACATACTATCATTACATTTCAACCGATGAAAACCTCCATCACTCGTACTGTTCAATTGCATGGTGCAAGTATTTACAACATACGGCAGAGAATACAGAGGAAATTTACACACATCCTTCAGTTTTTGATGAAGAAACAGGAAGTTTTTTGAAGCCAATTTACGAAGAATTATCATCTGATGATCTGATACAAAGGTGCTTGGGAATAAAACACTCAACAACGTGTCGTTTAATAGTTGCATCTGGAACTTGGCTCCAAAGCATCATTTTGTGGGAAAAAAGACAATGGAAATTGCTTCATGGACAGCTGCGTGTATATTTAATGAAGTATTTTCACCCATCCTTAAAATAATGGAGATTTTTGGTACGCAAATTGGCCGAAACGTCCACTCGTATGCTGAGGAGCACGATGAACGACAATTAACCCGTAAACCCGACGCGACGACATCATCTGAAAAATATTAATAAGTTCTTTTAATGAACTCAAAAGGCCGAGAGAAAAAAAATTATTTTTTTACTTTTTAGAGTTTTTTTTTTGTGTCGGGGGTTACTTAAAATTTTTAATTTTATTTTTATTACGTTCTTTTTAAATTACTCGCCCTAATTCCGATAGATCGAGTAACTACTTAAATAAAATTTTTCGTAACACTCTACCGCATACAAACCCATAAATAATTTACCATATTCAGCATGAATGTAATCTACGACGGAACTGTGTCTATTTTTTGATAATAAAGCTATTTTTGTTATTAATACCGCGATTCCGGAATAAACTGATTGTTTTTTAAAGCAAGTACAGCACTACACTATAAACAGAACTAGTTAAGACGAATGTAATGAGCCCATACTTAATAGGTTTACTAATAGGCAATCGTCTCTTACTTTCGAGTTCCACCAGCTCAGCAGTACCAACATACATGGTTGTTTCAAATGTTAGGTCGCAGATATGTTTGAAAGCAATGAAAGTATCCATTGTGTCTAAGATCTAGAGTTGCGCAAAATAGTTCCAACCCCGGAACGAACATGGAACGTTTCCTTTTCCAGTCGGAACTATATAGTATGGTAAGAGAGATCCATATCCAATCCTTCATACCTAATTCGTTCACGAAACACGGAACGAATTGCCTGTACGAGTGTGATTACGGACATTATTGTTTGGTCACCCTTCTGCTATTCCAGTTCCAGTGTGTAAGTGTGCATAAACTATTCGAGCTTATCGCTACATCAATGTATACGATATTTATTCACATTTTGTTTTTGGTTGTCTACTACGTACCTAGTATAGGGTCCGCCAAATAACTTTTTTTGTTTTTGAAAATGCTATAAAAAAAACTACTGAATATTTTCTCAAATTTCTTTTTTTATTTGAAAGTACAATCCTTCCGGTTAATAATGGAAAATAATTTCATTCAAATGGCTGCCTCGGCTGGCCATGCAGTAGCCTACACGATCGGTCCAATTTTTAAGCACATTATCGATTGTGTGCAGCTGTATTTCACCAATGGCTTCACGAATATTGTCCTTTAAAGCGTCAATTGTCTCTGGCTTGGCGGCGTAACACTTATCTTTGACGGCACCCCACAAATAATAGTCCAACGGTGTCAAATCGCAGCTCCGAGGTGGCCAAACGACATCAGCTCTGCGGCTGATAATGCGATCTTCAAAAACAGGGCGCAAAACATCGAGTGTAGCTTCGGCTGTGTGGCACGTAGCGCCTTCCTGTTGAAACCAAATGTTGCCAATATCCTCCTCTTCAATTTTTGTGAACAAAAATTCGTTCAACATGGCCCGATAACGATCGCCATTGACTGTAACGGCCACTCCTTGCTCATTTTCGAAGAAAAATGGCCCAATTATGCCTCTGGACCAAAATCCGCACCAAACAGTGGCTCGTTTTGGGTGCACCGGCTTTTCAATGTATGCGCGCGGGTTTTCTGTGCCCCAAATGCGACAATTTTGCTTGTTTACATACCCGCCAAGATCAAAATGAGCTTCATCTGAAAAGATGATTTTTTTGGCAAAATCGGCATCTTCTGTAAGTCGATCGCAGGCCCACTTAGCGAAGCGTTGTTCAAGCGTATACATAACCATATTCGTTCAGCGGAAGAATAAAACTAATTATCTGTCGAATCAGACATGAGCTAAGTGTTACCGTTCACGAAATAAGCACTACCTGAAAAAAAAACGTTAGATGGCGGACCCTTTATAAGGCATGTTCGATTGCATTTATCTTTCTTTTCGTTTTGTATGTGATTACAACATAGTCGTACGACCGCGTCGTTCGGACGTTCGGCTGGGTTGTATAATATTGATGAATTTCTAGGTTGAATGGAACTATGGACATGTTATCGTTCAGTTTGAGGAACGATCGGAAATGTTTCCGACTGAGAGCATAGTTCCTGGAACTATACTGAACTGTCCTGAACTACCCAACTCCCTAACAGCTAACAAAAAGTGGTAATAACCTTGAAACGCCTGAACAGATCTTCATGAATTGTAGCTAAGAACCATCTCGATCACGGTAGCTTTCAAACAAAAAAAAATTCATCAAAATCGGTCCATTCATTCAGGAGCTACGATGCCACAGACAGACACACAGCCAAACACACAAGCGGACACGTCAAACACATAACACCCCTCTTTTTGCGTCGGGGGTTAAAAAATGTAAAATAAGAAAAAATTATTTTTTTATACAGTTTAAGATACAAATAAAAACATATAAAAAAATTAAAATGATTGAATTTTATTTTCTTATAAAAAAAATTCCCTAAAAAGAGATAACGTTTATCCGTTCACATGAGACTACCCCCTTAAATGACGAGGGGCATTTTTGGATGAATGGCTGTTATTGCCATTTACAGGACGACACTAACCCTCACGAGGTTCACCAGATGACAATTATTATTTGGTTAAAACTAATTAGCGTAAAGAAAACACGTGATGTACACTACAAGGTTCAAGAGAAGAGGGTTTTATTGAAAGAAGAGGGTTATATAAAAATATCAATGAGTGTATTCAGTGACAGTGTTAACAAGTAATGTTTGTTTAGGAGAACTAAAGTCAGGTTCAAACTATTTTAACACCCTCCTAGGATGACTTATTTATACAGGGTGTCCCACGAGCAGTGTGCCAAAAAGCTAGAGCGTGTAAGTCTAGTCAAGACAAGAAAAAAATCGTATGGGAGGGGGGGGGAGGGGTCTATTCCCCCCCGTATAGCCGGGAGGGGCAATTTTCTAAAAAATTGACTTAATTTGGGAAAAAAAAATATTAAAAATCAACAGTTACAGCCACAATGTCGTGATATACTTTTTTGTAAAGCCAGAAACCTCTTCTTTCATCTGGTTTTTAAATGAAATTGTTTTAAGGAATAATTTTTGAGAAATTAATTTTCAAACTCAAAATTTTGAAAAAAAAAATTGGAAAAAAAAAATTTCGAACTACTTTTTTCCAAAATTGTATGTAATTAAGTACTAAATTTTTCCAAAATTCAATTCCCTTATGAGTTTTTAGTTAAAAACAGAAAACCGGATGCAAAAATGTCTTGTAGTTTTTGAGAAATTAAAAAAAAACCAGAACCACTTTTTTCTAAGAAAAACCTTTTTTTGGTTTCAACCCGGCTGGACTTGTAGGGAAAATTAATGTACGAGTATTAAACATTGACCTCTTTTTTATTATTTCTAAAAATTCGGAGTTTTATTATAATAAATTTTCAACATGCTCCCCATTTTCTAGAAGGCAAAGATTATATCTCCTTCTAATGGCTGCACATAAGTCTATGCTTGACAAATTTTCCTGCAATTTGACTCCAGCGATTCAATCCGTTCTTTCATTTGTTCCAAAGATACTATTTCCACTTCGTAAACATAATTCTTCATGAATCCCCACACATAAAAATCTGGAGGAGTTAAATCTGGTGATCTAGGTGGCCATTCCGTGGGGCCCCTTCTTCCGATCCAACGGTCACTAAAATGATCATCCAGCCAGTTTATAACCCGTAAGCTGTAGTGTGCTGGTGCTCCATCTAGATTAAATTATCTGCTAAGGCCAAAGGAACGTTGTCCATCAAACCGGGCAAAAGGTCTCGTAGGATTCTCCATTAATAATGGCAATCAAAAACCGGGGCCCGATTACAGTTTGTCCAACAATACCAAGCCAAACATTACAGCTAAAGCGGTGTTGTGATTTATTTTGTTTTTTGTTGTGTGGATTGGTGCTACTCCAATGATACTGCACTCCGTTCTCTCGTAGACGTCGGTGGATTCTTGAAAACATGCTACGACTGGGACACTTCCGATTGGGATATCTTTCTGCGTAGAGTCTTTCGGCTTCACGATCTCGACCATTAGCTAAACCGTAGCAGAAGTGCATGTCCGTTAATTCTTCTCGAGAGTATGAGTTTGACATCGTAATGTGTTGATGAGTTAACATCCAAAACAAGATGAAAGGAGAGGTTTCTGGCTTTACAAAAAAGTATATTACGGCATTGTGGATGTAACTGTTGATTTTTAATAATTTTTTTCCCAAATTAAGTCAATATTTTAGAAAATTGCCCCTCCCGGCTAAACGGGAGGGAATAGAAGATTAATTAAATTATTTGAATTTTCAAGATTAGATTTTACAAGACATTTAGTTAAGCAATCAGCCAAGTTTTCATTACTAGATACAAATTGAAGATCAATTAACTTTTTATCAATTTTTTCTCTAATGAATTTTGTTTTGATTTCTATATACTTTGTTCTTGGAGAATAGCAATTATTTTTAATAAGCTGAATAGCGCTTTTATTATCGCAGTAGATAACCATCCCTTTAGATGCCTCAGGGAACAACTCCACCTCCAATCGTTTAAGCCACATCGACTCTTGCATTGCCATCACGATCGATAAAAATTCTGATTCCGTTGATGAAAGTGCAACTGTGGGCCGCCGTTTTGAAGACCAGGAAATCGGGGCTCCTTGCATGATGAGCATGTAGCTCTACCGTCCTCGTCATCATGAGGGGTAAAAACCAATTTCTTGTTGATAGTGCCCTTGAGATAACGAAGCACTCGTTTTACTGCTGTCCAATGCGCCATACCTGGATTCCCGGAGTACCTGCTAAGTAAATTAACTGCAAAACATATGTCAGGCCTGGTTGTTTGTGCAGCGAACAATAGACTACCAATAGCCTCCATGTACGGTACATTTATAAGATTTTCTTTCTCATCAGATGAGGGACACATCTTAGAGGATAATTGTTGGTTTGGATCAAGAGGTGTATTAACTGGGTTGCAATCACTCATCCTTAATCTTTCCAAAACTACCGCAATGTACTCCGATTGATCAATTGCTATAGATCCATTTGACTTGTCGCGAGAAATTCTAATTCCTAGTATTGAAGACGCCTCGCCTAGGTCTTTCATTTCAAAGTTATTTTTAAGCAACTTCTTTAACTCCTCCTCCTGATGTTTATTGTTGTAAAATATGAGAACATCATCAACGTATACAGCGACAAACATCATTTGTTCATCATGTTTCCAGTAGTAAACGCATTGATCAGCTTCACAACATTTTAGACCAAATTGAACAAGAACTGAATTTAATTTTTCATTCCATACCCTTTCCATACGGAGAAAAAGTTTCGTGAAAATCAATGCCTTTCTTTTGAGAAAAACCCCTGCACACAAGTCTAGCTTTGTATTTGATTACTTTGCCATCTTTATCTCTTTTGGATTTTAAAACCCACTTACAATCTATGCATGTTTTTTCTTTCGGCATTGTGACCAAATCCCATGTATTATTTCTTTGCAGAGAACGGAATTCTTCTTCCATCGCCTCTCTCCATTCATGAGAGTCTTTCCTGCACATGGCTGCATCAACCGTTTCTGGATCGCCGAAAAACTCTGCACTCAGACCGTGTTCAATTTGTTTTTGTTTTTGTGCTGTACGTTTAGATCGACGAACTTCATTTTCAGCGGTAATGGGGATTTCTTGAGATTGATCTTCATCTTCAAGGCACTGCACTGCAGAAGAGGGTGAAAATGAAGTTCCAATTTCAACCGGCTTTTCCTCCGCCTCCTCTCTTGTTTCAATAATTTTTATCTCATTATCCTCCTTGTCATCTGCATATAACTCAACATAACTTTTTGTATTTTTTGTTTCATCAAAACTAAAATTTTCATTTTCGAAAAAACTACGTTTCTACTGACAACAATATTTCTCTTTTTGTCACAAAGCCTATATGCTTTTGATTCCGCAGAATACCCCAACATAATACATTCCATAGATTTGGAGTCAAGTTTCTTGCGCTTCTCTTGTGGAATGTAAACCATGGCTTTACACCCGAATACACGTAAGTTACTTAGATTTTGTTTTATACCTGTGAAAGATTCCTCTGGTGTTGTTGTTTTTTCGTCCCTGCATGGAATTCTGTTGATGATATATGTACATATGACGCCGTCATTATTGCCTCTGCCCAAAATCGCTGACTCAGGTGGGCGTCATGGAGCATGCATCTCACTCGTTCTTTTTTTTTCTAAACTAAATTTCTATTAATTCGGTCAGCCACTCCGTTCTGCTCTGGCGTGTAGGGTGCGGATTTCTGATGCCAAATCCCACTGGTGGTCAAGTATGTTTCGACAGCTCTGCTTATACACGGTGTCCCACGAGAAGTGTGCCAAAAAGCTAGAGCGTGTAGGTCTGGTCAAGACAAGAAAAAAATCGTATGGGAGGGGGGGGTCTATTCCCCCCCGTTTAGCCGGGGGGGGCAATTTTCTAAAAAATTGACTTAATTTGGAAAATAAATTATTAAAAATTAACAGTTACAGCCACAATGCCGTGATATACTTTTTGTAAAGCCAGAAACCTCTTCTTTCATCTTGTTTTTAAACGAAGCTGTTTTAAGGAATAGTTTTTGAGAAATTAATTTTCAAACTCAAAATTTTGAAAAAAAATTGGAAAAAAAAAAATTCGAACTATTTTTTTTCAAAATTGTATGTAATTAAGTACTATTTTTTTTCAAAAATTCAATTCTCTTGTTAGTTTTTATTTAAAAACAGAAAACCGGATGCAAAAATGTCTTGTAGTTTTTGAGAAATTAAAAAAAAACCCGAACCACTTTTTTCTAAGAAAAACCTTTTTTTTTGGTTTTAACGCGTCTGGACTTGTAGGAAAATTGATGTATGAAACATTGACCTCTTTTTTATTATTTTTAAAAAATTCGGAGTTTTATGAGGATACAATAAAGTGACATAGTATTGGAATAACCCTGGATTAATCCTTTTTTTTCATTGATAACCCCTGAAAACTGACCTGACAATTTCGTCTGGGTCCACCCGCCGCCAATGGGTTCTACCCGCTAGGACCTTAAGACAATAAAACCGCAATTTTTCTTTATTGAAAAACAAAATATTTGCAACCCAAATGTAAATAAAAGGCATCGCATTTTTAATAAAAAACCATTTCCAAATTGGACGTTAACTCATCAACACATTACGATGTCAAACTCATACTCTCGAGAAGAATTAACGGACATGCACTTCTGCTACGGTTTAGCTAATGGTCGAGATCGTGAAGCTGAAAGATATCCCAATCGGAGGTGTCCCAGTCGTAGCATGTTTTCAAGAATCCACCGACGTCTGCGAGAGCACGGAGTGCTAGAGCATCGAAGAAGCGAAAGATCAGTTACAGATGGATCAGGAATCTTAGATGAAAGAATTTTGGATTTTGCCCGACGTAATCTCTCCCTTAGTACAAGGAGGATAGCTATTATGCTTGGAGTGTCCAAATCTAGAGTATGGAGAGTGCTTCATAACGAAAACTTACACCCGTACCATTTTAGGCCAGTTCAGGAACTCACCTCAAACGACAAGTTTTTGAGAGCAGAATTTTGTCGATCATTACTGCTTCGAGATGAAACTGAACGAAACTATTTTGGAAGGATATTCTGGACGGATGAAGCACAGTTTACCAGAGATGGGGTTACTAACTTCCACAATTTGCATCATTGGAGTAGCACCAATCCACACAACAAAAAACAAAATAAATCACAACACCGATTTAGCTGTAATGTTTGGCTTGGTATTGTTGGACAAACTGTAATCGGGCCCCGGTTTTTGAATGCCGTTATTAATGGAGAATCGTACCTGCAGTTCCTACGAGACCTTTTGCCCGATTTGATGGACAACGTTCCTTTGGCCATAGCAGATAATTTAATCTACCAGCAAGATGGAGCACCAGCACACTACAGCTTACGGGTTAGAAACTGGCTGGATGATCATTTTAGTGACCGTTGGATCGGGAGAAGGGGCCCCACGGAATGGCCACCTAGATCACCAGATTTAACTCCTCTAGATTTTTATGTGTGGGGATTCATGAAGAATTATGTTTACGAAGTGGAAATAGTATCTTTGGAACAACTGAAAGAACGGATTGAAGTCGCTGGAGTCAAATTGCAGGAAAATTTGTCAAGCATAGACTTATGTGCTCTCCATTAGAAGGAGATATAATCTTTGCCTTCTAAAAAATGGGGATCATATTGAAAATTTATTATAATAAAACTCCGAATTTTTTAAAAATAATAAAAAGGAGGTCAATGTTTCATACATCAATTTGCCTACAAGTCCAGACGCGTTAAAACCAAAAAAAAAGGTTTTTCTTAGAAAAAAGTGGTTCGGGTTTTTTTTTAATTTCTCAAAAACTACAAGACATTTTTGCATCCGGTTTTCTGTTTTTAACTAAAAACTAATAAGAGAATTGAATGTTTGAAAAAAGATTACCACTTAATTACATAAAATTTTGAAAAAAAATAGTTCGAACATTTTTTTTTTCATTTTTTTTCCAAAATTTTGAGTTTGAAAATTAATTTCTCAAAAACTATTCCCTAAAACAGCTTCATTTAAAAACAGGACGAAAGAAGAGGTTTCTGGCTTTTCAAAAAAGTATATCACGGCATTGTGGCTTTAACTGTTGATTTTTAATAATTTTTTTTTCAAATTAAGTCAATTTTTTAGAAAATTGCCCCTCCCGGCTAAACGGGGGGGAATAGACCCCCCCCCCTCCCGTACGATTTTTTTCTTGTCTTGACCAGACCTACACGCTCTAGCTTTTTGGCACACTGCTCGTGGGACACCCTGTATACTCTGTACCATTGTCAGTACGTAGAATTTTAATCTTCTTCGAAGTTTGCTTCTCTACAAAAGACTTGAACACTTTAAATTTATCAAAAACTTCGTTTTTTTGTTTAATTGGGAAAACGAATACTTTACTGGTAAAATCATCAACGAATGTAACGAAGAATCTACAGCCAGTCCATGACTTAACAGGAAGTGGACCGCATACATCCGAATGGATCAGATCCAACACTTCCTTTGCACGTCGTCCTTCAGATTTGAACGGAGCTCTTGTTTGCTTTCCCTTAAGACACGTGACGCAATTTCCCAGCTCTCCACCTTGAGAAATTATTCCATCCGCTGCAGATTTTACTTTTCTAAAAATCTCTTCACAAATGTGTCCCAGCCTACGGTGCCACAGTTGATTATTAACTGTTGCACGTAAAGCGAACTTATGACTCCTGTTTGGTATTTCGCAATTTAGCTGATAAAATCCGTTTACTTGATCAGCTGTGGCTATGCTCATTCTTTTTGTTAAGGATTTTGCATGATTTTTTTTTCAAACAGAACTGTATTACCCTTGCTTGTCAATTGACTGACCGATAAGAGGTTGGTGCAAAGATTCGGAACCAGATGTACATTACCGACATCGGCTTCCAATATCCCTCTATTGGTGACCAGCGACATCTTAATGTCACCAACCTGACTTACATGAAGTTTTGAGTTCTCCGCAACTACGATTTCCTTTGGTGTGCTGGGTTTGGGATTTTGCAAAATATCTTCGCGCATCGTCATGTGGGCAGATGCTCCCGAGTCCACGTACCAAATATCATTCAAATCAGGTCTTCTTGCTGCCAACGCCGTATAAAGACATTCATATTTCTTCTCTTTCTGATGTCTTTTTCCCTGGGAAATTTTTTGTTCTGTTTAAACTTACCAACCAATGCCTGTCCCGCTGAGCCACTTGCATTTTCATAGTTCTGCTGCAGTAATAAAGTCTTGATTGCGTCCGTTGTTAATTTCATTGATGAATTCGCCACCGCCATCACCAATGGTTTAAAACTTTCTGGAAGTCCAGCCAACATTAGAGATGCCACGATTTCATCATCAATTTTTAAGCCCGCTTTCCTGACTTTCATAGATGTCATCACTATTCGATTGATGTAATCCTCCATATTGTCACAGTCCGTGAGCTTTAGTTGTGCGAGATGCTTGAGAAGTTCCACCTTTCTGCATAGTCCATTGTCTTCAAAAGCGCTTGTGAGACTGTCCCATGCACTTTTTGCTGTGACCGCATCTGCTACGTATGAGTAATTCTGCGTTTCCATCAGCAAAATCAACTCCGATCTGGCCTTCAAGTCTTCCTCCTGTTCCTCAGCGTTGTTAGCCGCTGGCTCCTTCTCTATACAACTCCATAGCCCTTTGATCACCAATAGGCGGCTATCTTCCACACGTCAAAATTCTCTCTTCCTTTTAGTTTACCAACTGTTATGACCGTGCCTGGGCCCATAACCTATTATTTGGTTAAAACTAATTAGCGTAAAGAAAACACGTGGTGTACACTTCAAGGTTCAAGAGAAGAAGGATTTATTGAAAACCGGAAATAGTAGCCATAAGTACAAAAATATCAATGAGTGTATTCAGTGACAGTGTTAACAAGTAATGTTTGTTTAGGAGAACTAAAGTCAGGTTCAAACTATTTTAACAACAATGCATCTCAAAAATTACCGTTTGGTGTGTACTTTTTCGAAAACGACGGGGAGGCGATCACTGTAAATCGCGAGCGCTATGGAACGATGATAACCAATTTCTTATAGCCGAAATTGAACCATGTGGACCTGGTTCCAGCGGGACGGCCCTACGTCCTACGACCTACGATAAACGGCCACACAGCGGACGCGTTTTTCTCTCGCAGAATTGACGTGAAGTGGCCATCAAGCTAATGTGATTTGACGCCGCTAGACTTTTTCTTATGAGGTTTCCTGAAGTCGCAGGTCTATGCGAATAAAGGTGAACATAACACAGGCCATCGCTCAAATTCGATGAGCCGGATCTATACGGAAGAGTCATTGAAAATTGGACCACTTGGATCTGTGCCTCCGTAAGACGTCGAGGCAGGCATTTGAGCGACGTCGTATTTCATACTTAATGACATGGGCCTTTCCAAAAAATGTTTGCTAATACCTCACACCCAGCTTGTTTTATTCCATTTCAAATCTACCCGCCCTTATTGAAAAACCCTTTATAAGTAGAGTGGCGAAGGCTATTTAATATGAGGAGGGTTGACACCACCAAAATGAAGGATTCCATCATGGGGATGCCGTAAGTCAATTAAATTAACGACTTCATGACCTTTTACCTTATTTCCTTTTACATCTTGCCATTCCAACCTGTTGAAAACCTTCCAGCTCCCTTACTTCAGGAGACATTCCCCATGTTCCCGTCCCCCATAAGCCTCATGCGACTCGCAAAATCCGCATTTCCATTTTAGAATCCATAATTCCGAATTCCCAGCGATTATTTCCTGGCGATAACAAGCCACCATCACCGCCAACCAGACAGTTCGGAACGACAATAAAGCATCGCAATCGATCGTGGTTATTACAGAAAAAAAGCATCAGCGACATAAACAGAAGCAATTCATTCACGAATTGTTGTAATTTCAAGTCGTATGGTAATTCCGATTGCACCACACTATCCGTGAGTTTATTTCCGAGCGGCTGGCTCGGTAATAGCATTACGGAACGGACATATCCAAAGCACAGTCTCTCAGCGCCGGTCTCGGCATCTCTGTGCGAGCTGTAAGGCAACAAGTGCCATTATGGCCAGAAGCAGTAATGGAATGTTACGCAATGGGAAATTCACGCGCTGTGCGCCCAGTTTTCGCATGTGTGTGTGTGTCTACGTGTGATCGATAACCACACAGCCGGAGCAATTGGAGGATGGCGATGGAAGACTGTTCTCCTGATGCATCATGCAGCTGACGATGGATGGTGGCACGGTGGTGTTACTAGTTGGTTTTCCAATCACTACCATCGATCTATCGTTGTTCCGACGAGCCCGCACACACCAAGTGTAATCCTTCTTCAAGCCAAAATCGGTTTTTTGGGTGGCATGGTGCGCTCGTGTAGACCGGTCACAGCCACGAATAGACCAGACCCGGAATGGAGCTCGAGAGATGCTCGAGCGTGAGGCTCGGCTGGTTGTGGTGCTAAAAATTTACTGTGACAGTCAAACTATTTGTTTCATCGAACCAATTGACTACACATGCATCTCGTTTTGTATCTACGACTGTGAGTGTGAGTACTTCATGCAAATTTTCCTTTCAAGTGAATAATTGCATTCGAGTTGATCGTTTGGCGGATTTTCTCGCAATAGATACTTTTCACGTCGAACTGGGTTCGTTTTATCTTTGGTGGTTTTTTATTTTTTTATTTTCGTATCTACGAGTGCTCGTACTGCACGTTCTCGCGTGTGTATTGCCTGTTGTCTGGTTGTGTCAAAACATTTTGTTCACCGAGAGGAAGAGTGAGGCGCGTACATGGCGAAAAATGACAACGACGACAGAATCTGAAAAATTTAAATGACGAAGTTCGATAGATACTTTTCGTTTCGGCCGCGGACACATGGTATATCGAGGCGACAAACCTGCCGGAATGGTAAAGAAAGAAATCCGAGGATGCTGAGAAGACGCAGTAGGTGGAGGAGGAGGAGGAGTCCTAGCCAGTGTGTGGCATGCAAATATGCATTTCCCAGCTTAAGGCTCATGTGAGATTGCATAACATGTTTAGTTGGTTGTAATTCACGACAATATTTTGCATAATTCATATCTACGCGGACCGCAATGGGGGAGGATGGAGGTGCCGCAAACAGCACCAGCACCGGCAATAGCACTAGCACCGGTGTCCGCCGCCGCAGCTATGCAGAATATTGCATATTGGTGCACACGACTAACCACCAAACCTTATATTTATTGATGGAAGATCAATTTTTTTTTTGCCGCAATATATCTAAAGCTAATTCCCGGCGCAGAACAACAACTCATGTGATGCGCAACACTATCCATGGTTCTGGTACATACGACTAGTCATAAACAATTCCGGATGACAGCATTTTTCGGAGTTTCTTCATTCCGCCGATCAAGTCAAGTGCAGAACAATTGACTTGTGTATCTGGCAGTAAAGGAAAAGATCAACAGTCGTAGCAGCGGCATAGTACCACGCTCGGCGATCACTCCATCACGCTTTTTGTGTCAATACCATGCCAATCGATATAAATTAAAGAGATGACGACGACAGTCTATTGTTCTAATTTCGTGCGTTTTCGGAATCATGATTTCAGTGCCAGAAAGGAGCTGCATATCCTAAATTGGATGCCGGCTATTGTAATGAGGGTTTTCTGTGTGGTTCGATTGCTGGTAAATCATGCGTTTTGCAATTGATTATGCAACGACATTCAATTGTGGCAGTTTAGTCGTGAATTATTATTTCTGTCGTGGGATGTGAGGTTGGAGACGACGAGTAGGTGACTTGATGAGCTGTTACGGATCGGTGTTTGACTTGCAATTTCGTGTGCTTAGGCAAATGAGCTGGGACAAGGAGATGACATTTCAATCTGATTGAGGGTTTTCGAAATTAGACAGTTTAGCTGCTGTGCAGTGATTTTGTGAAAAAGTAAAGGTCACGATGTGGTCACCTGTGGGACTCCAAGTTTCGCAATGAGTAAGAGGAAAATGAATGAAAAAGAATGGAGTTTAAATGTTGGGCGAGTAAGAAAGCGATCAGCATCAAGTCGTCACGTCTGTACTTCCGCTAGAAATCTGCGTTCCCTGCAGGTCAATAACAAATGCAACGTATGTTGTTGGCGGCTGGAAAAGCATTCCTGAACTGGTTTTTACAAAATTTTGAAATTTGGAATCCCTAATTAAAGCTACTGCGCGGGATAAGCCTAGTCTTTAACCAATAAGTCTATCCAACTACTTCCAAGACCTCAAATTGATATAGGTTTTTCGCCACCAGCTTGGGAGTCCAAAACTTTTCGGGCCAGAATGGAAGGTCTTCTTGTCCTAGGCTTTATCGCCTGAGCATTTTAGGTCTTTGTTTCAAGTCCGCCTCTTTATGGTATTATGGAACATTTTTAGAAATTAAAATTCCACCCGAGACGAAATAAGCAACGATTCGCAGCAGTAATTTAATTCCCGATCTTTTCGCAGGTGTCCTAACAGTTTGCGACTACCGAACCGAGATAGACGAAATTCTTAATTACCTTAAAGTTTTATCTGTCAATGTCGACAGGTACGTGAGAGGGTACATGTCGAGAAGCGAATGTCAGATGGACGCAGGCCGGATGAGAGTACGTTACATACCGCATGGTGTCTCAAAATTTGGCCACCATGCGTCCGAAAACAGTTTTGGATAATGTGCGCCGCAGTCTCGGTGACTTGACACCTGGCATGACAAAGGACATCCTGATCCGCTTGTCGGATACCTCGAGATGTTCGGATTCATGAGGGGAGGCAGTCGATACAGGCGTGGTGGTATTTGACACATTCCCGTCCGGAAATGTATTCGTTTTTCCACATTCACGAGGTTCGTGGCCATCAACGGGATTGGGGCCCCCATCTTTCCACTTCCTCGGTGTTGTTTAGGGGGACACCTTCGGACTTGGTGAGAGCACGGTCTCCCCACAGAATCCGCGTCTGGACCCAGAAGGATTCGCAGGCGGCTCTCAGTGAAAGAGAAATGGAGTTCCCCAGTGCTTGTAACCTGCCACGCATCAAGCAGGGGACGAAGATCTCGAAAGAAGGACGACCCAAACCTCCGTTGCTGTGGTTGTGTGGAAATAAGCCTTTGGGGTATCGTGTGGCAATCGGAGCCATTTGCGCACTGCTGCTCAAATTTGCAGGTCCAATGCTTTGAGTTTTCCCAGAGTTGTGCGGGCGAGGACGAGCTTATGAAATAGGCGAAGCATCAGTAGCATTTAGTGATAAGAAGCCTTTGTTGCGGCTTTGGTGATGTTATCTAGTTCAACATCGAGTGTAACGCCAGCTTTTTTTGGCCATATTGGCCTAAAGTCAACTTCAAGATATCTCCATTCCTTTGACGTGGTCAGTTGATTGACAACTGCGTCGTTAAGGAGACGGAATTGAGGAGTGTCTAGAACTTTTTTTGTCCCTGTCTGACGTGACGATGGATGAAGCGGTACACTTAGCAGCGTTGAACAGAAGCCCAAGCTTCTGTGCCTCTATCCCTGCAGTGCGCAAAAGTTTTTTCATGCCTGGCTCAGTGCCGGTGATAAGGATGGTGTCGTCTATATCATCAGATAGGACACGAGTGACTTCATCCAAGACGATGCAAAACACAAAAGTGGACAGAGGGTCGCCCTGACGCACTATTCTGAAGACTTTGATGGGTTCCCACCACACTTCGAGCACTGTTGAACCAGAGTCAACCAGACTCCATATGGTTAAGATCTGGGATTTGCGACTCATTTTTGCCGTCCAAAATCTTTTTTGCGGCCCTGCCTACACTACGCTTGACCAAATTTTGCATTCTGGCATACTCTCTCCTTTTCCGTTTCCAATTGGATTGACGGTTGGCGGCACTCGTTCACGTCGAGAAGTGCGAGGTCTTTGTCTTAACATCTGAAGTACGCTCGAAATTATGATGCGAGTGAAGCGGACACCTCGTCACTTTCGAGACACCTTTTGGCGATCTCTGCCAGTATACGGGTGTCAAATCGCTCACTTTCGTGTGCTAAAGATATTAAATCCCTAAGCGCTGCTGCGAAAAGGTCTTCGCATACGCTTTCGAGCGGAACTGGTTGAATAGCAGGTGGATCAGATGATTCGGGGCGCAATGGTTGTTCGTCCGCTGCTTCGAGGTGTTGTAGGGTGTAGGGTTCATCGATCATTTGAACTACGAGGTCTTTGTAGGGTTGGTTCTGGCGAACTTTCTTCATTGCCTCCAGAGAGTGGCCTTCAGCAACCTTAGAAAGCAGGTATTGGTTCATAAACCTTTTCCTAGCTATCTTACCCTCAGCCTCATATCTAGCGATCAACCTGATTCCTCCTGTGTCTAGCGTTTTTTAACTCTATCGACATCGACCTCAGCATGGACTTTATTGGCATGCCACGCCTTTTCTTAAAAGCGCGATCGCAATTAGGGCAAGGGAACGGTTCCACAACAGCCAGTTCTGGAGTCTGAGGCCTCTGCAGGAGATTGCATATATTTCTTCGTGTTTCTGATGCGAGCTCACAAGGAGTAGCGCAGGGTTGCAAGCCCCACGTTACTATAATCGCTTCCTCCTGATAAAGGTTCATCATCATACTCATGCAGGAAGTTGGCTCGGCTGACGACGACGAAATTCGTCATGCAGTAATTTTCAGATAAGGGAACAAAAAGAAGTCGTCTGGGGCTAGATCTGATAAGTAAGGCTGAGGTGTGAGACCTTCTTTTTCTGCAAATGCGACCGTTTTTTTCGCAGTTACTGCCTTCAGTTGGTCAAGTAACGGTGCGTATTATGGTCCTGTATTGGTTTTTCCTTTTTGAAGATAATCGATTAAGATAACTCCATGACTATCCAGTCGCCATCACAGTCGAAAAAACAGAAGCCGATTCCCGCTTTGCAGTCCACCGTTTTGACTTTTTTTTTTTTCGGACATATAATGGTGTATCCAGGTTTTATCGACAGCAATTAATAGGCTCCAAAACTCGGATTTATTGCGCCTAAACTTGCTGATAATCAAGTGACAAATCAAGTTTTGTAGACATTTTCATAGCATCTGCTATCTCTCTCATTTTAGTTCGACGGTCGCCTAGCACCATTTGGTCAACTTAACGATGTTATCGTCAGTTGTTGCAGTATTTCGACGTAGAATTAGGAGTCGGAGAATCAATTTCGTCCAATAGTCCCCACTCACCGTTTTACCCGTTGAGCGATAGCCTCAACTAGTGTCGGCCACACAATCGTCCTCGCTTGTAGGCGACGCAGTCGGAACATTTTAACTTTTTATAAAAAAAATATTTTATTTAATTTGTGTGCAATGTGATGCCACCTTAGCGTCAGCAGCGCGTCGTTGCCTTGACAAACACTTCTTACCTTGTCCGTCTAATAGTTGTTGTTGTGGTTCTGCCTTAGTGTAGCTTCGGCCGGACTTTCAATCTCTTTGTCTTCCTTTGTTCTATTGTTCTAGTCCTTCTTGTCGTTTGCTATTTCTTAGTTGTTGTTGTTGCGGCTACTTTTTGCTGTCACTCCTTGGTTGTCACTGCTTCCCTTCTGACAACTGCCTCGGCCTTTTATAGGGCTAGGCCGAACGGTGATATGAACGGTGCCTTTCCAGTCGTTACTGACATTTCCCCTGTTTAAGGGATCTGTCAACGGTGACGGCAGCCGCAGCCATTTGCCTTTGGTGTCTTTGATCCTAATGATCTCAGGCAAGTTGCCAAATGATAACGAATTTTTTTATTTTTGTGTGTTTTCTGTTTGGTCGTTTTGTGTTTAATTTTGTTAGCTCACGATAAATTTTGCGAACCTAACTATGGTTTTAAAATAAGTGTGCACAATTTACATGCGTTGTTCTGACGTTAACCTATTTACTGTAAAACGACAAAATGTGCTGACTACAAATCAGCTTTTAATTGTCAAATTAACAATCAGAAGAAACAGTGTTGCCAGTTTAAGAGCCAAACCTCTAAAAAAACACTCTTTATGACACCTTATCTTCAGTAAGTCGGTTGAAGTCGTGATCTCGATCAACATTTGAATCGGTATGAATGGGCCTACATCTAGATTATTTCAGCTTGACACATTAGTAACCTTATCCTGCCGAAAGAAGGGTACTTCTTAGAACTTCTGCGGAAGTTACCTCTGTTCCTACGATCAATCTTAAACTTCATTACGAAACCTAAGGACATCGTCACTTAATAAACATTTTGCAACAGAAGCCACAAAAGAATTCGACATTTTTCGAACTTCTAAATCCCGAAATTAAATCTCGTTAAATTGCATCTACCAAACACAGACGCATCCTGGAAAGAATGTCTGTCTAATTTCAGCATTGTAATTAAACATACCTTCCGTGTGCGAGTCTTGATTAGTTCGTCGAATTCCATTATTGAATTGATTGAAAACGGCTTATAGACCATTAAGGCTCCATTGCTCGTGTCCAGTTTGTGTTGTGTTCTTTGTTTTCAACATTCAATCAACTAATGACATGGAACCGCACGCCTCATCCACTGCCGTCTCTCATATCCGCTAATTACAAACATACTGCATCCACAAGATTGTAAAACGAAGAAGCTATATACATCGCCACCAATACAATCACAATCGGCATCCGAATCGGGCACATCTAACCAACAAACTCGGCCTCGGCCATAAATTCAACGAACTGTCCATTCGACCGCTCAACCATTCGGTTATTATTTGAAATTACAACAGTAGTCGATGTTCAAATCAAGTGCCATAAAAAGGACTCCTCGCTCGTCCTCTCATCTTTCGGCTACAAGATGACAGCAACAGCGTCGCGGTCAGGCAGGTGGTCGGTAGCTAATTTTACAGGCCAAATGAAATTGAGTTCACAATGGTCCGAAATGACAAAAAACAACTAAATAACGCTCAACCATTTCGAACTAAACAAAAAACAAATCTCAAGATACATCTTCATTAATAAAAATCGTAGATAGTTGCAAGAATAGTTCATTACAAGCATTTAGCTCTTCGAGCCGCCATAAACCATCCACCTAAGTGACCGACTCACTACCCGCGAAACCCCTATGCGCCATCAAACCCAGCAGATCGTAATTACCATTCAACGCTTTCCCTCTCTTTCTCCCGTGAGGTTTTCTCAGAACATCGTGGTTGAAAAACAAAAACAAAAAATCAACTTAAACAATAATATGTGACCGCCCTGGTGAAAAAAGCACTTTAGATTGGCATTTCTTGAGCTACGCCACCGCAAACCGACGGATATCTGTACGCGAGAACATATAAAGATACTGGTGGACAAAAGATTTTCAGATTTCCTTCCATTCTGTCAAATACGAGGAGTACGAGTGGCAAACAGATAGATGGCCGCTGAACCTCAAGTGGCCCGTCAAGGCGGACCACAAAGTCATGTAATGAAGACGATGCTTCATGCTTCCGAGATACAGCAATGTTGATGGTCTCATCTACTCATCTACTCTCCTCCATCATGATCATTGCTTTTGGCTCTGCCCGGCCAGGATGATACTCATGTCCATGCCTATGCCCATGCCCATGCCCATACCGATGCTGATGCCTGATGGCTGTGGAAATTGGATTCAGCGTGTGATGACCAGTCAAAACCATAAATATGATTAACTTATAGGAGTTAATGGATTTTCTCGCGGTCATTGATCAAAGAAACTTATAATGAACGACGACGGTTGGAAGAGGGCGGACGGGAACGCGCAATGGTCATTGGTGGTCATTCTGCGGATAGAATAGTACCGAGTGCTATTCTTGCCATTGGTTCGACTTGCTAGCGACCCGGCTAATCCGCCAATAAATTGTAACAACAACGACATTGGTCGGCTCTATGCCGCCATGGTAGCTGCACGATGGAGGAGTTCAAGCATCCGGCTGATCAGTACGATGATGGGTCGTAAAGAATGGTATTCACAACAATGTAGAAGTTTGTTGCTGACATGCTCGCGATCCCCGTCGAGATGCTGACCCTTGGGGATTTGCAAACGCTTGAAATTATGATGTTGTTTCGTTAGCCACAATCCACTGTAAGCTCCTATGACAGGTTTTATTTGTGCTTAACGGCTTTAAGGAGGACAGCAAACCCCTCAGTAGAGCTATCAAATTTTATGAACTTGTAGAACAAGCAAAGCTCTTGTAAGCGACTTACAACTTGTCACTACACAGTTCTAGGCAGAATTGGAAGGTTAATACGGATGGGATTTTCACCAATAATAGGTAGTGAACGAAGAATACATTAAGATCGACATGGTGACAATTAGGCGTTCTTCGCTAAAGATGTTGGAAAATTATATAAAACCAATTTCAAAAGCCAAAAATTAGTTTTGAATCCGGAAAAGGTGAAGAAGAATGATCCTCGGCATTGTTGTGAAGCAGTTTTCCTTTCTTTTTCCAAATTTTGGACAGAACACGAACACTCGGAAATATGAGATGCGGTCAAAAAGTAACAATAATTATCAATTTTTGGAAAAGAATTTAATTTATTCACTCATCATTGAGAAAATCCGCTATTAGATATTATACACTTGTGCCAGCACTTTTTTTAATAATCCACAATCTTTCAATGAGGCTAGGCGCTTCAATAGCTGCTGTTGTGATTGCAAAGGAAAACTTTTCAAGACTTCCCACATTTTTAGAAACAGAAGATCTATCTAGCCAATATGGAAGCTGACGGGAGTAGACGTAACTTTTTCTATGTGGCACAAATTCTGGCGTATTTTTTTGGAACCGCTTTACATATTACCGCTTACGATATTGCACTTGTAATAAGTATTTCCTGTCGATCGAAGGACTTATGGTGAACTGTAAGCCCGATCTTCACATTCGATTACACTTGCTGAGTTTTATTAAAATCTTACTGATGAGAGACTTCACTGGGACGATTGAACCTTCATTTCGACTGTAAGCCCCTTGAAAATTGATGATACTTTTTGGGCAAGTTTGAGCAGTTCCGCGTGGCTATTAACTTCATTTATTGACTTCCAATATTAAATTTCGGGGATCGTTCACGCCGTCAAATTTTTCGACAATTTAGTCGGTGTGTGTGCTTTGGCGCCCGGAGCTCCAGACATTTTCAACGTTTCCCGATCCTTTCGAAAACGCTTATGCCACTAGTAAGCCCTAGATTTACTCAAAGAAAATATTTGATATTTAGAGAATTTAACTGGAGTATATTCTATCACTATAGCGAAATGAAATGCAAGTGTTCTTATTCAGGATGACCTAAAGAGCCGATATTGTCTTATTATGTCTTCAAAATGAAACGAAATAACTCCAAAATTTTTCTTTTAACGTTTATTTGGACTTTCAAGTTTTTTTTTACAATACTTGAGCTGATATAGTATTGTTTTTGTTTTTTTGCAAAATGAGCAACTCATGTTTTCAATTTTCACTCTTTTTAAAATTTGGCCAATCTTGGCGTATTAATAAGTTACTTTAGTCTCTTTATCAATTTCAGGCCAGAATGTGTATGACCACCCACCCCAGCGAGATAGGTTAAAAGTCGAAATGTCAGTCGTAAGTCGTAAAAGTCCTCATGGATTTCTGCAAGCGCAGAGCTGATGACTCGATACTATGCACACCTACAACAAACATTAGTACTTCAATGAAAACAGGAGCAAAAATCGTTGTCACCCCTTGGGTAAAGTATTCTGAAGGTAAGCTACATGTGGTATTTATTTTTTTAGATTCTTAAGATTAAAAAGACATGAGGCTACACTAGGTGCCATAAGTCTACGCTCCTTTCAAAATGTTTATCATTTAAAAATTTATCAATTAAAATTTAAGGACTCATAGGCAAAATAATTCTCAGAATTCTTGTATTATTTATTTCTGGCACCAATATAAGCTGCCTGCGCCAAAATTCCTCGGCCGCAGGAGAAATAACAGCACTTTTCGTCATTCTATATCAGATTTTCTTCTGCTGTGCACGTTACAGTATATTGGAATCAAAACCGTGCATAATGTGAAATTGAAAATAACCATTTTGTTTCGTTCTCCTATCGCTGGAGACATTGGAAACATTATACAACATGTTCGTAAATAAAATGGCAAATATATACACAGAATCTAGCAAAATAAAAACAACAAACAAAACTCGAAAACAGAAACCCTGGATTACGAATGAAATAATTGCAATGTGTGAAAAGAGAGACGAGACCTACAGAAGATGGAAAAACAGTCCAAGAAGTCAAAGTTACGAAGTGGAATATAAAAATGCAAGAAGTCTTATAAATAAAAAAATTAAAGACACCAAAATCAACTACTACAAGCAAGAGTTTGTAAATGCCAAGAATGATCCTAGAAGAACATGGAAGGTGATAAACGAACTTATGGGAAAAAGGATCCCTTCACTTGATGAAGTTATTAATAATAACTTTTCAGCTATGGACGAAAACTTAAATGACGTAGTGGAAAAATTTGCAGTGCAATTCTCAAACCAGACATCACAAATTATGCATGCATGCAAAACCAAAACATCAAGCCACGAGAATTTGCGGTTACAGCAGAGTATATATATTGAAGAAGCCAATCTTGATGAAATATTTCAAATGTTGTGTCAATTGAATGCCAAAAAGGACCTGGAGCAGACAACATAAGACCGATCGATCTCAAAATCAATGCCCGTTTTCTTGCCCCCGTTATACAGGCAATAATCAATCGCAGTATAACACAAGCTTGCGTACCAAAACTAATGAAGACATCGATTATTCGGCCAATCTATAAGAACGGTGAAAAAAACAAAACAGAAAACTACAGACCCATAGCAATACTATCAGCTGTCGAAAAGTGTCTGGAGGAAATTATTGTAAAACGGCTTAATAATTTTATTAAAAAACACCAAATTCTTCATCCAAATCAGTACGGTTTCCAGAAAAATAAAAGTACGGAGAAGCTCCTGGGAGAGTTTACGAATGTAATCAATGCAGGTCTAAATAAAAACCAAAGTGTGCTTGTCCTTTTCATTGACTTGAGTAAAGCATTCGATAATTTAACGCATGGGAAGCTTATTGAAGCTTATTATAAATCATTGTAAAACACAAAAATGTAAGCACGGCCGTAGAAATACTACAAAAAGAATTTGATGCTGTTTCGAAGTGGTGCCACGATCATGGACTCATAATTAATGCAGCAAAAACAAAAGTGATGCACATACCCATGCCATCGAAACCGAAAGATGACGTCAAGATGTATCATAGGAACCAAAGCTGTCCATGGTCGACAAACTGCCGATCCATAGAAGTTGTCAAACACACCAAGTATCTGGGAGTAATTATAGACGAGCATTTCCTCTGGCGCGAGCATATAAATGCTCTTCGGCTTCAGCTTAAGAGCTCACTCTTTGCTATGGCCTATCTTAAAAGGTATTCTAACTTCGAAGCTCAAAAACAGGTGTACTACTCACTAGTTAGATGTTAACGCAATTTTCCAGATGACATCTCTAATAAACTACATGAACGACCAGAGATTTCTGCAGCATGTACGTCACAACTTAAACACCCGAAGAAGAGCTCAAGGAATGCTAGATACTCCGGAATTTTATAACATATATGGAAAACGTGAATTACATCATCTTATACCAAAAATATTAAATGCAACTCCGCAATATTTAAGAAACATTCAAAATTTTAAGAAGCGAAAAAAGGAAATAAGAAAATACTTTCTTGATGTATATTGTGTTATGTAATAAAATTAAACAAATTGAGTATGAAACTTCCAAATGAAAATATAACAAACATGTTTTATAAGTACATTTAGTAATATACAACTTTAAAATGTAACAAATGTCACTTCAAAACTAAGTCCTTATTTATAAAGATATTCAACCACCTGCAGATAAGCACTTCGCTTTGCGGGTAATCATTGTAAATTTACCTAAATTGTATGAATGAAATAATAAAAAATAAATCAATCAAATCAAATCAAACTTCCACTATCGTAATGTGTTTTTTATTAACAATGCTGTCACAAAGAAAAGAAATTGACGTACATAGGCGAAAAATAAGTTTTTATAAAACTTCATCAAGACGTTCAGAATTGCCGCCAAATACAATAGCTAAAATCGTTGGAAGAGCGTGGGCATCAGTATGGACAGTTTTTAGTAATTTTGAAAGAACGAAAGTCCTAACTTCCAAACCAAGATCCGGGCGTCCTCCCAAAGGGAAGCAAGAAGTATTCTGTAGCAAAGTAAAAAAATTCTAAAATAACTACGTTCCAAATAACTCAGAATATACAACAAATGTTCCAAAAGAAAATAAGTGCTTCCACAGCCCGAGGAATTTAAAAAAAAGAAAGCTATCATGGTCGAAAACCTTATAAAGGGTTTTTCAATGGGGACTTGACAGGGTGAACGCACCCTTTCACTAATCATTGAACTGTTATTGTCAGTTTATTCAGTAAACTCAACATTTTCATCATAGTAAAGTACACGAACTAGCAACGTCTGCAAATTATAAAAATTTTCTACTGAAATTCGGAGTCGGTAACCGCAACTTTAAGAGCGTTAACTCCAATTTTCGGTCGTAATTCTCGCCCTAGTAGACAGGCAATAACAAGCTTAGTGCAAAAATTTGAGACTAAATATTCGTTGTGTGATGTTGCCGTGTCAGTGAGATAACGGGTTGGTCGAAGTGTCGAAAATTACGCTGCCGTTCAGGCGTCCGTAGCAAACGATCCAAATCAGTCAATTCCACGGCGTTCTCAAGAATTGGGCATCGCTCAGACCACATTATGGCGTATTTTGCGTAAGGATCTTGGCTTACACCCATACAAGATCAAGCTGACTACGTTCTCCGATTGGGCTCTGGAGAAGATGCGCCAAGATGATGAATTTCATCGCAAAATCATCTTCAGTGACGAAGCTCATTTTTGTCTCGATGAGTTCGTCAATAAGCAAAATATGCGTTATTGGTCGGGTGAAAATCCACATGTGCTTCATGAATCACCACTTCATCCACAAAAAATAACTGTTTGGTGCGGTTTGCATGCCGGCGGCGTTATTGGGCCATATTTTTTCGTCGACGATAACGATCGTCAGGTTACTGTGAATGGCCAACGTTATCGCGCCATGCTTACCGATTATTTTTGGCCCGAATTGGAAGATATGGACTTGGACGACATGTGGTTTCAACGGGATGGTTCCACAAGCCACACAGCACACGTTACAATCGATTTATTGAAGAGTAAGTTTGATGGGCGTGTTATCTCAAGAAATGGGCCAGTCGATTGGCCGCCTCGTTCGTGCGATTTGACGCCTCTAGACTATTTTCTTTAGGGCTACGTTAAGTCGTTGGTTTATGCCAACAAGCCGACGACGTTGGAAGAGCTCACAGCCAACATTGAACTCGAAATAGCGGCCGTTTCGGCCGAAATGTGTGGCCGAGTCATCGAAAATTGGGTCCAACGAATCGACCACTGCAAACGTGCTCGCGGTGGCCATATGAACGAAGTCGACTCCCGTTTATAAATGTTTTGATTGTACTTCAAGCCGGGTTTCAAGTTGTTTGCGTTTATCTCAAATGGTTTGCGTTTTATTTAAAAAAAAAGTTGTCAAGTCCTTTTTGGAAAACCCTATATTTCTCTGACAAACCGTAAAAAACGCATTGCATTTGCAAATTGAGACGTGAACATGCCTCCAGAGTTTTGTCAGAAAGTTTTATTTTCTGACGAAAGAAAGTTCTTCATATTTTGCATCAAAGGACGGAAAATTGTATGGAAAAAGTTTGGTACAGCACTAGACAAACAGAATCTCTAACCTGCAGTTAAACATGGTTGTCGAGGTATAATGAAAAGAAAATGTATGGCAGCTGGTGAGGTCGGAAATTTTGAATTTATTGAATCTACTATGGACAGGTTCTCGTATTTGGCCATTTTAAGACGCAATCTACAACAAAGTGTTGAAAATTTGGGGCTGCAAAATTAGTATTACTTTAAATAAGACAACGACAACGACAACGTGGCTTCTTTATAATGTTGCTAAATAGTTGCCAACACCGCCACAATCACGGGATATGAATCCAATCGAACACCTTTGGGCGTTATTGGAACGTTATGTACGAAAACACACTACCAGTAAATTAATGTTGAAAGAAGTCATCAGAGAAGAGTGGAATAAAATTACTGCCGAAGACACTGCTAAGCTAGTTAATTCCATACCAAAACGAGAAGTGATTAAACGTCGTGGATATTCAACAAGTTACTAATGTATTTATATATATTTTAACGATCGGTCGTACATAAAGTTCGCCGTGAATTGGAAGCATCAGCTTACGATACAGAATTTATTGCAAAGCACAAAAAGCATGAGGAACGTTCAGATAATATTAAAAAAATGTAACTTGAGCATCTAGTACATAAAAACGATTGTGGACGAAAACTCTTGGAAGTCCATGAGAGCTATTGCGATTTAAAGCCTTGGTTTAGCGAAAATTGCGTGGAAAAGGTAAAAGTCCGTAATGTTCTAAGACTTCAGTTCACATGTAAAAGATATCAGACCCTACCCAAGCAAGCCGTTTCCTTCGGCAAAGAAAAAAGGTTGCCAAAATTTAGGAAGAATTTAGGCCGAAAAATACATGAGCAATGTGTTCAGGGGTAAACACTGAACGAATATGATACCGGGCCAGATCTGTAAAAGTAATGGCGAGCTTTGACATTTACTTTTTAAAAAATATTTTGAATAAATCTTGACCACGACTAAGTCTTAAGAGGTCCATTTTGAATCTGGTCAGAAAAACTTTAGAAATCGACAATAGCGAACGCCATTGACGGTAATGTTGGTCTTGCGATAAATATTGAAAAAAATGGACCAAAATCTGCCGCTCTTGTGTACCTGAGGATGCTAATCGGATCGGCAATTTTGTTTATTAAAACCCATTTTTCCATAAAAAGCATATCTTCCTCCAGCTTTTCTGAAGCCCACTCACCGAAAACTCAACGCTGTGGCAGGTCTTCCACGTAGTCAAGTTACATAATCCCAATCGCTGCAACCGGCCAGGAATGGACAAATCACGGTCTTCATTAATACCCGCGGATACAGCAGCAATATTTTCCTCTTTACGCACTCTGCGCATACGGGTAGATTACTCGATGTCCAATAGTATAAAATTTGTGTGAAATTTGGTAACTATGGCTTGAATTGCTTGCTTGGTTGGTGATGACGACTATAGAATGATCACAGTGGACGAAAACATTTTTCACAGAGCATAACGTTTAGCTTTGATAATAGAATTCAATAATCTGTAAATGTTGTTCATGTGTGAGTCTTTCCACGATAAATGGTAGTATTAACTGAGCATGTCTAATTTTAACGCATGTAACGAATCACGCATAAACTGTCAAAAATATAACACTGAAAAACCAAACAGCAAAAAACTCACCATGGAAAATAAGTAACATTGGAAATTTATGATTTATTTCACTGACAACCATAGAAGACGTTAAGCAAAAAGTTAAGCAAGCTATGCATCAACTTAAGAAGCAAAGCCACAGGAGCCGACATTATATCATCGGAATCTATTATGGGCTCATCACAACTATATGGAGCAATGAAGCTATCCCCGAAGAATGGAAAAACTTTCACATCATTTAGATACATAAAAAAGGTGATCGAATACAATGCAACAATTCCCGAGGAGCATGTGACATCATTAATTAAGAACTTAAGAACTGAAGAACTAATCCTTTCAATATACGATAGCTCTACGAATATGAAACTTGTTCTTTGGCTAAGAAGGAGGAAAATAAATCCGAATCTCTCCAAAGAAAATCAAGAAAAACAGGCGAATGGAGAAAACTATACGATCGAGAACTCAAGCAACTTAGCTCAGCCCCAAGTCCGACTATAGACTGAGCTTACCATGATACTTGGAACGAATGGACAGTAGACGAACAGTTAAAAGTAATGAGTAGGCCGAAGGAAAACGACAGCCAGGAAAGCCGCGCCGTAGATGGAAGAGCAATATAAGGATGGACCTAGAACACATTCAAAACCGGACGGCTTGATGGTCTTGATGAATTTCCACTGAAAAACGTCGATTTTGTCAAATAGGTTTAAAATAATGTGAGGGTAGCTCAGACGCGATTGACGGTCTGCAGTCAGTGGCTGATGTCTGTCTACAGTTTGAAAGGAAAAAGCTTCCGGTCTGAACTGCAGAGACGAACCTGTAGGGCCAATTATGTGGCAAACGATGTGTGGGCGAAGTTGATAACTCCTCTACGAAACATTCCTCCACCTCTTCTCTCGCATGCCTTTCCAGTCTTACTGAGGTGAGCGGCTTCACTCCTTAGTGTTTGTCCTGGACAGTTGAAATTCATGTGACGGTGAAATCACTGGCGAATTATTTCGTAAAAGAAATATTCACAAAAACAGTCTTAGAGTACCCCACGGATTTGAATACTATGGAATAGCTCATCGAAGTGTTTACTTGACAAATACCAAAACAAAACCGAGAGTTACCGCCATTCGCAAAAATTATAGGATCTTCTACACACATTGTGACCTCATTTTTGGCCTTTTTGGTCCATCGTTTAACCTTTTTAACCAATAATCACAGATTCTGTAGGCAATACACAAATATCTTTGAACATATTTACCAGTATATCATCGAAAAATTGCAAATCAGACTGATAAAACTGCCGAAATCCGAAAATTCCCGTTACTTTTTGAACACACACAATATTTAATTTTGCCAAAACATGACCGTCGGAGAATAGCAAAAGTTCTTTATCGTCATTGTGAACAACGTCAATTTAAAATTCATGAGTTGTCTTCAAGATCTGCCGAGCTATTTTGATTGATTGTGAAATTTCTTGGGCTAAGACCACTCTTATTTGAACCCATCAAGCTGGTGACGAGTGATTTCAAGGGTCCGCACAATACAGCAGAAAAGATCTTATATCAAATACTCTGTGGATAAATTGGCCTTGATAAAAGGGTGTCCCTTCTTATAGGTCGACCAAATTATGCTGAGATTCCATTCATCAGGAGTGATCTTGAGCTGCTTCGATAAGCCCAGCAGGTAATTTACTGTTCCCTCAATTTACTCGCAAAATGGTCAAGTTAAGAGGTGAAAATGTACCTTTAGGAATAAGGTTCTATTAAAGCTGTGGGTCGACATTATCTACCTAAGAAGGAACGAAGCAGGTAGGTATGAGTGGCTGAGAGTTGACTCCAAGTCACATTAAACCTCATTAAAAACTACGAAATCAGACCCTCACCACGAAGTTCAAGGCGTCCATCCTTTTTCCAAAAGCTTAATTGTCCTATGGTGAGACGAAGCAAATGTCCTAGCATCATCAGATCTAGCTCAATAGAAAATACCAAAGTCTTTAGAAGAATTAATCTTAAATACGGTATATCCGAAGATATAGAGTTCAGAATTGTATTGTTCTTCTGGAGGGCATATTATCTAGTCAGTTCTTTAAACCGTAGGCAGCTCATCATTCTGACATTTCAACCTTGATAGTCGGCAGTCGGAATAGAGGAGATGGAATGCCTAAAACCTGAAAAGCGCCCTTTTCTCATCAATCAGAATGCGAACCTCCAGTACGAGGCACAAAATGAAACAAACGTAATTCAAATCGACTAAATTGATGAATTACCCCCTAATTCATGTCAGAAACCCCCAATATGCCAATTACGTGTGGCGACATTCCTATTCCTATAGACACCTTGTAGCTCATAGAGGCGAACCAATCCACTCCAAATCGCTTGCGCATTGAATTCGGAAAGTGAAAGGGAACCACTCGACATGGGCTCTATACACCCAGCAAGATGACGCGGTACTTTGTATACACATTGCCGGCCAGACCGAATACCACCTCAACCGGAGTGGAGCGTTAGTAACCTGCGCTAGGAATGCACATGGCAGACAGGCGAATTTCGTTTGACTTGGGCCCATATTGAATTTGGCACATGCACATAGTTCATGCGCATGTGTGCGCGACTTGAAGGTGGCCTGGAGGCGGAAAATCGCGCGAGGAAGTATCCGGTCGGTCGGTGGTGATGCCGAATCTACCACTTATGCGGGCTTGTACAATACCAACCTTCGGGGATAAGACAGCAAAGATAATTTATTTACACGCACCTATCAGCTGGGGCGTCGACGCGACGGTGGCGTCGGTGGTGGTGGCCACGTCTGGAGACCAAGGAACTGAGACCAGTAGTGTCGATACCAGTTGTCTTTGTGGTACTCATTTATTGGTTATTGTTTTAACGTATAACGACTGAACGGATTATCCACGGCCTGACATAAGCCACCGGATTTATAGCTCGGGGAAGGTTATGTAGCTACGTGAGCTTCATGGAGCCCGATGCGAATCGGGGATGTAGTAATTTTCCAATTGGTTTATGGGCAGCATGTAACGACGGGAGGAACACGACGAAAGAGTGTAAATAATTATGTACTCAATCGTGCAATTCGCTGCACTTAGCCTTTTCGTGGTTTCGTGGGGCAAGCAGAAAGAGCCGAATGTGGGACAGCTTGGGTATGTTGATTTTATGGGTCATTAGAGGCGTAATTATTGGCATTCAAGTATCCAAGTACGATTGGGCCAAGAAGGCTTTACGGCTACGTTTCGAGATAGCAAAATTAGAACAAATAAAAGGAATGCAACTGCAGGTGTTGGGTGCTATGGTTACTTGCGAATGGTATCTTGGGCAATTGGTAAATACAATATAACAAGAGTTGGTTGTTGATGATTCAGTGCGCAACAGGTGGCGTTAGTCTGGGTCAGATGCTAACGCCCAAAAGCAAGAGACAGGGACAGGTCTTCAGTAGAGGTGTATTTAGTTCTTCAAATACTTGGACATAAATCTTGATGGGATCTTGCCATTTTGAAATCCACTTATGGAAATGCGGAAGATTGACGATAAGCACGATTCTATTCCCATGAGAGATATCCACTTTGCTCCTTAGATAAGCTACTTTTAGACATTTTTCCGAGGATTCAAGACCGAATGAGGACTGACTCTTCAAGAAAGATTTTAGCGACTACACGACCACGACCTTCTTCCAACGTAAATTCTAGTCCCATTCTTGCTATTGATATTGACCTCAATGGTTGGATAGTGAATACATAAATAATCATAAAAACTCGACCAATAAATTGATGATACATATATGATTATTGTTCAAAAAATAACAGGAATTATTGGTTTTTGAAAGTTTTTCTATTTATTTGTCCCATTCAAGCCGCCGTTTTTATTTGAACTTCAGTAGGTAATATAGGTATTTTGCTGCCGTACGTTTTATACCTAAGATATCCGCGAAAAGTTCATGGAATGAGCATATTAATATGGCAGCAACGTCGATGACTGCTCTGATTGTGACTCGGATTCGGTTCATAATTATTTTTATTTTTAAACGTAAAAATGTTTATATCGGCTATTGATCTGCTGAGGTCTAGGGCACATGTCATTTTCAACACCATTTATATATATATATCATCCAACAAGAGGTGTCATTTTAAATTTTAAATTTTATACAAATGGACCTATAAAGTGTGTTTTTTTTCGAGGTTTGATTTTTAAACTAGCAACACTGTTTCTACACAGCGTGAATTTGACAGTTGAAAGTTTACTTGTAGTTAATATATTTTGCCATTTGAATAAATTGAATAGATAAATAGATTAACGTCAGAACAACTCAAACAAATTGTGCAAACTTATGTTGAAAACCATGGTTCGATTCGCCAAATTTACCTCAATCAGCTGCCGGGTTCATCTTAGCATGATGATTCACCCAACTCTCTAAAAGGTCCTCTAGCTAACCCTAATTCAACTAGCGAACCAAGAAGTGACTAGGAAGTTACCGATGGACCGTTCTGGAAAGCGCCTTCACGCGACAACTACCATCGACATGTTACTAAGCAACATCGATGAAATCTCAATCCACCACTGCAGTACTAAAACAACGTATTCTGTCGCGGATAAGCCATTTGTGCCTGACGCCCCAATGGCTGTGGTCAACTACCGGAATACCATCTCCATAAAGTAAGCTCGGAAGAACAGGTTGTTGTCGTTAGTCATAACTTTTGCATTGTGCTTTCGAATCATTTTAATAAGAAAATTCTTTTAAGGTCTACTCTGCGTACCGAATTTTCATCATACTTTAGGAATTAGGACCCTGTCATTCATTCTAAGGCACTATACGCGATGATGTGCATTATTAGGGCCACCTACAATATGATTTTTACCATACCGAAAACTTTCTTGAAATATAGATAATGGTCAAGCCAAGATGTTTTGTTGATGATCTGGTTTTCACGTCTAATGATTGGGCATGTTGCTTAATGATAGCGAATTTTCTTCCTTTTCATTCTGGCATTCCTTGAGGCCCTATACAATGGAGTCCTAAACATATCGATATCGGCCTTATTACAATGTGATTGAAGTCATGCTGCAAAATTGCAGTGATTACCTCAATTTTAGGAGCTGATCTGTACTAAATCTATAGTGGAAGAGGAAACCTACAAGATCCCTAATTTAGATGTCAGAGCGTTCACCGCTCCCGGTTGCAAGCCGCTTTTAATATCAAAGATCCGGCTCGAAATAACTTTGTCACATTAAACAATAAACTTGTTATCATAGTCAATACGTAAGGCATGTGTAGAAGGTGATCTTGCAAGCTTTTTTTTCGCCAAAGGATACCTATAGCCCGGGTTACTGAAGATTCGCAAACTCGAATATTTAATGCCAGGAATGCACCTACGTACTAACCCATACCCTGCACATTGCAACCACTCTCCCCACGGAACTACGGTTAGATATTATTTCGCAGAGCTGGATAGCATTTTATGCTTTTCTTTCTCTGTATATTGCTGGGTTTGACTTTTACTCTTTCTGACTCTTTCCTACCATCGAAGTTCCTCCATAAGTGTTGCTACAGTCTGTTTCTACGCATCCCATACTGCACTCGATATTTCTCTGCGCTCCGTACTGAAACGTGGGCACCGCATCTTCTCTGACCTTTCTGCAATTTAAAGGAAGACAAGATTCCTTGAGACAAAACCTATTCAGGTACGCTCGAAAGCAACCATGTCCGGTTAGAAGCTGACTTAAGTAGAAATTCACTTTTCCGTAATCGTGTTCCATCCATTTATGGATATCGGTTAAAAGTCAATAGGTCCACCTTCCCTTTCCAGATTGGTTCCATCTTTCCTGCCAAATTCCCGTTCTTTGCTGCTTTTCGTCTAGATGGAATCTTTGTCTGAAGCTCTGTGTTCCCGAATTTTGGCATCGTAAGTCCGGGCTCGCTGGCTAGTATATATGCTGGTAGCATTCCCGCAATTACACTTATAGCTTCATCCGACACTGTCCGATGTGCACAGCAAACCCTCAGTGCACATAGTCGGTTGACAGAGTTAATCTTTCTTCCGTATGACTATATTGTCACTGCTTTAGCCAATATTAGTGCCGCATACATAATGATTGACTGCACCACCCTTGACAGAACTTATGTCCTTTGTTGTCTGGGTCCTCACACCTAGGTATCTGATGTTATTTCATTATCATCTACCCTGATTGTGGTTATTTCTTTTTCCTTGGGACTGCTTTTGTTGCCATCCACCGTCTCACTTTTCGAATACATTCATTTCCAATGCCCCCTATTTTTTTCAGGTGCTTCGCCGTCACAACAATCACCTCACCCGGGATTCGAAGGCTTGCTTAGAACCCTATCGTACATAATGTTTTATAAAAGAGGTCCTAGTACCGATCCTTGTGGAACTCCGCCAGTTATATGGTACTACCTTACTCCATCATGGGTGTCGTAGAGCAGGAACTGTTTCTCGAAGTAGCTTATCATTATTTTTGTTAGAGATCATCATACTCTGGCAAGTGGCTTAAAATGACGTTTGGGATTCTATTTACTTACTCTCTTTCCCATAAACTAACTGGTAGAAATTCGGTCATTGGCAACAAAGCCATTCGTCTGATTTTCATCACTGAAATGACATATTTCTACGCGAAGCTGTGAGGTGTTCGAAAAGGCCGCATTTTTAAGCACGTGACTGCGGTGAGCAGAGGAGTTTACCGGGTACGCAGACTCGAAGAAGCATCCATCAAATTGACTTTCTGCTATGGATCCTAGAACACAAAGAAGCCATCGCCGATACTCTCTGGTCTTATACCCTCATATCGTACCGTCGCTGTATTGTCTGTCATCCGACGAGATCGTTAATATGTTTTCCGTTGAATATTTTATTTATTTGCAGGCCCGTAGTTGGTTTTGATAAAACTTTATATTGTAGCTAGCCTTTTGCACTGGGCTAGCAAACTTACGGCTTTTCTGTTATCTTCTTTTGACAGCATTTCTGATTACTGATTTTAATGGCATTATCTCCAGATCGTGTGGATAGGTAAACTGTCTACAAAGCCGTTTCAGCCTGGATAGATCTCTATTTTATTCTCTGTGAAGTGCGTCGATTGGCCCAATAGTCTTTCCTGGTTAAAAAAGTTCGGTCATGAGTGGTACAAATAGATCATATGATCGCCATGACCGGCTTCAAGCAATCACCCGAATATCACAATTATCGATGACTTTTTAACTTTTTAAAGTCTACGTGGTTCAGTGGCCATAATTTCTGTTTCGATGGTGTGTTCAAATTCCTGAATTGTCGCTGAATTATTGACAACTTCTCCTATTAAGCGATTATCAAATTTGGTTCACAATAAATTGACGCCAATGAATCCAAAAAAAAAGGTTGACCAATCGCGAAAAACGCGAAAACGCCCTCCATTCAATGTAACTACCTTTCCAGATCCACCTTCGAAAAAGTACGGACCAATGATGCCGCCTACCCTTAATCCAAACCACATAGCGACTATTCTGGGATTCATTGCCTTTTTTTTTAATTTCGTGTGGGAAATGTGAGAAGGCGTGCATAGGATTAGAAATAGCAGACAGGGGATCATTTAGAAAAAAGAAAAAGAACCTCGATGACAGAAAAGAGCCTGTTGACCTGTTATTACGGAAAGATTTGCCCTTTTTTAGACCGTTTGGGCAAATGCTATTTTCCGGGTAGGATAGATGAAAAGCGGTGGTTCTGCAGAGTGAAAGCACCTCTCCAGATTTGTGCACGTAGAGAACAGAACTAGAAGAGATGGAACGTCAATGGTGACCGCTATAGAGCCATGATTACTGACTTTTTCGTTCATCAATTGAACAACCATGATGTGCAGGAGCTGTGGTTTCAACAAGACGGCGCAACATGTCACACAGCTCGTGCCACAATTGATTTATTGAAGGAAACGTTTGGTAACCGCATAATTTCACGTTACGGACCTGTGAATTGGCCTCCAAGATCGTGCGACTTACCGCCGCTTGACTATTTTCTGTGGGGATATGTGAAGTCGCTAGTCTACGTCGATAAACCCGAAACGATTGACCACTTGGAGGACAACATTCGCCGCGTTATTGCCGATATACGCCCACAAATGTTGGAAAAAATCATCGAAAATTGGACCTCCAGATTAGACTACGTCCGAGCCAGCCGTGGCGGTCATATGCCAGAAATTATATTCAAATTATAATGTCAGAAGATTATCCGTCGAATAAAGTCAATTTTATGTCAATTTAAAAAAATCATCTTTGTTTCATTTCATTTCAAAGTTCTATACCTCTATAAAAAACACCCTTTAATAATAATTAAAAACTAAGAGCCAAAAATTTGACCACAAATTCAACCAAAATTTATTGAGTTATATCACAAAAACCAAAAACAAGCTGTTAATTACCCAATCCCTTGGCGAACCTAGTAGCTGCATTTGTAAGTAAATAATACTTTCCACGCGCTCTGTTAACATGATTCACGTTAAGAGTATTCCACCAGCATGAAAATAAAATTACTTACTTTACGTCACAATCGTTTCCCATAATAACGGCATGGTCTTTTAAGGCTTGAGGCCCGATTTGAAGGAATTCAAGATAACTATTGGTTGGATATCCATAAAACTTTGGTTCGTCCCAATACTTAATATCTTCGGCCCAGAAATGCCAGGATCTCTGATGGTTACAAAAATCTACAAGAAAGCATAGACAAAGTGTTGCCACACGATTCATGCAATCAGCTCACCTTCTTCGGAGAGAGGTTTAAAATCTCCATCTGGGCATCCTGGTTGAACTTTATGTCCGCCGTTTGGGTAGAAATCAACATGAGCCGTGGCAAATGGTGAGCCGAAGGTCGGAGCGCCCGTGTGGATGATGCCAACGAAATCTGCGTCATTTTTGTTAAGGGTTTCGTATGGAGGGAATGCTGGAAACGCAGGATCGAGGCCCCAGATTCTAAGAAACAAAGAAACCAAAGTAGGGATTGATGAGACTATAAGTCACATGACTGGTACTTACTTTGCCAACGTAAGTGAATTGCCCGATTGTTTCTTTATCTCCCTTCCGGTGGCACCTGATAGCTGTGCTCCGAGCGAGTGACCGACTAAAGTGAGGTCATTTCTGTTTAGACCCCTGGAAAATAACTTTAACAGAGTTGCGGCGAACCCAGGCGCTAACTAATAAAGAAGGCATTAGCAGCACGTTACAATAAACTGAAGAGAGACTTACTGAAAGCATGTTTGTCACAGAAGAAATGTAGCTTCCGGCTACCAGTGTTGCATAGTCCACGGTCACTAAGTTTATATGACGACCGCTGCTCAGGTATGCATCGATGATTGTCCGGACGCTCCGTCTCTCCTGGAATTCATGGAATCCGTGGAGGTAGATATGAGTCTTATTGTGGATAAATTTCGGATGGTCAAGTAAGGACGTTGCGTTTTCAAAGGAATAGTGCTGCCTGTCATTTTCGGTTGGCCTGCACGTAAACAGTATTCAAAGTCTAAGGAATATACATACGACTGACACTTACCCGTAGTAAAAGTATAGACCTGCTTCCGAAGGATCTACGCGGTCTGCTGACGATAATGCCAAGACTAGAATGAAATTAAGACTTAAATTAACAGAACAATTTCCATTGAGACTGTTTTTTATTACGTGAGAAAAGCACAAGAGCTACGCAGCCGATCATCTTTTTCATCCTAACAATGCTTTTTAGAACTAATGGCTATCAGCTTTTTCGGCCACATTTTTATATGTCTGGCGATTCCAAAATCAGTATTTTGTTTGGTTTGTATCTGTTTGATATTGCCGCAGATAAGTAGTTGTATAAACTGTGTGCGTTTGCTTTAAGTTTCTATCATCAGCTTGTGCTTATCACTTACATTTAGGCCTCGAACCATACTGGCTATCTCAAATGATAGCTGCAATTATCGGAAATGACTGAACCTCGCCCGTAAACTGTAGGAAGTCAATCAAATTACTGTCATAAAAACATGAGGTTCTCTGACAAATTGGGAATTTATGACATTATGTGAGGTTTGTTCAAAAAGTATCAGGAATCGGTGAAATGTCGCAGGTCGTATTGGGTCAATTCGAAGGTTTCCCCTCATGGCTGATTAGTAGATATATCTTTATGGTATGTGCACCTTGCCAGCCGAATAGGTTGCTTAGTTAGATGTAAGCTGTCTACGGGACCAGATATGTACATACATATGCATATGATCACAAAATTGATCAGAAATTATTAAATTTGGCTTTGCTAATGAAATAAATTGCAGCATCGAGGTACTAAGCAATGCTTTTGTAGAGTCCTCTATAAGTAAAGTTGATGTTGACGAATGTTGAATGGTCATTCGATAAGAGGTGTCATTTTAAGTTTACCAGAAAACGCAACATTTTTGAAAGGCTTTCCAATTGGCGTAGAAAGATTTTGGCGGCCTGTGGCACCTATGTTTTATTTTTGGTCACATCTGCTAAATCTGTTATTCATCATTCAGTTACTGATGCCAAATCACCATGGCAAGTAACATGATTAAACAAATGATAAAACTTTATTGTCAAAATGAGTGTTCGATAGTGCAAAGTTGCGCGCGATGCCCTTCACAGTTGACTCTTCAATATTTGGTGGCCAAATTCAAGACAACCAGTTCGGTAATCAATCAGCCAACATTTGTACGCTAAAGGAACGCAAGATCGGCCGAAATCATCGCCGCGGCCCGTGATGAAAGTGGACAGCAGAAACCAAGGCAATCGATTCCTCGCCGTGCACAAGAACTCGGCCTTTCCCTAATTGCAAGTTGGCGAATTTTGCGTCAGGACATGAGCCTACACCCGTACAAGATCCAACATGACCATAGACAACGCCGTTTGTTTGCTCACTGGGGTTCGAAACGTTTGGAAAAAGACCCCAATTTTGTCCGAAAAATCATCTGTAGCGACGAGGCGCATTACTGGATAAAAGGCAGTGTTAACCAGTAAAAGTGTTAACAATATTTGGGACGACACCAACCCACACGAGCTTTACCAAGTGATAATGCATCCTCAAAAAATTACCATTTGATGTGGATTTTGGGCCGGCGGCGTCATTGGTCCGTACTTTTTCGAAAACAACGTTGGTAAGGCGTCAATGGCGAGCGCTACAGAACGATGATAATTATTTTTTATGGCCCAAATTGAACTATATGAACCTAGATGACATGTTGTTCTGGCAGAACGACGCTACGATCCACGTAGCCAAGTCACTAAGGTCAAGCGATTTGACCCGGCTAGACTTTCCCTTGTTGGGTTTCCTGAAGTCGGAGGTCTATGCGAATAAACCGCAATCGACCGACGCCCTAAAGGTGAACATAACACAGGCCATCACTCAAATTCAGCCAGATCAATGTGGAAGAGTGATTGAAAATTGAGCCACTCGGATCCGCGCCACCGTAAGAAGCCGAGGTGCGCATTTGAACGACGATATATTTTGAATTGTTTTATTCCATTTCAACATCTACCCGCCCTTATTGAAAAACCTTTACCACGCGAGAGAGCCATTATTTCACCTGTTGTGTGGAATGTTGTGTTCATGGCACCAATTTCAGGCAAAAAAGTCGACATCATTTGGTAGCACGATCTGTTCGCTGGATAGATCTCTTCAAAACCATATCCGAAAGAGGTGAGCCAAACAACACCGCCAGTTCAAACACCGCATCATTCTATTACTTTTTGTACAATAGATGGAAACTTCGTTGAATTTGTTAAGATATCCTTATCAAGAGGAACAGGAGCTAAAAAGTAGTATTGTAAATCAAAAACCGAAATGTGGACCCGGAATTTCGTCCAACGAGACGCGCTTAAGTTTTTTTCTTAACAATTACACAAATGAAAATCTTTATTTCAAATACCTTAACAGTCGATAGATTCAGGCATTAGGCAACGTCGAAACATTGAAGGGACGTTAGTGACACTTTGTGCACTTTGGTACAGAGACAGTCTTCACGGTTAAGCGTTTACATATTGATCTGGCTGATTTCTTTTTTTTTATTGTTTGCATTAATCTTTAAATTGATGACTAGTTAATGCGGCACAAAAGTCCATGGTTATCGTGCCACTAGGTAAACCCCCCTTATCGCATTGAATGATCTCGTGAATTTATTTTTAAGACCGCCGATCAAGACAAGTGAATATCGTATTAAATGGAAAGGTGATAAAAAACTAATTACTGTCTTTAACAGATAGAAAGCTTTAAGGCAATGATTAAGGCCCAGAAAGAATATAGTGTTTGGGGGATAGTTGTGGCAGTAGGTACTTGTAAAAGATCTTACAAAATCTTTTTTCATGGGAAATAGCCTTAAAGTAGGCTTTTAATGTCAGTTAACTGACGATTTTCTTAAATGGTTACACTATAAAGGGGAGTCAACATATGGTGGGAATATTCACTATCAAATACTGTCAGTTAATGAATTCAATACTATTGATCTTTTCGATCTTTGCCACTTATTCAAATGTATTATGAGTATAGGCTATCTGAAATGTTGGAAACCAGCCATGTACACCAATTTAGCGACGCAGCCAACAATTGGGCTTCACTTATGGTTGTTAAATCGCCAGCAATCACATTTTTAAATGGATGGGTATAAGCACCTTGAATTAGTTCTCACTGTTTAAAGTAAGACGTAAAAATATGTTATTCAAAGTATTGCCCATCGCTAGCCACTATCTTTCATATCTTTCTGGTAGTTTATGAATTTCATGTCGGAAAGCAACACATTTTTTAAGGCTATCCAAATATCGGCTCAAGGCCGATCCAAAGGCTCGGCTCGAGGCAAAACCCTCCAACCATGGGTATTTGTCTTTGCGGATGATGTTGATACTTAGCCGAGCTTACCCCGCTATACACTTAAGGCAATCGTACATTATATGTTAAGCTCTTAATCGCCAGTGACAATATGATGCAAAAAAGCTTTCCTTTTCTGCCGCTGAAAGAGCAGCTCAGCGAAAAAGCGCCGTTCGACATCTCCCGGATTCTACTCGTGCAGCACCCAATGTCTCTGCTTTGAATACGACCTGTCGAATTGATAACATCAAAATGAAGAAAAACGAAATTTAGGCTATCATCAAGTATCTCTGCTTGAAAAAACTGTCTACACCCACTTGATGAAAGCATTAGGGACTCTGCTACTTCATATTCCATCGTATCACTATTGGTGGTACTAGTTATTGCTCACTGAAAATAAAGTATACAAGCAGATAAGCAAACGAGCGCAATACTCTGCAAGAGCGTGGAATATTTTTTTGTGACCAATAATCGGTCGGTGGTGTTAGCGTAGCATAAATTTCGACGTCGATTTCCTAATGGTGTCGTAGCAACTGACACCATTCAGTTCAAACTGGAACCATTCAGACCATTCAAAGCGTGGCCGCAACCGGACTGGTCGTTCGGCCAAGAATATCGCGGCTGTGGCTGCCGATGTCGCTGAGAACGAAGATACATCAACCAGACGACGAGCCACGCTACTGGGCATCATCAGACGGACCCTATAGCGAATTTTAGTGAAAGATTTACACATATTCCTGTAAGAAGTGCAAACAGTGCATCAGTTAATGCTTGCTGACCATCAGTCGCTGTGAATTACTGTCAAGACATCCTTAATCTCAAAAACGAAGAGGACGATTTTGTATCGAAAATCATCATGACCGACGAGGCACACTTCCACTTGAACGGTTACGTCAGCAAGCAAAATCTTTGTATCTGGGGGACTAAGAATCCGCATGTGATACACAAAGAGCCAGAACATGCACTCAAAGCCACTATGTGGTGCTGTGCTCACGCGGGAGGAGTGATTGGGCCGTATTTTTTTGAGGACGCCATCGGGAATACGGTCACAATTACTGGCGAACGCTACAGGGACATGATAAATTACTTCTTACTGCCGGAATTGGATGTAATCTCCCGTTTTGGTGATTTTGCATGGCCAGCAAGATCGCCCGATTTAGCCATCCCAGACTTCTTTCTTTGGGCCTACTTGAAGTCGCGGGCTTATGCCAACAAGCCCCAGAAAATTGCAGCCCTTAAGGGGAATACTGGTCAGCAATTCGAACAGTTATCACGGGAAATCTTGCGGAAAGTCATGGAAAATGCGATAAAACGGGTACATTTGTTTATCAACCCTGGCGGCAGCAACTTGACAGATATCATCTTTTCCACTTAAGAAAAAAAATTGTAACGACCCAAATAAAGAGTTCCATCATTCAAAATCTTTTTTTTTTAGCAAAAAAAAGTTATTCAAAAACAAAAAATTGGATGATTAATTTTGTGCCACCTTGTATAATCACCATGCACTTAGTTCCGGTAACGTCTCATGGAAAACAGCGAGAATTTACTCAAGATTCCAATATGTCAAATGGAAAATAAGAATAACAAAAAACTAGTTAACATTCGGCTATAGCGTGAAATCGATCGATTTTAATCTCCTTCAATCGTTTCGCGATCAACAGCCATATTTTCTGCTGAGCATGCATTTCGACAATGGATAGGCCTTAAGACTTTTATAAAGACGGTAGTCTTTTCAAATCCGTTTATAGTTTTGTCTAACATACGCCCAAGTCGATGATTATTTGGACCACAATTGGCTCGTAATACACGAAACCTACCTTCAATAGAATCACTTTTTGTAGTAAGTTCTGAGAGTTTTAACACATTTAGCGGCTATTAAACGGCCAATATTTCACAATGGTTAGCCTCAAGCTCAAAACGTGTAATCCTAGATGGCAGTTGGGTTTGACATATGTATGTAATTAAAACAAGTACTTTAAATCTAAGCCACGAATCGGATCACTCATTTTATGAATATAAATGAAGAAACAGAAACAACAAAGTTTATTAGTTACAAGCAATGCGTTCTACTTCATTGGTTCAGAAGAGTTGATTTCAAGTAACATAATGGAGCAAAAAAAAAAGCTTGGGCTTAAAGGCATTTTCTTTCATAAAAAGCCCGTACTGCCCCTAATTTTGTTGAGATGTCCAACTATCGCCCCATTGCGAAACTCTCATCCAAGTCTCTGAGACCATTAGCCTAATTGAGTTTGGCTCATATCCTTGCGTGCACTCGCAAAAGTATTGTCAACTTCGGAGTCCCTCAAGGTAGTCACCTCAGCCCAGTGGAGTTTATTCAAACCATTAACGATATCAACTGTGTCATCTAAAACTCCCACCTTTCCGTATACGCTGATGATATAAAAATCTCCCTCCGACCTGACCTGAACAGTTTCTCCCCACGCTTCCCGAAACCTATGTTTACTGTTACGAAATAGTTCCCCCTGTCAACTTTTAGATGGACTTACTCGTAGGTGTCATTTTTGATCAAAGACTAAAGTTTTGTCTTTACATCGAAAACATTATCAAACGTGCCCACCCCTCGGCTTTGTGAGACGTTGATCTAAGGAGTTCACGAATCCTTGCGTTGCAAAAGCTTATTCACTGACCTTCGTTAAGCCCCTTCTTGAATTCAAACCTGATCCCCCTAGTCGGGATCCACACACATACTGAAACCGTTCAATATAGGTTTTTTCATTTCACCTTGGGAACTACGCGAGCTAAAGACATACTTTTTATCCATGGCCTACTTAGCAGTAATATTGATTGCCCCACACTGCGGCACATCATGCCCCTTAATTCCAATTTTCGGGATCTTCCTGCCATACCTCTCTTTCGCGTCTACATTAAAGAGTGCTGCACAGATTCAACTTCACTCTTTTGGACCTACGACCCAATAAGCCTTAAATTAAAATATAACGCCAAGCGCCATGCATATTTTCTTCTAGAAGATGCGTTTCCTTAGCTAAGCTTTAAGCTTGAGGTCTTTATATTTAAATTGAATTGCTTTTATATGGGTCCATATAACGGTCTTTCCATGCAAAGAGCTCGAGCCGACATAGACGTGCGATGGGTAAGCTTGCAACTGTTGGCCCTTCCTTATGTAATGGTTTTATTATCACCATGTAATGATTTATTAATTGTTGCCTAGTTAGCTATCCGGCAGGGCACGAATGCCATAGGGATCTGCCAAAGGATGGATCAGCTATGTCGATGGGCAGGGCACGAATGCCATAGGGGTCTCCCAAAAGAAAGGAACAATTTCTTTAGAAGTCAAATTGAGTCTGGCTTTATTTTCGATTGATCGGACTATTTATACAGGTTTCCTATCGGCATTCCCAATGCATATCGATTCTAATTAAGTCACTTGTCTTTATGTTCTTTGGTCACATTACAATTTGTTCCCCTAAAGAGCGCCTTGTGATATTGGATACTATTCGTGACACACAGTGCAGTGAACGTTGTATTGTCTGTGTTCTAATTCTTACTGCCTGTCTTCTTACGGTGTCAGCACTTTGGCGTGTGCCGCCGAGTGTTTATGAATGTATCTTTGGTAGGTCAGTGTTTTACGTTGTTTTGTTTTTGGTGGATACACTGCACTTAGACTCAATCAACTTGGTCATTAACACCAAAGCAGTACTTATCATACATAGAAGGTACTACCCGTGGTCCACTGTCAACTTCTAAAACACTCTTCCACGACATCCTCAGTCTTTTCACGTCCTTCAGCTATGAGCTATGAGCATTTTATGCCATCCAATGTCGTTAAGCAAAATCGTAAGACAGACTTTCAATATTCATTGCGTGACATCGGCAATCGCCATTCCCACGTGCATCGACGCGGTCTTTCGCAATTCCAATTAAAAGTAAAATTTTCCACCGAACCACCCTTGCTATCCCGCACCACCGCATAAGCCGATAATCGCCACAACAAATGCCCGCTCGTCTGCGTGCCATTGGTCTCTGAACCATCTCATGCCATAAATTGTGCTCCCGCCACGGCGTCGATACATCATACCACGCCACTCACCGTTCGGTTGCTTGGAAGTTCTTCATGTGACATGTTCGCCGGTTCGTCATGCCGAAAATTGAAAACCGCAGGAAAACAAAAGGGAAAATCGAAAAGCATAAGAAAAGTGCTCATTTCCATGAGATGTTCACCGCCCGAATCGAACAGACGACATGCTAATGCTGGCCGCAGCATCCACCACGCCAACCTAGCCTCACTCATATTCGTACTCGGATCGTGGAGTAATTGCACATGTGGAAGATCGCGCAAGCGCTCATAAATCTGAGCGTGCGCAGCATTTTGCAGCCATGCACACCAGCCAATCTGCTATTTGTTTATAGTTCCTCGTCTTCTCTGTTCGTTTCGATGTTGTTTTTGTAATTTTGTAACGAAACGAACGAGGAGAAAAACTTCTCGCTTCCATAATTTATGATCGCGTCTAAGATGTGGGTTAATCGTGTACTGGGCTAAGCGGTTGTCGCGGTATGTTCAACGTAATCGTTTGGTGTTTTATAAGTGCACCACGAGCTCGGTGGCATGGCATCGTAGTTGTTGGCAGGCATGGGGATCAGACGATGGCGATGATAGTTTGCATACCGTGCCGCATCCAGTGACCCACTGGCTATTAGTGTTATGAGCGCACATACGGTATGGTATATGGGAAATTCCAGAGTTGGTCCTGCCTTGCTCTGCTTCCCTTTCGACTTGTTTTTTTTTGTTTTTTCTTCTTTTGGTTTTTCCTTTCGTGCCTCATCTTTTGAGGTTAGGTATGAGCGGATTGTCGTCGGATAGCTTGACAGAAGATCGAGGGATTACGGACAGAATGTGCGCCGAGTTCGTTTGGGTCAGATGCGGGGATTCCTGAGTGTCGCGGTCTACTTCTTGATCGAAGGAATCCGTGTCTGTTTCGCCGACACTATCCCGTGGAAACTTGCTGTCTATGATTGTATGCCACCGACTTGTGACTATCGAAATCGAAATGAATGGGCGCTAGCCACCAGCAATCGACGCTCAGTGTGTCGTCGTGCTCGGTCCAACGTTGCCATTAAAACCGATTATGACATACATATCTTCCCGCATGCGCGCCACAACGTCGCACACTAGCCCGAGCCAACACGCTCTATGTGAAGTTCCATGCAGGTGATAGCTTTTAATCTGCAACAAAAGCAACATATTGCCGCCGACCGTGGAGCACCGTACACCGAGTATGTACCCACGACAGTTGTAGTGACTCCTGCAACGATGACTCAAAGCTTCACATAGACAACTCGATAAATTATGGTCTTCGTGCGACTTTACCATTTCGACTTTTGAAAATGTGTATTTGGTTTTGAGTTGTTTTTGTTTTTTTTTTCTCGGCACATAGTTTTTCCGCGCGCACCGACTTAAGCCGACCGCTAAGCCGATTTCAATGGAAATGTTGTGATTTTGCATATTGATTGGACCGCGGATAAAATTATTTCGTTCCTCTTAATGGGCGATTAGTGGATTGCGTTTAATTTATTCGAATGTTGCAGCTGGTATTTTTGAACTGTTTAATTGGTCGAAACGATGAGTTATGTGATGGCAACAGCGGTTTTATCGAAAATGTACCCGCGTCCGAGACTAGGTTTAGCCCATACTAAATTTGTACGTTCGGGGTGTTGAGAGGCGATAAAGCTGAATGTCTCTAGTTTCGCGTATGCTACTTAATGTGGGCTTACGTTAATGATAATTTTATAAGCAAGACTTGAAATGCCAATTTGGAAAACGGCTTAAGATTCGATTAATTGAATTTAATCGACCGTTTTTACTCAATGCCGAAGTATTTTTATTACATACCGCATGTCCGAAAGGATTGCTGTAAAATGCTTGTGCAATGTGGACAATTTGTGCGATATAAATATAGAGATAAGACGGAGATTATAGTCTTATAGTCTTAGGTAAAATAGTCTTATAAAATATCATACATCTTCGGCTCGTAGCTTCATTTACACATCGGCTAGGGACCAATATTCATACCTCAACGTAATTAGAGACCCAGATTGGCTTACTTAAAAAGTTTTTATAAGACACTAGGTCTCTAGAAGATCCGTATTAAGATGTACTTAAATCAGGAAAATGAGGTGAAACAAGGTGGACCAAAAGCATCTTGGGGGATTTTTTTTTTGCTATTTTTGGCTAAATATTTATTTTATTCCGAATTAATTTTATCTAGGCACCTATTGGCCACTATCTATAACCCCTTGCCATCTTGTGGGCAGTTCCATAATTCTGTCAGTGTAGAACCTCTGGAACTGTTGGACAAAGGACTAAAATAGCCCCATTTTGATGTGAATTTCTATCCAAAAGCAAGGTCTGGGCTAACCGGTGGATGCATCGGGGCGTCAATCCTGGCTTCAAAGTCATTAGTTCGGTTATACCTTGCTTTTTCCATTTCTTTTTATTTTCACTTTTTTAGGAAAACGTATAAAAAACGTTATGTTTTATTTTATATTTTCTTCCTTTTTTATTATTGAGCAGTAAGTATAAACAAAAAGGAAATTCATTGATATTAGCAACAGTGCTACAAAGATCCTTTAGATTGCAGCTCTGTCTGAAAGCATTGGGCATTGATTGGACCAATTTTTGGCAGAGGTGGAGTTCAATTGAGTCCTACGCTTGTGAGCCCCTGGAGCTCATCTCGCACGTTAAAGGTCTTAGAGAAAGTTTTGTAGAAACAATTCCTGTGTAATATGTTTCGAATGATGTTCCAGCAACATCTTTCCCAATCCTGTTTTTTAACCTTCTTTCTTCCTTGTTTGTCCATATTTTGCCTTGCCCCTTCCATCTTTTATACGATAGTCTAAATTCTTTTCTTGGATTTTTTTTATCTTTGTCCAATTATTCTCTGGACCCACTGTATACTAATTCGCTCCATATATTGTAATTTTACAGTCAATTGATGCGACACCCAAAAATTGAGCGTCATTGAGCATCGAGCCTTGCCCAACTAATTTAAAACTGTTTTGTGGTCAATTTTTAGGTCTTTAGCAATATCAAACTCGGCGTAGCTGGTATGTTGCGTTACGCATGGCAACTACTGAGGCCATCGAATTTGCTGTGGCATCTTTCGTCGCCGTGCACTGATGGGATATACCCTGTTATGCTGCAAAAAGGTATACTCGCTCGAGAGAGCTGCTTCCTACTCTGAAAATAATTTTCACTGCTAGCCTGGCACTTGCCTACATACCGATTCCTTGGCGCGCGGTGAAAGTGGTCCTTATTCCCAAAATAGGGAAAGAAGATTACTCATTCGCCAAGAGTTTTAGACCAATCAGTCTAACATCCTTCTTGCTGAAAAACATTGAGAGATTAGCAGAGTTGCACGTGCGCAAAGTTGCCCTTCGAATGCATCCTCTCTCGGACATGCAACATCCTTATCAGCGCGGAAATCCTGCGAGACTGCGCTTCAAAACCTAGTTGGGAGAATTGAATGCTCTCTCGAAAATAAAGAGTACGTACTAGGCATTTTCGTCTGAGGGAGCTTTTGATAAAGCTACTTTCGTCAGCATGTGTAACGCTGCAAGACGGCATGGCGTAGATGAGGCACTGGTTTTGTGGATCAAAGCAATGCTTGTGCACAGGACATTGATCGCTGATGCAGGCCTCGAACAATGTGTCAAGTCTGGAGTAAACAGGAGCTGCCCGCAAGGTGGCGTCTTGTCTCCGCTGTTATGGTGCATGGTGGTCGACTCTCTGCTTGATGCTCTCAATGCCTCTGGAATATATGCCCAGGCCTATGCGGATAATGTTGCTGTTCTATCTGGCGGCTGTCTGTCTCAAAGCGCAGGCGGCGCTAGATGTGATCGAAGACGGGTGCACGAATAATGGGCTGTCGGTTAATCCTCTTAAGACTGATGTCGTTCTCTTCACGAGAAGGGGAAAGGAGGCAAAATACTTGCATTACTCAGCTGGTGCTAAAAGGAATTACCATCCCAATATCAAAGGAAACTAAGTACCTGTGAGTCATCCTAGATAGCAAGCTTCTTTGGTCAAAGCATGTTGAGTCCAAAACCATCAAAGCGCTGTCGGGTTTTTGGCAATGAAAAGGTGCCTTTGGCAAAACATGGGGCTTATCTCCGAAAAAGGTAATTTGGTTCTACACGGCAATGTTAAGACCGATAAGCTCATATGCATCGGTTGTTTAGTGAAACAGGCTTGCGCGAGAAATATGCTACAACCCCTGTCTCATGGATATGCCCTCTGATGCAATGACACCTGCCATCCTACTGCGCTGTAATTTCACAGTCACATTTCCATGGCGTCAGGACTGGCTTTGGCCAGCACTGAACCTGGAATGGAATGTCTTCGCATTTTCACAGGTGGCTCCAGGACTGGGCAGGGATCCGGCGCTGGAATTTTCTTTGAGCGCGAAAACATTCGACTGCACTTCTCGTTAGGAAAATATGCGTCTGTCTTTCAATCGGAGATTTACGCAATCCTAATGGCCATGCACTATGTTGTGAAACATAGATAGAAGGGAAAAAGCATATGCGTCTGCAGTGACAGCCAAGTTGCACACACGGCAGTGTCCAACCCTCTATCCAAATCCAAATTAGTGCATGAACTAAAGACCTTTTTGAACAAAGTGGGAAGACTAAATTCACTTAGGCTTGTATGGGTCTCAGGTCACTCTGGAATCTCAGGAAACGAGATCTCCGATGAACTCACTAGAAGTGGCTCAGAAGAGAGTTTCTCAGGACCTGAGCCCGCCTTAGGCCTACCAGCTTCCACGGTTAAATCTGACATCAACGACTGGTCCTTTAATGCACACAGTCGTAGATGGAGGGAATATCCAGGATGCAGGATGACTAAGCGCGTATGCTCTGATGTCTGTAAGAAGTCCGTACCATTGTTCTTATCCTTAAGGAGAAATGATTGCAGAATGCTTACGGGCGTCATTACGGGCCATTACACTTTTGCCAAGCATCTCTACGTGCTTGGCAACAGTGAGACGCCTACCTGTGCAGTATGTTGCGAGGAGGATGACACAGCAGAACACTTTCTCTGAGACTGTCCCGCCTTCGCTCGCGCACGGTGGCGCACCCTTGGGGCGGACGTGGTGGGTGCCGAATCTCTTAGCTCCACATCACTGAAGCCTCTCCTCACTTTTCTCCGGACAACGGGGAAAGTACAATAAAGACAAGGTGTCTGTCTGGTAGTACAATGCACCAGTATTTGTGTCTGAGTGCTCCAACAGATAGTAGAAGCCTCCAACAAAAAAAAAAATATATCAAAGTGTTTACATGTAGCGAGAAAACTAATAGAGTAAAACCTTCCATACGTATGTTTCTTTTTCTCAAAAACTACTGGTCCAATTTTATTGAAATTTTTAACAGTACGAGTCACAAGCAATGACTTTCGAATTTCGACCCAAGATCGTCAACTTCCTCGTTGAGGTCCAGAAAAGCGTAAACGTGCGATTAGCAGTTTGCCCGCAATAGCTACTGGACTGCACAAATCAAAGTGTAATGGCCAATGGTGTGGCACGTCGTCTTACCGATTTTAACGCCTCATCGGCAACATCTTAAGCTACAAGCCGAAGCCTTTCGGAACTCTTCTACAACTTGTCGTTACTGTCATTCCGAGACGAACACTAGGGGTCTTAGAACTTGATCAATCGAGGTAGAACTTTACGGAAAATTCAACCGAGCAAATAGACCCGAGTAGACCGCTCTATTGAAGAGTATAACATTCCGTGACATGTTTACGTACATGTTTATTCTTCATAAGTTGACTTCCAAATAACACTAACAGTCGTCACCATTTGCAAAAGTTTTAGCATTGTTCAATGTCTAAAACGAAAAATACAAACGCTTTAGACAACAGATTGGAGCAGCCATGTAAAGGTTGAAAAGATGAGTCTTGTTCAAAATATTTACCGCGTCAGACTTACCCAAAGATGTTGGCACCATCTAAGTCATGGAAATACAATATTTCGCGTTGTATTCTCCTCAGAAAATCCTTTAAACAGAACTTCCATTTACACCCCAGATCAAGGGAGGTGTGGTGTTAAAACAGCACTTCAGTGCTGCGTCTGTTTACCTAGACGCAGGTCGCCCCCTTTACCTACCAAAACATATACTCCGAAAAGCAGAATCTGTCATAAATTATAGCATGAAGGAAAAACAAGAATCCATATTCGAATTCTATTAGAAAGGTATCAACAAGATCAAGACTAGATCACTGATCCAAATTAGAAAAATAAAGTCACTTCTCGTAGAAGTTGTAAGCAGTTGTCAAGGTGATGAAAAACTAACACAAAGACGTTTACATATGATCACATTCCCAAAGAAAACAGGCCACGAGTCGTTAGCCTTCCTCAGATATATTTAGCATTTTCAAGAAGAGAGAGCCATGCCTCGACGCTAATGGAAATAGCGTACAATGAACCAGTAGACATTGGGCAAGGATCTGCTCTATGTCCTATATTATTAATATCGTTACGAGGACGATAACGCTACGTTAGCCACGGGTAAGAACGAATTCAAAATAAAATCTGCACCAAACATGTTAGTCTTAGAAATGTAAGCTTGGCTTGTAATTATAGCTTTCAGTTCCTCTTCTGCCCATGCCTTTCCACTCAGTTGCAAGTTGGAATAGCGTTAAACTAGAGATAACATGCCTACAATTCCTATACGAAAACATCTGCTCAACAACACCTGTTGTGCATGAGAGATGATCAAAGAAATGCTAACTTAGGCAGAACACTCGCAGGATAAGATTACTTTAAAATCCATACTCTGTGTGTTCCAATATAACACCTTAATGACATATAAATTAATAAAATTACTGTGAACTATAACTAACGCTAAAATTCAGTCGAATCTCTCGAATCCTATCTAGGACAACCACCCCCGGAGAGTAGTGAATTAACATCTTCGACACAAACCATCTGCACCCCGTCCAAGTTGTGTGACAAACACCATGAGAGTGTTACTCTTGAACCTGCACGAAACCTATAAAAAAAAAAAAAAAAAAATCCCGAACCCCGAAAGTCATGGATTAAGCCCGCACAACCATCAAAATCCAGCTCATACTCCGTATTTTCTCTACTAATTCCCATTCCCAGATTTCAGGCAAAGCTATTGATGTGTATGGCCCGTAGCAGCTTTATCTTTGTTTTGTTCATATTTAAGAAAAGATTCCAAGGATCATCCAATAAGAGGTGTCACTTTCAATTAAAAAAAAAATACAACATTTGTATGAAAAGTTGTGATGATTTCATCTTATTCTCTGAGATGAGTGAGTAAATACAAAATCGCCCAAACATCTGCCTCAACTTTCTTTATATATAAAAATTCTATGAGGATTTGAGGATCGTGCCAACATCATCGCACGGCTCTTATGGCAATATGAATCCAATAAGTAATATTTTCATCGTTTTTGTTTTAAATTTTCACTATTTTCACACGTTCATTATATTCTTACAAATTCCTAGTGTTTACTTTTCTAAAGTTATCACAGTAATACGTTCAGTATTAACGGTTCAACATTGACGCGAAAATTAAAATGACACCTCTTGTTGGATGGCATTTATGTTGAATCTACTTTTATATTTCTATTTATAACGCAAACTTTTGGATTGTTTTTCCGGAACAAGTTTTTATTGTATATCACTTTTAGCGGAAGAAAATACTGCGAAACAAATTTTGATTCCCACTATCCACTGAACCAGTCGTTATGGTCAGAAATTTAACCGATGCTCCGAAATGTGCAAATGTTTTGTTGATTGTTGATGCCAGTTAGATTTAGTTGGATAGTCGATTTCTATCTGATAACTTCTGAATCCTTTTTTCAACCGAAGAACGAAAAGGCTCTTGGATTTCAACATTTATACTTCAGTCGCACCTAATGAGAGTCATTCTGTTTGTAGTTCAGCCCCTTGGCATATAGGGGACTAGAGTTTGTAAGTAAATAATACTTGCCACGCGCCCTGGTTAGAAGTTCTCCAATTAGTGAAAGTGCCTTAACCCATAAGTCAACCCACTTACGTCACAGGGCACTCATGTCCCATTACAACAGTCTTATTTGCCGCAGCAGTTGCTCTACTTAATCCATTTGTAAGGAAATCAATGAAATTGGACGCCGGAAACGCGGCAAACTTTGGTCCGCCTAAGTATTTTATGTCCTCTGCCCAGAAACGCCAGGACATCTGGTGACTGCATAGATCTGGTAGAAATGTACAAATAGGTTAAGGTTACTTTCAAATTCGAACTCACCCTCTTTTGAGAAGGGTATTAAAAGCCCTGTTGGGCATCCAGGTTGGCCTTGTAGTCCACCGTTGGGATAAAAGTCGATATGACCCACGGAAAGTGGGGAATTATAGTTGGGGGCATTAGTGTGAATGATAGCCACGAAGTCTCCATCATCCTCCCCTAACGTCTTGAGAGCTGGCAATATGTTTTGTGGAAGGAATCCCGGGAACGCTGGATCAAGACCCCAAATTCTAAAAAGATTTAAGAATGACATACGAACCATGCAGTGGGAATGGATATTTGTATTTTACACTGCCAAACTGGTTTTGTTTTTGGACTTTCGTCGCATCTCTCTGCCGGTATATCCAGCCAATTGAGCTCCCAGTGAGTGACCGATTACAGTGACCTTAGCTTTGTCAAGTTTTCTTGCGAATAAGTCGAGGAATTTATCAGCGAGTATAGGTGCCAACTGTTGAATAGACTTCTAGAGATGGATTCAAAACAGTATCTTGACAAAAAGCATACTTGAATCATGTTTGCGACTGCAGAGATGTAATGCGCCTCCACTAGCTTGCCATAATCTACGGTCACTAGGTTTATTGGCCGACCGCTATTTAGGTACGCGTTGACAATTAGGAGACTGCTCTCGTTGTTCTGGTTTTCGGTAAAACCGTGAATGTAGATATGCGTGTGTTCATGAATGAATTTCGGGTGATCCGGCAGATGTGAGACTTCCGAAAGGGTATAGCGCTGTGAGTCTTCATAGGTCGGCCTGCAATAACGATAAGTTTAGGCTCAAATTCTAATGCATCGCAATAGTTACCCATAATAGAAGACCAGTCCAGCTTTTGATGGGTCCACTAGCTTAAGCGCCCACGACGACGTTGAAACTAAGAGATGAAAATAATTTTATCTGTATCCATCGCGAATGAAATATTTCACCTGACAGAACGGCGAGTACCAAGCAATTGCCGGTCATCTTAGGCAGAAATCAGCGACAAAACTGGTCATCTTTGCTGCCCCTTTCGCACGTTTTTATATATTTTTGGAAATGGAAGAATCTGCCTTTGTTTATGTCTTTTTAAATGTAAATAAGTCATAATCGGCTAGTAGTTGAACAAAGTGCAACTACAAAATAAATAAAACATAATTGCCTCAGGTGCAATGTAATCGACGGTAATTAAGCTCTGACCCGTTTAGTTTTTATTTTTTATTCAATGTTATGTTATTTATGACATTGACTTTGACTGATGCGAACATTTTTCTATTAGGCTGGGTTAATGCTCGTGACAAAATTAATTGTAAAGATTTTTGTTCGGATGCATTAAGCCTTTAGAAAAATTATTATTTATAGATAGTAGAATAGAATCTCGAGAGTGAAAGTTTGCTGGATAACTAAAGACCATCATTGGGAAATTGTTGATTCCTGGGAAGTCATAAAGTTGAGTGCAATCTAAGTTCTATATATGTAGCTACACGTTTGCATAATTGGCTTTAGATAGTAGGCCAGTAATAGGAAGAAAGGCTCGTAAAAACTGTTCCCTTCTAACTAGGCTTGTTATCTAAATTAGTTCCTTTCTCTTAACTGACTAATCGGATAATAATTTAAAATCGAAAATTTCTCTTAACTGACTAATCGGATAATAATTTAAAATCGAATTAGAAAGTCTCTGTAATATAAAGACTTCTCGCTAAGAAATGGTTAGAAACCGCAGCAGGGACTCACAGATAAACTGCGTGGAAAAAATGATGAAGTTCCTAATTGAGAGTCGTCAGGCGTCGCAAATCGAACTGGCTTACAAGTTTATGCGATTTGAACAATGATACTTGTAACATCTTGAAATTTTAACATTTTTAAATCTATGTCTTTCCCTCTCTACAGCCGTCTGATGACGCTTTTGACTAGACGACACTTACTAAGTATGTTCAAAAAATATGGTGACTATTTGAATTTGGCGAGCTAAGTAACTTCGATTGTTCGAATTCTTTTTATTAAATATTGGTACTCATGTCCCCTACCTTATGCGAACGTTGTCAGCCATTTTGTATATTTAGTTCTTTTTCACAGATTGAGGCTTGACGTGTTTTGGTGTGATTGACGATTTTTTGCTATATAACCATTTTTTTGCTATATAGAGCCATCGAATCACTATCAGAGAGATTGCGATTTTTTTTTGATTTTTTTTCAGAAATGTTGGGTATAAAACGTGGGTCAGTGAGGTTTGTTCCGAAATTTCTAAATGTTGATCAATTAGCATCGCTCATTAAACTATAACCGTAATTATGCTTCAGCCATCTTATTTACCGGACTTGGCCCTTGCGACTTTTTGCTCTTCCAAACACTGGGGCTTTTCATAGGACGGATATTTGTCAGAATTGAGATGATAAAGAGTCTCATCGCTGAGCTTCTTCAAGTGAGCATGGCTGAAAGAGCTCACAGTTATACCAAATAGCGAAAGTGTATTATGCCTGATTAGGGTTTCTTTGAAGGTGACAAAATAAATATGAGTAAATAATAATTTTTGTAGAAAAATTAAAAGTCACTTTTTTTTTTTGACCAAACCTCGTATATAGACTAAAAATTGTCTTAATCGACTAATCTTACGAAATTTAGAAGCACATTATTATCATTATTAGCGGCCATTTGGAGTTCAAAAATTCAGAATTTTAAGGTACTTTGCTTGAGATCGCACAACAACCAAATAGTCGAAATTGTATTTTTCAGTGCACCTCATTTTAATGTACTTGTTTAAAAACAGCTACGCGAAAATTGGCAATAGTGTGACCTCAGGTGAGTAAGAGAAGCTCCAGAGCTACTCTACCCTTGGTTATCAATAACAATGGACATTATATAAATTGCCATAGTTAAACTGCCAACATTGATACTAGAAAACTAGGAAGATTCCATGTCGCCGCCGTTAAGGGAGCAGGTACAAACAATTTAAAAATGTTGCGTACACACCCCGTTATGCCTATGGTCGAGTGAATTTTTCATCTTCCTGAGCTACTTACATGTCCTGAATTTGATACAGACAGTTGGCGTGAATTCAGATCTAACCTTCTCAGTCAGATCTTGGGTGATTCCTTCATGGTAACTTAGCTGCCCAAGCTCGTAAAGGAATAGGTACAAAAAAATTGAAAATGTTGCGTATACGCCCCGTAGTGCATATGGTCAAGCCCATTTCTCATCTTCCAGAGCTACTTTCACGTCCCGAATTTTATGATGACAGTTGGCGTGAATTCAGATCTAACCTTGTCAGTCAGATTTTGGGTGATTCCTTCATGGTAGCTTAGCTGCCCGAGCCCGTAAGGGAGCAGGTACAAAAATATTGAAAATGTTGCGTATACGTCCCGCAGTGCTTATGATAGAGCGCATTTCTCGTCTTCCAGAGCTACTTTCACGTCCTGAATTTGATGCAGACAGTTCAGATCTAACCTTCTCAGTCAGATTTTGGGTGATTCCTTCACGGTAACTTAGCTGCCCAAGCCCGTAAGGGAGTAGGTAGCGAAAATTTGGAAATGTTGCGTATACGCCCAGGAGTGCCTATGGTCAAGCGTATTTCTCTTCTTCTAGAGCTTCTTTCACGTGCTGAATTTGATGCAGACAGTTGGCGTGAATTCAGGTCTAACTTTTTCATTCAGATCTTGGGTGGTTCCTTCATGGTAACTTAGCTGCCCAAGCCATTAAGGGAGCAGGTACAAAAAATGTAAGAATGTTGCATATACTACCCGCAGTGCCTATGGTCGAGCGCATTTCTCGTCTTCCAGGGCTACTTTCACGTCCTGAATTTGATGCAGACAGTTGGCGTGAATTCAGATCTAACATTCTAACAGATCGTGAGTGATTCTTTCATGGTAACTTAACTGCCGGAGCCCGTAAGGGAGTTGGTACAAAAGATGTGAAAATGTTGCGTATACGCCCCGTAGTGCATAGGGTCGAGCGCATTTCTCGTCCTCCAGAGCTTCTTTCATGTCCTAAATTTGATGCAGACAGTTGGCGTGAATTCAGATCTAACCTTCTCAGCCAAATTTTGGGTGATTCCTTCATGGTAACTTAGCTGCCGGAGCCCGTAAGGGAATAGGTACAAAAAAGTTGAAAATTTTCCATATATGCCCCGTAGTGCCTGTATTCGAGCGCATTTCTCGTCTTCCCGAGCTACTTTCACGTCCTGAATTTGATACAGACAGTTGGCGTGAATTCAGAGCTAACCTTTTGAGTCAGATCTTGGGTGATTCCTTCATGGTAACTTAGCTGCCGGAGGCCGTAAGGGAGCAAATACAAAAGAATTAAGAATGTTGCGTACACGCCCCGTAATGCCTGTGGTCGAGTCCGTTTTACGTCTTCCTGAGCTTCGAGCTCGATGCAGACAGTTGGCGTGAATTCAGATCTAACCTTCTCAGTCAGATCTTGGGAGATTCTTTCATGGTAACTTAGCTGCCGGAGCCCGTAAGGGAGTTGGTACAAAAAATTTGAAAATGTTGCGTATACGCCCCGTAGTGCCTATGATCGAGCGCATTTCTCGTCTTCCAGAGCTACTATCACGTCCTGAATTAGATGCAGACAGTTGGCGTGAATTCAAATCTAATCTTCTCAGTCAGATCTTGGGTGATTCCTTCATGGTAACTTAGCTGCCCGAACCGGTAAGGGAGCAGGTACAAAAAATTTGAAAATGTTGCGTATACGTCCCGCAGTGCATATGGTCGAGCGCATTTCTCGTCTTCCAGAGCTTCTTTCATGTCCTAAATTTGATGCAGACAGTTGGCGTGAATTCAGATCTAACCTTCTCAGCCAAGTTTTGGGTGATTCCTTCATGGTAACTTAACTGCCGGAGCCCGTAAGGGAGTTGGTACAAAAAATGTGAAAATGTTGCGTATACGCCCCATAGTGCCGATAGTCGAGCGCATTTCTCGTCTTCCAGAGCTACTTTCACGTCCTGAATTAGATGCAGACAGTTGGCGTGAATTCAGATCTAACCTTCTCAGTCAGATCTTAGGTGATTCCTTCACGGTAACTTAGCTGCCCAAGCCCGTAAGGGAGTAGGTACAAAAAATGTAAGAATGTTGCATATACTACCTCCAGGGCTACTTTCACGTCCTGAATTTGATGCAGACATTTGTCGTGAATTCAGATCTAACCTTCTCAGTCAGATCTTAGGTGATTCCTTCACGGTAACTTAGCTGCCCAAGCCATTAAGGGAGCAGGTACAAAAAATGTAAGAATGTTGCATATACTACCCGTAGTGCCTATGGTCGAGCGCATTTCTCGTCTTCCAGGGCTACTTTCACGTCCTGAATTTGATGCAGACATTTGTCGTGAATTCAGATCTAACCTTCTCAGTCAGATCTTAGGTGATTCCTTCACGGTAACTTAGCTGCCCAAGCCCGTAAGGGAGTAGGTACCGAAAATTTGGAAATGTTGCGTATACGCCCAGGAGTGCCTATGGTCAGGCGTATTTCTCTTCTTCTAGAGCTTCTTTCACGTGCTGAATTTGATGCAGACAGTTGGCGTGAATTCAGGTCTAACTTTTTCATTCAGATCTTGGGTGGTTCCTTCATGGTAACTTAGCTGCCCAAGCCATTAAGGGAGCAGGTACAAAAAATGTAAGAATGTTGCATATACTACCTCCAGGGCTACTTTCACGTCCTGAATTTGATGCAGACAGTTGGCCTGAATTCAGATCTAACCTTTTGAGTCAGATTTTGGGTGATTCCTTCACGGTAACTTAGCTGCCCAAGCCCGTAAGGGAGTAGGTAGCGAAAATTTGGAAATGTTGCGTATACGCCCAGGAGTGCCTATGGTCAAGCGTATTTCTCTTCTTCTAGAGCTTCTTTCACGTGCTGAATTTGATGCAGACAGTTGGCGTGAATTCAGGTCTAACTTTTTCATTCAGATCTTGGGTGGTTCCTTCATGGTAACTTAGCTGCCCAAGCCATTAAGGGAGCAGGTACAAAAAATGTAAGAATGTTGCATATACTACCCGTAGTGCCTATGGTCGAGCGCATTTCTCGTCTTCCAGGGCTACTTTCACGTCCTGAATTTGATGCAGACATTTGGCGTGAATTCAGATCTAACCTTCTCAGTCAGATCTTGGGTGATTCCTTCACGGTAACTTAGCTGCCCAAGCCCGTAAGGGAGTAGGTGCCGAAAATTTGGAAATGTTGCGTATACGCCCAGGAGTGCCTATGGTCAAGCGTATTTCTCTTCTTCCAGAGCTTTCTTCACGTGCTGAATTTGATGCAGACAGTTGGCGTGAATTCAGGTCTAACTTTTTCATTCAGATCTTGGGTGGTTCCTTCATGGTAACTTAGCTGCCCAAGCCATTAAGGGAGCAGGTACAAAAAATGTAAGAATGTTGCATATACTACCCGCAGTGCTTATGGTCGAGCGCATTTCTCGTCTTCCAGGGCTACTTTCACGTCCTGAATTTGATGCAGACAGTTGGCCTGAATTCAGATCTAACCTTTTGAGTCAGATTTTGGGTGATTCCTTCACGGTAACTTAGCTGCCGGAGCCAAAAAAAATGTTGCGTATAATTTTAAGCATAAAGCTGTTTACAACGATGAAATACAGAGGTCCCAGATGCTAGAGGTCTGCAATGGCATTTGTCTCCGAAATGGAAAGAGGCACCTGAAGCACCTCAACCCAATATTTTCATTGCAGAGTTCGATTTTTCGATCTCAAACTTGGTACAAAACTACTACATTCTGTCGCCGGTCAGAATGCCATTGGCATTGAATGCCAAATTTAGTAATTGAGGAAATAAGGAAATAACATTCCTTACACTAGGGGGAGCCTAAGCCATTGATGGGCTCTGCAGGACATAGAGTACAGAGTCAAATTACTCGCAACGGATTGTCCATCGCATCCTAGGAGCGGCTCTTATATGGATCTCTCGATTGAGACTGGCTGACACGAACGAATGGTCTACTAACTGTCTACGGACCTTCGTATACGACGACTCACTTCGGGTGCCTCCATCCCAACGTCCAATACGAACCTGTCGAACGACGAGATTGACAGGTACCTCAAACAAATATATGATAAAATTAAGCAGACGATGGACAGTACGATACCACGCCAACGACATGCGATAGTTGCTGTTCTTCACAAACAGAAACGTAGACTCCTGTCAAGATTCAGACCTTTAAGGCTGTTTACCGACAGGCAAAACTCGGACGTCAGGACACTGAAGCAACTGATTAAAAATCTCCAACATTAGTTCAAAGAAAATTACAAAATATCTGGAAATTTGTATTGGAACAACAGAATTCGTGAATAAAATATTTCGGAGAAGCAATCAGGATGACATTCAAGATCCGATAACATTAAGCAATGAATGCCTTTTACGAACAGTAACCATTGATCCGGAGAGCGCCGTTTTGGATGACGATTTCTTCGTGATCGAGTATCCCCAGGAGAAAGTGGCGGGAGTGTAACTGTCTTATACAAGGTGAATTATACCATTCGCCCGAACCACGGCCTGGAGAACAGAGCCCTGCTTCACCACTTCTACCAGAGTCTTGGCTCAATGAAGACTTCATGGCAAAACAATATGAGCTAATACCCTGTTCATTTCGACGGAAGGGCTCCAAATGATCTTCGAGTCGTTGAAAAGGAAAAAATCCGCGGAAGTCGTCGGTATATCAAATGTTGTGCTCAGGCAACGTGTGTAAAAAGTGGCTACGTGACTTCTAGCCTAACATTTTAGATCAAAAATGAACTGCAACAGGGCACGGCAAAGTCGCCGATCCTTTTCAACATTTACCTAAGCGATTTACTAGGTTCTCTTCACCATTCTATAGTGTAAGCAAACGCCTTAATCGCGCAGTTTAGACCCAACCATCGAAGCCATTGTTACTCTACTGCAGAGTGACTTCAGCAGTATTGTAATGGCTAGAAGTTGAAAATCGGCTTCCAGAAATAAGAATTCATTTTTTGAATGGAACTTTCGGTAAAAAAAAAACTGGCAGAGGTTTTACATTTTCGGACCACTGCTGAAACAAAGTGTAGTCAGATACCTTGGAATGTTCTGATGCTAAGTTTTTTAAAACTTAATTTTTCTTACCCTTAACTGTTCATTTTCTTTAATAATTATAAGTTAATCCCAAGGCCGAGAGGCATCGTCTTAAGTTGTTCTGTTTGCTTTAGAGTGCCCGTTTAGAACCAGTAAGGTATTTTATGTTAGTTATTAGTTAAGCTAGTTTTAAACATTTTTGTCTAGGGTAAGCTGGTCTAAAATATATGAATAAAAATGAATTTAAACTAAGGAATATGATTTGCGCGTGGTAAAACCTTACCTCTAGTATTGCGTGGTGAAGAGTCAACGATCTGCGCCCACCCCTGCCTTTTTTTTCATGGGGTAGAGATCCATTAGGAAATGATACACCTTGTTGCATGACCAACAACAATTGCCCACACAGCAATCTCTGATCCAAGGCGCTGTCACCATCATCACCTTACTCATCTGGCCCTAAACACTAGAATATGGTGGTGACTTAAAATAAATCATCGTTCGCTTCAGCCTGTAAATCCATTGCGATGTTAACCTATCATTGCATAAAGAACTGTTTTTTTCCCTTTGGCTTCGCTGGAAGTTTATTCAAGATCATCAGTGCTTATCTTCATAACGTTTTCGACAACAGCAATTATTCCTGACATAACAGTGTAAAACGAACGAACGAATAGGCAGTTTAATGAAATATTTCAGCCTTATCCCTATAAACTTCTAAATGGCTCCTTTACGCCTGATATCTCAGTTAATACTGTTTTTTTTTTTTATCAGATTCTGCTGCCTCATCGCATTTAAATTCAGTCTGATAAACGCCTGTCATGTCTAGAGGCTATTACATGTATAACATGCGATTTGCAGGCATTTGAAATACGCAACATACGGGCCCCACGTTCCAATTACTCTAAATGCCCTTGTGCATTATTGTGCATTTAAGTAACCTGGCGAACATCAGAACCATCCGAGAAGCTTTCATTCCAAACGGTTGCTTACTGATCTCAACGCACAATGGCGGGACAGCCGATTGTTTCAATTATTTTCGGCCTTTTGATAGCTGTCCACGGCGCTCATGCCGCAAGCTTGGTGTTCTTTTACGGGTGAGTTAAGGAGTCGAGAAATTTGACTTTTAGTGATGCACTATACCCCCCAAAGGCCAGAATATAAGTCATCGACAGCCTACAACCTCACAGAAGCTGTAAAGGTCCTCGATCATGAAGAATTCGTCCATAACCAAACGCACTGCTACCTGCACGGATATGGAGAAAGTCTAGAATCAGAGAGTATCGCGGTCATAACCGACGCATACTCGAAACGAGGAACAATAAACCTTCTCGTCTTGGATTGGGCAAAATTAGCTTCGGAATTCTACCCCATTGCTGCCCTGGAAAATATCGAGAAAGTATGGAATTTTAACTTGCGAAAGTGATCTTTATTCTTTAACAATGGCTTCACAGCTCTCAGACAAACTTGCTGATATGTTCTTGAGCCTCTTTAAGGCCGGGTTGAATAAAGAAGAGTTTACGATTATAGGGCACTCTCTCGGTGGGCAATTGACAGGAATGACTGGCAGGAAATTGATTTCGAAAACAAATGGAATAATTAAATTCACCAAGTTAGAAAGCAATCTTGTTAGTTCTGTTGTCCTTGTCTTTAGTTCTCATTTTAGCATGGTGGTCCTGGATCCAGCCTTCCCTCTATTCTACAATAAGTGGCCTCTCGTGCAAACAGTCAATATGAACGACGCCGAATTTCTTCAGACGATTCACACTGACATCGGAACGTTTGGGCAACCCCTCGCACTTGGTCATGTGGATTTCTGGCCAAATGGAGGAAAACAAGGTCAACCGGGCTGTCCTAGCATCTTGGTAATTCCATTCTCAAATGAAGGTAAAAGTAGATTTCATTCAATAGTATGATCGATATTTGTACTTCCGCTTTCGATAGATGAATGCAGTCATCAAAGGTCTTGGAGGTACTGGGCTGAGAGCGTTATTCCGGGTGGAAGACTCTTCTGGGCCTTCCCTGCGGAATCCTATCAGGCGTTTTTGAGCGAAGACATTGAATCACTGAAGGATAAGGCTATTCCAATGGGTCTTCAGTGCCCGCGGAAGTGAGTGTGTTTTGAAATGAAAAAAGTGAATTTCTTCTAAAGTGTCGTCTGTTCAGTGCCTCTGGGAATTACTACTTAAAGACGAATAGTGAGCCACCTTTCGCATTGGGATTCGATGGGTATTGAGTGACAGCCATGACGAATGCACCTCGTGTTTAATATTGAATGTAATTTTGTTAACTTGAATTGTTTGTGGGCTGTGGGTAATATCAAAATATACACTTGATTGGCTCTTATTACAAGTTTTCTGTTATTATAACTGGTTATCCACAGATATGTACAACTGAGCCGATTGATTTGATTTTGATCAAGTGTAAAGTAAATCTGAGAACGGCACCAGTATGAGGATACCAAGGTGAAGTAAAATAATTCTGCGAAATCCAGGGCACATAGAACGAATGGACAGTGGACGAGCAGTCAAAATAATTATAAGTGGAAAACCCGAGGGAAAAAGACCGCCAGGACGGCCACGCCGTTGATGTACATAGATGACTTGACTAGAGTTGGAACAGAATACCAAAACATTCGAATAATACTTACTTACTTAACAGGCCAGCGATGGAGGATCTAAGCTTGGGCTATGGCTGCCTTCCATCCTTGACGGTCTCGGGCACGCTGCTTCCAATTGTCAAGACCAAGTTATCTAACATCCGCGGTTACTTGGTGTTTATACCGGAGATTCGGTCTTCTTTTCTTCTCGAACCAGGAAGTTCGGAGTAGAAGACCCTCTTAGCTGGGGCGTTGGTGTTCATGCGCTCGATGTGGCCGAGACAGTATAGTCGATTGATCTTTGTCTTCCGGACTACATCCACATCTTTGTACAGCTCGTAGAGTTCGCGGTTATGTCTTCTCCTCCATTCACCTTCCTCACCTTCCGGCGCAGAATTTTTCTTTCGAAAAAATCCAAAATCAGTTCCCCTGTCCTGCTTGTCATCCAGCTTTCAGCTCCGTACGGCAAGACTGGCAGTATAAGCGCTTTGTAAAGCATGACTCTGGCACTTCGAGTGAGGAGTTTTGACCCAAGTTTGGACAATCCGAAGTAGCAGCGGTTGCCATGGGCGATTCTATGGGTCTCCCGGATCTCTGCTGTGGTATCATTTGTGAAATTTACGTTTGCCCCGAGGTAGACAAACTCCTTAACCACCTCGAAACTGTAGCTGTCAATTGTTACATTTTGTCCCAGGAGCGACGGATTGATTTTTGCTTGACAGCATGTACTTTGTTGTATCCTCATTGACCTTAAGACCAACTTGTTTTGCCTGTTCTTCAATCGCCGTGAACGCTTCCACAACGTCACGGCGCGACCGCGCGATGACGTCAATATCATCCGCGTATCTTAGCAGCTGGACAGACTTGTAGAAGGTAGTGCCTTCCCTGTTAATGCCTGCCCTTCGAATTATATGCTCCAGCACCAGGTTGAAGTAGTCATACAACAGAGCATCTCCTTGCCGAAATCCGGTGCATGTTTTAAACGGTTCAGAGGTCCCAGAACCGAGCTGCACGGTGCATCGCATCAAACAATTCTTTACGATGAATGCTGTCGTATGCGTCGTTGAAATCGATGAAGAGATGGTGTGTATCGATTTGAAACTCATTAGTCTTTTCCAGGATTTTTCGAAGTGTGAAAGTTTGAAGATTATAGTTGAATTGCTGGGCCCGAAGCCGCACTGGTAGCTGCTTATTAGTGCAGTGCAAAATGAGCTTGAGCCGTTCACACAATACGACGGACAGGACCTTGTATGCGTCATTAAGCAGAGATATACCTCTATAGTTCTTGCAAGAGGTGGGATCGCCTTTTTTGTGGATAGGGCTGGTATTCCAGTCGTCGTGCACCATCTACATCTTCCCAAATTCTGCAGATGATCTGGTGCATGCTTCATACCAGAACACCCCCGCCAGCCTTGAAGAGCTCTGATGGCAAGCCATCTGAGCCTGCGGCCTTGTTGTTTTTCAGCTTGTGAATAGCTGTGCCAACTTCTTCGATGCTGGGTGGGAGGACTATTTCAGCGGCTGGCATTGGGATCTCCTCGGTTCCTACTCTTCTCACTTGCTCATGCTCGTTAAGCACCTGCTGGAAATGCTGCGGGTCGGTGACAAGATTACCTGCGCAGTTTCGAAGAACCTGAAAGCCGTTCTTGAAGCCTCCTGCAAGGCCTTTGTCTTTCTTATAAAAGGCTCGAATTTTGTGCTTATCCCTAGACTCCCCGATATCCTTGAGCTGTGAGGCGGCGAAGATTATTTTCTTTTGTCGCTGTCGTTTTTTCTCCTCCCGTCTTCTGGCTCGGTACTCCTCTTGCGCTGCCTTTGTTTTTCACTGTAGCGCCTTTTGATACGCCTCGTCGATTGTAGCTTTCTTTTCTGCTGGTGGTAGGTAGTCTAAGTTGGTCTCAACTACTTCTTGACTGATCGTCAATGCAGCCACGTACTGTTGGCATTTGTGTCCGACGTAGGCACACCATAGAGTCTTTCGCTCAATTGCTCCCTGCAGACTCTTGAAACCTCCGGTGTGCTCAGACATCCAGTGCCGAACCTCCTCATTGTGGGCTGTTGCAGCTTTCTGACATTGGACAGTCGAGCTCTGAATCTTGGTGCTACGAGTGTCTTGCGTCAATGAGCACGTGGTCGATTTAGTTGGCGGTTCGACCATCCGGAGATCGCCAGGTATCTGTGCGGATTCGCTTACGAGGGAATCTTGTGCTACTTATCACCGCATTACAAACTATCGCAAAGTCCGTGAGTCGGAAGCCGTTATCTGTTGTTGTATCGTGTAGGGTGTGCTTTCCGGTCACTCCGCCAATGGTGTTCTCCTTACCAATTTCGCCGTTAAAGTCCCCCAGTATGATTTTAACATCATAGTCCTTGACTGATGTTATTATATAAAATCTGCCTTTGATGTAGACCACAGCCAGGCGATCACTTATAGGTTTAAATTCGATGACCTTCGACCTTAATCGCTTTCTCACGGCAAATCCGCATCCCAATATGTGCAACTTTTTATGATAGCTGTAATAAATGTCGCAGTCTTTTTTCCTCACCATACCGTTTCCTATCCAGCGTAGTTCCTGGACCTCAGTAATATCCGCCTTGTACAGCGTGAGGTTTCTTTCCAGTTTATGGGCAGCTCCATTCTGACATTCCAGGAGCATACTCGCAAATCGTGTTCCTTTTTCGTGTAGTGTCCTCGTCGCATATTCGTCCGTTGATCCGAGGCAGTTAGCTCATTCATAACTTGGTTTTTTTTGTTTAAGTGGGCGGAATGTTGGCCCACCGCACAACCGGCCAGTCTGGTCGGAGTCTTGTAGCTGCATACATTTTTTCACCTCCCAACGGTTGTTGAAGAGGCGTTCCAGCCTCTAGACTAGACTCGGTAAACTAGACTCGGACATCGAAACAGGCCTCGTTGCTGGCATCTCGCCAGGTTGTGAGCAATCAACATCTTTACCCTGTATGTCCGATCCCATGCCCTCCGTCGGGAATAATAATGAAAGTTAAATACGCTATTTCAAAAATGAACAAATTTTGTTCCAAATAATCTGTAGTATTTTTCAAAAGTTTCACTTAAGCCAATTTGCCTCATTTGAAAGAGTCTTTACCCTCTATACCAAATAGTCCTCAAAATTATGTTCAATGGCTTGCGAGCTTATGAATAGAACAATTAAGATATAATTGCCCATTCTACGGAAAGTAGGTAATCGGTAAGAGAAAAGTCCGGTTGAATAAGGCGAATGAGGCCAAATTACATATCCCAATTGCGCCAGCTTCAAGAACATTTACTGCGATGTACGTTCAAAAAATAAGGTGACTTTTGAAATTTCGTGATCTATTTTCGTTTTTTTTTACCTTATCAGCCATTTTTCTTATTTAGTTTGTTTTTCACAGATGTAAAGGCAAGATGAGTTTTTGGCGATTTTTGCCAATTAAAAAAAAGGACCAAAGAATCTGAATGGAATTTTGTGTCTGTACTTGCAATATTACTTGAAATATTAAGTCTGGCATTTGGCGAGTCTAAGCGTTGCCCTAATGTTTAAACAATAAAAAAAAATTGCTATAGAAAATCTTTTAATCACTATCAGTTGATATGGCTTATCCGTTGGCTCATGACATGAACTTTTTCCAGATATTTAGGGCATCAAACGTATGTCAGCGAAGTTTGTTCCAAAATTGCTAAATTTTGACCAAAAGAATCGTCGCATGAGCATAGCTATGGAATGACGTGAATGACGATCCAGATTTGCTGAAAATGATTATCACTAGTGACGAAATATGCGCATACGTCGAAACCTAAGCCCAATCATTCCAATGGAAGCTACCTGAACAACGAAAAAAGCATGCCAAGTTCGATCAAATGTGAAAGATTTGCCCAAGAAGAAAACGTCCGGATTTGTGGAAAAAAAATGCATGTTTGTTGCATCGCGATATTGCACCTGCTCACTCATCGTTGCTTGTGCGTAATTTTTGGTCAAACCCCTTACAGTAACCATGCCATAGCCATGGTACTCACCGGACTTGGTCTCCTGCGACTATTTTCTTTTCGCAAAATTGAAAAAAACCCATGATAGAACGGAAATTTGCCACGATTGAGATGAGAATGTTGTAGGATGTCTCTTGTGACCAGGCGTAACCATTTAAGTGGAAATGCGACTCGTCGCTCATGATGATTTTCGACACAAAATCGTCCTCTTCCTTGTTAAGTTAAGGAGGGCTTGACAGTAATTCACATGCGACTGAGGGTCAGCAGGCATTAACTAATACACTGTTTGCACTTTGTAAATCTTTCAGTAAAATTCGCCGTAGGATTCGTCTGGTGATGCCTAATTGCGTGGCCCGTCGTCTAGTTCATGTTTCTTCGTTCTCAACGACATCGGCAGCCACAGCCGATGACAAGTCCGGGGGCGGCTACGCCCTGTATGATCTCCTGTGATTCTAGTCCAGTAGCTAAGCGCCGGAATGTATGCCCAGATGACGCGACACGATTATGAAATCGACGTCGAAATTCACGCTGCGCTAACACCACCGACCGATTATTAGTCAAAAAAACGACGCCATTTGCAAAAATTATAACATCTTCCGATAGGGTGATTAATTTTGCGCCACCTTGTACTTACTTAAGTGGCGCTACAATCTAGTTTGAACTGGATGGTTCGATGGTTCGACAGCTGGCACTCCCAGTTGGGTAAGATCCCCTTCCACCTTAGATTCGGTTGTCCTCTGCTACGTCGCGATCGTTTCGATACGAAAGCCCTTCGGACCGGACCTTTGGTGTCCATTCGTTCTACAGGGTGTCCCACGAGCAGTGTGCCAAAAAGCTATAGCGTGTAGGTCTAGTCAAGACAAGAAAAAAATCGTATGGGAGGGGGGGGTCTATTTCCCCCCGTTTAGCCGGGAGGGGCAATTTTCTAAAAAATTGACTTAATTTGGAAAAATAATTATTAAAAATCAACAGTTACATCCACAATGCCACGATATACCTTTTTGTAAAGTCAGAAACCTTTTCTTTCATACTGATTTTAAATGAAGCTGTTTTAAGGAGTAGTTTTTGAGAAATTAATTTTCAAACTCAAAATTTTGAAAAAAAATTTAAAAAAAAAAATTTCGAACTATTTTTTTTCAAAATTGTATGTAATTAAGTAGTAATTTTTTTTCAAAAATTCAATGCTCTCATTAGTTTTTAGTTAAAAAAAGAAAACCGGATGGAAAAATGTCTTGTAGTTTTTGAGAAATTAAAGAAAAACCCGAACCATTTTTTTCTAAGAAAAACTTTTTTTTTTGGTTTTAACGCGGCTGGACTTGTAGGCAAATTAATGTATGAAACATTGACCTCTTTTTTATTATTTTTAAAAAATTCGGAGTTTTATGAGGATACAATAAAGTGATACACTATTGGAATAACCTTGGATTAATTCTTTTTTTTCATTGATAACGCCTGAAAACTGACCTGCGAATTTCGTCTGGGTCCGCCCGCCGCCGATGGGTTCTACCCGAATTTTGAATTTGGTCCGACGCAATCCCTCCCTTAGTACAAGGAGGATGGCTATTATGCTTGGTGTGCCCAAATCTAGAGTATGGAGAGTGCTTCATACCGAAAACTTACACCCGTACCATTTTAGGCCAGTTCAGGGACTCACCTCAAACGACAAGTTTTTGAGAGCAGAATTTTGTCGATCATTACTGCTTCGAGATGAAACTGAACGAAACTATTTTGCAAGGATATTCTGGACGGATGAAGCACAGTTTACCAGAGATGGGGTTACTAACTTCCACAATTTGCATCATTGGAGTAGCACCAATCCACACAACAAAAAACAAAATAAATCACAACACCGCTTTAGCTGTAATGTTTGGCTTGGTATTGTTGGACAAACTGTAATCGGGGCCCGGTTTTTGAATGCCGTTATTAAGGGAGAATCATACCTGCAGTTCCTACGAGACCTTTTGCCCGATTTGATGGACAACGTTCCTTTGGCCATAGCAGATAATTTAATCTACCAGCAAGATGGAGCTCCAGCACACTACACCTTACGGGTTAGAAACTGGCTGAATGATCATTTTAGTGACCGTTGAATCGGAAGAAGGGGCCCCACGAAATGGCCACCTAGATCACCAGATTTAAGTCCTCTAGATTTTTATGTGTGGGGATTCATGAAAAATTATGTTTACGAAGTGGAAATAGTATCTTTGGAACAACGGATTGAAGTCGCTGGAGTCAAATTGCAGGAAAATTTGTCAAACATAGACTAATGTGCAGCCATTAGAAGAAGATATAATCTTTGCCTTCTAAAAAATGGGGATCATATTGAAAATTTATTATAATAAAACTCCGAATTTTTTAAAAATAATAAAAAAGAGGTCAATGTTTCATACATTAATTTGCCTACAAGTCCAGCCGCGTTAAAACCAAAAAAAAAAGTTTTTCTTAGAAAAAAATGGTTCGGGTTTTTCTTTAATTTCTCAAAAACTACAAGACATTTTTCCATCCGGTTTTCTTTTTTTAACTAAAAACTAATGAGAGCATTGAATTTTTGAAAAAAAATTACTACTTAATTACATACAATTTTGAAAAAAAATAGTTCGAAATTTTTTTTTTTAAATTTTTTTTCAAAATTTTGAGTTTGAAAATTAATTTCTCAAAAACTACTCCTTAAAACAGCTTCATTTAAAATCAGTATGAAAGAAAAGGTTTCTGACTTTACAAAAAGGTATATCGTGGCATTGTGGATGTAACTGTTGATTTTTAATAATTATTTTTCCAAATTAAGTCAATTTTTTAGAAAATTGCCCCTCCCGGCTAAACGGGGGGAAATAGACCCCCCCCTCCCATACGATTTTTTTCTTGTCTTGACTAGACCTACACGCTATAGCTTTTTGGCACACTGCTCGTGGGACACCCTGTATATGGCCTAGCCATCTTAGACGTTGTACTAGGCCGCTGTCACTGTACAGCCCGTACAGTTCGTCGTTGTATCTTCTCCTTCACTCTCTGTTTATACAAACGGGACCATAGATTGGAGGCAGAATTTTCCTTTTGAAGGGCGACCCTCATCCATTTTCGTTAAGGTCCAGGCCTGTGCGCTGTAAAGGAGGACCGGGATGATCAATAATTTATATAGTGCTACCGGTCTTTCAGGGAGATCTACTTCTCACTTGTCTCTTGCGCCCAAAGAAGTAGCGGTTGGCAAGAGTTATTCTGCGTTTGACATTAGCGCTGGTGTTGTTGTTGCTGGTCGAAATCATTGGCCACTTTGAAGTTGTAACTGCCAATTGTAAAGTTCTGACCAAGACGGCGGTGTTGTTCATCTTTTTAAGATGACAGCATATACTTCATCTTTGCCTCAACTACCGAAGACCCATTTTAGCCGCTTCTGCTTCATTACTTTCGAACGCTTCATTGACATCTCGCTGTGTTCGTCCAATTACGCCAATGTCATTCGCGTACGCAAGCACAGACTTGCAAATAAATCATACCTCTTGTGTTGACCAATGAATCACGTATGATATTTTTAAGCACGGTGTTGAAAAAAGTTACATGACAGCGCGTTACCTTGTCCAAACCTTTTTTTTAACATCAAATATCTCGGTTAATTCGATACCGACCTTAATGGAGCAGCGAGAATCATCCATTGGCATCCTGCACAACCTGACGAGTTTGACAGAGATGTTAAAACTAGACATGGCTCGGTATAGCCCGTCCCTATCCACGTTGTCATATGCAAAAACAATGTTTGTGTCGTTTTGGAATTCTTTGGTCTTTTCCAAGATCTGCTGCAGTGCGAAAATTTGGCCAGTTGTGGATTTACCTGGCCTGAAACCACAAGAAAACCTTGCGAATGGATCAATGTGCCTGACAAAGGTACATACCTGTGAACTACAACCAACGCGACAAATTCAGTAAAATCTCTCGAGTTCTATCTAGGACAACCACCCCCGGAGAGTAGTGAACGAACATCTTCGACACAAACCATCTGCACCCCGTCCAGGTTCTGTGACAAACACCATAAGAGCGTACACTCTTGCTGCATGAATTATTTGAAAAAGAAAGTCTACAAAAGTTTTTAGCTGACGGTTTGAAGCCCAACACATCAGAGTCAGCGTCTCTGACGGCATATTGGCAATGCTCCCACTGTTGTTTTGTGGATTGTGCTGGTATCATCGAGTTTTGTGTGAGATTGAGGGAAACTCGAATGGCGGTCACATGCGATTGTAGCTTTCCGACGTCAAACTTTCTTTGTCGTACCTTGGCTACAACAAGGTAGTGATCCGAGTCGATGTTAGCTCCTCGGAAAGTTCGTACATCTAGCATGCTGGAGAAGTGTCTAGCGTCGATGGCAACGTGATCAATCTGGTTGATGGTCGACTGATCAGGCGACCGCCTGGTTAGGGTTGTTGAGATACGGGAATCGTGTGCTAGCTAGGAGATTACACCCCCCGCCAGGGAGTTAAGTAGCCGGTGTCCGTTTTCGGACGTGGTGTCGTGTAGGCTGTATTACCTTGTGATCGACTTAAATATGTCCTCTTTGCCCAGTTTCGCACTAAATTCTCCTAGTACTACTGAAAAGGTTTGTAGTATCGACAAAAAATAAGAAAAAAAAGAATCAATAATTCCTGAAAAAATAAATACAAAATTTCTATTCAATATAGTGTAACCCTCTGTACCATGAAATGTTTTCACCGAAACCTACTTCCTTTTTGATTTGCCTCCCTTTATAAAACACTTATTTGCTCTCTTACCATGCTATCGCCTTGCTCTTCGTCACATTCTCGCATCGTAACCAAAAGAAATACCCTTTTTTTATTTTTTATGTATTTTTTTATAATTTATTGATGAATTTTCTCGATTTTTTTTGTTTTTTTATACATTTTTTTTTTTCTCCATTTGTTTAATAATAACCAGATGTCTGTATATAATGAGTTTTTCGTTTTTTTTTATTTGCTTTTTTCTCTAAATATCTATTTTATTTTTTGTATGATGTTTAAGAGTTATCGGTAACTTTATTTTGTGTTTTTTTGTTTTATTAAAAATCTTATTAATCTTAGCTGTGGCCACACCGCATTCACGCAGACGGTGAACGCCGTTGAATGATTTAAATTTCTCTTCAAACTATTGGTTCTCGCTCGAGCAGATTAAAAATTATAAAAAAAAAATTAAAGGAAAGACAAGAAAACAAATTACGCTGAAAATAGAAGAAAATATTTACGTTTTAGATCGAATTATCTTTTTTTTTTTGTTTTGTTTGGAGTTGTTAGAAAGTGGATGAAGAAAGAAATTAGCCAAGGGAATGTGAAATGGAGTTGTTAAAGGGAGATTGTGCGTTTAACTCGTTTTCTATGGCTAGTTTAACTCGACAGGTTGCTTTACACAACATTTTTCGATGACTCAGACAAAGGACAAAAGAGCAGGTTAGGACACATCTACACGAAGAGCTATATTTCAAAACCAGACAGACAAATACGACAAATCAGAATAAACATGAAGGTCACGACAATTGAATTCCAACAATTTTTTGGCATAATTTTAGATAAGAGGCGGTTTTTTACAATAATGTTGGACCACACCAAACACTAAAACATTAAGGACCGAATGCTTAGCTTCTATTAGCAACAGATTTCTTCGCTATTACCCAAACTTATAGGTTTATTCGTATCGTCCTAAAGTGTCGCCAGTAATCAAATTCTTAGTTATTAGAAGAATAGAATGGGTAGCTCAATTCAAACGTGGTCGTACAAGTCTTAAAGACGATCTACGTCAAGAACGTCCAAGAAGTGCATCAATACCAGAAATCGTGACAAAAAATATGGTTTTAGAAGATCGTCGATTGACAGATAGTTTTATTAGAAATTCAGGAATCTCATTAGCCAATGTGAGGAATTATATGCCTCAAGTTTTGGGTTTTTCACGAGCTCAAGATGATCCTGAAGACGTTAATTTTGATCAACAAATTTGTGATAGCCGAAGAAGCCATCGAAATTGTGCGTGCGCGTGCGGAGAACCGACCAACATCTTTAAAGAACAATAATGATCGCACTTTGATCGAAAATTTAGGCCTGCGAATAGTCCGCACTATTGACGGTGAGGATTACTCTTGGTGATGGAGCTCAAAAAACGTGACAGATTTTTTTAGTGATGATCAAGCTTTGACGATTACTAAGCTGGATAATGTTAATGACAAAATAACTTGTAATGACCGGACTTTCTGGTTAAGTTAGCCAGTCGTAATCAAGCATCATAGTGATCATCAGTTAATTCATTTTTGGTGACCACAACCATAAACTGATCTTCTCAATGTCGATTAAACTTTTTCGAAAAGATTGAGCATTGTCATAGCCCACTTTGAATGAGCTAGTCTATAATGTAGTTACTTGTAGTGTCTTGCGCGGAACGACTTGGTAACCGTGATTGTCCCTGTTTACCAATTCTGCGATAACCAAACTTGCCCAAAATAGAGTACATTCCCCTTAACCACTGAGTTTACATTCTCTAGACAATCGATTTGAAAGTTTGAAGAAGGCAAACGATTCGAAGAAATAATTCATAAGGAATTCGTTTTCCCTGACCAGACGGACCATGATTTATCTTGGTGGCTTGAAGCGTTTGGTGCGACGTATTCGGCCAGAATATTGTGAAGACGGAAGTTGGCGCTTAGTGCTTGACAACGCGCCATCTCATCGACACTTGTGACTGATTTTTCGACCAAAAATCACATTCTCACGATAAACGTCTCTCCATAATTCGTCTGATCTAGCACTGTGTGATTTTTATCTATTCAAAAAAAATACATTTGCTGATGAAAGAACAGCGTTATGGCGTCGTGGAGGCTTGCACCGCGCAAACGACCTAACAAACCCCTTTAAATGTTTGCAAAAATCGCGCAAAATCGCTGTACAGGGTATCAAGAAACTAAAGGATTTTGTACCTCATCTCACTTCGTTCTACCACTTTGATCCTGAATCAAGGGTGGGGGGTGGAGAAGATACAGTCGAGAGTCAAGGGCTGTACAGCGACATTGGGGATTAGAGTTAACTGCCTACGGATCTCACGTCCCAAATGGATGTGCTACGTGGACGGAATGAACACCACTGCTGTAATCTGAAATCTTCATTCAATCCCTAAAGGACCGCAAAGCAGGTCGCCAAAAACGACCGCGTTTATAAATTATAAATTATTATATTGTAGAAGCGGGTGGTTAAAGATCATGCCGGTCAGAGACGCCTGTTTGTTGAGGCTTAGGTTCACCACGGACTTTAGCACTAATGAAAATGGGTTTCATACCAAAGAAAGAGACATCGAATGGCCATTTCGGACATTTACTTCATTGGCACAGGAGAAAACATTTTTACATCGATTGACGCTGAACAATTTAATTTATTTTGGCAATCCCAAGCGCAAAAAAATCATGCGTGTACCCAGGTAGAACGCAGTATATTTGGGTGAACCGGAAAGGTATGGTGTACTACGAAGCTAAATTCTGGTGAAATTCTAGATTACTGGCGATCGGTACCATCAACGACTGATGGTAGCGAAAATGACCAGACCTGCATCACTTTTTTTCTATCATGGCAATGCCCGTTCACATGTTACAAACCAAGTAAAAGTGTATTCCACCCGTCGATGAATACGAGACTTGGCCCTCTATTTACTAAAGGGTGTTTTTTTAGAGGTTTGGTTTTTAAACTGGCAACACTTTTCCCACAGACTGTCAATTTGTCAAGTTGAAAGCTGATTTATGGTTAGTACGTTCTGCCATTATACGAAAAATAGATTAACGCCAGCAAAACGCGTTAACGCATGGTTTGAAAACCATGGTTTGGTTTGTCCATCTGAGCAAATTATTGGGAACACTCATACTCATTTCCAAAGACGACAAACAGTGCGAAGAGAAAAAGTTATTGCCGTTGTGGAGCGCAAAGTTGAGGAGCATCCGAATGAGTCTATTCTCCATCGTGCACAACATTTGGAGCTAGGCCCATCCACTTTGTAGAACATTTTACGGAAAATTATTGGCGTAAGAGCTTATAAGATCCAGATTGTGCAAGAGTTGAAACCGCGTGACCATTATACGCATCGCAGGTTCGGTAAATGGGCCAAAAAAAATTATTGAACTTGATTCTCATTTTCAAAGTAAAATTTTATTCTCAAATTTTTTTTTTTTTTTTTTTTTTTTTTTTTTTTTTTTTTTTTTTTTTTTTTTTTTTTTTTTTATTATTTATTTATTTATTTCATTTATTTATTTCATATTTCATATATGTTCCATTTTTGGTTAAATGAACCGAGACGACTTACAACCATTAAAATTCACTGTTTGGTGTGCTTCATGGGCTGGTGGAATCATCGGCCCATATTTCTTTAAGCACGAAGCCGGCCAGAATGTTGCCCTCAATGAAGAGCTTTATAGAAACATGATTTCTGACTTCTTCGTTCCTCAACAAGATGGCGCACCATGCCACACGGCGTGTGGCACCATCAAATTATTGCGAGAAACATTTTCTGAGCGCATTCTGAGGACCTGTGAACTGTCCTCTACGATCCTAAAATCTCACACTTTTAGATTACTTTCTTCTGAGATATGTGAAGTCACTAGTCTATGCCGATAAACCAGAAACATTCGCCTGATATACGGCCCCAGTTGCTCGATAAAGTTGTCGAAAATTGGACTTCACGATTGGAGACTGAAGCAGCTTATGCAGAATTAATTGATTCTTAAAAGTATTTTCCATAATATGCAATTCATTCCTACGAAGAAATGAAAGATTGGCTTGATAAATGATTAGTCTTAAGAGAGACAATCCATCAATTGCAAGGAATATTGGGAAAGTCATAGCTAACGGTGGCCAATAATTTAATTTCTGAATCCGTTCTTTATAAATGAGATTTTTGAGTCCAATCTGCGCGACTTTTTCGTTGTTGGGTTGATAAACGAGTCGCAGATTACATTACGTCCCTTCGTAGAAGGCTAAGAAAAAATTAAAGATTTCGAAAATGTCACTCGAAAAGTGAAAAAAAAATTTTTTTAAACTTAAAAAATTCTTTGCATTCTTCTGGTTCTGCTGATGTAAATATGTATATTGCGAATATTCAAACCGGAAGTAGTATAAAATTTGATATTTTTAGCAAAAATTGAGGTGCGAGGAGTCACTTCTCTCACTAGACGGGTACCTAGTCAGATTCTAATTGCTACTTGCTCACATTTTCCAATGACTAATTTTTAGATGTGGGGTCGACCACTGCTTTTACCCCGGGAGGAATCAATGGAATTCATATTTCGCCCGGAGAAAGAGTTTGAAGTAGCGTTGAGCCATGTCTAGAGGCGCTCCACAAAATCGTCTGTCTCTGTAAAGTTCCGTTTTCACACCTTTCGGTACAATTTTCTCAGGCTGCGATCAACTTAGAACTTGCAAATGTTTACGCATTATTATTGTAAAAACAGGAGTTTCTTAAGGTAACTATGATTTTTAAAACCGATTTTTAAATATGAAACTCTTTAAAAAATATTATGAGTTCAAGACGGCCAATACGGCCAATTTTTTCACTTTTTCCCATCCCCGTAAGAATTCTTTAAAAAAAAACGAAAACAAGTGAAACCCAAACGTCATGTTATTCGGACATCCTTCTAGGTTAAAAGAGGTTACAGGTTAGGTACTAAGCCTCAATTGTAGGTAAAATGTAAGTTTCTTTACAGATTTGGAAAGAAAAGGCTTTCACGACGACAATAAAAAGCAGAACAATAAAATATCTTTATTTAAACCAGAGTTATTGAGATTTAAAAAAAAGTGACTTTTCAAGTGAGACTCCCCTTAACAACCCTGACTCGCGCTATACATTTTCGCGGATGCTTCAAGTATCAAAACCCTCGAACTCAATCTTAACTACATGACATGATGCGTAGACTCCAAAACAACTCCAAAATAGATGGAACCTTAAAAGGCTGATGAGACTCAAGGGGCATAACTGATAGAGCGGAACGATATCCCAAAGCCAGAGGTTCAGACGGGTTTCGGGGATCGCAAGAAGCGCTTACCTAAGTGCATATCTAATGGGAACTACTTAAAAGGGATGGGAGCGGATAATACAATTCTTTTCGAAAACCGAAAATGACGGCTATTCATATGTAGTCCCCAGCCAAAGGGTCACATCTTTCAAAAAAATATCAGACGGACCAAGCATTTGCCTTTCTCTTTCTACTAGCTTCAATCTACAGAGTGTAGGGAGTAAATCACTTGTAAAACATACCCAACCGTTTGCACAGACCACGACCTTCTAAAACGTCCACGTTAACACTAAATAAATACAAAAATCAAAAACAAAGTGTTAAAGTCTCGGTCATTTGTGCGTTTCAAAAATAAATTCGTGAGGAGTGCATGGGTTCAAACCAAAAAAGTCGCCCCACCACGTGTGAAAATGTCAATTGAAAACACTTTCCACCATCAAAACTCAATTCTCTCGTTTTATTTAGGCGAACAGAAAAAAAATTGAATTCAAAAAGTAAAAAAAAAAAACGGAAACGTAAAGATACACCAAAAACAAAACATGTGACTTGTGACTTCTTCGTAATTTGTTCGTCTTGCATCTACCGGGTAAGGTGTTAGTAATAATTCTCAAAAGGTATTTCGTGCCAATGTTGATGGTAAGTTCGTTTATGTATCCATCTTGATTGGCGCATGTAATCCAGCTTCCAGGCGAGAACTGAATTATATTGTGATGAAACGAGAAAAGAAAATTGCAACGCTTCATTGCCCCAACTATTGTGCAATCTCCCCCTCTTCATTTCGAACAAAATCGTATCGTCCCAAGCCAATGGAGAACAACTGTATGCCGATCGAATTGTATGTGTTGTGTTTCGAGGGATCGACAACATGAGAGTCAAACAGACAATTCGTACAACAGGCAATTCAAACAAAAACAGAAACGAAAAAAAAAACGGAACTGACATGAGAATGCAAACAGTTCCACGCCAACTTTATCTTGTGGAACATCGGATTCGGCGTCCATCGGCACGACTTCGAATCGCGAAGGAGGCGACGGCGGTGTGCCGAATCGCACCTCTCTAAATACGTCTAGTTCCAGATCTTCGATGGTATAGGGGCAGGAAAATTATAATTAAAAAAAAAAAAAACGATAATGGAAAGTCAAGAAAAGTATCATAACTTAGGGTAGAATAGATAAGAGGGAGACAGAGCACAAGATACGGAACATTATCGAATACCTGCTGCTATTCCAGCGATAGCTTCTGAAGCGAAATGCTTTACGTCCACGTCACTGTCGGCATTCAGTTTGTCCAAAGCGGGTTTCACCTGCTGATCGATAACGCTTGCCTCTAAGTATGGTGAGATTTTCTGTAGAGTCTTTGCAACATTGAAACGTACATTGGCGACGGGATCGGTGGCCAATGCGAGTACGGTGGGCAGCAACAGACTGGTTGTGATTTCTGTGCCACACACTTCGGCGAGTACGTTCAGGCAGAATAGGCAAGTCATTCCTGCAATAAATGGAGAGGGATTTCAGGACGACAGATCCACCCAGATCTCGGTTGGTACTTACTGTGCAAATAGTTCTTGTTGCGGGCCATGACCAAGATCATGGGTATGATTGCCTGTTCGGCCCACTGTGCTCCGAATTGCTCGACGAGTTTCTTCATATTCATTGTAGCTGCTTCACGAATAGCGTATACGTGATCGTTCAACCATCCCATACACAAGCCACGCAGTTTCTGATCGAAGAATTCCTGTCCTAGTTGGCCGGCTAGAGCTGGCATGTATTCAATGATTGCTAGACGCACGCGCCACTTTGTATCTTCAGCTAACTCGACGATTGCTGGGAGAAGGGACTAGAAACAAGAATTTCAAGATTACAGACGCCTTATTAGAAGCTTGAATACTGCCACTTACCTGTGACAATTGCTGAATACCAATGACATCATTGACGCAATCCAAGTTGGAAATAATATTTAATCGCACTTCGGGGCATTCATCTTTCAATTGGACGAGGAATAGAGGCAGCAAATGCTCGACTGTATTGTAAGCGCCCAGCATTGGGCTCAGACCCATAATAACAGACGCTAATGCCGACTTGACATGTGGATTTGGATCGGAAACCAACTCCTTGACGTACGGTAAGATCGATGACATAATAACCTGCACCTGGTTCGTTTTATCTAAATTAGCGCAAAAGTCTTTGACCTTTGTCGCCACTGCAGCGCGTACTTCAGCTTCGGCGTCTTTCAACAAGCACTAGAGATAAAAATACAACATGTAAGGCAACATCTCCTCATTTCAGGTCGAAAATGATTTACCTGAAAAGCTGGAACCAAATCAACGCGTGTGATTTCCGGACCGACAGCCTTCTGTAGATCGACAAACTTCTCGGCGACCATGTAACGCACACGCCACGACGAATCACTGGCACACTGACGTAGAGTGGGCAACACCAACTGCAATAAGACAAAAACCAATAGAAAAACAAGAAGAAAGAATCTCCATTCAGGCGACTTACATGCTCGACATCCTCCTGCGTCAAGAGTTGCGCAATATTAACACAAGCATCGACCGCCAACAAGCGGACGGAATCCTGATCATCCTGTGCCAGCTGAACAAAGTTTGGAATCAGATCCGACTTCAAATATTCAATCTCGACGACTTTGGCAAACTCCCCGAGATTATTAGCGGCTGCCCGACGTACCATCGGCGTCTCGTCCTGACACAATTTACGGAAATTCAAACGCAACTCAGCCTTAACTGGTGCCGAAACCCTCGGATAACACACCGAGAACAGTCCACATGCCGATGTACGTGAAGTGAACCAATCGCCCGAAACCAACCGTTGTAGGGTTGGAACGACATGAATTTCCAAATCAGCAGCACTATGTTCGGCTGCAACAGTGCGTAGTGATTCGACGGCTTTATCGCGTACCACAGTCTCCTCGACGGTGGCCAAACTCTCGAGCGGTGGAATCAAGTACATTGCATAATCTGGACCACCAACCAGACCTAAAATTAAAAACGCATTAGCGACCGATATATGGCTCTTCCGGGCGACGTTTCATACTTGTAAAGTTGCCGAGCTGATCGGCTAGGGCTAGGAGAACTTCATCTTCATCATAAATGGTTTCAGTTAGGAAGGGAATCAATTCGGAACGGGTGCGCTCCTCACCGAGAGCTAGTGCAATGGTTGACAGCTTCTTGATCGAATTCAAACGGAGCTAAGGGAAGAAACAAAAAAAAAAAAAAACAATCAAAATACACAGCCAACAAGATAGATAGGAATTTAGTCAACAAACAGGCCTGCCATCGTCTTCAATGCAGAGCAACTCAATCCATGACATCTTGTCTGGTCAATAGAATGGCTAAAACCAACGATATTCACGACTACCAGTTTCAACAATATCAACAATGACTACATAAAGACTTATCGGCGATGATAACGATAAGCTTTTTACGCTTTGCGACCATTTTTGTTTTTTATTTATAGTCGTAAATAGAATCGTTGATTCGGGGTCTACGCAATCTTTACATGACTAGAGCAAAAGGTATGTTGATAGGAATACGACCGATGGAATTAGACAAAAATGAAGCCTTGATGAGCTCAGTGGTATCGATCGATAAGGCTGGAGCAAGTGCTTGAAAGTCCGGTAATATCAATAGCATTTAGATCTACCACAATTGTATACCCTTTCGGCATACTGACAGACCAATTCACTACAAAAATACTCTCCTAAGGGTCATCTTGCTTGCTTCACTTAGGTGAGCTACAGTTTGGAGTGAACCTGGGCCAAACCAACAGCCGCTTTTGTCAGGAGTGAACATGATTATCGTGAGAGGGCTCTGTTCAATTGTCTCTTGAACACAAAGAATCGCTAACCGATACCCTACCCTACCTCACACTCCTTCAATGATCAAACCTCAAATGAACCCAACATTATCGCCAACTTTTTGCCACCTTTTTTAAACAAATTTTCGCCGACGACTCCTTTGTTCCGGTCTTTGCCTAATTCGAATATTTACCGAATTTTTCTCTTGGACTATTTCTTCCTCGCACAGTCGATCCCTGTGTCATTGATAGCAAATTAAATCAATTTGTGTCCTTTACCCTCACGGCCTTAGAGAATGGCAAAGAAATCGACGCTATTTCAACCGATATCAGCAAAGCGTTTGATAAAATCTCCCACAGATTACTACTCTTCAAATTGTCTTCCCTTGGCTCCGATCCCAATTCTCTAAAGTGGATATCTTCTTACTTAGAAAAGCGCTAATACAATATTCGTCTCAAATCTGCCTTTTCTAACCCTTTTTAGCTTTCTCCGGCGTCCCCCAAGGCAGCCACTTAGGTCCACTTCTTTTCGTTCTTACCATTAACGATATTGAAATGGTGATTAAACATTCCCACATCTCCCTATATGCCGACGACACCACGTTCTTCAAGACTACTTCCTCCGGTCATGACTCTTCCCCTATTCAATCTGATCTTAATAGTTTTTCCACCTGATGTTTCAAAAATTGCTTGGAGCTTAACTTTACATCACTTTTTCACGTGAATGAATCAAACCTCCTCGTCTCTACTTTCTCAATAATCAGCCCATCTCCGTCGCCCTTCGTTCTATTTTAGCAGCATGTGCTTCAATAATCATTGACGTAGTGAGGACACTCGCTATGGCATGGTTCTATGGAGCTCGTCTCTATAACAACTCATATGTGGCTTTGAAATCGACAAAAATTTGTGTCGACCTGTAATTCGTGAAAATATCGTGGATTTTCCTACTCTGAAACCATGCTGCTAGGATCGTATCAGATTGTTCACGTACGGTTTCAGAAGTTCCTAGAGCAGGCGATGCTTATGTTGATATCTTTCCTCTTTCAGATTTTATTTATCAGGCATGCTTTCGTCCGAACAAGGGACAGCGCAAGTCCCACATTTGACGTTTATACTCTTACCAGGAATAAATCCGTGACACCACCATTAGAGTGGAGTGGTACGTTCCAGCAGTTTTTAAATTCATTTACTGACTCCTGACATCTTAGGCGACAACTCTCTTTGTGGGAACACTCATCATTCTCAACGTCTTTATGGCCTTCTTGGACACACTACATCGCTCCTAAACCCCAATTTATTTTTGAATTAAAAAAAAAATGAAAAGGAGTTAGTGTTGGAACAGCCATAAAATATCAGAGCTCCTATTATGGTCTGTCAGATTTCAGGACGATAAAATTGACTTGGACGGTCAACCTCGTTCTGGTCGACGACATTGCGCGAGCCTAAGTGGCACATAGTCCAAGTCTGCAGTTCTCTGTCCAATTGGCCAGTTTGCCTAGGCCTGTTTCCATCAAGTCCCTGATTGTTGGGAGATGTACCCGCTGTCCTCCAGGGATAGGAGTATTTCGTTTACAACCAGCAATACAACCACAATTGCGGCGATAATACTTCTCCTTGTGTCGTCACACTTTTTACTGGTTTTTGTTTGGTAGCAACCGAATTTCGAACGAATCAACCTGCTTAAAAGCAATTGTTTGATCCAAAGTATTATATTACCATTAACCTCTACTTTGCTTAAAGCATTGGTGATGGCTAGTGGTTTTATATTGTTGAAAGCTCCTTCAATATTGAGGATAATTGTCTTCCTCAATATTACGAGGGTATGATAAGTACTCGTACCTGTGTTTAGCGACTGATGACCCGAAATGTGTTCGACACTATTGAACGCCATCATTAGAGCGAAAACTATAAAAATTTCAGTCAGATTCATTGAGTGGTGTTCAAGTCCACGTCTGTTTCCGACCAGGAAAGGCGCAATATAGATTAGTGACTCGATTTTCTTTTTTTATGGGAAGATTATGAGGAAATCAAAGCGAAGTTGCTTGCCGTTTAGAATTTTTTCTTTATGGGGTTCGCGCAAGTTCAAGAGTTATAATCTAATAGTGTTTGTCACACAACCTGAACGGGGTGCAGATGGTTTGTGTCGAAGACGTTCGTTCAGTACTCCCCGGGGGTGGTTGTCCTAGATAGAATTCGAGATATTCGACTGAACTTGTCGCGTTGGTTGTAGTTCACAGTAACTTTCCGTTTTTTGGTTTTGTTTCCATGTCATTAAGGTGTTAAATTGGAAATGCACACACAGATGTTTGATATGATATGGTTGTCGATGGTTGATAAGGAAAGGGGACAAAGCGAAACAGAGGAACTAAGGGGATCAGTTCTGAAGATCAGGTCTAGCTGTCTACCCATGTAATTTGTGATGCCACTAACTTGGCTAAGGTTTGAATCAGCTAGGCGATCGAAGAAAAGATATTCTTTGGCAGCAAAGGGTTTAGTGGCAATGTAAAATGATTGATCGTCTGATGGAGCCCATTTAAGAGAAGGAAGATTGAAATCACCAAAGAGAAGGACTTCATCATGAGGATCCCGTAAATCATTTATGCTATCAACCGTATTATTAGCGAGTTCATAGGATTCAATAGGCTGAGATGGCAAGATATAAAAGTAGATGACATAGAGTGCTTTACGGGGCAGTACAATCTTGATTGAAACGAAGTCGAGATACGAGGAAGAGGATATAATCATCATCCCAATAAGGGATGAGTCGATTGAGTTCAATACGGCTATTAAAACGCCACGACAGGGGCAGCTATAGGTAGGTCGATTGAGCTCGTCGTCGCAATAGACGTTAAAATTTGATGGGAACAATTCTTGGTTATTTATAGTAGGGATCAAGTTGGTTTCAGCCAGAGCGAAGATTTGGAATGGTAAAGCATGAGACTGCTGAAAGATTGTTTGTGTTTTTGAGTGAAGACCTCTTACATTCTGATAACAGAAGGTGAGAGGAAGGTTAGCATGAGTGGATGTATGTTTTAGAAAAGGCGGGGGCTTAGCGATTGAGGACCTGGGAGCTGCGGAAATTAGGATACTTGGCTCCGGATTTGAGATCGAAATTAGGAAAACAATTAGGAAGAGGTGCTTGTGTTTGTGGCGAAGGGCTAGCGGTGGTAGAAAAAGCAGTACGAGTCAGATTGAAGGAAACTCGTTGACGTGGCTGTTTTGGTGGAGCAAAAGAAAAGGTCTGCAAATGGGAGATGGAGGAGTGAGTGAAAGATAGGAAAAGTTTTGTTTTTAAGCTCCAGTTATGGTTATGGAGAGGGTTAGAGGTTTAGAGTTTTTATCACAAGTGTTAGGCTTATTTTTATGTTTATTAGAGCTAGGAACATAGATTTGGTTTTAGGATTATTGAGCAGCTTGGGGTGGATATCTTTCTTTTCGTTCCACCTGGTAAGGGTAATTTTACCAAGAGTGAAAGGGCGGCCGTCAGGGTTTAGGAATAACCACTCGTATTTCAATGATATGGACCGCTTCAGTTTAAACGATCTGGACTGTTGAAGTGCTTGGCAACTTACTATTGGAAACTTAGATTCCTTTGTGAACTTTTGTGCCCATTTTTTATGAGTGTCGGAGGTTAATCCATCAATAATAAAGGTAGAAATTTCTTTGTTGCCTTTTTTCAGTTTTTGGAGTCGCTGGTTCCATTCACTTAAACTCCATATTTGGCCAAAGCGCTCAATATTGGTTTCAACAGATGGGTCTTCAGTTTGCGTGTAGACTGAGGATGTGGTTTTTGGCGGCAGCGGAGACGCACAAATTGCCGGGGCGGACACATTGGCTTCAAGCAATTCATCACGTATGGAGGTATTAGCAAACGATAGGTTGGTATGGAAGTGGCCGAGGATGTGGATGTCACCAATCTTGCTAGATGCTATTCTCATTTCGTCAATTAGATCGCTTAGGGTTAACCTGGTGGTGGTGAGTTCACTGCTGACGTAATTTAATTTGTTTGCGATAGCTTCAAGCAGAGGGTCGGGTTGGGAAAGGGTTGGAGCACTTTTATTGGATGAGTGGCTAAAATGAATGTCAATGTCGGACTGGAGGGAGTTTAAGTTCTCGTTAAATTTTTTCCCGGATTTTTAAGGGATTGAGGTGTGTATTGAGGGTCGAAATGAGGTCGCGCTTAAGTTCGACACTACGGATGTTGGGTGAACTGCTTTCCGAGTTTACATTGGCTAATTTTGTTAAGGTGGCCAATTGTTTTTCGAGGGAGTTTAGTTTGTTAGTGAAAGTTGACTCCATTGTAGAATTGATATCTTCAACACATTTGGTAAGAAAGTCAAACTTAGACGCCTCTTGAAGAACATATTGTTGTTGTTGGCGACCGAGTTAATGTTTTCACCGTTGCACTTGAACTACAGACCTTCCGTTCAACAGTCGGTGATGATTACCATTGCACCCATGGCAGTTTAGAAGAAGTATACATCATTCGCTTAATGAATTCAAGCGTGGCGATCACACGTTTTTGATGAAGAGCATCCAAGCCTTCTGATTGAGGGATGACTACGGAGGATATGGATGATAAAATCCATGATATCATATTACCAGATGGATGGGTGAAGATGGGTATCATGACAGACACCTGAATTGAACATACACAAAATATCCTTCAAGAAATATCTGGAATGAGAAAGCTATCAACGCGTTTTCTCACAGTGGAGCAAGAACTAAATTACATGACAACTGCGCCATCCGAAAAAGTTTCTACGACGTTTCGTGGCTGTTAACGAAACATGAAATATCAGTCAAAACAGTGGACTCTTGGCACACATGCTCCAAAGAAGGCAAAAATGGTTCTATCGGTCGGAAAAGTCATGCGCCCCGTTTTTTGGGATCCGCGAGGCATCAGCTTCACTAAACATATGGAGGAGGGAAGGACTACCACGGGGGACAGGAGGGAAGGGACGAACCACGGGGCAAATTATATTCTTCAGATGGCTTGAAAAAGTAAGAATATCGACTAAATGTATCGTGGAGGAAGGAGATTCACACAGACCTCGTAAGATAAAAGTGCCCCACTCTGTTTCGGACCATCCATGACTGTTTTGTCACCGGCCTAAAACAACATTGTGATCTCAATTATCAAGTCGTGATTTAAGTACACTAGCCGCAATAAATAATTTCCCGATTTCTAGGCAGCATTGTGGCAAATATTGGATGAACGGATGAACTCACGATTGATGCCAAGAGTTTCTAATCGAGTGTAAGTGGTATTTACAAAGCACCTAGCATTAGAGTGTACATCATCGGGGATCACAGAATTCGTAAGGCGTGGAGATCATCTTATTTTGCTGCTAATATAAGCAAACAGGCGGTCCATACATAAAGAGTGGGTCAAATACAAGTTTCATTTTAAAAATGCAATAAAATGAACAAAATTTAATTTTTTTTCCATGTATTATGGCTTTGTCAGTTAGAACAAACATTCCCATTAATTATGAAATACAACGTCGTTCAGGTGGCTGCCTCAGTTCGCTTCACAGTAGCGCATTCTCTCACCCTAATTTTCCAAGACTTTGTTGATGGTTTCAGACTCACGGATTGCTTGGATAATATTGGCCTTAAGTGCTTGAATCGTTTCCGGATTGTTGGCATAACATCGGCCATTCACGGTTCCCCATAAAAAAAAGTCTAAAGGGGTCAAATCGCAGCTTCGAAGTGGCCAATTGACATCGCCAAGACGGCTAATAACACGATTTGGGAGTTTGGTGCGCAAAAGATCGATTATGGCATGGGCTGTGTGGCATGGCTCACCATCCTTCATGAACCAGAGGTCGTCCAAATCTATGTTTTCAATTTCAGTAAAGAAAAAAAGTCGCTTAACATGGCTCTGTAACGCCCACCGTTGACCGAAAAGCTGTCCCCAGCTTCATTTTCCAAGAAAAATGTTCCCATGATGCCACCACTACACAATCCGCACCCAACTGTCACACTGTCACTCTCTGTGGATGCATTGGCTTTTCCGAGTTAGCAATGCGGCAATTTTTTTGTTAACGTAGCCGCCGAGATGAAAATGCGCCACGTCGGAAAAGATGATTTTTCGCCCAAAATCGTTATTTCAAGCTGCTCTGTTTCAAGTCGCGGTGGGTGTTTCATTTCGGCCAAAACTTCTTTTTAAAAAAACTCACTGTTTGGGCTAAACAGCATTCACTTTGGAAATACGTTTTCAATAAACGACTCATTTCGTTCCGCGGAAGTATGATACTGACTTTCTGTCAAGATTTCGACCTGGAAACAGCTGTGAGTGTCACAATAACCTATGATTTAAAAAAAAACACTGGATGGCCCACCCTTTACATACACTCCTAGGTGCTATTGACGTTGTATGACAAGGTGGTTTTGATATCAATTTTTTTCTCTATTTTCATCAAAAATTGATCCAAAATAGCATGGAAAGCAAGATACATATATTGGGACGAGTAGGAGAACGAATATTGTGCGTCACGCAAGGACGATTGATCAATGTACGTTAGCTTGATGTGCCTTAATATGCCAGTCTCACTGCATAGCAGAAGGAAACGAGCGGGAGAGGGAGAGGACATACCAGTCTTATTAACAGAATAACCACGTTCGTATGGTTGACTAACCCAGTGGTATATCTAAGAGAAGGATTGTAGGCGAACTTATGAAAATTCCCGGCGGGACGTTCATTACAGATAAATTGCTGAACGAGAAGAATGCAATTTGCTAGTTAGTCGGATCAATGAGATGTTGAAAGACAAGAAACAATATGTAGTTGCTCAAGATGGAGCTAAAAAGATGAGCTTCGTATTAAAAAGAACTTCTGACAGTTTTATGAACGGCTGACTCAGTTTCGTTTAAGTGCGCGTCGAAGATGGACACCAGCAGGGGGAAAATACGCGATATTTTACAGCTTTCCTTCGATAAAGGTGAAAACGTAAGCCCGGCGGACAGTGTTTATAGCACTAAAAGCCAATCATCCGTAGTTTTGGTTACGTCGATTCCAACCCTGCAATCTAGATGTCAAAGGTGTACCAAGCTCTGGAAGGCCGATTGCCGAAAATGGCAATAATAAATGAAAACTGTCGAGACTCGTCGCCGTGTAAGCATTTTATCAATTTCCCAGCATCTAAACTTCTTCTTAGCGGCCGCTGCAGCTGGGGGTGAGCCTGGACCTCAAAAAATATGTCTCTCCATCTAGCGCGATCTATTGCTAGCTCCCTCTAGTGCGGCACTCTCAGTTGTTTGACATCCTCTTCCAGCTGTGTGTGCTACCTTAGGTGCGGCCGCTCTCTACTCCTTCGTCCCTCGGGTTTGGATTCGAAGACTTTCCGGGCTCGAGCTGAGATGTCCATTCGCTCTACCTGGCCCAACCATCATAGGCGTTGGATCCGTAGACGCATGACCAGGCTCATATCACGTACAATTCGTGATTGAATCTTCTCCTCCATCCCCTGTCGGTATTGATAGAAAAACGCAGTATCTTTCTCTCAAAACGGCCAAGCGCCTCTTCATCCACTTTTGACGGGGTCCATGTTTCTGCGCCATACAGACGAAGTGACTACCTTGAAATTGTAGCTGCCAATATTGACGTTCTGGCCAAGACGTCGGTGGTGAGCGTCCTTTTTTGATGACAGCATATATTTGTTTACCGCTAGATCAAATTTCGCCGCTCTCGCCTCAATACTCGTAAACGTGTCATTGACATCTCGCTGACTCCTTCCAATTATGTCAATGTCATCCGCGTAGGCGAGTAGTTGTGACGATTTGAAATATATTGCGCCACTTGTGTTGACCAGCAGCTAAACATTGCACTAAAAACCATTTGGAACCTTTTGAATAAGGCTGGATACGAAAAGAAGCTCGATGTATAGCTGTCAGACGAATTAACGCACGTCAAAACCTCGTGGACCGGATCGACCCATACCTAAAACAGAGGGTGACTAGTAATGAAAAGTGGATTATTTACAACTTCAAGCGAAGAAGGTTGTGACCGAATCGCGGTGAGACGGCGCAAATGGTGGTCAATCCGGGATTTTTTTTATAGGGTTCGTGCAGGTTCAAGAGTTACGCTCTTATGGTGTTTTGTCACACAACCAGGACGGGGTGCAGGTGGTTTGTGCCGAAGATGTTCGTTCACTACTCTCCGGGGGTGGTTGTCCCAGATACGATTCGAGAGATTCGGCTGAATTTGTCGCGTTGGTTGTAGTTCACAGTAACTTTGTTTACATTTGTTCCCATGCCATTAAGGTGTTATTGTATGAATTTTGAAGTGACCTTTTGCTGCAAGTGTTATGCCTTCGTCAGCATTTTTTTTTTTGATCATCTCTTATTCACAATGTTGCTCAGTTTTTCCGCATAGGAATTGTTCTTGGCTACGGACAGACTAGAAATACAAACCTTCCGCTCAACAGTCGGTGATGATTACCATTGCACCACGAGCACCCGGCCAAAAAGGTTTTGCTATGTGTTTGATGGGATTAGCAGGGAATCGTATATTATGAACTGCACCCCTAAGGCAAACTCTTAAGTCGGATCTGTATTGTCCGTTTGAAAGAAGCAATCGCCCAGACGCACCCAGCTTTGGCCGATAGGAGAGAAATTGTGCTCCATCAGGACAACGCCAGGCCGCAAACATCGATATTGAATGGCGAGAAATTCCGAAAAATTGGTTTTGAGGTTCTTATACTACCACCTTATAGTCCGGACCTAACACCAAGTGATTACCTCCTGTGGCCCGACATGGACAGGACTTGACAAGGATTTTGCCGGCGAAAAACGACTTTCGCAGTTGTTTGTCAATTGCGACGAGGGCTTCCATGGGACGAATGGAATTACCTTCAAAATGGTAACAAGTTTGCGAACCGAACGACGCATATTTGACCTAAATCGGATCAATCTAATTATGCTAAGTAAAACCCTCAATTTCGTGCAATAATAATGAATGAATGATCGAGAACTCCTGACAAAATGCATGATGACGAGTGATTGAGAAGTCTTTCTACAAACTATGGATTACAGTTCAGTGCGGAAATGAATCCCACACAGGAAGTTCACATACAGCTTGGGTTATTAAGAGAATCTTCAGCCCATATCCTCTACCGGCTGTCACGCCAGCTATAATTATAATTTGTCATGATGCGAGGAAGTGCCAATCGAGTAATCATGAAAAACTACGAAGGTGCGCCGTTTAGAGTTCAAGATTGTAAAGATCAATGAGACGCAAATTTTTAAAATAGCTTTACCACCAAAAGGCAGTTGTAGAAACCTTTTAACTGCTGGCTGGCTCATTACTCATGTTATTTGTTAGCAAGACACTATCCAAGATCCACCACGTTACCATAGTACTAATTGAAGTGTCGACTAAATCGCTACATTCCTACCTCGAGTGCCTCGTTTATGATATGCATTAAGTGCCCCCACCAACCAGCCACTCGACGACCTTCCGGCGGAACTTTTTCTAACTTAGACGTTGCCAAGAGGATATCGAATAAATTCATTGCCATCAGTTCACTGCTTAATAGACACCAACTCTACAGAC